>OX578280.1:59901632-61101632 GCA_951217055.1 Gerris lacustris | reverse complement strand
CTGATTCTAAAGTGACGTTGCGCATTAATAAACTGATTGATTAATGTGATAATCTAACACACAAAATGCTTTCCTGTCTTCAAATTCAGCCATTTCACAACACTGACAACAATTGACTTAACAAACAGCTGATACGTACCCAAACCAATGTAAACAAAACTTTTTCTTTCCAGTAGTACCAACTGAAGTGGTGTTAAAACATATTAATTCAGTAATATTTTCAATCGAAATCAGGAACATCATTTGTAACCCTGAATGTGATTAATAGGTATAGCTATCATGAAAGAGGTTTAATTCATTAAACGTCTTCACACAAAAAATTAGGTATATCTAGTTTTTTCATTAAAGATCTTATCTTAAAGAATTTCACTTCTTTAAGTTCACATCTTCAAAATTCTTTATCAGGTTGTTAACGAGCTCACGTTTATCTTCAAATTAATTTATATTCAGGGCGTCATCTATTAAACACTTTATTAATTATTAAAAATACATTTCAAGTATTGTAAAAGCAAATATATTAAGTATTTATTACTATCTTATAGTTATACAAGAATCAATATTTGATAAATTTATAGCTTGAAGGAAAAATGTTATTACATTGAAAAAACTAAGAAGAAAACACAAGATTTTTAGCTTTAATGTGGGGAAAATGTAAAATGTGAGTGTTTTCCCATCTAAACTACATTTCTATTGGTCGAATAATTTTAATTGAGTGATGTCATATGAATTTGAAATTTAGAATGCAAGACAGTCAACAAATTTACCTATACTCATAACATAACACTTAGTAAATCTAAGAGTTCAAATTGGCCAACCCATGTGAGGGAAAAAATAAAACCACTAGGTGGTTATGTTAAGGTTATCCAGTGATATTTTTGTATGTCTAGTTGGCCCAACCTACTACCCGCCAAAAACTTGAGCTTCCATTGATTCCCCTCCCGTTTTTTTTAGATTTTCCCGCTTTGCCAGAATAACAAAGTATAAAGTAAGTATAGCATGACTATAGTAAAGGTGATGAATCTTTAATTGATGAGCCATAATTTATTGGGGTTTTAATGGCATACACCAGCAAAATGATCGTGGGTTAAGAAGCCTCAATTTTTATTAGATAAATATGAGGTTCACATTATTTATTATAAAACTTGTTTTGATTTAAGGTAATTATAGAGATTAGAATACATCATTTTATTTACAGCTTTAGTATTTAATATTTAGCATTTTGATTCTTTCTGTTAGAGTATCTAAACAAGCCTATGTACTTACATGGAACTTGCTTTGCTCTGTTTTCTATGGTACATTTATTTATGTTTAGTATTTAGCATTTTGTATCTGTTAGATAATCTAAGCAAGCCTACATACGTGCTTTGCTCTGATTTCTGTAGTACATTTATTTATATAAATATTTAAAGCTTTTACTAATTCAAATTCATTATTGATTTAATTTCCAGGCAAAACATGGCACAGAGATCACTTCCAATGCGCTGATTGCAAGACTGAATTAGTTGGAGGTCATTACGAGAGAGAAAAGCAAGCATACTGCCCTTCATGCTACGAGCGCATCTTCTGTTCTCTGTGCTTCCGGTGTCAGAAGCCAATAGCGCAGACTGCACTGTACGCCCTGGGAGAGAAGTGGCACGAACAATGCTTCCTTTGTTCAACGTGCAAGAAACCAATCCAGGACAATACGTTCGACATTCTCCACGGACAGCCCTACTGCTCTGAATGCTTTAAGAATTACGTTAAAGAGCATGCTCCAGCAGAACAGGAAAGGCCTATAGAAACACCTGATATTGACGTATAATTAAAATAAAGTAATCATTCTAAAGGTTTATATATAATCTATTTCTTATTTTATAATCATTAGGGTGTAATTACACTAATTAAATATTGCGGTAATGAGGATACTTATAAATAATAATATTATAGATTTGTTTCAACCAAAGCAGTGTACCGTCCGGTCCGCGGGATAGTCACGGGCATGCACAGTTGATAAACTCGATGCGCGGTAGGGGAAGGCCCTACAGCTGGAGACTGGATTGCACACCTCCTATATCTTTCTAACTCCCTGTTACACTTTTCTAAGTTTCTAAGCGTTACTTTTAGTAACGCTTTTCGAGTTCATGTGCCATAGCCAAGACATGAAAATGTCAAAAAAACGGTTCGATCCCGACTTGTGACAGGGTTTTTCTACCGTCGTCCTCACTGTTCAACCCACGCTGGGATCGTTTGCAAACCATTTGTACGGTCTAAACGATCCTCTGACAATACCAAGTACTGGTTTGTCTAACAAGAGCAATTATGTAAATCGTCCCACATATCAACAATTTTTATTTATTTTAATACAGTGTGAATAGTCACAAACCCGTTCCAAACTGACGTCATATTACAGTATATACAATTTTAGCGAATGCGCATAAAACTTGGCCTAAACGATTCTCAAACGATCCGCAGAACGATGCAAAGGACGGTACAGATAGGACGGTACGGATAGGACTGTGCAGATAGGCGGTACGGATAAGGGGGTTGATACACATAGAGGGGTTGGAACACACCTAATATATATTATAAATTACCTTTATTTTACAGTACCAAGAGCAAACATTTTCTTTCTTTTGGTTTTAAAAAGTCAGTCTTTATAAAAACTCCGGTACTTGATTACTTTAGCACCCCCTATATCCCTTCGTGTTAATAGTTATTTAGACAAAGGAACATATACAGAGTAGCATATACATTCCTTAGTCTAAATTACTATTAAGAAAAATGGATATTTATTCACATGTACCTTGGGACAAAGGAATATTCACTCTTGTGAATACAATTGTGTTCATATCCCTCAGTCTAATCAACTATTAAGATAAAGGAATATTAAAGATATAACTGCCCCAGAGGTCACAATGCCTTGGGGAGACAAACACACAAACCTTTGAGATTTTTGTAGGGCATACTACTTTAGAACCAAGGGGGGGGGGGGGGGGGGGGGTGCTAAAGTAAAAACGTACCAAAACTCCTGCTTACTTGATAAAATTAACAAATATTATTAATACTTGCTTTAAAATTACATTTAACATGCCGTAAAACAATACACGTTTTTTATCATCCTCATTTCAGCCATGATTGTTTTAAAAATGCCGGCAAAAAATGAAAATTTTTAATCATACATAGTTACAAAATTCTCTTCCCACTCTTTAAACAATGTATAACATGTTTATGCTGAAGCTATCTAAAAACTTTCTTTTTTCATCCACCATGTTGGCCGTAATTTTGAAAATATTAAGTGTGAAATTTCCATCAGCTATGAGATGCACTTGTGTGCCGATTTTCGTTCAAACTGTCAATTTTTACGCTAGTTATCGTTCGAAAAAACAAGAAACAAGCTTTTAAAATCCCAAGCCTTTGAAATGAAAATCTCTTTTATGAGCTCTAGGGACCTTGCTTTATATTGCTTTACGATCAAGGTCCGGTTTTTTCCGTGGGTGTAATTCTTAGGGCCCAATTCAAGCTGTTAACCTGTCCCCATTTTTTTCTATCTCCTTCCGCCGAATTTCTTGAGTGTTTCCAACCCATCTTCTTTTTTGTAGATTTCAAGAACGTTTAAGTTTCCTTAAAAAATTTTTTTTTTTCTATTGCCCTCACAATACTTTATACGTAGAAAAGAGTATAAAGTGCGTATGGAAAAGTTAAAATTCAACAAAATACGTTATTTTGATATAAAATAAACCACATTGAACACTTTAGTGACAACAATAAACTTTTTTGATCCCGCTATTTTCATCTTAATTCAGTTAAAATATATTTTTATACTTTGGAATAATACACTTGGTCCAATTTTCATTTTTCAGCCTTTGAACTCGAAAGTTTATTAACATCCTTTGAGGTCCTCGATCCTGAATATCCGCACTTTATCAAAGGAAATATTTTTATTCATATTGAATATTTTTGTGCTGAGAATTTTGGTCCAATATTAAGAGAGAGAAGGACCGAAATAGACTTCTATTTGAAAGGTGTAATACAAACATTTTGTTAGTAACTTTAAAAGTAAGGCCTTAAAACCTACTGGAAAAACACACTAACTTTGTATAATCCTAGAATTGATTAAAACAACACAATGTGTTACAATAATAATTTAATAAATTTTTTTTAACTCGGATGTGTTGTGGGCTGGAGGACATACAAACTTTTCCGTCACACACAAAATTACATGAATAATGTGACTTTCCGGTTGCTTTTTTTTAAATATAGTACCAGGAAGTTAGGAGCTTAAAGAGGTAGCTCGGTTTTCACTTTTTTAGTACTTTGTTTCGGCAATAGGAGCACTGAATTAAATATTTTCTAAATTTTAATATAAAATAATATTAGAGCTCCTAGGAGAACAAACCCGATTTTTTTTTAACATATTCACGATTTAATGCTTTTGGAGAGGAGATTCTTTTTAATACTTGTAAGCCTATTAGGAGTATTCACTTCTCCCAAACATAATTGACTAGGATATCTCATCATAACCGCCTATTTGTGAGTGAAATGTGTGGTAAATGTGTATCTGACCCACTTTTACTAAATAACTATTAAGAAAAAGGGATGTTTAGTCTTCACACATTGGACAAAGGAATATCGCACTTTTGTATACTAGGCATCGCGTGGCTCTATAATTGAAGCGAGCGTATTGCAATAAAATACTGAATATTGAAATTTTTTAATCATGATGAATGTCATAGTTGAAGATAAGTGAAAGAGGGTAGTGTGGGGGTACTCGGTTCAAAGCTTTACTTCCTAAACAAACCTACACACAACACGACTATAAGAGTCTTAACCACCCACAATAGCTTTTTAATTATTATTATAAATGTATCACTTCATTACTCAAATACTACTGCTTGTATCAAGTAATTTGAAATTTTACATACTTGTTTCAATTGTACTTTAGACGATGTACATGAAGTTTTATTAAAATCGTTACGTTAGGACGTAAGATATCGGTAAAAAGGTTGTTTTCTCTATTTTAAACGTTTAGGTCCGTTTTAATAGTTTTAGCGATCTTTATTAATTCATAGCAGTGTCGTTGTTGGTTTTACTAAAAAATGTTTGTCTCATCGAATAGGTGATGATAGATTTTTTTCCCGTCCTGAAATTCCAATTATAAATTTGAAGCCTACGTTTACGCGAGCATTGCGCGCGAACTCTTGGACGGATCACGCTGTCCAAGAAACTTAGCCTGAGTATTAGTAAAAGGAAGATGTATACCAAATTTCAACTAAATCGGTCACCTTTTACTCAAGTTATCGTCGGACACGTAAACGTTACACACAGACAGACAAGATGCATATTTCGTTGAATGTAAGAAGCTTGCTTCAATAAAAGTGTGATATTCCTTTGTCCCAATGTACATTAGACTAAACATCCCTTTTTCTTAATAGTTATTAGTCAAAGTGGGTCAGATACAACATATTTATCAAATGTGTAACTTCCTATTTTTGTAATACCTTTATTAGTATAAAGAGGGGAAAGTGTAGGTACATTTTATTAGCACATATGAAATTAAGAAAAAAGTTGCCAAGTATGTGCTTTTAGTACGTATTCAAGTTCTTCAAGGCAATTTTCATAAATCTGACGAGTTCGTTAACCAAAATAATCAGCCCAGCCTTGACACTTTTTTCGCCTAGTGCTCAATCCCTATTTTATAAGATCCTTGGCCATGCCAGACATCCAGACTCGCTCTCAATAACATTACAATGTGTTGCGGGTCCGTCCTTCAATACTTTAGGTTCGGCCTCAAACCAAATGTAAACTAACTCCAACATTTCTCACCTCAGTATGCTCCTCTTTATTGTGAAGGTAAAACTTCTCTACTGGTACAAACTTTACACAATTGTCTCAACAATAAGTTCATCTTTAACAGCTGAAAAGAATGTAACATGGTTCGTTTAGTTATACAAATTTACTTTACTTTTTTCTTACTTATTATATAAGTTCAAGTTAGTTCAATTTAAATGAGAGAAATATTTATAAGAAATTAAAATCAAAGTTTTAGTTTTGGAACGAAGTTCCTCATGGCACGTTCTAGAGCCCGGGAGTGAATCCGAAAAAAAACGACCAAATTCACCGTCACAAAATAACCGTCACAAAATAACCGTCACAAAATAACCGTCACAAAATCACCGTCATGAAAAATCCGTCACGAAATATACAGATGACACAACTTGAGTAAAAGATCACTGAGTTAGTTGAAATTTGGTACACATGTTCATTTTACCAATGCCCAGGCTGAGTTCGTCGGAAAACGTTATCCACCCAAGCGTTCACGCGCAACGCTCGTGTAAACGTAAGCTTCAAAAGACGGGGAAAAGTGTAATTAAGGAAGCCTGTTACTTGACTTGTTTTGATTATTTTTGTTATATATGTCAAAAATGTCACTTTGTTTTGTAAATAAATAAAATATAATCATGAAAAATTTCACCCTGATACAAGCAGAAGCTGTAGAGTAGGGAAGAGATATATTTTATAATATTTTAAATTAATTGGCCGGGTAGGTAGAAAACAGTCCTTCAATCCAAACTCCTTTAACAAACATACTCTTTCACTATAACCTCATCATGATCAACTTTTTTCTTATATTCAATATATATTTATACTAAGACGCTTGCTTTAATTATACAAATAATGATTTTATTTTAATTTTGCTAGGTACAAACAGTTCGTTACTTTTAATTTTGTCTCTTTTCTAACTCCGCCATGTATAAGTAGTTTGCAATGTAAGGAACTTCGTTCCTACCACCCGGTAGTGGTCCCGCGACACCACACGTATTTTTTAATAAATAAAACAATACATAAATATAAAATTTATATTTATTATTTATTTAACAACAGCACTTTTAGTACAAACAACCATGCAAAATAAAAAGATCCTTAAATTATTATTATACTTTTTTTTGTTTTTGTTTTTTTTATTATAAATAAATTTTTTTATATATAATTTAATATAATTGAATTTCCCTAAACGATCAACGTTTTATTTAAGTTATACTTCCATCTTATATTTATATTTATAATGTCTGTTCTCCAATTCGAATGCAGATTTATTTTAATTTCCGTTTATTCTCTCATTTTGTAGATGACCTGCAAGATTTCGTTTTGTTGAATTTGTGGTACAGTTTTTACTCAATCTATTCTTGTTTATCGACATCTGGGTTTTTCCCATTTTTTAAAAGAGTACTGTTTGAATTCACAAGAGTTACAATTATTATTAGATTTTGTTAAATCAAAAGATTCATTTTCAGATAATTTATCTTTATGACACAGAGTACAATCCGAAGGAATTTCAAATGAGTTTAGTTCTTTCGATATTTCATTTCTATATTTTTCAATTTTCTCTTTCAATTTCATACTTCTTGATGTACTTCTCGGACAGCATTCGTTATTGTCGTCATTTTTCTTGGGTGATGAACACCTGTTCTCTCTATTTAAAAATGGATTATCGACCATTTCAAATTTCTGACAAGGATTACGCCTTGACAAAGGTCTTGTACATTTTCTTTCTCTTGCGATGCTATTACAAGATACTGTCATCAAATCGGATTTGCACATTTGCAATGGTATATTAGGTGATTTTGGTTTTGTTCTTTGAACAAATCGGTAACAATCGAATGATTGTATTATCGGTTCAGGACTTTTAGATCTTATATTACTTTTTAAAGTTCTATCTCTGTAATTACAATTATCGAAATTACATTTTTTCGTTTTCGGTTCAAAATGAGGTGTGTCACAAAATGATACTTTTTCTTGTTTGATATCATTTTGTAAATCGCAATCGTTACAATCGAATTTGTTCATATCCCAATTGATTTTTGTACTTTCCGCTTTAGGAGACCATTCTAAACTAGATATTTCCTCTTTTTTACACTTATGTGATGATGTTTTTATCGGAGAATCGATAAAAACTTCCGGTGTCGAATAACTTATTAACTGAAGAGTGTTTCCTTCGCATGGAGAAGATGCTTTTCTAGATTTTCTCTTCTTCATCTTCCTACTTATACATCTGTATGCGTCTTGACATGAAGTATTATATGATTTAGTTGGAAATGAGCATTGTTTTGTTTTAGGCCGAGATCTATCGATACAGCATTTGTTAAAAGCCGACGTTAACAGTTCCGTATCAGATGCAGCGCATTTTATTCGTCTAATCTCTTCTCCAAGTTGATAATTTTCCCTTTTAATATGGTTCATATCATCTGAAGCAAATAAATAATATAAACCATAGTTGATGCACCCAACACATAAAAATAGTTATAACCTAAGGATCTTATAAAATAGGGATGGAGCACTAAGTATACCTCCTGGATAAAAAAAGTGTCGCCAAGAACTAGAAAAATATCCACATAAAATTATCACTGCGCATGCTCAGAACATTTTAGTGGGACGAATTTCTTCCCGACTGTTATCCATTGCTTATTTTGAATGAAAGGTTACAATCTAACATTTTTTTAAAAGTACTCCAACCCTACTTTATAAGATCCTTGTTATAACCTGAGTCAAATATTTGATAGGACCTTAACTTACAACATAAGAGCGGAGAAGTCTAAATTATATTTAGTTTTAACTTTACTTGGGTTTGGGATTGATAGAGTATATGGGATTTGCCAAGTGTAGGTCTGGGATTTTCAAGTGTTTACTATTTGATGTTGTAGGTCTTGTGGACACTGGTTCAAACCATACCCTAACCCCTCTTATCCTTGCCTTTAACTTACAAACATTCTTTATCCATCTACAAGATAATACAAACTTAGAACTTGTAACGATTTACAACAACTCATATAGTACTAGTTTTAAGAGAAACTAAAAAGAATCATCCTTGTAAGCTATTACTCTATGAACAAAAATGTACTATACTCTAAATGCTAGGTTGGAAATAAATATATATTACCTAACTCTTTTGGAATTTTGACTCTATTTTGGAATTTTGGAACCCATGGAATTTTGGTAACAGCAAAACAATAGCCTGAGTACGCCCTATATGTGATCTTAAATTTAAATAATTTTGAGTTCACTATATTTTTCCTGTGTGTGCGTCAAAAATATCTTTAATAGTACAAAGTTTAATATTTTTCTTTTTTTATTCAAAAGTTATCGTAACCGTACATAGTGACAGATAGATGCAGGAAAGAAAGTATAAGGATTTATTTTTCTTTGGTTTTACCAACGAAACTCTAAAAATGAACTGCATACCTACACCTACATATAATTTGGAATTAAAAAAAATATAATTGTTAGAAAACAAGAGTTTTGGAACTGTTTTATAAATTTATCGAGCCTTTGTTGGGATATTATTTACTTCCCCAACTCTACACAATGTTGAGTATCAAAGCTGAACATTGTAGCAACATAATTACGTTGGGCCTTGTTTTGGATAAAAGTTTCGTTGAGTCTTACTGTCGGGGTTACCAATTATTTACATTTTTGCCCAACAGGTAGCGAACATAATAATATTACTATCAAGTCGTACATTGTTCCAGCAGCATTAAATAAATTTTTGAGAAATAAAAAATGTTGGTTCATCACTAAACCGATCACCAAAACTAAATTAACAGTTTATAACTTAGGACCAACAATTATATGCTACATAGGATTGCAGGAGCGATAGCTTTTGTAAAGAAATCATAATCACAATTAAAAATTACTTGAGGTGTTATCAAAGAAGGATGGAACAAACAAAGTAACATTAAAGTACAATTAAAGAAGAAGTAATAACATTAAGAGTTCCTTCATTATTTTTAATTAAGCAGGTTTAAAGAATCTGAATATAATATATAATACAGGGTGTTACACTATAAATAATACATTGCCTCACGTTTGAATTCCTGCTACCTTTTAACCACCCCACTTGCACCTTCTATTTAGTTTTTCTTTCTTTAGACTTTACATCTCACCAGAGATTTAAAACTCATGACATTCCCCTCACAGCTCTAGCGGTCCATTCATACAATTTCTATAATAAATAGTCCCTAGATGTCTTAAAGTTTAGGCCTTTGTTACCTCATTATTACCCCATTGCCCTCCTTTAACGCTCCATCTAACCTTTGTTCTGTGACTGATTAAAATGTCATAATTACAGATTTCAGCACCTTAAAGGATAAAGGATAAATCCCTTGTGGTTTAAAGAGAAATGTCTCTTTTATATTGCCGAAGCTTATCAGTTGATAGGAGAGGACGAATGGACTTTTGGTCTAGCATGCAGTGCCAGCAAGGTACCAGAGAGTCATGGAGGAAGAGGAGTAAGTTAGTTCCGTGATAGCATACCAACTGCGGGTATGATTGTAAGAAAAATCCATCTAGTTAAACCAGCAAGAAAGCATCGTTTTCAAAATTTGTGTTCAATGTCAAATCAGCATTTTCTGGAATTTAATCGCATCTTTATGAAAGCGTTTTCTTGACGAAAAGCTTCTATTTTTGATACGTATAGAGTTTTCACATACTCCGTAAAAACGGAGCTAACATTATTGATAAATTATTAATTGGTAAATTGAAATTAAAGTTAAATTTCAAACTTTAAATTAGAATTATTGATATTTTTTAGAAGGCATCCACATCTTTAAATGATTAAAGCTTTTGTACTTATTGATATCTTTAAATGTTTTTTAAATGAAATGGGCTAGGTTAAGTTGCTTAGACTTTTAGATTGTTACTCCCCTTATAAAAACAGAAGCTTGATATTCCTTTGTCCCAAAGTACATTGGACTATACAACCCGTCGTCTTAATAAATATTTAGACTAAGGAAAGTATAAATAATTATACCCATTTAGGGGAGCTACAATCTAAAGAAGTAACAAAATTCTTATTGTTTATGGTTTTGATTATATTTGTTATTGTCATGAAGAAAAAAAAAATTGTTATCACAAATTTGTGATGAAAGGATCAATACACCTTAAATAATAATAGAATTGAGAGGTACGACAGATAATAGGATGAAATTGTAAGCCAATTATTGTCATCGATTGATGCGATCGTTTAAGGAATCAAATATTTATATTTTTTCCATTCAAAGGCTAATTTATTTTAATAGAATTAATATTTAATACCTTCGAGAACGCTGCACTGTTTCTTCATTTCTTTGATCTGTTTCTTTGCTGTCCATATGTATCCAAAAGCAAAAGCAGTTATGAGGACAGGCAACGATATCTTTGTTTTGTCAACCAAACAGCTGAATACACCCTCAAACGAACAGAAACATAGTTCGTCCATGTTTTCATCTTAAACATTAGTTGCTTTGATATGTTTCTTCTTCTAAACTTCTAATCATAATAAGAAGTTAGGTTTACTTTTGATATTATGAAAATCAGTAGGGACATCTTTCTGAAAAACATTCCACGTGTTTTTTAGTCTAAATTTACAAACAAATTAAATAGTCATGATGTTTTAAAACTAAATTTTTCAATTGATGAGCAGCACAATAGAACCAGTGTCATATTAATCCACAAATTCTATATTCACCAAAATGATGTTCCTTTGTCCCAAAATATCCCTTTGTCTTAGTCGATAGCTGCCTTATTCCAAAATTCCCCAAGAAAGAGTGTAAGTGATCATTTTATACATATAAAAATAAATGTATTGACTTAATCGCAAAAATAAATTAGGAAAACAAAATTCTTAGGATGTAATAAAGGAACAATTGAAAAAAAGAAATCAATCAAAATCGGTTACATGGTCGGATACGACTTATTTACCTACATCTATTTTGAATTAGTTCTAATTATACTCAATAAAGTATGTTCCACTTGTATAAAACATTGACAATGAATCAAAATAAATCTTTCTTTTCTTAGCTCATATACCATTCCCTTTAACATCTTTTTTGGTTTATTCTTTATTTCCAAGGTTGAACAATTATAAGAATCGGAATAACTGCAGTAATCCAGCCACCTAGGAGAGGGGATTAGATAATTGGAGGGACCACACTCGAGTGTATTGTTTTGACAAAGGGATGTATAATCTCTTAAGTGTATAAATCAAGCAAAATTACACCGCCAAGCGATTTTCGACTCTATGGATCACTGCAGAATAGCCGAAAAATCATCTCTAAATCTTTTTGCATTACAAAACATAAAAGATCTTCTTTTAGTGTTTCTTTCTTTTACTAACAACCATTTGGTAAATATGTCGTATCTGGCTCCGATTTTGATTCCGGTTGAAATTCTAAGAAATTTAGTATCTTTGTTTTAATTTGTTGAACATGTAAAAAAGAAAACAAAATATCGCCATCATTAATATCGAAAGATAAATATTAAGTAGGTTCATACGACAACAAAATCGATATATCAATATATCGATAGCTGAGAGGAAACGTGTTCAAGAAATCAGCATAGGTGTTTTGGCGCTAAAGCACGTAATACTTCAATATACTAAAGGAGAGTTCATATTCTTTTGTCTAAATAACTATTAAGAAAAAAGGATATTTAGTCCAATGTGCTTTGGGACAAAGGAATATCACACTTCTGTATACAAATGTAATTATATACCTTAGTCTAGTTAACTATTAAGACAAAGGGAAATTATTACATTTTTATACAGAACTGATATTCCTTTTTCCCCAAAGTACATTGAACAAAATATCCCTTTGTCATAATAGTAATTTAGACTAAGGAATATTATACGATTCTGTATACATTCTATTGTCTAAAGAACTATTAAGAAAAAGGGATAAATATCCCTTTAAGTGTGTGTGTGTTTATCCCTTTTTTAAGTGTGATATTCCTTTGTAATAAGAAGCATTACGTATTTTAACGCCAAATCACCTGATGATTTCTTGAAAACGATTTCTCTTAGCTATCGATATATCGATAATTCATATTAATAACAATTTAGTTATCGCATATTTATCGCATATTTCGATATTTAAGTTCGCTATGTTTTGGGTACTTCTTTAGATTGTTATTTCCCTATGTCGTTTTAGAATATAAATGACTTTGACTCAATAGCTATTAAGACAAAGGGATGTTTTGTCCAATGTACTTTGGGACAAAGGAATATCATACTTCTGTTTTATAAGGGGAGTAACAATCTAAAGAAGAACATTCCGTACACCTTCTTTAGAATGTTACTCCCTTCTGTTTTTATTATAAGGGGAGAAAACAATCTAAAGAAGTGCCATGTTTTGTTTTTACGTGTTCAAATAGGCCTTAATTTTTTTTTTTTTTTTACAAAAATACTAAATTTTGATGTAATTTTTTGTGTTTAATGGATTTATAAGTGTTGGTGCATCTATATCGTAGATTTTTAGCTATCCCACTTGTTTTTTCCCCCACATATATATCCCCACTTTAACAACATTACCCTATGTTCGTGAGTTGAGATTATATCCATATATTATGTACATTTTTTTTTTTTTTTAATAAACTATTTACTATCATAAAACCAAAGTTATCTACGTTCTTAGAATGTAAAAAGGAACAATTAAAAAAAAATGATCAAAATTGGAGCAAAAAAAAAAAATAATAATAATAATAATAATAAAGTGGGTCAGATACGACATATTTACCAAAAACACTATAATTAGTTAACTTTGCGATCTAATGAACGTTAATTGTTCTAATATTTACTTTAGCGGTCACTGTTATTTATAAATCGTTTACCGACTTTAGTGTTTGATCATTAGTCATTTATAATTCTCTTGAAAAAATGTAGCTTTACACACAAGACTATTACTAAAAATTTGGACACTTTTTTTTTAAGTTATCATTATTGAAGTTTAATTCATAATTAGTTTAAAATGTGACAGAAGGTTGACAACGTCTGATTATGTTTAATCAAACATATATTTTTTATGAATGAATATATTAAATTAAGGCGGCTTTTAACGACATGTCTCTTTACTGAACCAATGCATTACAGTATTATTAAAAAACTAATATTGTTTAAAACAGGCATGAGGAAAAACATTTTCTTTTTCATTAGGTTTTTTTATACATTTACCATATTTTCCGGATATGCAATCGGAAAATGCGGTATTTTTTTAGGGTTTCGTTGGTAAAACCAAAAATAAAGAAACCCTTATAGTTTCGTTCATGTGTCTGTCTGTCTGTCTTTCTATCACTCTGTACGGTTCCAATAGCTTTTGAATAATAAGACTAAAAACATGAAACTTTCCAGTATTAAAGATCGTTTTGACGCGCTCACAGGAAAAATATAGAGAGCTCAAAATTAGCAGCTGATCAAATCCAAAATGGCGGATACCTCACGTCATGTAATTTTTTTTTTTTTAAATTTTGAGTGGGGTATCAAATGAAAGGTATTGAAGAGTAGATAACAAAAATATATAACACTTGTGGAAACCGTTAAATTTTCTACGCCATTTTGTCAAAAAATATCAAAATCTTGCTCCCCCCCCCTTTACTAATTTCATGTTTACAACACCAACGAAACCCTTTTTACGTGATACTTCACGCACTACCAATTTATTTAAAATGTAATGCCTATACTTATAATATATATTGGTTTTAATAATAATTATCATTTTTTTTTTCAGGTTCAAAGGATCTAGTTTTGAATTCGAACTCTCTCAGAATTCGTGACTCAGGAAAATTTCTTCATTTCTGGAAAAACAATATGAGGATCATTCTAGCCTTCATCGTATTTTTGCTGGTGAGTGATATATACTTGTCCTAATATTTAATTAATACTTCTAAATGGCTCAATATGTAATCTTATTAATGTTGTTGAAACCATAATAGATAAAATGACTTATCAGCTTACTTTATCAGTTAGTTATCGCGCATGCGCTACTGAGACCTAAGCCTCAGTGCCGCTTTTCTGAAAGCGTTCGATTGTGTAACTAAGTTCATCTTTATTACGAAGTTCTTGTTATTTGCCGCTTATTATTTGTTTGTATGAATATGAATCCGCTCTCTGACGTTCAACCGTTTTACGCTAATATCCCTCTGCCAACTTCATCAGAAATCAACCCGCCGTACAGTCTATTTACAGTCCATGATGTATAGTGATGTGTGTGATGATGTATAGTGATGTGTGTGATGATGTATAGTGATGTGTGTGATGATGTATAGTGATAGAATAGTAATATCACGTTTAAAAATGTATTACTCAACAATTTACTATGTTGATCCCCTATTAATTAAGTAATTTAACATTCGGTGATTAATAATAAATATTTAATTAATCTCTCATTAGTTTACGATATATTAAAATTAATAGCGATATATTGCAATTAAACAGTGATTAAATCAAGTGCTGATCCTGAACACCCTATAAGTTGTGGCTTTATTCCCGGAAATAAATCTTTATTATAATAATGGGCACGAAGAAGCTGAGAGGTAAAAAGCGACCGCACTTTAAATACGTGAGCGGCAGCGTTAACAGACCATAAGGGAAATGTCGAAATACCTCGAGATGTGGGAAGTTTGTACCCCCTGGGAATATACCGGGGTAAAGAAAAGAAGGGAAATTAGCATAAAGGTAAAAAAGGGGTAGATTTGGTGATGGAGGGGGACAGGAGTAGTTAGAAGTGAAGATGACATGCGCTCTCTGACTGCCGCCCCCCCCTTCAACCCCCCTGATATAGTGTGGGGGCAGAGGGGGCCTTAGGGCTTCTCAGTCACAGGTTGGCCCCCTCTGGGCCTCCCCCTCCAGCCCCCAGCCCGCCACCAACACAGGTACTATCTTAAACAACTTAGAATTTATCTTAGACTAGATTATCTTAGATTTTACTGCAGCTCACTATCTTATCTTTAGACAACTTATAAGAGTTAAACAGAACTATTTTAACCGTGAAAAAGACAAATCAAGAAAAAAGGTAAGATAAAAATGTATAAATAAGTTTACATTCTATCTTTTTAAACAACAATTAATACAAGATAAAAATAACTTTTTTAAATACTACGTTTCTAAATTTTTCTTGTGGATTTCCTTTAGTTGTCACTGGTCGTGTTTGTTTACAATTGATTTTGAATTTGACCGCCTAAATATTTAAGAGATTTAGTGATTTATCAACTAATACTAATAATTTGGTAAATCTATTTACTGATTATTGTATTGTCATCGGAAATACATATTCGGTGCAAATTTCAGCTTTCTACTTAGTCAGGAAATTAATTAAAACTCGAAGGCACGATTTGTACCGGACAAACAAGAAAGCAAGCTAATAAAAACGTAGTAAAAATAATCTTTAGTAGTTGTGTCAATTAAGAAAATACAAGCTTTACTTTTGGAATATTTCAATCCCTCCTTGGGTCATTCTTAAGCTGACTGTCTAGACGATTACATCGTCATGGTTATTGTTATTATAAAAAAATCTTGTTTGAACGATAAACAATTGTTTGATTATAATTGTTATTCTTGTAATTTCCCTGAATATAGGTTTTGTTTATTGCACAATTATTTTTAAATAAATAAATGATAGAGAGACCGCATTTCTATTTCTAACTGCCACTCTTTTATCATTTGAACTATCTTAGATTTTACTGCATCTCACTATCTTATCTTTTATTTTCAGACAACTTATAAGTGCTAAACAGAATTATTTTAACTATTAAAAAGACTAATCAACTAAAAGGTAAGATACGAAAATGGCACTTCTTTAGATTGTTACTCCCCCTATAAAAAATACAGAGAGGAGTAACAATTTAAAGAAGGTGTATGGAATGTTCTTCTTTAGACTGTTACTCTCCTTATAAAAACAGAAGTGTGATATTCCTTTGCCCCAAAGTAAATTGGACTAAACATCCCTTTATCTTAATAATTATTTAGTCAAAGTCATTTATATTCTAAAAAGAAAAACATAGGGGACTAACAATCTAAAAGTAGTACCTAAAAAATTATAAATAAGTTTACATTCTATCTTTTTAACAACAAAATTATCTTATCTTTTACGAAATGATATCAATGATTTGCCTACACATAATCAAGTGAAAATAATTAAATTAAAATAAAATATAAAATACTAATAAGAAAGTGTTTTTTTAAGATAAAAATATACGATGTCTACATCATTTCTTTTTTAAATACAAAAATAGCTTATATATTTACAGAATTTTAACTATATACGAGTACTATACTAATTACACATCTCGTAAAATCTATATCTACAACCATTGCTTGATCTGTGACGGTACGCACCGGTACGCCGTACCGGTACCTCTGACGCAAGATTGTTGGTGCACATGGGAGTTTTATTTTTTCCAATATATTTTACTTTTCCTCACTACCTATGGTAGGAAAATTATTGTTTTCTCCCAATTTTTTTTTTTTTCGAGATTTCAACGGAATTATCTCTTTTGGGTGTTTTTAAGACCTCCTGAGTGGTTTTTAGCATGGCGTCTGTATGTATGTCTGTGTGTATGTTATCATCGTAGCGCTCAAGGTATTTAACCTAGAAAGTTGAAATTTGGAAGAAAAATCCGTCCTTATCTGTAGTGGTGTCGCCCGTAAAATAAACTTTTTCCGCCATCTTGAACCCAGTTTGCTGAGTAAGCAAAAATTTTAAAAAATCGTAAAATGGTCCTGATCGAGTTGAAATTTAGCACGAATGTACCTCTCTGCATGACAAACAGCCCACCAAGATTCATTTTGATATTAGCCGCCATTTTGAAGTTATCAATTTTTGAATTTTGAATCATTGACGGTTATTAATTCTGAAAGTATAAATACGTTTTTGACATATAGCATATCGTTGGAACCGGAAAAAATTAAGGAACAAATATAAAAAAAAATCCAATGAAATTCCATTAATTAGTTTAAAAGTTATAAGCGAATATAATTATTTATTAGTGCGATAATTTTGATGACGGCAAAGTTTGTTTACATACCTGTCAATATACCGCCAAAATTCAAATAATATAATAAATGAAATAAAATTATGTATTAACATTATTTAAAGAGCCCACTCTAGTGGCCTCCGAAGTGAGGAAAAGTTCCGAGGTACCCCGTACCCGATTTATTTTGTTTGTTTTTTTACCAAGTGCGAATACAAATGTTATTTCCATAGTTATAAAATGCTCGGAAAAGCGTTAAAATAACGTTTTAAAAAGTAAAAATTTCAAAACTTTTGGACCACAAAGTCACATTACCGGAACCTTTTTTTTTGACAAATCAAGCACTGTCTACAACTATAGAGAAGAGATAAAATATTATACGTGCAAATTTTTTTTTTTTTAACAATGAGTTTTTTAGGTATGTGCTGCATTTATGCTGCACAGAAATATATTTTAAAACAATACAAAGTCATAATAAAATACATAATTACAAGTCCGTAAGTCAGCATTAAATCTATTTAATACAAAAGTATCTTATCTTCAAACAGAATTATAATATGAAGGAAGTTAAAATCTTTAATAAAATATGCTATACTCAAAAGGGAATTTATATAAAGCTACGTCTATATTGCATCTTATATATTAAAAAAAATTGTATCTTTACTACGAGGAAAAGATAAGATTGTGTTATATATTTATAAGATACAATTATAAGTTCAAGATATCATTATAAGTATAAGTGTTATATATATTTATAAGATATGATTGAAAGTGTTATGAAAGTGTACTATGTGCAATAATGAGGTACGTCAAGAGAAAGATAAGGTAGAAGAATATTTTTGAATTTTGATTATATCAAATCGTAAACCGAAATATCGTTTTCATCTCTTATTTTTTTGACAATTATTTTGTATTGGAATAAACAATATTAATAATAAAATAAAATCTTATCTTCAATCTTTTTTAGCTATTAAAGATTATTGATGGTCAAGATAGAAGAATATATATTATTTGTAGGATTTTACATAGTATGACTATAAAAAATAATATGAACTGTAAGCTTATATTAATACAATAAAAAAACTATAATTTAAAATTTAATCTGAACTGGTTATAGTTTTATTTTTATTTTAAATCAAATTATAATTATTATTAACTACGGAAACAGACAGTGAAAAATACACTCCTGTGCCGGGATTTGAACCACGGGCCTCTATATTTCCAGTATAGCGCTCTTCCATCTAAGCTACGCAGGAGAATGATTTTTCACTACCGTAATCGATAACTAGTCCCGAATCCAAGCTTTCAATATTCATATACATTTAGACAGTCAATATTTATGACATTAGAACTAAACCAAGAATTAACGCTTATAATTATAAAGTACTCAATTAGTACCTGTACCTTGTACAATCAATTCGAAATTCAATTTTTAAGTTTTTGGTAGTTTTCATACTACGGAATATAGAGGCCCGTGGTTCAAATCCCGGCACACGAGTGTATTTTTCACTGTCTGTTTCCCGTAGTTAATAATAATTATAATTTGATTTAAATTAAAATTTAACTTTCCGTAGTATGAACTTAAAAATTGTTTTATTTTTATTAACATCATCGAATTTGACAAAAATATTAGCTATGGATAAATAATATAAAGGGTAAAAAAGTCTGCCAATAATTATCTCACAAGATTTCTTTTACTGGGGGAAAGTGTGTTTACTTAAGTATAACATAGAGTATAATGAGGTATATTTAAAAATATCAGTGTTGCTAGAAGAATTAAGTTGATGCGGGAGAGGAAGAAGTTAAAATAAGACCTAAATTAATATGATACTAAAGGGTGAGCTTTGTTATACAACCAAGTCGAACAACTAACTTGTTATAATACACGAAAAAACGGTTTCGTTGATGAAAGGACAAAAGTTGTCCAACAAAAGAATACACTACTTAAATCCACATGAATGAATAATCGAAAATAAATAATATATAAATATAAATATAGATCTACAAATCTTAGGATCAATAAAAACTAATATTGGTTTAAAAGTCTTCCAACAAAGTTATACAAAAAATCACACCATATAATATAATAATTTCAAGATAAAAAGAACTTTTTATATACTACGTTTTTAAATTTTCTGTTGAATCGTATGTAATGTTGATAGTATAATTGTTATTGCTATATAATATATAATGTTAGTGAAAAAAAAAAATAGTTCCGAATGTATTTACTTCACATAAATGACAACCATCTAGAGAGCTGATCTTAAACCTATAAAAGGACAAATCTTTGTACAGCGGATCTCCCTAACACCAAATCTAAAGCGTACCATCGATATATTTGAAAATAATAATATAATCGATTATTCGTTATAATATAATCGATAAATAATATAATCGATATTTCCTGTTTTGCTGTCATTCAATGTTTATTTATCACAAATTTGAGACCCGTCAAAATGAAGATTGCGTAAATATGGGACATGGCAAAACAAATAAAATAACTTTCCGTACAGCAAAATTTGCTGAAAACCAATTAAATTCTGCTGAAAGATGGCTGAAAGTATTAAAATAATGCATTGTCATCGTGTTCTGAGCTATGCTAGAAGTTTCAAATGTCTAGCTATTCGGGAAGTTAGTTAGAAATCGATTGCCAGATTTGTACCGGACAAACAAACAAACAAGAACTTCTGCTCCTTGTCTTTTCAGTATGGAAGCTGTCAAAAATTAAAGTTTTGATAAAATGAAAAACAGGAGGAGCTTATACAAGAAAATAAACAGAAGATCCGTTTAAACAAAATGTGAATTTCATTATAATGTTAAATATCGAAACAATCTTTGACTAGTAATAGCATGTCTTCTTAGATCAACAATTTTAGTCTGAAACAAAGAATAGAGAAACTTTCTCAAATAAGTATAAAGTTATCGTTGTTCCCATCTGCTTGTAAGTTTGTGGTTTTATTATCTTATAGACTATTTTTTTTTTTTTTCGAAAATGAGTCTTGCAATGTAGGGTTTTTGGCACTTCTTTAACAATCTAGTATCTAGGGAGTAACAATCTAATGAAGCTAGCACCTACCTTGGCACAATCCGTTTAATTTTTTCCTTCATACAGTCATGCGACAGCCTTCTTGGTTTCCATCCTTTATTTTATGCGATACACGGGAAGTTGTCGGAATTTTTCAAATCTCACTATGTTCTTCATTTCTAAGAATCTATTTATATCGTCGCAAAAAAGTAAAATAGCTATCAATTCCTAGTAAGATCTATAATCGAGTATGTATGAGTTGTTTATTGGACGGCACGAAATACTTGGTTGAAAGATTTTTTCTTAACTTATACATAAAGAGAAATCATAATAGTTTTAAGGTGAAGGAAATAACATCCTACATTTTGAACATATTAAGAAAAATAATGGTAACAATTAAAACGCAAAATTCTTTACTTACAGAATTCATAAACTTGGTACTTTTTTACTTTAGCATCCCCCTATATCCCTTTGTGTTTACAGTTATTTAGACAAAGGAACATACAGAGTAGCATATATTCCTTAGTCCAAATTACTATTAATACGAAGGAATATTTATTCCAATGTACCTTGGGACAAGGGAATATCTCACTTGTTTATATAATTGTGATCATATCCATATCCCTTGGACTTTTGTAGAGCAGACTATTGTTTAGAACCAAGGGGGGGGGGGGGGGGGGGGGCGCTAAAGTAAAAAAGTTCCTTTGTAAGTAAAGTATGTAAATGTAAATAAGTATGCACATTTAAAGTACATCTTTATCTTAATAGTTGGTTAGACCAAGGGATATGATCACATTGGATAAATATCCCTTCGTCTTAATAGTAATTTGGACTAAGGAATATATATGCTACTCTGTATAATGTTCCTTTGTCTAAATAACTGTAAATACAAAGGGATATAGGGGGGGGGGGGGGGGGGGTAAAAAAGTAAAAAAGTACCCTTACATAATATACAGGTAGAGTATAATACAATAATAACTTTTATGAAAATAGTGTTACTTAAATGGTGGCCGTTATTGGTGGCAAATTAACTTTTTGCACAATTCTTTTCTTTATACCCAGGGGAATGGCGTTAACTATTGTTTTGATACAAAGTCATTTATTTGGTCAAGAATTCGAGGAAGATGTTGATATAGTTTTACCTTTAGACCAATCCAGAAGAAACAACTTACAAAAACAAACACACCACTATATCAGTTATTACCCGGAGAATAATGTACAAATTTAAAGAACGCCTTCGTCAATGTCACCAATTATGGTTAAGTATTTAAGTCATATTTTTGCAAAACTATGAAATTTTAGGCCATGTTATTAGTAAATTCTGTTTAAATATTTGTTTGTTTTATTATTTTACAATAAAACTTTTAAATTTTGCAATATTTTCTACCATACCTTGTAATACTTAATCCGGTCGAGGTACAGATCTTAGAGCCACAATAATATAATCTGGTCCCACAACTACAGAAAGGGGGAAATGCTAAAACAACACAAATGGTGTACATTGCGGGTACAGTATCCAGTCAAAAATGTACTTACTTACTGTCTTAGTGGGGCCCTTTTACCGTGAGGTGTAGGCCGGGTCAGAAATTCCTCCACCGGTCCCGAGTCCCGATCCTTAGCTACGAAAATGTACTAGTTTAAAATAAATAATTTATAAACCGGTACATTTTCGGCTAGGAACTGGACCCGCAATGCATTTTTTGTGTGGCTTTAGCATTTTCCCATTTCTATAGTTGTGGCCCAAAGAGCTATAAATCTCGACCGAACTCTACAACAAATATAATGCCAACATGATACTAATACCACCATAGTACTAATATAAATCAGCAGGTTATATACGATATCCTAATATATTAGAAGTTATGTTAAGGAAGTGTTAGTACTTATTAACTCTAGACTAACTAAGGTGTTCCGTTATGTTATCCGCTTTGTTTGTTTGTTATTCTCTATGTTTAAACATTTAAATTTGATATTTATTATCTGATAGTCAAATTGTAAGTTACGGGAGAAAATATTTCATAAAAATGTATATAGACGAAACTATTTAATTGTTAGGTTGGAAAAAAAACCTTGTACACACACCCACACCTTCACTCAACCGATAGGTGAAGTATTTTTTATTTTTTATTACCCAAAACCCTATGTTCTCTAAAATGTAATTCAATGTAAACAGTATTGTAAATTATATAAAATAGTTCATTACGCGTCGAGTGCGTAAAGTAGCATTTTGCATGCGAGCGTGGAGTTTGCACCCGAGCGACAGCGAGGGTAGTAAAACCACACGAGCAATGCAAAATGCCGTTTTCGCCCGAGTTGCGTACCGTACTTTATCTACGATTGTTAGATTTAAATTATAAATACAGAAAAAAATAAACTTGCTGTATGTAAGTTCGTATCTCTCTCTTGATAAAGATGGGATTAATTCTTGAGTTGTATTTTTTGCCGAATTAATTATTTCTGGAGGAGTATTATTCTCCACATTTTCGTCAAAGTCACTTGATTCACTTATTGTTTTTCACTAAAAATTCGATATATACAGTTATTTTAATAAAAGAACTGCAAATTAGTTTTGTTAAATGTAAACAAACTTGCTAATCGTGCGTAAAGCTGAAGAATTCCTCTTCTTTACCGCACTAGTGTGGTAAAGAAGAGGAATTAATCAGAACTATGGGACGCGCATGCGCAATGAATACAAGTACGTAAATAATCACTTTCTACGCATCTAAACAAAGATATAATGTTTATATTCCGTATCAATCGTAGACAAATAAATTAACGATATTATATGTATAGTAAGTGGATCCTAAAGGGTGGAAGGTAAAACAAGAAGACTAAAACTACTTCATGTCTACTGACGACAACGTTTCAGCTTTACCAGCCATTTTCTAGCCGAAACATAATAATAATTTAATAGAAGCATGAAATCCAGTAACTATACAGCTAATTTCAAAGTTGTTACACTTCTACACTTTAGTATCCACTTACTATACATAATAGTTACTCAGGGTACAGCTAGCATTATTACGAAATAAATTGTGTTTTAGGCATGACTATGACCTCGGAGAGAGGCGAAATATAACTAAATCTAGTTAAAAATGAAGTAAACGTTTTTAAGTTTTTACTATACTTACCCTTAATGCCCTACCAGAACAGCCATACGTTTTGTATATGTATATATATATATATATTTACATACATTTATATAAGAAGTATTTGAGTAGATTAGCTCTTAAAAACGTTACCACCTATAAAAAAAATCACATTTAATTATGTTTCCAATAAGGTCCGTATACGTATTTATCGACAGATATGAAGAAATAAATTTCACGTTTTAAATTTATGATAGGAGTTGTTTGGAGGGGGGGGGGGGGGGGGGGGGGGTAGAGCAGTCAAAAACTCCACAATTTTCTCGATTTAGACTTGTGGTATGATCCTTTTGAACATGGATGACAAATTTCATTGAAATTATTATGCGTCTGCCTAGATGACAGACACATCTTTCTTTAAAAACAACTTTTTTGGACGAAGGGGAACTTAAAACGCGTAAATCTATCAACATTTCATTTTTTAATATTTTATTTTACACGTAATTGAGAAAGTAAAAATGTGTATATTATGTAAAAGAATAATTCAAGTTCAAATAGGATAAGTAAAAAATATAAGTTACACTTTTACTTAAATGACAATCATTTAATAGATGACTTACTATTTATTTATATCAAATAAGTAGGGAAATAAAAACCATCTCTCTGTTTAGCTTAGGAATTTATAGTTAAAGGGAATAGCCAGGAGCAACAAGTACAAGGGCTGTAAATAACTGAAAACAGACTCAACTAAAAACCCTTCCCTGGGATTAAGGGTAGAACCCACCTATATACACTCCCTTCTGATTTATAACTCTAACCGATATAAAAAAATACTTATTTTTTATTGAGGTTTTTTTTTTTTTTTTAAAAAAAGGAATTAACATTTATCAAAAGAAATATATAAAGAGAATATGTCAAAAACAGGAATTTCATTCGACATATGGGTATTTTATAGTATGTATCTCAAATAATTTAATATTCTTAGATAAAAATAAATTATTTAGAGGTATCTTAGTTACTATTTATTGCTTTCTTCTTAAACATTTTAGGAAAAATGAAAATAACAGTTACAAAAGACGTTTTTTATTTTAATTTTATTGATTTGGGTAGGGAATATTAATTGATAAGTAACTATTTCATCTTTTTTAATGTTTTAGTTTAAACGTATTAGTGTTATATTGTAGTAAGTAATCCGTCCATTTTTAGAGTCCGTAGGCAAAACCAAGGACCCTTATATTTTCCTGCGTGTGTCTGTCCTTCCGTCCTCTCGCGTGCTCTCACGGCTACACCTTTCGTCCGATCACTTTGAAATTTGGCATGTATGTGTATAGTACCTACCCACACATTTTAAAAATATGGCGATTTAAAAAAAAAAAAAAATACAAAAAATTAGGGTAAAAAAACTTAGGGTTAAAAAATCATTGTTTTTTTTTCGACACCGTGAGGGGTATCATATGAAAGGGTACGCCGAGCTGATTACAAAAATATATAATTCTTTGGTTATAACTTTGATAGGGCGAGCCTAGGCAAGTTTGAAGTGGGTGTGAAACGTGTCCCCCCCCCCCCCCCCTCTATCTCGCTTTATGTGAAGTGCAAAAGATCTGAAAAAATTCCTGAACATTCTTCGACCAAAAGTAAAGATACCACTTTTTGGATTTTTGATAAAATACGTTTTTTATAACTTTGGTCTTTTCGATGTATTTATATGGTTGTAGTCCGGTTCTGTGGCAAAAAAATACTTTATCAGAAGTTTGTTTATGTGTTTTAAGAATATCAGACCCATAGGATAGTTCAAAGTAAGCTTTTTAGCATTTTAAAACAACACCATCAATAGGGTACTACTTAAACTATACAGTGTGGCCTACGGACCCTCACTGTGTGCTGACTAGCACACACTTGACCTGTTTATTAAATGACTAGAACTTGAAAATTTTAAAGAACTAAAGAAAAAATCATGCTAGTTTCTTTCAACCCCGATGTTTGACATTTAACAATTTTACCTTTAAAATAATGTTATTGTTAAGGATTACCAGCACACTGGGTATATGATCCACCTGCCTCTACAAACTATAATAATAATAATAATACCATTTATTGGAATAAATCAAATCAGCTCAACGCTGTGGTACATGGGTTGTAAGGTTACAATAAGTTACATTTTTTTTTTTTTTCGTTATATACTACAATAAACTTCAGGGACATTACAATATTTGATATTTTTAACATTCTAAAAATTAAATTATAAGTTCTATGTAAACATCGAGATTTAAAGACTACCTACTAACATAAAAGGAACAGTCATGCACCATGAAGTAATGAGTGATTTTTTAAAAAGAAATCTGCGAATTATTGGTTTACGATAATGTAGGAAAATTTTGGTTTAAAATTTGGATGGGTGAAAAAAATATTGGTATACTGGGGTACGGGGTACAAAAGACAAAATAGTATTTACCCTTCAAGATGCATGTCGTTAGAAAGCTCTTTAAGAGTACAGTTATTCTTGTTATGTACACTTTTGTCATATTTTCATATAAAAAGGGGGTTAAATGGAAAAACACTTTTTTAATGCTATTTTTGACCCTAATTTGTCCTAATTTGACCCCTAAATGAACTCCAAAAATGGCCAACGAACTCATCCTTTCTTTTAATATTATTGACATTTTAAAATTTGAGTGCATCCTAGCGTGAGATATCGTCTGGAGTGACACATATATACGTATATAAAAAAATGCTAAATTTCAGGAATCGATTAAGAATGGTCTAAAACGGATTTCCATAGAGAAAAATTTTCAAAAATTCGCATTACAAAAATTTTGAAGCCATTGCAATAGCTTAATTTTCTTCGAAAATTCGCTAAAAGAAATAAACATTAATTTAATAAATAACAAATAAATATTTAATATATCTACACAACAAACAAGGTATAAAAGACTCAAAGAAAATTATGACACATAAAAGTAACGATATTTAAACTTTATTTGATAGTATATAGGTCTAATTAATGGAATATCAATAGAATCTAGAAAAAATAAATTGTATATAATTTAACTGCTATGAAGCCTGAATTACAGTTCAAATTACAGCATTCCAGAGCTTCTTTTAGGCGGATATTTCAAACTATAACTTTAAAAAAACTAAAAGACCCCCTGCTGGTTTCTTTTTTAGTCCCCCCCCCCAAATTTTAAATTTTACAATAATGGGACATTTGTATTGTGTATACACAGAACATCATTTCTCTAACTGGAAACCAACGTCATTTATAACGAATGCCAATAGATAGGATAGCTAATGATACGAGAGTAGTCTAAGTGGTTTTCAAATAATACTGATAATAATGAAATAAACTAAACTATCTTAGTAAGACACAAGTGTAGGCGAAATGGTTGTAAAATATTAACAATAGTAATGAAATAAACTGGCGTATTTCGACCAAAATATTTTGTCATAAACTACAACGACTAAATAAAATACGTTAACTAAAATTTACTGATACAATAACTAATACATATTAATATAATAACTAATACTTACTAATACGATAACTAATATTAATACTTACTAATACAATAACTAATACGTAGTAATATAATAACTAATACTTACTATTACGATAACTAATACATAGTAATACGATAACTAATATTTTCCAAGTTACTTTAATAATAATATAGAAAGAAACATCAAATGTGGAATGTACAATTGAAATAAAAGTTTTTTTTGAAAAGCTTTTAGAATGCAACGTGGGTATTGAGCCATTTAATTGAAAATTGAAAACTCTTTTACTGCAACAAAAAAAAGGAAGGGTTTTATCTTTCAACCTTTCTTTACATAAAAAACAATGGGTATTAGATAAAAAATAGAACAAAAAACAAATTTGATTGACTGTCAAAATAATAAAGATCAATAAACAAAAGAAATGAAACTATAAACTAACTAAATAAATAAAATAATGTAAATATAGATTTTTGGAACAAAATAACTTATGGCACGTTCTGGAGCCCGGGAGTGAATCCGAAAAAAAACGACAGTCACAAAACCAACCGACACGAAATCGACCGATGACGACAACTTGAGTAAATGATGACCGATTTAGTTGAAATTTGGTACACATGCTCATCTATGCCTAGGACGAGTTTGTCCTAGGCATATACCAATGCCTAGGACGAGTTTGTTGGACAACGTTATCCGCCCAAGCGTTCGGCCGCAACCCTCGCGTAAATGTAAGCTTCAAATGCAAAATTTGAAATTTTGGACGGAAAAAAATGCAAACTTCATCTATTCAATGAGACAAACAATTTGTATAATTAAATTGTTATAATAAAACCAACGCCGACACCGCTATGAAATGTTAAAAATCGCTAAATTTATTAAAGCGGACCTAAACGATTAAAATAGAGAAAACAACGTTTTTACCGATATCTTACGTTTTAACGTAACGATTTTTAAAAAAAAAAACTTCTCATATACATCGTCTAAAGTACAATTGAAATATGCATGTAAAATTTCAACCTGATTCAAGAAGAAGTTTTTGTGTAGTGAAGTGATATATTTTATAATATTTTTAATCGAGTAGGCCAAGCGTAAGGTTTAGGGAACATTCCTATTTCCTCGCCATACTAAAACCATTCTCTTAACTAACAACTCATCATGACTTTTTTCTCAATATATGAATATTAATTGCAAGACGCTCGCTTCAGTGATAAAATACGTTTTTCTTTTAATTTTGCCTTAACTCCGCAAGGTACAAATAATTAGTTACTTTTAATTTTGTCTCTTTTCTAACTCCGCCATGTATAAGTAGGTAGCATCCTATACTTAGCAGTGTGATTTTATATTTTATAATTAATAAAAAGCGTAAGAAACTTCGTTCCTTACGTTCCACCACTCATATATTTTTTTTTTTTTTCTTTGAAAATTTCAAACAATTTTGGTTTTGTTGATTTTTTACATTAATACTAATATATTAAAATTATGTTGATTTTCATGAGTTTTTAGTTAATTTACATTAAAATCGGAAATGGGTAATTTTCAGCCAACGGGTAGTCGGAAAGTGAGTTTAATAAGTTAAAAAAAAAAAAAAAATAATAAAAGTGTGAAATTAAAAAAGTTTCCATATTAGTATAATACCTTTTCTGTATATTATTTCACTTTGGATTTCCTTTTATGTTTTAACTCGTACAAAACTTTTTTCTCATTTTATCTGCCATATGTCACCCCTATATCATAATATGTTTTAGTTCTTTGTGACAAAAAATATACATAATTACCAGATAAAAAGAACTTTTTATTCACTACGTTTTAAAATTTTCTGTTGAATCATATGTAATGTTGATAATATAATTGTTATTGTTATACATAATGTTAGTGAAAAAAAAAAATAGTTCCGAATTTATTTATTTCATATAAATGACATCCAACTAGACAGCTGATCTTAAACCTATAAAAGGACAAATCTTTGTACAACGGATCTCCCCAACAACGAATCTAAACCACGCCAACGATATGCCCTCGTGTAGGGGACGGTAAGAGAAGAAAAATGAGTACAAGTAAAGAAGTACAGATGCAGAAAAAGTAAACCGATACCTAGGACACAAGTGTAAACAAACCGGGTTGTCACAATTACTTTATTTCTTTGTTTACTTTTCCTGCTTCGCTGTCATTCAATGTTAATCTCTTAATAAAAAATCACAAATTTAAAACCCGTCAAAATGAAGATCGTAAATATGGGACATGTCAAAACAAATAAAATAACTGCGGATTTTTTACGAACTAACTTTCCATGTTGCAAAATTTGCTGCAAACGAATGAAATTCAGCTGAAAGATGGCTAAAAGTATTAAAATAATGCATTGTCATCGTGTTCTGGGCTATTCTAAAAGTTTCAAATGCCTAGCTATTCGGGAAGTTAGTTAAAAATCGATTGCAAGATTTGTACTTGACAAACAAACAAACAAACAAACAAGAAAGCAAGCTAATAAAAAAGTAGTAAAAAATTAAGTGGCAATGTGGACGACATAAAGCAGAGCAAGTACATCTTTCTATATTATTAAAAAAGTTTTGTAAACAAACAAGTACAGTGAGAGAGATATGTATATATACTAAACTGTGAGTTAAACAAGGTTATGAATATCTCAAGAAAAGAGGGGAACTTAAGAGTGCTTTAGTTATATACATTTTTAGATAAAGAAACAAAGACTGCGCATTGACTGGCTTATTCCTCAACTGTATAAACGCGCAAGCGCAACTTCACTGTTGATCTGTCCGTCAGGTTGTGTTTATATATATCTCAAATTGGAGTCGAACTCAAGCTTTTATTTTCGTTTTCGCACTAAATTAACGTATATTGGGGGCATCGTTTGTAAAGGATGTTTTATTGCTATATACTTTACTTAATAATTAGTAGTGGATTAACTATATATTTAGAAAAAAAAGTAAAATTAAGTAGATTAATTTAGATATCTATTTAGATAAGCTATTATATCTATTTGAAGACCAACAAATCAAAACTAAGTAGGTTAATTTAGATATCAATTTAGATAAGCTATTATATCTATTTGAAGACCAACAAATCAAAACAAACATTTATTTTTATTGGAATAAATGGGGTTGCTTTAGCTTAGCAATAACAAATAATTTCGAGGTAACAGCCGTCGGGATACTACCGGATTATATAAATGATTACATTATGTCTATTTCGACTGTAATGTTGTGTATTTTTTTTTTTTTTTAATAAAATACATCTATTACTTGCAATTAATGCTTTATCCACTACTTCAATTTTTATTTTATAAATATTAATCAAATACACTATATAAATCACGTTGTATAACACACCGTTGTAAGTATTTTAAATTTTAACGAAATTTAAAAAAAAATAAAATAAAATAAATAAATAAATGACGAATAGTTGAAAGGAGTATAGCAGCTCTGTTACAACAAAATCGGCGTAGTTCGTTATTCAGCCACAAAGAGCGACAGCTTCACTTTACAAATTCACTATATACCAATACATTTGATAAATATCCCATTGATATTCGTAAAATTAATCATGGCATTTTGCTCACATGCGATTTTATCATTTTGACTTTTAACCCCCAAATTAGATATTAATTAGCAAATCGTAGATGGAACATGAAGGTAAAAAAAAAACTTCTATTTTTTAGTATTATATAATACACACCGTATTTTTTTACTAGTGAAAACCTATAACTTTTGCAATTTGATTCCGATTTAAGCTTTTTTTAAATCTACTAAGTTTCACATTATTGGTCCATGATTATTATTATTCTGTAAAGGAAATGAAGAGTGGTCGACGAATATTATTTTTGAGCCTTAGTCTAGGTTTGTATTTTCTTATTTATCAATTTAATTGGTAATGTATCCATTCCATAATCAATTAATATTGTGTTTTATTTAATTCGTAACCTCAATAGAATTCTCTACATGTTGACTTCCACATAGGGCTGTCCTGTGACACATACGGGTAGAGACGCACAGCACCCTAAACAGTCAATTCGCTTAATAAGCATCTTCAAGTGAGATGGGGAGGGGGTTAGCCTAAGGAATTCTAGGGGGCAGAGCCCCTTAGTATAACATAAAAAATGAAGTTCAAAACCATGATGTATTTCAGGATCCATATACTTAGATTGATAATGACCCAAAACCCAAGTTGTGGTCAAAATATCACAGATAAAATAAGAATTTTATGTTTTTAACCAGTACTCATTAGACTATTAGAAAGATAGAAAGAAATCCTGTGTGAAAAAATAGTTTATTTATTTACTAGTCAATTAGGAGCACGCGTGGCCGAGGTGATCTAAGCACAGGCCCAGCTATTAATGAATCAAGCCTAATCAAGGTCGTGGGTTCGATCCCGTTCCATGATGCTCTGATTTATATAGCTCACTAATGACCACACCATACCCGCTTCGGCAGTACAATGTACAGGTATGATGTGGGAAGTGGCTGGAACTCTCCTCCACTTGTAAAATGGGCACAATGTGGCCTGATTGCTAGATTCGAAAAAGTGGTTCGTCCTGCCCATCAAACCACTACTACTAATACTACTAGTTAATTTGATTATTCCTTATTATTCGTATTTGATTGATAATTGCATTTATTTTTAAGTGTATTTTTCCATCTTTGTATAAATATTAAAGTATAATTATTATTTATACAATGTATGTAAATATCTATGGATACATATAACATAACATATAAGGTGAATGATATTAATATTTTGAGTGATACATCATATTGAAAGGCATGAGTCTTGGTTATGGTATCCTTTAGAATTATCCTTAGAGGATCAATAGTTCCTCGAATAGTTACTCCTTTGTGCATATCTATCCTTCCTTTGTGTCTTGAAGACTATCCAGTGAGCGTTGATACTGAACTTAGATAACTTACTTTAATGGATCCTAGATATATTTATCATATACAATATAGAACATCTTCCTCCAGAAGCCTGAAAAAACGATCAATTTCCTATTTTTAGAATTTGCATTTGACTCAAGCATGTGCTAAAATGTTGAGTATTTTTTAATACAACATTTTTCTTATAATCTGTATAAAGCCAAATATATAATGGATTATAATACTTTCTACCTATATTTTGTAGCTTATTACTATTATTTAAGATAGAACAAGAATTATGATAACATAATAAATCAATGAATGACACGAAAGAAGGTCTTCATTATAAAAAAATTGTGTTATGATGTCTAATGAATTTTATAACTACTATAATACCCTAATTATTATTATTTTTTTAAAAATAAATTATAAAGCTGTGTGCTGAACTCAACTGCTTTCTGTTATTTTATGATTTATCATTCAAACTATTAAACTATAAGTTACCTTATATATACTCATAGAAATTTACATACATTTTATAAATAATAACAATAAGTAAATATGTAAATAACGATGTATGGAGAAATAATCCGGCCCAAAGGACCAACAAATATTAATAAACACTTAAAAATAAATGTACTTATTGGTCAAATAATAAAGAATTAATAGAAATGACTAGAATATAAATAAAATATTTTTTTTATAACACACTTTTATTTAACTTCATTTGTTTGTGAGGTAAAACTTTTGTTATACATTTTTAATCCAGTTTGATAAAGGATTAAGGTCTGTTTCGAGGTTTTTCCGGCCCTGATGATGGCCGAGAGGTCGAAAGCTGGCTTTAGAAATCAAAAAAATTCATTTTCAAGAGAAGCTTTCGTTTTTATTATTCTAAAACCAGATATATCTTTTATTAGAATAGTTAGGTAATTTATTTACACTTTGTCAACAATAGAAGTACTGAAGAGAGAAAATTTGTTTATTTGGATTCCTGGAAAAGATGATTATTTATAAAAACTGCTGTTTGTTCTTAAACCAGCTTACTTTTAGTTTGGTTTCTGGTTGAACTAAAACAGTTATTATTTTATTTTCAGAAAATAAACTAAAATTTAATAATTACACGTTTATTTGCAATTCTAAAATACATTTTTAAATGATATTTTTCAGTAACTGTGGATTAACTCTAAGTAACTTGTTAAGGGTTTCAAAAAAATTAACACCATAAGTAATTCTTTATGGCTTTAGAGCAAGCAGGAGTTTTTACAGAGAAAAACTTGATCTTAAAATCACACAAAGGAACAAACTTTTCCTCATTAGTACCCTATCGTGATGCACTCCATTTTTACAGACACGTCATTCATAATATGGTTTTGGTTTCCGTTTCTTACTGCCCTAATACCTATGTTAAATTAATTATTTATTAAAAATTAAAATTTGGTCAGCTTAAGCCATCAGGTTATTGAGCTATCAATTAGCCCTTAGTATAGGGTGCGGTAACATAACTCCCTTTTCTAAAATGCGCAACATTCAGGTTTGTAGATGTCGCTGCAAAGCGGGAGTGATCTCATTCTAGGGTCGTGGCTCTAAAGTTTTGTTCCACACACCAGCCTGTCACCGTCACCATCATGAGTTGGAACAGTGTGGAGCGTGCGTTTGCCATTGAGGCCTAATTTTCGAACGGATGTTCTGTGATCCCAACTCCGCCATGATCCCACGCCTTCCGAAATCGCTTCAATGTAGCCCCGTTGGGCCCTGTCCCGGACCGGAAATCAATTGTTACATGAGTCACTATGTTCAGACATACCGCGAGTGCGACAAGACGTAAAAACTGGAGTCCCTAGGCCCGCCACCTAAGAAGATTGAGACAGTGAGAGCGCAAACATAGGTCTGCGTTTGGACTTTCCGATCGTTCATTGAGGCGAAATTTTCACGACGACCTTCATTACCATCCTTAGAAGTTGGTGATTGTACAGGAACTCTTCAAACTTGACTTAAATTCTCGGAGGAATAAGCGGCAATTTGGAGTGGCCAGCCCGCTCTCCCGAATTGGCTCTATGCAATTTTCTTGTGGGGTTTCTTGAAATCCCGCTGTTGAGTCGCGAGATTACTTACGTTTATATAGATCTCTAACAGATAGCGCTCGGGAGCTGCAATCCCCACCTGTCCCCTCTCCTGTACTATTATATTGTACCCCTTCCCTTATTTTATATTCTTCAGTCTGTTTCAAAACCTTGACGGCTCCGGGTCTATCTCGAAATACTAAATTCCTTGTATCATAATATACTTATATTTGTATACTATTCAATTTAAATGTTAATATACAACCAGTCAATGTTCAAAACTACAGTGTTATAGTGTTTCTTTTTAATACACCTAATCGTTTTCGATAATTTTATTACACACACAAACACCCGCGTTTATATCAATCTTCCAAGGACCCTACAACACCTGGAGGCCATCATCTGGACAGAAATTGCCAACATACCCGCTGCTATGCTGGTAAAGGTCATGAAAAACACCAGAAATCGGTTTACTCAGTTTATGGACAATGGGGGGCGTCATCTACCTGATTTGATTTTTAAAACTGTGTAAAACAAAACTTAAAATATGTACCTACATTATAATAAAAATCTGATTCGTAAAATGGGTTTCATTTTAAAAAAAAGGATATGTTGCCTCACCCTGTATTTGATAAAGCCATCAGTATAAATTAGAATAACAATAGACCCTTAAAATTGTAACAAAATTCACATATAGTTTCGTGAAAATGCAACCATAATTTATATTGTTATATGGTGAATACTTTACCGGTATCCAATTATGTAAGTAATAGAAATAATTGTGGTTAATTCATAAATGCTTAATAGATGAAGGTTTAGTCGTTAGCTAGTGGTCAAGTTGTGGTTCATTACTATAACGATTTAGTCTTCTTGAGAATAAATTGGTTTGAAGGAAAATTTATAAAAGTAATTGAGTTCAATCAGTAAAGTTTCTCTAATTGGAGTAGTACAGGTATTATTATACAGGGTGGTCCAAAAGTCTCTCCCCCCCCCCCCTCTTAACTTTTGAACGGTTTGAGATATATTAATGAAACTTGAGTGATCCCTACCATGCAAAGGGAAGTTTGTTTTCATGCAATCGCCCATTAGGGGCAACCACCCACTTTGCCCCCCAGGCCTCCTGACTTAAAAATTTCAAATTGGAGCGTATATTTTTGATAGCATATTTGGATTTTACGGTGAAAAATATTACACAACCAAAATGCATAAATATACAGGATTTATTATAAAAACTTATTTTTATTGACTATAATTATTTGCATTTGTACCTGGATGAAGTAAATATTTCTAAAATTACTTGATAGAGGTAAATAATAAAAATAAATGAACTTACAATTAAAATAAAATCATGCGATTTTGGATAAGTTAAGCACGTATAATGTTGGTTGTTAGAAAAAGTCTAAATGTCAAGGTGTTAGAAAATAAAAGCAATTTGGCGAGAGAAGAAAAAGATGGAAGCCATGGAAGGCTGTCCGGGTCCGGTCCAAGTCAAGCGTAAAAGATAGAAATTGCATCATCCTTTTAACTTACATAAAATCAATTTACCGATATTATTTTCCTTCATTTCCTTTTCAGCGTCCATTCCTTCACCAGTATCTATTCTTAAAATCCTTCTAAGAATCAAACTGAACATTTTATTTATCTCTTATGTTTAAGAATGACATTATTATAAACATATAACTAAATAACAGTAAGTATATTGATCAAGTAAAGTTCAAATGGCAACAACTTGGTTTAAAAAAACAAACAAGTAATTTGAAGACAACACTACGTTTTCCAAATTTGAAACGATAGCGTTTGTTAAAAAAAAACGTTAATTTTGGTCGTAGTAAGGTTATGGAGTAAAATAATTTTGGTTTTATTAAAGATATTTCATAACCTCATTTTGGTTGTAGTGTTTTACGCTCATTTTAGTTATGAGGTTGTGTTATGACCTCATTTTGGTTGTATTATGGATTATGGTTGTTATAAACTCATTTTGGTAGTTGTAAGGTTGTGTTATAAAATCATTTTGGTTATAGTAAGGTTATGTTATGACCTCATGTTGGTTTTAGTAAGGATATTTTATAACCTCATTTTGGTTGTAGTATTATAAATTCATTTTGGCTACATTAAGGTTAAAAAAGTAAAGTTCAAATGGCAACATCTTGGTTTAAAAGATCATGGAACACGTCCTCTCATCTTGGTCTTCCTTACATGGTTATCATGTTATAACATCATTTTGGACGTAGTAAGGTTGTTATAACCTTACTTACCAAGCAACATATTCTATGAATTAATACAACAAACTTAAAAGATCAATATATTAAGTATCAAAAGAAAATTAGATTTTTAAAACTATATTAATGCATTTTTATCAAAGAAATAATAATGTTCCGTTGAAGACCACCTCTAGAAATTTTTTTGTTTCGATATCAAAATGTATCCCTTCTTCCTTAATAGTAATAATTATGTCTGGATCTCTAGGTCTAGGCATTATTTTTCTTAAGGTGCAATCACTCTTAGACTAGAGGGCACAGTGCCATGGCAAACGCTTTAAATTCTTTCCAGTTTCTGTACAAGTCTTTCTTAACTTGTCCCCTGAAAGAAGCTGATAATCGTTGCTAACTTAAGTGTGAAGTCTGGGTCGCAGGGTACCTCTAGGTCTTCCTCGTCTCCAGCATCTTCGAGGATTCCAGTCAATGGCTTGCTTACATAAATCATCAGCTTCCTTGCGCAGCATATGTTTAAGCCATAGTAACAGGTGCTTGAATAACAGTCCGTCCACCAAATTATTTATATCCTGTGAAGGCACCTGTTTATAAAGTCCTGTAACTTTGCTGTGCCTTGAACTGATACAAGCCACGTCTCATATTCATACAGCAATACAGATTTCTCAGTTAACAACAAGTGTTGTGGCAGTTCTGCCACAATTAGGTGGCAGAGCTAAAGCAGGAGAAGCTCCAAATGACATCTAGTGCTGTGAAGGCCGCTCTTGCTTTTCAAATCTTCGTTGCAATTCAATGTCTAGGCATGGATTGTTAATATATTTTGATATAAATGCTTATGAACACCATTAGGATCTTATATTTAGAACGAATTAAATTCTGCTGACAGATGGCTAAAAGTGTTAAAATAATGCATTGGCATCGTGTTCTGAGCTATTCTAAAAGTTTCAAATGTCTAGCTACTCAAGATAGTTAAAAGTCGATTGCAAGATTTGTACTGGACAAACAAACAAACAAGAAAGCATGCTAATAAAAACGTAGTAAAAATGATAAATCAGAATACACACAAAAATAATAAATCGAAATAATAATGATGAATCAGCTGTAAAATCTTTATTATTTAATTTTTAAATTCTTAAGTTAGGTAAGATGGAAGTAAACTATTTAACATGCACTTTATATATATTTAAGGAGGTAACCTGATTGTGTAGTCTGTGTAGAGTAATTTAGTTAGGAAACAGAATGAAAACAAAGATGAAAATCACAGCTATTTAAAACTTTTTATCTTTGTTCAACATTATCACGCTCCATTAATTTTGGATTAGAATCTTTCCTAGGATTATTCCGTTTGAAAAAGTAGTTTCTTTTCGCTGATTGTGGGGAAAGCTTTCTGTTAACAAAGTGTAAAATAAAGTTAAGGCATTTATGGGTTCGAAGTAAAGACAAGGGAATAAGTTTGAAGAGAAAACTTAATCATGAAGTTGAATGACATACGGGTTTCAATGTGTTGTTGCTTGCATGGTAAGGACTGAATGGGAAAGGAAGGCAATGTTCCGTGACTCTCAAGTAGACAATACAAGCCTTATTCCTTTGACTCTGGAACACGTGGAATCAGTGACAACAGAACTAAGATGTAAGTAACCAAGCGTCTTTTGTTCAACGTCAGAATCAAAGTTTTCCTTCTAATTATAGAGCTCTTAAGGATATGTTATACGTCGAGGAGAATCCCTTCTCCTCCTTAGAGTAACTATTACAAAACCCTTAAAACAAAGCTAAACAAACATTGATAAAATACAGGATAAACGAAAGGATTCAATTTATAAAACATCTGATACAAATTTTCAAAGAGCTGGGACATTTTATGCAATCATACACAACAAAATCTAAATCAACGATGAAAGTTTAATTCTTCCTAAAATTATATTTATTTTGCAACCAAAGCAACTTGCAGAGAAGAGGGATCGGTGACTTTACACATTTCCCGTCCCGGTCACATAGAAACCGACGCGCTATATCTGAAAATTTCCGTTTTGTTATAATGAATGCAGGTGATCACGCTGAAATTGACTCTACGCATCTTAGCTATATTTTGGCAATTTCCATTTGATTTCTCGGCGACATCCAACATCGACGACGATCCAAAGTTTACTTACCTCAAACTTACAGCTAGGAGTTCTTCAGGTGATATAGTCGCTCTGTAGTTTAATCTATTTTTTTCAATATCACTTATGAAGAAGATGGAAGAGAAATTCAGTCATTCTAAAGTATTCTTTGACCTTTTCATCACATTTAAGATCCTCCATCAAGAGATGGAACTCCCCAAATTGGTTTCTTTAACAGTTCAATTCGTGCGCCCACTCTCTTTTCCTCTTTTGTTCACATAAACTAAATGAAAGCAATAGCTCTTCATCAGAGCTGCTGTGGTCCTGCCTACAAACATCGCTTTCTCGTGGCCACCCCACATAAGTATAGCTAGCGTAGTGCGTAGTTCGCATAGCTCCCAGACGTAGTGTAGCTAGCACTTGTCGCGTAGCTTTCTGTGAGGCCGAGCCTTTACTCGGTCTCAATCCATAATCTAGTAATCGAAGCAGGTATATCAGTCAGACAAAAGATTTTAGACGTGTGAATTTACCACTCAAGAACGCGTTCATAATCAGTCGGTTGTATTCGACCTTGGCAGTTGGGACTGCTTCAACCAAACCCAGATTACGGTTAGTTCAGTTGCTAAACATAATAGTCCGCAAAAAAGATCAACTAAAGCCTCTAAGATACTAATTCCAACCCTGACCTGCTCAAATACAATCGATTGTATACGTAAGCGGTCGGTTCTACAACCAACCGCGTACGAACGCACTGATTACTTCTCGATTAACCAGGTTAGTTTTCTCAAACGCATCCATATTAAAATCATAGAATAGTGTAGTCAACTATGTCTTATTAATGGAAGTGAGACGTGGAGGTTTAATAAATATCCCGAATTTATGTGCCACAGGCATCGTAAAACACGCTCATTTATTTTAGTCCGGGAGTTTCATTCTAATTTATCGCTGCTAAACATTATAAAGCAATTTACATCTCTGTGGAATATATACCGTTGAAATCAGTATTAATTGGACTATTAAACTCAGCTGAAATACGCGGCTATCTATTAAATTTATAATGTGAATATTGTATCTGAAGACTTAAATTCCTTAATATATACTATCAGTAAAAATCACAGGGAAGTACATGCGTCCAAGTACTTCTTAGGGTTTCGTATTTTATTTTGTTTTATTTATTTATATTAGCTGCGTTGCCAAGCTGTATGCTTGGATGCAGTAGGTCACATAATAATATTTTTTTCAAAAATACAAAACTTAAATACATTGAATAGTAAAATAAATATTTCAATACATTGAGTAGTATAATGAATAAATAATATAAATAATGAAAATATAATTATATACTGATAAACTTGATAAGAACAGACAAAAAAAATGACAATCAACTTTAACATTGAATAAAAACAACAATAATAAAAAAATAAAATTTATATTTCAACATTCCCCCAGCATAATATGTTCTTGGACACTGTAGTATGCCTTTGTTTCAAGAAATCTCTTTTAACTAGTTTTAAATTGTTTTGTGGTAGATTAGATTTTTTAAATTCTGAGGCATAAAAAAAAATGCGTTCTTCTAAATAATCACAGTGCTTCCGTAATCTTCGGTAGTTTCGGAAGCATATTAAAAAAACAAAAAAAACATAAGCATTTATTCAACAAAGGGGAAGCAAAAATGTATGAAAATAGTTGGCTCTATGAATTAATTAAAAAGATAATGGAGTAAAACCTAACTTGTGAATTTAACTTAATTTCTGCTATTTGTCACTTTTAGGTTTCTGTACGAAGTACGAAAAGAAACCTTATATAACGGCTCTGTCTGTCCGTTGGCATGTTTCAATGCATAATCTACTATAGCTAGGAACATGAAATTCGGCATTTGAGGAAACTGTTCACTTTTTGGAGTTTTCACACTTAATATTTTCAAGATGGCGGCCAATATGGCGGGTGAATATAAAAAAATTAGTCCCCATGACATGTTATACAGCAATTTAAAGGTCTTGAAGTGTAGAAAAAGAATATGCAACTATTAAAATTTTACACTTAATCATTTTAACTTAATTTTACATAAACCGGCGATTATCACCTCACGTACTTACGTGGAGCGTTACTTGTTTCAATTTATTTTTTCAAGTCTTGTGAAGGAAACTGGTTGTGTTAGTGTCGTCATAACTTATTTCACAGGGCTATGACTTTGTTTTACAACTTTTTTTAAAAAAAAAATTGCAACAACCTTAACAATTATAGCTAATCGGATTATGATTATTTTCTTTCGTCGATAAATTTGTATGCATAGTGCTCTAATAAAATCAATTTCCTGTGGTTGCCTTTTGTACCTACAAAGAAATTAGCTATTATCGTTAGACGAGTTTTCAGAATTTTTGTTTTAAAACAAAAAGTGTGGTGTTTTTTAAGTTAGAAATCAAGAATTTACCAAATGGTTAAACAAAAGCCTATTTTGACACTAAGTGTTTACTTAATCACAAATGAACTTGAACATATGAATATGCGGTCGGTTGTAGGTTGGTCTTTCTGAACGCACTGTATGAGTAATAATTTAATAAATGAGACAATATTAAGTTGTAAAAGCATAATAATAATAATAAGCCTTTAATTTTAAAACAAACGTAACATTTTTTAAAAACAAAACAAAAATACCCTATCTTCATTCAGCCCATCTATGGGCATAGGCCTCTCCCAATCGAAACCACGCTCTTCTGTCTTGAGCAGATCGAAGCCACAACATTCCACAGAAATTAGTGATATCGTCTCTCCATCTTCTTCCTGGTCTTCCTCTCTTTCTTGATCAATCTCTAGGGTACCATTCCGTTATTCGCTGAGCCCATCTCTGTTCATCCATTCTGTCAACATGTCCAGCCCACTGCCATTTTAAACTAAGTGTGGCCTCTCTTAAGTCCATCATGCCAGTCCTCTTTCGTAGATCTCTGTTTTTTTTATTTTATCTCTGCGTTTCACTTTTAATAAGCTCCTTTCCATAGCCCTCTGGGATACATTTAAATGGTGCAATAATTTTTGTGAAAGGGCCCAGGTCTGACACCCGTAAGTGAGGCATGGTGTCACACAACTGTTAAACACTTTCCCTTTCAACTCCGGCGCCATATCACTCTTGAAGATATGTTTAAGTGACTAGCATTTTTTCCATGCTATCTCCGTTCTTCTTTTCATTTCTTTTAGCCCATTTTGGTCGAAGTGTATTAATTGCCCTAGGTAAATAATTGTTTCCTTAGCCCACTTTAGCCTTTTACCTGCTATCTTTATAGTTTCTTCTTTACCATTCGTGATGCAGCTTTTCTCAAAAATTATGCTTAATCCAGCTGGCTGGCCTGCTTCATTGAGTTCCTGTAACATGACTTCATTTTCATCAATAGATTCAGCGAATATCACCACATCATCCGCAAACCTAAGGTTGTTTATGTAAAAGCATGACATCAATAAAATACGTGATAAGATGCGAGGAAGCTATGTGCTATACTAATTGGCAGACTTAGAGACTTTACTATCGAATATAAAGTCAAAGTTGCAATCGAAAGTTAAAATCAAATAAGTCCGAAGTTCTTTTCAAAATACAGAGAGTGTAGTAATGTTATCTAAGTGATCAATTTTTACAGGTAGTTACTAAACCCATTTTTACAGGTAATAATTTTCTTATTCATGAACTATCTTCACAAAGCATCTTATACCCATCATTGAATAGTAGTTAACAACGAACGAAGAAAAGAAAATGAAATATGTCCCAAAATTACCTTTCTTCCAAAAGCTTAAAGAATACAAATTGGAAGCGCAACAGATTTCTTTCTTTGAAAATTCTTTCTCCCCCTAACAAAAAAAGGTAACCTTATTTATTCTTTCCAAAAAGAAAATTTTTATCATCTTCAATCCCTACTTTTAACTTCTTTTCTGTTACTTGAAAAAAGATCACTCCACTTTTCATCCCCCGTGTTACGTAAGAGTTCGAAGAAGAAGTGAAGAGAAAGTAAAAAAAAGAATTATCCAAAAGGGCATCTTCCTAATGGTTCTAAATGGATTCTGATTGCTGCATCCCTTCATCGCAAAGAGACCTTCGACTTTTTTCTTTCCTCCCGAAGAAAAATAAAATGGCGGAATAAAAAAAATTCTTATAGGACGAAAAGGGACAGAAATCCCTCGACTATGGTACCCTGTAACCGTTTCCTCTTCTTTCCCTTCCAACTCCCCTGAAGCCCTTCCTTTAAAAGGTTTTCTAATGGTACTTCGAGTTTTCACACTTTTCCCCCTCGCTTTTACTCTCCTGTCTCTCATTTCACTGATTTTTTCAAAAACCATCATTTAAAACAGAAGAACGACCTGAAGGACAAAAAAAAAAAAAAATCATTAACAATTTTTAACTTGATAGAATCCTTAAGGAGAGTTGTAGAAATTTACGTTTTTTTTTTAAACTTCATCTTCAACCCTAAAAAAAAAATGATTGAGTAAAAGAAAGGTATAACCTTTATTCTTAACTTATTCATCAAGTAAAATAATATTTTATTTATTTAGGGTTTTTTTATTTGTTTATATAATGTGTTTTTTGTTTAGGATTTATCCTAACCCTAATAACAGCGCAAACAATTTTTTTTCTATTTTTCTTATGTAAGCGTTTTTTAAGAGTTTATAATTGAGTATTTTAAATGGAATAAATAGCAGACGTGATCTATAAGGTTTAATATCAACAATGGTAATATTATATGAACAAATAGTGAATACATGAACAAATACAGTAGAACAACGGACTTATAGAGGCTGAGGGTTGTCCGCTATAGTGAAAGTCCGTTATATAACAAATATTATTTCTAATAATAATGCAAAAGGGTTGACTTCAATGAAAGTACAGTAGTTGAAGCGAGCGTAGCGAGCTTCCTACATTCAACGAAATATGTTCCGTGTCTGTCTGTCTGTCTGTCTGTCTGTCTGTCAGTAACGTTCACGCGTGTGACGATAACTTGAGTAAAAGTTGACCGATTTAGTTGAAATTTGGTATACATGTTCCTCTTACTAATACTCAGGCTAAGTTCGTTGGACAGCGTGATCCGTCCAAGAGTTCGCGCGCAACGCTCGCGTAAACGAGAGGTACAAAACTTAAATTGGAATTTCAGGACGGGAAAAGATTCTATCATCATCTATTCGATGAGACGAACATTATTTTTAAATATCATTTTTTACTAAAACCAACAGCGACACCGCTATGACTTAATAAAGATCGCTAAAACTATTAAAGCGGACCTAAACGTTTATAATAGAGAAAACAACCTTTTTACCGATATCTTACGTTCTAACGTATCGATTTTAATAAAACTTCATATACACCATCTAATGCACAATTGAAACAGGTATGCAAAATTTCAACTTGATACAAGCAAAATTCTTTGCGTCGCGACGAGATACATTTATAATAATTGTCAGGGCCGTCCCTAGGGGGGGTCAACCGGGTCAAGCTGACCCGGGCGCTACGTCTAGGGGGCGCCGCCAGGCCCCCTTCTTAACTACTAGGTGAATTTGGCAATAAGGGGGGGAGGGGCGCCAAAGATGCCTTTGACCCGGGCGCCTAAACCCCTAGGGACGGCCCTGATAATTGTTTAAAAGCTACCGCGGGTGGTGAAGATTGTTATAGTCGTATAGGTTTGTTTAGGAAGTAAAGCTTTGTACCGAGTACCCCCACTCTTCCCTACACTTACCCTCTTCCACTTATCTTCAACTATGACATTCATCATGATTAATAAATTTCAATATTCAGTATTTCATTGCAATACGCTCGCTTCAATGATAGAGCCACGCGATGCCTAGTTATAGCTATAATCAATTAATAGTAATAATTGAAGCGAGCGTAGCGAGCTTCCCTACATTCAACGAAATATGCTCCGTGTCTGTCTGTCTGTCTGTCTGTCTGTCTGTCTGTCAGTAACGTTCACGCGTGTGACGATAACTTGAGTAAAAAATGACTGATTTAGTTGAAATTTGGTATACATGGTCCTCTTACTAATACTCAGGCTAAGTTCGTTGGACAGCGTGATCCGTCCAAGAGTTTGCGCGCAACGCTCGCGTAAACGAGAGGTTCAAAAATTAAATTGGAATTTCAGGACGGGAAAAGATTCTATTATCATCTATTCGATGAGACTAACATTTTTTTCAAATAACATTTTTTACTAAAACCAACAGCGACACCGCTATGAATTAATAAAGATCGCTAAAACTATTAAAGCGGACCTAAACGTTTAAAATAGAGAAAACAACCTTTTTACCGATATCTTACGTTCTAACTTAACGATTTAATAAAACTTCATAGACACCATTTGATGCACAATTGAAACAGGCATGCAAAATTTCAACTTGATACATGCAGTAGTTTGTAGTAAAGAGATACAAATTATAAATATTGAAATGGAGATGTGTGGTTAGAGGAATAGTAAGAATGCGGGGCGGTTCCCTTACTACTAGCCGCTGCACTACTACCAGACCCATTATCTATCAACTCATCATGATTCACGATAATCTATTTTTTCAATATTCAATACATATTTATTACTATACGCTCGCTTCAATGATAGAGCCACGCGATGCCTAGTAGTTATCTATGCACCTAGGGGGTAAAGTAAGCCATTATTCCCCGAGCAAAAAAGTTGGTTCTTGAGGCGAAGCCGAAGGAACCATGGTCCTTAAAGCCCGAGGCGAAGTCGAGGGAATTATATAGGGAGAAAATACACATTTTCATCCATTGCACAGTTTTTATTTGTTATTTTAATAAATAACAATAATTGATACCACATTGAATAGCAGGAATAAGAGATTCAATATTAAAAACAAATTAGAATTGGAATTACACTCAAATAGAAGGTTATTTAGATGCAGGTTATAAACAAAGTTAAACAAGGTCGAAAAAGCAGTGTCGCCAACCTGATTTCATCAATTTCATTACATTAGCCATTCTTTCTCTATTATTTATAAAATAATTAAGTTGGCAATCCTTCTTTTTCTCCCTACTTTTACTTTTTCTCCCTACTTTTACGTTTTCTCCCTACTTTTACTTTTTCTCCCTACTTTTGAGTTCAGGGAAGAAAAGACTTACTTTAGTCCTTCTAATCTAATCCAAAATCATAACTTTTTCTCCCTACTGGAGATAAAAACATTTTTAAGAACAAGTTTCTATTCGAATTCTTTTTAGCAAACCCTTTCATTTGATACCCATATCATGGACGTGCTTAAAAAATAACTAGTCCGTCATCTTAGGCTGTCCACCATATTGGATTTATAATAACGTCACTTAGCTAACCATGCATTGTCATCCAAACTAAACGTGTATGCAAAATGTCAATTCAATCAGTTGAGGATAACTGCTTTAAAATTCAGTCTCGCAAGATTTGACGCGAACATACATACAAACATTGCAAGTTGTAAAAACTGTTTATTATACATAAAATAATAAGAAGAGGTTATAATAAGAATTATATGCGATTTTTAACGAATAATAACAAAACAGAACCAGATGCAGGGTATTTTTTAGGGCAGCAAATCGTGGAATTTCATAGATAGACTCGTCAGGTGATGATGGTGTCGAACTGCAATTCGTTGAATTTACTCAGTAACTCGTCTTGCTTGGAAATACAAATAGAAATTACAACCTTTCAAATTTTACGAGATACGTCCAAAAAGTAAGTTCCGTTTTACGGGTAAAAGAAAACAAATACTTATTAAAGGGGAAGAATACTTATTCAAAGAATTTAAATTCTTTAAGCTATCTTTCTACATAATTGAACCTCATGCCAGCAAAATCAGATTCTTGCCAGCAGATCTGACCCATCTCCTTACCACTGAATCACTCATCACATTTTGTCCATACACCTCAATGATCTGTTAATGAATTTGTACTGGTATAACATTCCTTGCCTTGAGAAAACGAATTACAGATCTAATCTCACATATACGGCAGAATTTTTAATTAACTTAGCCATTACAATCAACTATTACAAAGTGAAAACAACAAGTATCACACTGAAAATGGCGTCGACTTCTTCGTAATAAGTCAAGGTCAGTACCGCGCATGCGTAGAACTGCGATCGCAACGCTGCAGCGGCAAGAAACACAAATGGAACTTACTTTCTAGACGTGCCTCGTATGTATTATAATTTTTTTGTCCGCTATTAGCGACGTCCGTTTTAGACGGGTCCGTTATTATGAGATTCTAATGTACATTCAACAACCACAAATAAATGCATAGTGCTGAACTTTGCTTCCCTCTAGAACCTGGAGATTACAAGTATAATTATTATATAATATTCTTTATCTTTTTTTTTACATTTTTGTTGAAAAATATAAAGTTTATCTATTAACGTTTAGTTGAGAAACTACCTTCTTTATTCCTAAAGAAGGAAATCGCTCAACTATACGTTACTTAATTGTATAAAGACGGGTTTTAAGTAAATTATTACTTGAATTTTACTATAGGGATTTTAATCTGCGTAATTAGGAGAAAACTTTAGTAAGATCAATATACGTTTGTCACTTGAAAATGACGACAACCTATCTCCTTATCACACCAATTCAATATAACTTGACTAGTTACCGTCCCTTTAATCGAACATGATAAAATTAGTGTTGAAAACTTTAATTCTACAGTCTGTGCCAAATTAGTTTTAGCACGTTGACAGCGTGGGAAAATCAAAAACATGATGAAGGGCCAATGAGATCTCAGAATTTTAAAATCCTGTGATCTCATTGGTTCTCTACCCCATTTTTCAACTATTCCGCGCTGTCATCGCATTAAAACTCATTTCACGCACAGTCAATTAAGTGCAGCAAGTGTAATTAAGGTTGTCACATAAGCTTAAAGCCTAAATAAATTTAAATTGGAATATTTAACTAAAAGTAGGTATATTGTTTTCAAAACTTATGTGTACCTTAAATAGTTTTTGAGAATTTTTACTATAATTTCAGAGTATTCACATACAGTATGGGCCAAAAGTAGGCTTTCAGCTGTTTCACTATTTGTTCATGTTTTATATTTAATTTTTGGTACTTCTTTAGATGGTTACCCCCTCTATGTTTTTTAGAATATAAATAAATTGGACTAAATAACTATTAAGACAAAGGGATGTTTAGTTCAATGTACTTTGGGACAAAGGATTGTCTCACTTCAGTTTTTATAAGGGGAATAACAGTCTAAAGAAGAACATTCCGTACTCCTTCTTTAGAGTTTTACTCCCCTCGGTTTTTTTATAAGGGGAGTAACAATCTAAAGAAGTGCCTAATTTTTTAATTTATTTTATTTCTATCTTTGAGGGGCCAGGCCGTAAAGAACAACCTGTATTAGAGAAATATCCATCCAGTGGACAAATTAAAACAGTACATCTCAGAAAATTTCTAATAAATTTGATAAATGTAAGCCTAATATTGACTTACCCGTTATATATTTTGATTAAAATAAGATAAAATAAATAAATCTTAGAAAAAGTCGTTGATTGTGGCAGATATTATGACAATAATTTGAGATAATGACAAAAATTGAGGTTGTGACTACAATCTGAGATTATGATAACAATATGAGATTATGACAACAGTCTAAGATTATGACAATAATCGGATGACAATTATTTGATATTATAACAATATTCTGAGATTACGATAACAATCCGAGTGGTCTACAATGTTTGTAGAACATTTGGTAAACCATTGAGCGTTTGTAGAACAGAAAGTATTTTAATTTATTATTTTTATTATTTGAATTTTTATATGAATGTTCGGTGGCTTATACACGAAAGAGCCAGCTTGGCCGTGTGGGTTGAACCACGTCTGCTCGGCCATCACTGAATCTTGAGTGGAACGAGACGGGGTTGGATTCCTCGCCGTGACGCTCTGATTTATATGGCTCACTATTGATCACATCATACTCGCTTCGGCGGTACTATGTACAGAGGTATGATGTGAGAAGTGGCTGGAACTCTCTACCGCGGGGCGTATAAAGGGCCTAAGTGATGGCCTAATTGCAAGGTTCGAAGAAGTGGTTCGTCCTACCCGTTCTAGTAGAAAGTACTAGACTACTACTACTATACACGGAAGAAGACAGGAGACAGAAGAAAGTCGGTATGACGCAAGAGACAAGACGTTTCCCACTGGGGAGACATATCTCCTGTCATCATTTTACTGATCTCTGTCTTTTCGGCGTAAAGCCGTCTGAAATGCTAACCTAGGACCTTGAGTATTAGCCAATACTTTAGATATAAGAATGCTAAGTGTAAACCTACTTGAGCCTAGTGTGCATATTCAATATTCACAATTGTCGCTTTAAGCATTCAAAAAGGGAACCAACCACACAAGCCTGGCTCTCTAAGAAATATATCACTCAATGAACGTAACGATGGTTATTTAAATAAGCTCCTTTTTAATACAGTAAATAGAAATTATATTAATTGAATTTGAATTTTAATTTAATTATATTGATTGAATTTTATAGTATGAATTTATATTGAAGGTATACTGGAAAAGGACATAACTTTTATATTAATTACTTCCGAGCTTATCGGAGGTATATGATCGTTCTGGAGAACGGAAATTTTTATGTCTCCGATTTCAAAAATTCCAAGACATAAATCCGTGACAGACATAAGGGAACCTTTTTGGTTCCGTCTGTCTGTCGGTCTGTCACTCAATTTTTGCATATATCTTACAAACTACTTGTCCAATTTTAATGAAATATAGATAGCAGGTCAAAACTAGCCCGTTGTTGGTCCCATATAAGTTTCAAGTTTCAGCCATCTGCGCCCAGTAATTAACTCTTCCCCATACACACAAACATACATTAATTTAAAATAAGTCAGAACCCGTTTCAGACGTCAGGGAACATTTCTGGTTTCGTGTCAGCCTGCCGCTCAATTTTTGCGAACCAACATATCTTAAAAACTACTCGTCCTATTTTATTGAAACTAGGATGGTAGGTCATTATTAGCCCATTGTTGGTCTCTTATAAATTTCAACCTTCTAACCTCATTTTTATATTCCTTATGGTTTGACAGTATAGTGATCAATAGATTTAGTAGTTGTGTTTGCTTTGTTATATCTTAACTACCCATACCCTTTGTATTTACTAAAAATAATAAAAATATTAGTTTTAATACTAATTTTAGCCAAAACTGGCACATTATTGGCAATAAAACACAATTTTTAATATTTTTAATTCACCGCTTTCGATCTCTAGTAGTTGGTCATCACAAGTGAATCGACTAAGCCGGACTATACACATTTTTTTAGAAACTAAAAAATACTTACCTTTGATGCGACGTGCTTAAAACGCCAGTGAATTTGACTGAACTAAAAAATACTTACCTTTGATGAGATGTGCTTAAAACCTTACTTAGAGGAAGTTATATGTGCTTATGAAGCCATAGTTAAGGAGAAAGTTTATATTGAAAATTTGAATCGCTACCCTTAACTATATGCAGAAAATTTAATTATTCACATAATCAACTGACAACTAGAGAGATGAACTGCATATTCTTCTTTAAGTTCAACTGGCCTTACCTAAGAACTTATGCGCTTATGAAGCCATTGTTAGCTAGAAAGTTTACGAGTATATAGAAAATTACTTATTATTAATGTAATTTGAATCTCTACCTTAACTATATGCAGATAGAAAATTTAATTCTTTACATAATCAACTGACACTAGAGAGATGAACTGCATATCCTTCTTTCCAGTTCAACTGTAGAGTGTAGGGCTTCCATCTTTTAACCCCAGGTGCTGCAGTTAACCAGGAATTTTGTACTTAATCTAAGAGATTTGTGTCCTGAGTTAATATAGGAGCGTAGAAGCAGGATTTAACATCCTTTGATCAAGTTGGAGGAGATAATTAAGGGGTTTCACTTCAAGAAAGGATATATTTATAAATAATGTTATATTTTTCCATCTTCTTCTGGGTTTGTGTGGCTTCTCTAACTACCCTATTGTTCGTGGTCTTCATTTACTACTTAGTTTATCTGTGTGCTTTAAATCTCAAACGTTCTTTACGCTAATTCTGAATTATAACCATTATGATTTCATATTAGAATCTATTGTTTCATTAAGTTCATGTTAGTACTTAAAAGTAGTTAAAGAATAATGGTGTTAGTTTGAAGTATAATGAACTGTGATAGTTTGAAGTATGTATGCTTTTAGCTATCGTGAAGAATTAATTAATACGCAATCTAAAGTAGCGATTCGTTGTACAATGATAGACGTCTCCCTTCGAAATTAATTTAATTGTACATAGCCTGTTTTTAACCATGCCAGGTAGGTAATATTTTATTGGCGTTGAAGGGTCGAAATTTTACTTAAAATATCTTAACAATGGTCACGGAGAACTTAGTAAAATACTTAAAAAGTGCATGGAAATATAGGAATCTATATTTCCTATTCTATTATAAAATAAATCTAAACATATAACATGAGCCAAATGAATAAATAAGGTAAATATACATTGAAAAAGATAAAATAACGCAAAACAGTTAACAACAAATATGATAACTTGAAAAATCTACCTAAGTTACCATTGTTCCAATTATGCAGGCTAGCCAAAATGATTTAGGCTCTACCAATTAGGTGAACTATCTAGTGTGTACTTAGTGGCATTTCTTTAGATTATTACTCCCCTAAAGAAAACAGAGGGGAGTAACAATTTAAAGAAGGTGTAAGAATGTTTTTCTTTAGATTGTTACTCCCCTTATAAAAACAGAAGTGTGATATTCCTTCTATGAATAATAGTACTATGAATTTCTCAGGGAGTTTGTTTCTGTTTGCTATCAACCTTGTAATAAAACATGTATATTAGGAATTATTATGAGAAATTTGAAAGAGATTGAACTAGTGAAGGTATTTAAAAAATTTACTCAATATTCAGATTTAAAACTCTGTGTCAACATCTAACACTGACTTCTCTTTTTCTGTCTTATCCACTTATTTGTTTTCTACAAATCTTCCGTATTTGTTCCGTGTTTTTCTTTATTTCAGCCAGTAGCTTATTGTGATTATTCGATCCCGCTGGCAACTAAGTTCACTAGCTGTTTGTTAGTTTCGTAGCAGATTACCTCCCTTACGTTCCTCATTTTTATATTTTCTTTTTTTTTTGTGGTGTTACAACACAATGGTGCCAATTCTTCCTACCCCAGTGACACTACAAACTTATCTATAACTTACTTGTCGCCTTGCATTAGAGGCTCGTTAAAATTTGATGTTAAAAAAAGCACCATAATCGAAGATTCTCTTTAGAAGATAACCCCCTTATGTTGTTTAAGAATAAATGTAATTTCAATTAATTTTCGCTTCCGACCTTACCAAAGGTATCGGCAGCTATGTGATCGTTTTGAGGAGCGAAAATAATTTGATGTCTCCTATTTCAAGACTGAAATCCGTTTCAGATAACGGAACATTTTTGGTTCCGTGTGTTTTTGGTCTGTCTGTCACTCAATTTTTGTGAACTAACATATCTTAAAAACTTCTCGTCCGATTTTTATAAAATTTGGATGGTAGGTCATAATTAGCCCATTGTTGGTCCTATATAAGTTTAAACCTTCTTTGCCCATTTGCTTCTCTACCACATGCACACAAACATACATTTATATACCCCTATATTTTTAAAAGTACTCATCTGTTTTTTTTTTTTTATAAAATTTGGATGGTTTGTCTAAAGTCGACCGCAGATAGCACCAGATTAATTTCAACCTTCAGCGCTCTTTAAATTTTGCCAAAAATGTTACTTTAATCCAGTTAAAAAATCAAAACAATTTTTACAGATTTAAGAAACGGGGGGAAATGAAATGAATTAAAGACAGTAATAGGTTGTAAAAGCATAAAGTCATTTAAGTATGCGAAATAGGAGCGAGGAAGCTATGTGCCACACTAATTGGCAGTCAATTTATTGGAAATGAGAATTCTTGGTCTGATGGAAAAATCTTCCAAGCATTTTCCGATATTAATATTAGCTTCTTCACTAACAACATTAATAAAAATAAACGAGTATAATTAAACTTCCTCAAGGGCCATATCTGCTCCGTTATTTTACTACCGGATAATAGACCCTTGACCCTAAAAAGACAAAAGCCTATTTAACGCTTGAGCAAATTTAGGCAGGGTGAAATAAACAAGTTTCTCAAACTTGCGCGTTTTTAAACAGAGTTTCCCTCAGGCTAAAGGATAGTGATTAGTTACTTAACACAGACTTAAAGCTGCTTAACTCCGACGCAGAACAGTCTAAAACAACTTTTCAACTCTAAACAAACAAATAATTTTTACACTTTTATTCTTTTGTTTACAGCATTTGTTTTCCCTCTGAAACATGTGTATCCTTTTAGAACGGTATTTTGAAACATTGTTATTATTTTATTTTGATAATAATTCTCTGTATTGCTGAAGAATGAAAAAAATGTATGTCTCCGATTTCAAAAATTCCAAGACAGAAATCTGTTTCAGTCATCAGGGAACATTTTTGGTTCCGTGTCAGTCAGTCGGTTTTTTTCTCTTAATTTTTGCGAAACAACATAATATCTTAAAAACTACTCGTCCGATTTTATTGAAATTTGGAAGGTAGGTTAAAATTAGCCCATTTTTAGTCCAATATATGTTTCTACCTTATTTGTTTCTCTTCTATATGCGCACAAAAATACATTTATTTACACCAATATCTATCTATATATATATTATCTTCAAAAGTAATTATCTGATTTTTTATGAAATATTGATGGTTCATCGAAAGTAGCTCGCAGATAGCATCAGATTAATTTTAACCTTCTACGCTCTTTAAATTTTGCTATATTGGTACTATTCATGTAAAAAAATTGTTTTTAAAAAATTCCCATTTGTTTTAATATTGAAGTCATTTCCAGTATGTTAAATCTTAAAATAATAAATTCGACATCCATTTAATATATTATTCAATCAATATATTTTAAATTCTAGTAGATAAACTTGTGTCGAGATTATCTTTATGACATTTTTTCCCCTCAATCTTTTATCTTCATACATAATGCATTAAGAAGTCATAAGGAAATCCTTAAAAAACACTAAATATAACCAAAATCACACGAATTATTTCCTCGAATCTTAAAATTGTTAAAAAAAAGTAATTTATATAGAGAATGTAATGCTCTAGTTTATATTTTAAAATAATTTATTTATAGAGTTGGTAAAAATTCGAGTCGCTATAATTTTAACAGTAAAATTGTTTTATATCTTTGTTATTTCTTTTTTATGACGAGCTATGACTTAGTGGTGAAATTATTAAGCATAACGAATGATTACAGTAAAAACGTACTTATAAATAATTTGATATAGAGGCCCAACAACTTTTTATCGACTATTTTAAATTCATAGTCATGTAAAAGCTTGATTTAATTTAGACTTGATTAAACATTTAATTTAATGATACGGTTGCAACCAAGATAATAACATTTTTATTTTCTACTACGATGTCATTTCTATCAGAGCTGGTTGGTACATCAAATGAATGAAGCCTTCTGGTATATTAATCAAGTTTTTAGCCCTTATAGTCCCTTGTTTGGATTATATCCTGAGCCCTTTAATGGTCTCTAATGATCCTTATATTAATGGTTTTTCTACATAATCTATGAATAAACTTCATGTGAAAGGTTTAACTTGGTAATTATCATTATACCTTCTTCAACTTTTATTTATATAGATAAATAATGTTTTCTACAATATCGTAAAACAGTAATAGATATTCTTAAAGAATGTTTATTGTAGACCCCTAGTAATCTGTCTGTTTCCTCCTCCCAAAATCGCCAATCTCTTCCGTAAATAGCCCTAGCACAACTCTTTTAAGGTGGGTTCATAGCCTGCGGTTTGTACGCGCTTCAGAATAATCTATAGGCTGTCATAACATGAGTGAGAAAAGTTGGTTCCAAACCAACTTTCTCCCGTTGAAGGTAACCTGAATGAAACCGTCGTCTTCTTCCCTCTTGTTTATTTTTGTGATTTCATTTTTTGAGTCATCTATTTTTACATAGTAAATATTAAATACACAATTGTATTTCATTTTAAAGCCACCCTTCTAGAACCACCCTGTTAGTGTTGTGTTTTAAAAATATATTCGGCATTTCTCATAACCTGAACGGAAAACTGCGCAAGTGCACAAGGAAGGAAGGGTGGGGGAAAATACTCGTGATGTCTTTACGGCATCATGCATATTATACAGCCCAAACGCGCTTAAAAATTGCATGCTATAAACCCACCTTTAAGGTGCATTGGGAAAACATACTCACTATATAAGAAGACAACAACTCACAACAGCAACATCAACACTAACAAGTTCCATCAGCCAATCGACCAGCGCGAGGTGTGTTGTTAGAGTCACGGTGGCTTTAATGTTTCTTGTTTTCATAAGGATCCGATTGAAGGAAACGGTGGACCGGGAAGGTTATACACTGAGACTGATTTGTATTTTGATGAGAGTTTTAAGCTAGTGCGTGTACTCACGTTTAAAATCTCACTTAAATATATTATTTTTATCGTTTAAAGTTACTGAGAAGAAGCAAATAAAGAATGAAGTAAAATAATCACAAAATTTGTGAAATGGAAGACAATAATGGTACAACAGAATGTTCTGTTTTCAACAGAATTCCTACTTCTAAATTAATATAAAATAGCGTCACAGAAGGTAATAGTAAGGCCTATAATATCTTGTTTCGGTCGAAGCAGTCCCAACCGCCCAGGTAGACTCCTAAAATAACCGAAGGTTTACGAACTCGGTCAGTTTTTTAGGTTGGTCTTTTCCAAACTCACCGGTTACTTCTCGATCGAACTGGTTAGAGTTTCATAACGCACCCTTAGATATTTACAGTTTTGTATTACGTTGACATTACGAGCTCTCACGACTGTTTGCAGAGCAGCATATCATCTGTTTCCAGCCGTGATTTCTTTTATCATCTGTTTCCAGCCGTGATTTCTTTTATTATCTGTTTCCAGCCGTGATTTCTTTTATCATCTGTTTCCAGCAGTGATTTCTTTTATTATCTGTTTCCAGCCGTGGTATTTTATCGTCTGTTTCCTGCCGTCATTCCTTTGGTAACCATGTTATCAATGATCCGTGATGTTTAAATTCCCTAAGTACTTAATAAATCTCCAATCATCAGCTCTGGCTGAATCTCTAACATCCCTACTTCTCAGTTTCCACATCGTTTAAGTTGCTTGTCACCAACGTAGTATTCTATAACTTCCTTACATGAAAGTTGTAGGGGAACATCAGATCTAGTTTTTACTTTAAAACGAATAAAATTTTGCTTTATAAACTGTATCACTAAAACTTAGATTATTAGCTGTGTTAATGTGGTAGGCCTGACTCATACGGTCTATTTTTTACACTCATTTATTTAACTTTTGTAATACATTTTTTAGCAAATTCTTTAACCACTTATATTTTCGATGACATTTCAAGGATATTAATATTTTCAAAGCGTGCCTTCTTCAAATTATTAACGTAGCTTATTAAATCGAAGTATTAATTGAATCCAAGTGTCCTTATTGAGGAGGAGTCCAAGGAGTCCTAATTGAATCCAAGTGTCCTTATTGAGGAGGAGTCGTCCAAGGAGTCCTAATTGAATCCAAGTGGTTAGCGTAATCGCAAAACTCTCGCCTTAAACCAAGGTCATTACCAAAATACCAGGCTATGGTTCGTATCCCAGGAAATTAGGACTTGTTTCATACTGTTGATCATATTATGAAGTGTGACCCTCCCGTCCTGTATTAAAAACAGGACAACGCCAGGTTTGCTCAATAGAACCCTCCTCCGTTGTCTATGACTTCAGACTCAATCACCCGGGTTAAAATAAATGTTAAGAATACATTATACATACTTCCTCGATATTCTTTCTCCCCTGTATCTTTTATTATTAATAATTCCTTTAACTCTTCTATATTAATCAAGAACTGAAAACCGGAAGGAAAATGTTTTAATTATCACTTTACATTAACTAAATTAAATACTCTTATATTTAAACGTCTTAGGTCGTTCGGTTCGCTATGTTTTCTATCGTCAGCCAATTGACTGAAAAGTTAGGAGTGAGTAAAAGCGTGCAACATCTAAAGTGATATTGTGCTGTTAAAGAGCCCGAGGTCGCTGATAACTAAAGAGAAGGGCCTGCTTTCGTCTCCCATAGCCCTGTGATGTGAAGAGGTTAAATGGAGCCTAGTTAGAAGGCTTTAAGGGCACCCCATCATCCTATTCTCTTGCTATCCAACCCTATTCTACACTATAGAATTGTTACTACTGAGATTCCCCTTCCGACAATGGTTCCAACAGGTCCCTTTCTAAGAGATAGCCTCGGCCTTTCTATTCTCTGTTCTAGATGCCTTTTCTTCTTCGCATGTCCGCTTCTGCTTTCTCTAGTTTCCTCTAGTTCCATTTTCTCCTTGACTTCTTGCATTGATCTAGATAATTATTCATGATATGGAACATACTCGTTATTTCAAAATTCTTTTGTCCTGAAGTGGACAATACAAAAGTTTTTATAAGAAAATTTAAAGTTCAGTTAAAATAATTGTAATATCTATTCTAGACTAAGAGTGAACAGTCAAGATGCTTAAAGTTTCACAAAGTCATAAAAGCATAAGTTTACAGACTTGTGATATTATTAGACGAAACAATGGATACTCATTCCATTTAAATGTTAAAGGTTTGCCCCATAAAGATCACAACACTGTATATTTTGGATAAGCCAACCCCTTAAAAATTAAAATTATACAAAATATCTATACAGTCATATCTCCAGCCGTTCCAAATATTTCCCATTAAACAGAAAAACATTTCTTAATGTTATCTCTTAATTAAGATCAAAATGACAAAAGTTTAGAAGATTCTTAGCTTTATAATTGGGTACTTGAGATATAATTGTATTGCTGAGATATCCAAATCAGCGCAGGTGGTATCTAGGAACACAGTGAAACACATAACATCGTTGGTATTGGTTCAATCATGACTTTTCAGAAAGGAAAGAGTAGACATTCAAAAAAGAGTGACTGCAACTAATGACCGAAATCATAAATAGAAAGTAATCAGTAAATCGAAACCAAGTATTGATAAACTGAGCTTAATTTCAGTAATTTTTTGCGTGTGATGATAAATTTAATTTAAAAAAAAAATGGTTCACAGGAAATCGGTGGTAATAGTCGAGTGATTCATGTAAATCATTCAATAATTTAATATTACTCACCATTTGCGAGTATGCACTCTCAAATCATCTTAAACAAAAGCCTAAACAGCGAAATTTGATTATATGATCTAAGGAAGGCAGATCTGAAGGTCAACCAGATCTGATGGTCAACCCAGATCTGCTTTAGTTACACAGTAAGACAGTTTCGATTGTCCGGAATCCGAAACCGAATGGTTCATTGGGAATAAGGCCGGGATCGTCGAATAATAATTTAATTTATTCGCTGGCATCCTCAAACCAAAGCCTAAATGTCGACTTATTTGAGAATAAAATTTTGGGGTTGATTATGAAGCCTTCCTTCCACAGGAAGGTAGATTTGATGGTCTCCAGGAATCGTTGATTCGAATCCCAATGGTGAACTATTTTTCTCACTGCGTATAGTAGTCTATCTCTCGTAGAAAAGACTCGATTTGACTTTTTATTAATTCTCTTTTGCACTTTATCCATCCCACATGCTTTAGAAATCAAACAACCTTGTTCAACCCAGTTGTTCTTCGTCTTATAAGATTCTGGGGTTTACTATCACTTGTATTATACCTGCTTTATTTCCACAGTTTTATCTTCATATCCTTAATTTTTTCTACATTTATCTTTATATGATTCAAGTTTTATTTTCACACTGGAATTATTAGTTCATAATTTTAATTAATGGTTTTGATTATGACATTACACTTAATTACATTTATTTACTAGAAACTGTCCATTGATACCTACTTAGAATAATACCTGAACGACAAGTTTATCTCGGGTTATAGATATATGTTAGACTGAAGGGCAATGTTTTAGTATATGACGTCACCATGGTGACGTGTGAATCTCTAGGTATCTTGCTGTCAGTTGGCTGTCATCCCCAATAATTGAACTGATAAGTGAAAATCGAACTCTGTTTTGTGAAATGACTGATACCTGCGTCCCCTTCGCTTCAACCCAAACTTAATATTCTTCTCCTATCTCCTGCCGAAAATATCAGCCAACGCAAAATTCTTTTCTATTTTATCAACTCGTATCTTTTAACTTTCTTTTTTACTTCTTTCAAAACGATGATAAAATACAGTTTCGTTTATTTCCCTCCCCCGCCCATTCTCCCTTTCAACTGTTGCATCTGTAAAATTGTTTAGCCTCGCGAAGATTGTGTAGTGTTTTGTTTAAATCACAGTTGTTGAGTTTTACTAGTGGTTTTTTAGTACCTTTAAAGGATTCCTGCTTATTAGTAGACCTCAATGTTAAAATATCCATAGACCATTTTAAAATAGCCATTGACCTACGAGCCAAGTAGAATAGTTTCCTTAAAGGAATATACATTATAGATTTGAATAGGACACTTCAAGCTTAGTCACATTTACTGTAATGTTTGATTCATTGTCTGTAGCAAATTTATTTAACTTGACAGCTAACAATATGTAGACTCTATAACGATACACTAGCTGTACCAATATGTAAACTCTTTAAGGGAACACAGACTGTAGCAAATTCTTCTATTTTACAGCTAACAATAATATAGTCTCTACAAGGATACACTGTCTGTACCATATTTCTTCTACTTGACAGCTAACAATAATATAGTCTCTACAAGGATACACTGTCTGTACCATATTTCTTCTACTTGACAGCTAACAATAATATAGTCTCTACAAGGATACACTGTCTGTACCATATTTCTTCTACTTGACAGCTAACAATAATATAGTCTCTACAAGGATACACTGTCTGTACCATATTTCTTCTACTTGACGGCTAACAATATGTAGGCTCTATAAGGATACACTAGCTGTATCAATATGTAAACTCTTTAAGGAAACACAGGCTGTAGCAAATTTATTTAACTTGACAACTAACAATATGTAGACTCTATAACGATACACTAGCTGTACCAATATGTAAACTCTTTAAGGGAACACAGGCTTTAGCAAATTTATTTAACTTGACAACTAACAATATGTAGACTCTATAACGATACACTAGCTGTACCAATATGTAAACTCTTTAAGGGAACACAGGCTGTAGCAAATTTATTTAACTTGACAACTAACAATATGTAGACTCTATAACGATACACTAGCTGTACCAATATGTAAACTCTTTAAGGGAACACAGGCTGTAGCAAATTTATTTAACTTGACAACTAACAATATGTAGACTCTATAACGATACACTAGCTGTACCAATATGTAAACTCTTTAAGGGAACACAGGCTGTAGCAAATTTATTTAACTTGACAACTAACAATATGTAGACTCTATAACGATACACTAGCTGTACCAATATGTAAACTCTTTAAGGGAACACAGGCTGTAGCAAATTTATTTAACTTGACAACTAACAATATGTAGACTCTATAACGATACACTAGCTGTACCAATATGTAAACTCTTTAAGGGAACACAGACTGTAGCAAATTCTTCTACTTGACAGCTAACAATAATATTGTCTCTACAAGGATACACTGTCTGTACCATATTTCTTCTACATGACGGCTAACAATATGTATAGGCTCTATAAGGATACACTAGCTGTACCTATATGCAAACTCTTCAAGGAAACACAGGCAGTAGCAAATTTCTTTTACTTGACAGCTAACAATATGAAGACTCTACAAGAACTCATTTTCTTTACCAAATTTCTTTAACTTGACCGTTAGTAACTAGGGCCGCCGTAGAAGAAATAAAATAGTTGGTGTCAGTAGTGAGTCAATCATTACTGTCGTAAGAGAAGAGCAGGTTCTCTAACTATAGAGAAAGAGATGAGTTAGAGGTGGCCACTAATTACCGAAATAATAAGTAGAAATTAATTAGTAAATAGAAAATGAGTGATCAACTGAGCTTTAGGTCAATAATTTTTTACGCCTGATGATAAATTTAATTAAAAATGATTTTCAAGAAATCTGCGGTAATTGTGTTAACCTCTGAATAATTTTATTTCTCCTTTGCGAGTATGTACTCGCAAATCACATCAAAGCAAAGCCTAGAGATCACCAGATCTGCCTTACTAGACATCAGATCTGCCTTACTAGACATCAGATCTGCCTTACTTACACACTAAGGTTTTTAATGGTCTCGAATCTTTTTACTGTGTATAGTAGCCGATCTCTCGACCTGTATGTAATATGCTGACGATGTATTGTTCATGATGTAAAAGAAAGAGTAAACAAATCATTAGATCATTATGTAAGATATGTTTATTTAACAGTGTGTTTTCTAGAGGCCAACACTTCTAGTACTTTATGTAAAACTTAAATCTTTAAATACGCGTTTAAGAGAATCGTTTAATTTAATTAATATTAATTCATTCATTTAATTACTAAGCCCCTTTCATACATTTTTCGTTTTCATTCTTTATGGCGCAAACCACACAAGTCTCTAGCTCTTCTGGAAGTGGGTACACATTCATATCAGTCAGTGAGTCAGTTAGCCATGCGGCTTTATAGTAAATAGACATATTAATTTAGCACGATTTAAAGAGGTCAGACGGTTAAAATTAGTCAGGTGCTATCAGCAGGCTACTTTCAACAAACCATAAAAATTTCATAAAAATCAGATGATTACTTTTAAAAATATAGCTGTAAATAAATGTATGTTTGTGAGCATGTGGAAGATAAATAAATAAGCGCAGAAGGTTGAAATTTATATGGGACCAACAATGGGCTAAGTATTACCTACTAACTAAATTTCATTAAAATCGGACAAGTAGTTTTTAAGATATGGTGGTTCGCAAAAATTGAGCGACAGACCGTCAGACCGACAGACAGACACGGGACCAAAAATGTTCCCTGATGTCTGAAACGGATTTCTGTCTTGGAATTTTTGAAATCGGAGATAAAAATATTTTCGTTCTTCAGAACGATCACATAGCTTCCATTCCCTTCGGTAAGCTCGGAAGCAATATTTCTTAATTTTACGTGAAAAATCTCACAAAATGAACCAATACCGATCACTAACGACAATCATTTAGTTAATTGACTGTTTCTTAATTTACATTACATAATTTATTTTTTAACTCTAGTTCTAGTGTGTTCTAGTAGTTGTGCAAATATAACACTTTACATAATGTGTGTTTAGTAGTTTTAATCCTAATTAAAAAATAAAAAATCCAAAGAATAAAAGAATTGAAAACATTAAACAAACAAAAAATTTGCCTTTTCTTTGTCTAGGGGGAAAAAAATGAAAAAAGGTTCTTTGTTGCAGCGAATACGAGTAAAGCTTTTACAGCATTTAACCTTAAGAAAATACAATGTAACAGCAGGATTTAATCTTGCTTCCTTTAAAAAGGATTGTGACAAAGGAATTAAAAGAAGCAAAAGGAATCATGTGAAGTTAAAAGGTTTTTTTAATGTCCCATTCTCTATTTCATTATTTGTTTTCCTATATCGTAGGAAATTCCTAGATTCTTTTCAAATAAATAAATAAATATATATATATATATATATATATATATATATATATATATATATATATATATATATATATATATATGCTAAACAAATTGATTTAGGGACGTATTTACATAGAAATAAGTGTGTAGAAATATTTGATCTAAGAATAGAGATAAGAAGTAATAGTTTTATTACTATAAAACTACTATATTTTATCCTTTTTACTCCAATTGATGATCTTATACTCATACAATTATACTTTGTTATTCTGACAGCGCGGGAAAATCTCAAAAAACGGGAGGGGAGCCAATGAGAGCTCGAGATTTTGGCGGGTAGTAGATCGGGCCAACAAGGCAAACAAAAATATCACTGGATAACCTTAAGATAACCACCTAGTGGTTTTTATTTTTTCTCTCACATAGGTTGGCCAATCTGAGCTCAGATTTACAAAGTATAATGGCATGAGTATAGTAGGTATTACAGTTTCTTGTTAAAGTTCTTATTCAATTTACCAAACATTCTGAAGAAAAATAATAATGAATGTTAGAATCATAGTCAAGGAGATAACGTGCAAAAAAGGTCTGACTAACATCAAGCGAGAATTTTATATATAAGTTAATCTTTTGGTGTCTTTTTAGAATATGTGGTCGGTTAAGTTCGTCTGCGAGATATTGCTTGGCAATAGGCATTTGAAATACACTTTTTGGTGTCGTTTTTTGGTAAAGCTTTTCGAGTTTATGTGCCAAATGAAAATGTCAAAAAATTTGAGCGAGTAGATTCTTGCGTTTGTAAATTAGGAATTAAATCAACATATGTAGTACACGAAGAAAGAAAGTACTTTTCTTCTTTTCTAGTTTATTAAGAAGTAATCTTTTAGCTTCTTCACCCATATTTTTATAATAAATGCAAAAAATTATAGTTTAACAAAAATAGAAAATAAATTTTATGTATGTAATTTATTAGGAATAAAATTCTAAGTGTTATGGCGATTGTCCGATACAAATCGGAGCAGTAGAACAGAAGATGTAGTTGGGGGGGGGGGGGGGGCGCCGTTTGGGATCGTGAGCGACCACTGGAGTGGTAGTGAGAAGCGAAGAGAGTGAGACGTGGTAGGTAGCCGATCAGGAGGGCAGGGGTGGGTAAGTGGAAGACACTATACCTACTGAGAGAGGGCAGACTCGATTGAACATCTCCTATATCTTCCTAACTCCCTGTTCTTATATCTTCCCTACTCGCGTAAAGCTAGTTTTTGGTAACGCTTTTAGAGGTTATGTGCCATAGCCAAGACATGAAAATGTCAAAATACAAACTGGCTCCAAGCGGCAATGTCCTGCCAATTATGGTGGATAATGGGATTTTCATGATCCAGGGTACAAATTTAGTTAGTAGATAAAAAATCAAGTTGATGTTAGTGTTTCTGTTAATAGGTGACTTTGATTTGGAGAAATATTTAAATAACTAACCTCTCATCTAGTAACTATTACAATTTCTTTATAACCGTCTTCTGGAACTTATTTATTACTTAGTACAATATCTCTACTATATTTTATTCTGCTATATTGATCAGTACAGAATTTTTTTTATAATATAATATTAGAATACTGCAAAGTAATTAAATTTCTTACATTGTAAAAGAATTGTTTGAATAAGTTCTTACCAATATCGATGTTCATTGCAATTGTCAAGCCCGGCTTAGGACTTAAGTTAAGAAGCTTAGCTCGCTCTAATCTTGGTTCCTCCGAGGACTTACTTAGAAATCTCGATCAAGTCCCACAACATTAATTGGAGGTCATCACTAAGTCCTTCCTATTAGGAGACAAGCCAACATCTAATAGATACTTTGGCTTCATTCCCATGAGACATCCAAGAAATTCTTAAATCGCTATGTATATAACTCGAAATTGGTTTTTATCTTAGAAGCTCTTGATAACAACGATAAGGTTCTTTTCTTTTCTCGGTAATACCGCGTTTGGGAAATGTTAAGAACAATTGATTTAAAGCATGAAAATAAGTGAGGGTATTAAGGTTATCATTTATATTGCCAGTAATAATTTCTGATTCCAAACTTCAGTTAAATTATTTTGTATATATTGAAATTGTTCTTTTTTAAACCGGCCTATAGACGATCAATAGTTGTCAACTTGGTTGACAACTATTAACATAGATATAGACATGCATTTTTTCTCAGAGTAAGGAAGGGGTAGAGGGAACAATATTATAGAATCGGGATCTCAAAAAGTGGTTTATTATGCGACACCCATATACTAAACCTCTCAAGCGGCAGTTTGGTGAAACAGTATCGATATCTCGATAAAAACTCGAAATTTATCAGATGTCAGCTGATAAGGATAAGAATAATGTGATATTTTCTTACGACATTTAATATTTTAATACAGTTTTCTTTATAAATACATATTATGTACTTTAATGTTTGTTGTTAATCGTATTAATTATCTAAAGGCAGTTACGCTGTTAATAACATGTAATAGTTCCTAGATAACCAAAAGCAATCTTATGTGAAACAAAATCGTCTTATAAAGCAATCACATCAGATTTTTCTCTTACATATTTGATATTTTGACATATTCGACATTTCGATAATAAAACAATCAAACAAAGCACAAGATGAGGTTAAAGGTTTTGTTGACAAGCGTCCGTGGGCAGTAAGGACAAGGAATAGACCAATAAGACAAGGACCAGTGACCATGTGATCGTGCTGTTATCACTTTAGTTCGGGTTGAGCTCGCTTGAGAGATTAGTATATGGGTGTCGTAATGAATCACTTTTCAAATCGCATTGCTCCCTCTACCCCTTCCTTACTCTGAGCATTTTTTTTTTCAAAGTTGTCTACCGAATCTTTTTCAAATGAGTGAAGAATTATTATACCTCGATATTACCGTGAATTATATGAAGAAGAGGCTCGTCCCACATAAAATATTTTTGCATTTATCGCTGTTTATTTCTAATCCGATTGATGCTACTTTGCCATCTAGCTATTGAAACATTAGATTTGCTTCAGTTGGACTGTTGAAAATAACTAGAAAATCGTCAGCAAACTTTGAGATTTAACCTTTTTCCATAGTGCCAGTCAAGTTGTTTACACGCTCTCTCTAACACTTCAATGAAACTTTTGCTTGACTGGACCTACTTTTACTTTCCTCTTTTCTTGGTCCACTCTTACTTTTGAAACTGCGTTTCCGTATATAACTTTCATTACATCCCAGTAAGATTTTTCCACTCTCGCCTCCTTTGCCAAGTCAACGGCCTTTCGTAAATCAACACCAAAACAAGATTTGTAGTCATGGGCCCAAGTAAATGGTGAACAAAAAATATATTGTCTAGTGTTTAAAAGTTTTATCAGTAACGTTCCTGCGTCACTCTGTCTTTTTTTTTTTTTTTTTTTAGGATTTCTCCACTCTTTTTGCAATAATGGACATAGCTCTTAATATTATTTATAAAGTAGTGAAATTAAACTTTTAACTCATCTTAGAATGAAATTGTTCTTCTTTATTGTTAAGTTGATCTCCTAAACAACTTTTTACAGTTTTTCTTTAATTAAATCTCCCAAACTTAACAAAAATAAAAGAGAAAGTTTTGTTGGTAACTTTTCCATTTTAGATTTATTTCTTCCTCATCTTCTTTTAATTGCTAATTAATTTTATTGTAGACACACTCACACGTATATTATATATTTGATTAGTTTAGAATTAAAAATTGATAGTTAAAAATAGATTAAAAATTGTATGATATAAAGTTTAAAATATAATATCGCTACATATTAAAAATAAAGGAAATTAATATTAAAATTAAAGTAATAAATAACTCTGAACGGCATTGAGATATATAAATTAATTATTATATTTATTAGCAATCCTTCTTACATATTTTATTTTATTAATTTTTTATACGTTTCAACTGGTTATAAATGTCTGAGCTTCACTCATGCTTATTATAATTTAAAATAATTTTAATGTTAGGAATAACTCAATATTCTTTGGATGAATAGAAATAAATATTATTAAAAAATTGTTGTTGCCTTCCGAGAAAATATGGAACTTTATGTTTCTAAAGCAAATGTAATTATAAATCTTAACTGTGCAACATATATCTAGGGAATTAAACTCAAAGTTCAAAGTTGACTGTTGAAAGAAAACCTCAAAATTCATTGGTAAATCGTAAAAAAAAGTATTTCTCACAAATAGCTTCGACAATTTTGATAACATAAAAAATTTGAATACATTTCTATTCTAATGAAATTATAAAACATCAATTTTTAATTAAATGTTCTATAAATATAATTTGTCCCTGGTTAGGCAGTGTCCATTGGCGTTTAAAGATATCAAAGAGATAATGGTTTATCAGGTGTGTTTATCTCAGGTGTATACAAGCAAGGAATCAGAGAGATAATGGTGTAAACAAAGAGATAATGGTGTACACAAACAAGAAATCAGAGAGATAATGGTGTGAACAAACAAGGAATCAGAGAGATAATGGTTTGGACAAACAAGATATCAGAGAGATAATAGGGTGAACAAACAAGGAATCAGAGAGATAATGGTTTGGACAAACAAGATATCAGAGAGATAATAGGGTGAACAAACAAGAAATCAGAGAGATAACGGTGTAAACAAACAAGGAATCAAAGAGATAATGGTGTGAACAAACAAGGAATCAGAGAGATAATGGTGTGAACAAACAAGGAATCAGAGAGATAATGGATTGGACAAACAAGATATCAGAGAGATAATAGGGTGAACAAACAAGAAATCAGAGAGATAACGGTGTAAACAAACAAGGAATCAAAGAGATAATGGTGTGAAAAAACAAGGAATCAGAGAGATAATGGTGTGAACAAACAAGGAATCAGAGAGATAATGGTTTGGACAAACAAGATATCAGAGAGATAATAGGGTGAACAAACAAGGAATCAGAGAGATAATGGTATAAACAAACAAGGAATCAGAAGGATATTAGTGTGAAATAACAAGGAATCAGAGAGATAATGGTATAAACAAACAAGGAATCAGAGAGATATTAGTGTGAAATAACAAGGAATCAGAGAGATAATGGTATAAACAAACAAGGAATCAGAGGGATATTAGTGTGAAATAACAAGGAATCAGAGAGATAATGGTATAAAGAAACAAGGAATCAGAGAGATAATAGTTTGGACAAACAAGAAATCAAAGAGATAATGGTGACAAACAAGGAAATTTGGAAGGGCGACGAGAAAATGCTTTTCTGTGAAGGCGTCTACCTGCAACCGCTCTATATATTGCCTCCCACCCCTAGATAATTCTTTATATGAAATTTTTATATATTTTAGACATTTGCTATGGCTTCCGTCGATACCTGCCGCCAACTACAGTCCGAACATTATGTATTAATTACCACCGCCAATGGTTGGTTACAATTCTCTTATTTGACAATTTCCTACCAAACCCCTTTGAAAATCGAAACACGTCCGTATAAGAAACCGCTATCAATTTTGAGATTGGAGATATACAAAAAAAATTATAATTCAGAAAGATTAGAATGCTTCCGTTACCTTCGGCACGGTACAGTTTTATTTGTTATTTAAACATCTTCATAGCTTTCGCCGAAACCCGCCACATTCACTACAATTCCTTTTGAATATTTTGTATTCTTTACCACCCATCACCAATGGTTGTTTTATATTCTCTTATTAAAAATTTTTTCACCCGAACCCATTGGAAATTGAATCACGTCCATGTAAGAAGCTAGCTATTATTATTTTTTAAAATCTGAGAGAAAAAAATGTCAGTCTTCACAATACTTCCGCTACCTTCGGTAAGCTCGGAAGTATAAATTAAATTATAATAAATCAATCAAATAAGATATGTTGGGATTTTAATTCAGTACCTCAAAATGTGTAAGTTTAGTCACAATATGTCGGAACAATGATTTTATTTTTATTTTGCTCCCGAACTTACCGAAGGTAACGGAAGCTACGTGATCGTTCTGAAAAATTTTTGGTCTCCGATTTTAAAAAATTCCAAGACAGAAATCCGTTTCAGACATCAGGGAACATTTTTGGTTCCGTGTCTGCCTTTCGGTCTGTCTGTCGGTCTTTCTGTAGATCTGTCCGTCGGTCTGTCTGTCACTCAAGTTTTGCGAACCAACATATCTTAATAACTACTTGTCCAATTTTATTTAAATTTGGATGGTAGGTAATAATTAAGCCCATTGTTGGTCCCATAGAAGTTTCAACCTTCTGCGCTCATTTGTTTCACTTCTACAAGCGCACAAACATACATTTATTTACACCTATATTTTCAAAAGTACTAATCTGATTATTATGAAATTTTGATGGTTAGACGAAAGTAGCCCACAGATAGCCCCAGATGAATTTCGACATTTTGTGCTCTTAAAATTTTGCTAAATTGAGACTTTAATACATGTAAAAAATCAAATCAATTTTGAGAGATTTAAAAAAATCGGGTACGGGGTACCTCGGAACTTTTCCTCACTTCAGAGGCCACTAAAGTGGCCTCTCTTGCTGCTTCGCAGCAGGAGGAAGCAGCATTGGACGTGGTCAGTACTTGGATGAGTGACCGTTCTGAACTAAGTGATATATTATCATTCTTAAAAAAACCTTATTTTTAATACCTATATTTTATTTAATTATTTGAAGTTTGGCGGTATTTTGACAGATGTAAACAAACTTTGACGTCATCAAAATTATTCCTCTAATAAAAAATTATATTCACTTATAACTTTTAAATTAATTAATGGAATTTCATCGGTTTTTTTTATGTTTGTTCCTTATTTTTTTCAGGTTCTAACGATATGCTATATGTCAAAAACCTATTTATACTTTCAGTATTATTAACCGTCAAAGTTTAAAAATTCAAAAATTTATAACTTCAAAATGGCGGCCAAAATCAAAATGAAATTTAGTGGGCTTGTTTGTCATGCAGAGAGGTACATTCGAGCCAAATTTCAACTCGATCAGGATCATTTTCGATTTATTACGATTATTTCAAATTTTTGCTGACTCAGCAAACTGGGTTCAAGATGGCGAAAAAGTTGATTTTCCGGGCGGCACAACTACAGGTTACGACGGATTTTTCTGCCAAGTTTCAACTCTCTAGGTTAAATACCTTGGGCGCTACGATGATAACACACATACATACGTCATGCTGAAAACCACTCAGGATGTCTTAAAAACACCTAAAACGGATAATTCCGTTGAAATCTCGAAAAAAAATTTTTTGTGAAAACAATACTTTTCCTACTATTAGTAGTGAGGAAAAGTAAAAACCGGGGGAAAAATTAAATAAATTAGATAATAATGGGATTCCAAAGCATAAAATCATTAAATTTTACAAAATACGACTCGAGGAAGTTATGTGCCACGCTAATTGGCAGAGTATTTTCAAAAATGTTGTTGATGGACAAATAAAATTAAATTTAGGTACGTATCTTTAAGGAAATTATAAAATAAATCAATAATTTTTCGGTTAAAATCTTTTAAATGTATAAATGGGAAAAGAGGTCTTGGCCCCGTGGATTTTTTTCCCAATTATAACCAACGTTGCCTAAATATCAGAGGGGCGCTTGAGTCAGTGTACTCGGGCTCTGGAAGAAGAGTTAATGAATCTTTAGCCCTTTAGCCTTTCCTCTTCGAATCCCTACTATACTAGGTCGTTTAATAACCTGTTCCAAATTGACTGTCTTTAAGTGAGGAGGTAGGGAAGCAAAACTTATCATCGCCTGAATAAAATCATGTCCCTGAAGTAATTGATCATAAAATCAAAATTATCGTTTTAATAATTAAGTTAATTAATAGATTACGTTCGTACTTGTCAAGGAAACAACATTTTTAATAATTTATTATTAAAAAATAATACATGAAGAAGATATTCTTGAGATTAATAAGTAAATTTAATATCTTAAAACCTTAAATGAATTCTTAATTTTTCATAGGATATTAAGATCATTTTACTGATGTAAACCCAATAAATATTTTATTCATTTCTTAATCTGCATAAATTAATATGTCTAGCTTGTGGTTTTTACTTATGGTCAGCATTTTTTTTTTTTTACTAAAGTAAAGAATAAAACAATCGGTCCGAGAAAACTAAGATTAATTGTCTCATTAAAACCTTGGTCCCAAATCCCCAAAAATATAAATTATTGTTATCTGTACTGACGAATACGCGTGTCAATCCACTAGCAGTGACTGTGAACTCACCTTTAGGAACGCTCCAATAGAACCTTCCAAGTAAAGGGAGAGTCCCACTAACAGAGTCTACTCCAATCATCCTTTTGAACTATAAATTCATCACAATTAACTATTAATTTGCTCAATATTAAATATTTAAGCATTAAGCCCGCTTCAATGATAAAGCCACGCGATGCCTAGTTAATACATTATTTAAAATGTGTTCAACAGGTGGATGTTTACTTTTTGTTTTCCATTTTCAATAAAATTTGATTTATGTCGATCAATTTTTTTCCCGGGATACGGCTTATATTGTTAGATCCGTGTTTAAATGGACTACATTTTAGATTTTTTTAATTAAATTCGTCTGAACTGTTTTCGAAAAACAATTTTCTTTAAAATTATGAGTTTTTGAGGGGTAGCGCTCCCAAATTTGGAACTGAAATTAATTTTTCGATTTCGCCTCAGGGTATGATTTTTCTGAACTTGTACGCCAAATTAAGAAAAATTGACCCAGTTGTTTAGGCTCCATGAGTCTGCACAGATGACAGATTGACATTTTTTTAAAAAAACAAATTGTTTTGGACTCAGGGGACCCCAAAACTTGAAAATCCAAAAAATCTCAAAATCGAATTTTCTTGCCACCGAAATACTTTTTCTTTAATAATAAGTAATAATATACTGAAGCTTTATCTTCAAAAATTGTTGAAAAACTAAGCCCGGTTTTGTGGTAACATCTATCTTTGTTAATCTAAATAAACAAATATTTTTATAAGTTAATTATTTAATTTATTTATGTATCAAGTATATTTAGATTAAGAATTTCGTATCTCAACCGGTTGCTTAAATATATATTAAAATATTAATTATATGAAAAAAGACTCCCCGATGATATTATTGAGATTATTTAGACAGAATAAAATGAGTATTTTATAGCTAAGGCTTAAATAAGGCTCAAGGATTCTTTACAATCGACAGAAAATAAATAACAAAATAATACTTATTTTTATTTTATCCCTATTACATAATTAGTTTATTTCAATTAAATTGTATAATTATTAATTATAAAACTTTATACATTAAAAATGATACAATGACGCAAGCAAGATTTATTAAAAAGAAATGAAAATATAAATGAAAAAGGAAGAAATAAATAAATAAGTAAATGTATAATAAATAAATGTAAACAGGATAAAATGCGTATAAAAGAATACTTACATAATAAAATCGTTACTGACAAATTGGCACAAGGAAAAAAAGGAGAGAAAAACAATTGGCATTTTATAGAGACTGAAAGGGGGAAAACTGACTAGAAAACAATAGAAATATAATGGAGTGTAGCAGCTGTTCCGACCAATCTAATCCTAACAAAGCTTCAACTACCCTTCTCTACTAACTTACCTGTATATATCCCTTCACTCAGCACGTGTATAGTCTGTATATATCTAAAATAGTGTAAAGGAAGTATAATATACATCCTTTAACTAGAACAGAATAAAACAAATATATATAATATATATCTTCTATTCCTAGATCCTTTACGCGGGGATGGGATAAGGTTGCACTTAACCTAATGTAGTTTCACATAACTTACCAAAAACAGAATTGTTTTTGGTTCTTATAAATAAAAAAAAAATCATGATCAGAGATGAACTTCTGAAGTGTTACTATTTAATTCTTGGGTCAATAAAGTCATTCTTTTTATGTGATGGTATAAATCACTGTAAATTAAAGGTAATTATACCAATAACTTATTTAAGAAAATTAAAGTAAATTGTAACCCACACCTAGAGATTCGAATTATAAATATCATTATTTAAAAAAATGAGGACAAATAATTAATGCATCCTATATTGCTATAATTAAATTTATTTACTTATAAATAAATTCAAGCAATTGCTTAACCTACCACTAGCTAATATCATATCATCTATGTAGAGTTTCTAATTCCAATTTTCCTAAATAATAAAAAAGAAAAACATTGTAACCTTGCTTGCATAGGATAGTACAGGATAAAGCTTCCTATAAGGATACTAATATTATATTTTATAGAAAGTAATAGTTCATAGAAAAAACTTTTTTAATATGAATGTTTTAGGAATAAAAATTTATTGAGAGAAATAAAAAATACAATAGGGTTTATGCTTAGAAGAAAATCGACACAATTGTTCTTTATTTTAAAAAATTCAATATTAATGTCTTTTTGTAGAATATTTCCCCCTAAATGAATCCGTTTATTATTTAATACTTTTTATGGAGTTTCCTACGCAATAATCTATTTTACAATAATATATTTTTTGTGCCTGAAACTGTCAGCATATTTAATAGCATTGTTTTAGAGACATCGCAATGATTATATCTTTGTCAATAGCCTCTGTTTTTGATTAGATCTCCCTCTCTCCATTTATCTTATCATTCCACCACTAGGTTCTTTTTAAAAATACGTATATCTATAAATTCATGAAAAATAACTTTTATGTGGCTAAAAATTCATTCCATGTGCCCAATAATGCAATGATTCTATATTCTACAGTTATTTCCTTATAATCGTACGTAACCTTTTCATTCCTGCATGGTAGATCTTTTAGACAAATGTCAGTGACTTTTAGGAATTTTATCGCATATTCTTCAGTCGTTATTAGATTCCATATTAAAATTATTATAGAATATAAATGCTATAACTGACTTAACAACTGTAAGAAATACAATTTACAATTTGAATATAATTATGTTTCTATTTGCTTAAGTTTGACAATTTAAAATTATTTAAATACTACTGCCTCAAAAATTGTCTGAAATACAATTTACAATAATCTTATTTATTGAAGAACACTAAATTGGATAGTCAAAACTAAACTATTTAGTCAATAAGATAATACTGTAACGTCGGTGTTTTTTAGCCTCCATTATAATCTATTCGCAGTAAATGAATAGAATAATTTAGTAATCTAGTAAATAATAATTATTTAAAGGTTTCCCGGTGGTTATCTTGACCATACATTCGCAGGTCCTAACATTTGTCCAGCAATATAGGAACCATTTTTAGAGATGTGCAAGGTGTTATAAGTGTCAACGTGGACTGGTGGACAACATCAAGTATGTTCTGATATACTCCAACTTACATCTCTTAAAGATACACGACATACATCCTTGATTTAGCATTAGAGGTGAAAATACTGGATCCAATCCTACTAGGTCACCACCAACAAGTCTAAATTTCGTGGTGTTCAACAATTTTTCAGTCCAACACAGGTGATATATTCAATAAAACATTATTTAAAAAAAAAAATATTATCATCAAGGATAGGGAAATATATTAAGACTGAAGAATCAATATATTGTATTTAATTAAAGTTCTTAAGTAATCAATTTAAATTGGGTCTAAATTTGGTACATGTAATTTAATTACTAGTTTACATTAGTAAATTTTGGCAGATTAACTCCTCCAAAATCAGTTATTTAGCACTTTGTATAAACTATTGTTCAATGTTTCAGTACTCGTTGTGTAGAACTCAATGACTGCGATATGAGATAATTACAACTTTAGTTCTACATTAGATCGGTTGTTTACAATTATCTTTTCATTACATTACATCATCATCAGGTAACTTAACATCTAAACAGTACATTAAAAGGCCTAATTAAGGACTTTTCCCCTACACTTTAATTTTTCATCACTGTAATATTTGCTTTATGTTTTATTATTTTAGTATTTTATTGGTGCATACGGATAACCATTCTAGTTTCCTTGCACAAAACTTATTCTCAATAAATTTTAATAAGTCTTCCGCTCTGGAGTAAGCGGAAGACTTATTTTGTTATTAAGGCTTATTTTATAACATTTTGCTTAACCCTAGAACGCTAACCATATTTTTTAACCTCTTAAGGCTAACCTTGAGTCATATTGACTCCCTAATCTATTATACCCAGTTTTATTAAAATATAAAGGCCTAATATGTACAATATTTTTTTAACACGTTTTAGTGCTAATTGAAGGGACACTTGGGTGCTTTGTTTGCCACAAAAAAAAAAATGTTTTCCTTTTAATTCCGGTTTTTCAAACTGCACTACTATTACATATCCGGTATTGTTATCTACCGGAGTGGTTTTATTTACTTTATTTGATGTAGCTTTTTTCTTTCCTTTCCTTTGGTTTTTCTATTTCGTAAATTGTTTCAATTAATTTATTATTTTCCTCATCATCGCTGATGGGATCAAAAAAGGCATTTTCTATATTCAAATCAGGGTCCAAATCACAACCGTCACCATTATTGTCGAATACGCTCTTTTTCATTCATCAAGCGATAAATGTCGTTTGGATCATTGTATTTTTTCTCCGTTATTTGACTATATTCATATTCTATTAACTTTATATAATTTAGACATATAAAGACAAAAAAATATAACAATTTATACTTATAAATGAATAAATTACAATTATATTACCTTTAATTTGAAATAATTATTGAATTAAAAGTTATATAATATCTAATTTATAAGATTTGAATGACCAAATAAACAATAACACGACATACTATTCTAAAAAATACTATTCTGCGTCAAAATTACCTACAAAAAATTTACGTGTAAGACTAAACAGGAGTCAAAATGACTCCGTGACTGCAGAAAAACAAACGATATTTCCTCTTTAGAATCTGAATGTGGAATTGATAGAAGTGTAGAAGGGTCATTCAAGGGTGGGAGATAGCATAGCTAAGAGGTGGGAGTTCTGTGTTTTACAGACACCGTGCATTCGTAGTTTAAAAAAAAATGGGAGTCATTTTGACTCCAGGTTAGCTTTCTAGGGTTAAGATATCAGAACTCTTTACGTACAACTACACGCTGATGTACTGCACGCTGTGCTACAGTTGCGCTGATTTCTTCTTAAAGAGTAATAATGTTCAGTCTCAGTCGCATAAATCGTCAAAGCGTTGCTACATATTTTTACTTTAAAACTGGTTTCGATCTATTAAATATGTCGTATGTAAAAACAGTGAATCAGGCCCCGATTTTTAAAACTTCTTTTTAACTTTTCAATAAATAGTTGGTTATTTTGACTGAGATTTTGTGGAACCACTCCATAATTATGACTGGAGAGGTTAAAAAAATAAACAACAATATTGTCACTACAATTTTTTTTATAATTAAATAGACAGTTTGCCAAAAAATAAATGTAAAATAGTTAGTTAGTACAGCATTCACTTTTACTAAGTTAATACGCATACTGAAGATGACGTAAGTCGAAACGCGTCTGTTTAGTTATGAAAAAAAATGTGGTGACAGTAACCTCTCAGTCATAATTATGACTGTAATAAGGAAGGAAAAGGGAATTATTTATGTTACTTAAAAAAATATATAATATATTAAAAAAATATATAATGCATAATATTTCTGGTTGCATCTGATTTATGCTGACCGTTATAGTATCGTTATACTTCAATTTTTCATGATTCTTTTTTTACTTTGAACATTTATTTATTATGGCATTTTTTAATGGTAATTTTGAAAAGTGAAAAGTGGGAGTGAAAATTTGAAAAGTAGTTTAAAAAAAAAAACCCTGCCTAAATCTTTATTAAACATTTGATTATGATAATAATAATTCTGAGATATACATATTATTATTCAAGATTAAGTTTCAAGAATTAACAAACAAAGTTTTGGATCCAAATGGGAGTAAAATAAAATCACATATAGACTTTTAGACACAACTACTCATGAATAGAAATTATTTTGAGTTTTCAAAGGACACATCAAATATAAAATTGAATTTTTGTTCTATGCAAATTCAATTATATATCTAAACATAAATAATAATGTTAAAATGAAAATACGCTCACTTTGCTCTTTTATTTCTAGACTTACATTTATAAAAGTCAATTATACACCTTTTACGAGCGAAAGCACAGGTGGCTTTAGATAATAGAATAATTTAATAGATTCGATACAGGCAATAAAACACCAAAGAACCATAAAATGAATGACGTATGAGACCCAATGCTTTTATTGAGTATTTACCTGAATGGTTAATACTAGGATTTAAATATTATATTTTATCTTTCACAGAATGAATTCCTGGATATTCTGAGTTCGATTATTTTTTTATAAATAAAACCGTGCTTATAAAACCACTTTATAGTAAAATAAGAATATCGAACGAATAAAATTGAATTAACTTGTTTACTGTTTAAAAAAAAAATATAATAAGGTATGACTAATTAATATATTTTTTCCGTGGTAGGCTGTGAAATAGTAACTTTAGAGCCTAAAAAACATAGCTAAAATCCATTTTTTCATTACGTGGGCTTAAAAAATCTTTTTATTACTCCTAGCTGTAAAGAAAAAATCTTTTACGTCCTAGGCACTAAAAGATTTTTTCTTTACGGCGGGTAGTTGTCAAAACTTCCGTTAGTAGTGCTGCAGTCTTTGTAGAAATGCTTCTAGTACGATAAAATCCGCTAGATGTCAATGCGTTTTGTTTATCTTTTCTTATAGTGTAACCTCATTTTAAGGTTTCTTTTTTTAAGTCTTAAGTATGTACTAATATTTGTTATTATTATATATTGATTAGTGATTAATATTTAATGTTTTTTCATTGTCTGCTACCTCGGAAAAAATAGCATATGCTACGCGACTTTGAAGTGTTTTTTCTTTACCTTGGCAATATTTACTGTCTCGCTTCGCTCGACAGTAAATGTAATTGCCGCGGTAAAGAAAAAACTCACTTCACAGCCTTGTAACATAATATACTATTACTTTATTTACTTTACATTTAAAACAAATTAATTAACATGCAGTTTTAAAATTTATTAACTTGTTTTATATAGAAAATTCAATAAAATAAAAGTAAATAGCATATAACAAAGATATTCTAAGGCAAATAACCTTACAAAATCATAATTTTAAATAATTTATAATAATTAATTAATTAATAATAAATAATAATAATTTTTAAATAAAAAAAAGATACGTGTGGTGTCGCGGTACACCCGGTAGGAACGAAGTTCCTTACACTTTTCATTAAATATAAATGATAAAATCACACTGCTAAATTTTACGATACTACCTACAACTACAAACCATACATGGTGGAGTTAGAAAAGAGACAAAATTAAAAGTAACCAACTATTTGTACGTATAGCAGAGTTAAGGCAAAATTAAAAGAAAAGCATTTATTTGTCATTGAAGCGAGAGTCTTGAAATAAATTATGTATTGTATATTGAAAAAAAAGTTAATCATGATGAGTTTATAGTTAGAGGAGATGCTTGTGGTGACGGAACACGACTGTTCCCTCAGACTCCGACGGCATATTTATTACTTCATTTCAAATATTATAAATATATCACTTTAATACGCAAAAACTTCTGCTTGTATCAGGATGAAATTTTACATACCTGTTTCAATTGTACTTTAGACTTTAGACGATATGTATGAATTTTTATTAAAATCGTTACGTTAGAACGTAAGATATCGGTAAAAACGTTGTTTTCTCTATTTTAAACGTTTTGGCCCGCTTTAATTGAAGCGAGCGTAAGCGAGCTTCTTACATTCAACGAAATATGCATCTTGTCTGTTTGTCTGTCTGTCAGTAACGTTTACGCGTGTGACGATAACTTGAGTAAAAGTTGACCGATTTAGTTGAAATTTGGTATACATGATCCTCTAACTAATACTCAGGCTAAGTTCGTTGCACAGCGTGATCCGTCAAACAGTTCGCGCGCAATGCTCGCGTAAACGTGAGCTTAAAATTTAAAATTGGAATTTCAGGACAGGAAAAAATTCTATCATCACCTATTCGATGAGACGAACATTTTTTACAAATAACATTTTTTAGTAAAACCAACAACGACACTGCTATGAATTAATAAAGATCGCTAAAACTATTAAAGCGGACCTAAACGTGTAAAATAGAGAAAACAACCTTTTTACCGACATCTTACGTTCTAACGTAACGATTTTAATAAAACTTCATATACATCGTCTAAAGTGCAATTGAAACAAGTACGTAAAATATCAACTTGATACAAGCTGTGGTATTTGAGTAATGAAGTGATACATTTATAATACTAGGCATCGCGTGGCTCTATCATTGAAGCGAGCGTATTGCAATGAAATACTAAATATTGAAATTTATTAATCATGATGAATGTCATAGTTGAAGATAAGTGGAAGAGGGTAGTGTAGGAAAGAGTGGGGGTACTCGGTACAAAGCTTTACTTCCTAAACAAACCTATACGACTATAACAATCTTCACCACCCGCGGTAGCTTTTAAACAATTATTATAAATGTAAAGAATTTTGCTTGTATCAAGTTGAAATTTTGCATACCTGTTTCAATTGTGCATTAGATGGTGTATATGAAGTTTTATTAAAATCGTTTCGTTAGAACGTAAGATCTCGGTAAAAAGGTTGTTTTCTCTATTATAAACGTTTAGGTCCGCTTTAATAGTTTTAGCGATCTTTATTAAGTCATAGCGGTGTCGCTGTTGGTTTTAGTAAAAAATGTTATTAGAAAAAAATGTTCGTCTCATCGAATAGATGATGATAGAATCTTTTCCCGTCCTGAAATTCCAATTTAATTTTTGTACCTCTCGTTTACGCGAGCGTTGCGCGCGAACTCTTGGACGGATCACACTGTCCAACGAACTTAGCCTGAGTATTAGTAAGAGGATCATGTATACCAAATTTCAACTAAATCAGTCAACTTTTACTCAAGTTATCGTCACACGCGTGAACGTTACTGACAGACAGACAGACAGACAGACAGACAGACAGACACGGCGCATATTTCGTTGAATGTAGGAAGCTCGCTACGCTCGCTTCAATTAGTTTAAAAGCTATGACGGGTGGTTAAGATTCTTATAGTCGTACTGTGTGTAGGTTTGTTTAGGAAGTAAAGCTTTGTACCAAGTACCCCCACTCTCCTCACACTACCCTCTTCCACTTATCTTCAAATATGACATTCATCATGAATAAAAAATTTTAATATTCAGTATTTTATTGCAATACGCTCGCTTCAATGATAGAGACACGCGATGCCTAGTATACTTAGTGATTTAGTGAATTTTTTCCCGTCCTAAAATTCCAATTTTAAATTTGAAGGTCACGTTTACGCGAGCTTTGGCGGATAACGTTGTTCAACGAACTCAGCCTGGGCATTGGTAAAATGAACATGTGTACCAAATTTCAACTAACTCGGTCATCTTTTACTCAAGTTATCGTCATCGGTAGATTTCGTGACGCTTGGATTTATGACGGTGTTTTTTTTTTCGGATTCACTCCCGGGCTCCAGAAAGTGCCATAAGGAACTTCGTTCCAAAACATTATAATATTGCTTGCGGTCTTACCAAATGTAACGAAAGCATTGTGGAGTAGAGGTGGGTCGGAAATAGCGTAACAGTTAAAAATAACCTGTTATTGTAAGGCAACCGTTCCTCAGATAACCTAATATTGAAAAATACCTGTTATCGAGTAACTCAAGTCTAATTCATAAATATTTTGACTGGCGCGGCGGCGGAAAAGAAGGGATTCCTTCCTTACTCTAAGGGTACTGCAGTAGTTATAGCTCTAGCCTAGTTCATAATATCCCGCCAACCGGCGGCACTGTTCTCGTACTCTCCATGATACGATGCGTTATATTATAACTTTAACTTAACAGGAACGGCATTAATAACTCCTGAGGTATTAGGTTTCCATGAAGCGTTATATTATAACTTTAACGGTATCAATAACTCCTGAGGTATTAGGTTTTAATGAAGCGTTATATTATAACTATAACACTTCATTACGTTACGTTATCAATTCAGTTCTGTTCTTTATTTCCGGTAACGCTCTCGGATTCCGTTTCAGTTATCTGTAGTGTTAAGTTATGTTCTTTCCATTTAAATAATGTTATTACAATACAAAACAAAAATGGCAAAGATTTGCCAGATGTCTGTTGGGTAGGGGAGAGGTACTAGTAGAGGGGGTAGAACCCTGCTTGGAGCCCTCATCCCTTCCTCTGTCTAATTAGTAGTTTCACTCCTAGTGTCCTAGTGTGAGTATCTCTGCCGTGGGCCCTGTGGCGGACTGACGGCAATACCTCAGCTTAGAACCCAGATCCAGGTTTGCACTCCGGCCCCGCCCCCGCTTTTCATACGTAACTAACATACGTTTTATCTCCGGTTCTGCTGGACCGATTTTTCTCAAACAACTTTTATTATAATTATATTATACGATCCTTTAGGACTTCATCGCAGCAAATATTTTAGACTCATACTTATTACATGCTATTATCGGCCTCAGAAAGGACCCCTTTTTTGTTTTATTTTGCTTGTTAAATATGTTAAAAGGGCAAAACATTTTAAATAGATTAGATCTTTACAGCGATCCCACTCATCGGATTTCAAGGTATTAATATTTGTATCATAGATAAACGCCAATGTTTGTAGAATCTTCAAGCTGCGTAGAATATCTTCACTATTAAAAAAGTAGAATTTCATCAAAGGTATATTATTCCGACCACTTTTTTTTTTTTTTTTTTTTTTTGCTCATACAGACACTAATGGAACCTATTCCAGTAACATGTTACAGATCGAGAACGGGAACTCATAACTAGCTACCATCAAATAACAGTTATTACCCAGCTCTATTGTGGAGAACGACATTTTTTCATGTCTCCGAATTCAAACATTTCAAGACAGAAATCGGTTTTAGCCATCAGGAAACATCTGTCTGTATTTCGTTTAACGTTTTTGGTTTTTCGTCTTCATGCACTCAAAAATTATTTTGATTATTAAAAAATTAATTTTTGTATCTTAAAAAGTTCACTTCAAAAATAATAAATTTAGATGGTTCGTCGGAAGTTACCTATAGATAGTCCCGTTTAACATTTACCCGTCAATGGACATTTAATATTGCTAAATTGCCACTTTTATTCATGAACAAAAAAAAAAAAAGGATTGTAATAGGTTTTATTTTGTCTTTTTGTCTTAAAAAAAGAGGAAATCAAACAAATTTACGAGATAGAAATTGTGGAGCAATCTGCCTCTACAAATCTCTCACAAATTGGCAGACTATTGTTCACGTTCTAATGCACGAGACGTATTTATTATGACTAAGTAAGTTTGATGAATTCACACACCTAAACGTCTCCTAACACACATTGTTTTCTAATTTCTCTGTGAAGATGCTTAGAGTCTAAGCTGATAAACTGATTTCTTTGCAATTTGATACGGATATTCAGAAAAATTTCCAAGAAACTTGGGGCATTCATCACAATTTCTATATTTCTTCGTGAAACATAATATCAAAGCACTTCCGTCTTGTTGAATTAGCCATCCTTCCAGGGTTTCCTTTCTTCTAATCCCTCAGCGTGAATGGATCTTTCTACATCTTCCTAAGATTTCCTCTCGTTCTCTTGGTTTCCTAGGATTCCCAGCCAAGGCCTTTTAGCGTATATTTTTTTCTCAGCGTATGTCCAATCCACTTTCATTTCCGCCGTTTAATCTGAAATGGCCTTATGGGTTTCTCTCTTCGTTTTTTAGAGGAAATTACTCTCCAAAAACGCTTCCGCTTGAGGGTAATGCCCTAACAATAATGGTTTTGACTATCTAGGATTCCCCCGATCTATAAAAACATGTTACTATAAATTAGAAAACTATTGCTACAAACTATAAGACTCTTTGACAATTTAATTTTGCAATTGTATTGGCATTTCTCACTCAGTTATAAGCATTATGTGCAATTTTAAAATTTACTACACATTTTATATTATATAAACATTTAAATATTTTCAAACATAATTCATTGAAAACAAAATCAACCTTTATTTAAATAAGTAAAAGTTGGTAGTGATTATCGACATAAATTTTTTTTATAAAAAGCTAAATAATGTAAAAAAAAAAAAAAAAATGCTTTGATAAATAAACCAGTTTAAATTTACGTGAAGAGACGATTTTTGTTATTCCGTTATAAAAAGATTCCTGCAATGGATTCGAAACTGGACGAACACGTGTTTGAACATTTTAATTAAGTTACCTATTTACAGTTTGTGCGTTTCGAATTGTGTCTTTTGAGAGAGCGTAAAACTGGTGTGAAGAACCAATCAGAAGTCAGGATTTTGAATTCTAGAAGGTAGGGCTAATTAGGCAAACAAAAATGACACTGGCCCCACTCCTCTCACAGGCCTCATATGGGTTGGTCTATTTGAGTGCCAAAAGTCACAACTCATAACGCACAAACTGTTGGACTTTGTTCACTAACCCCGTATAGAGTTCAGTCACTTCACAAAAGAATGTACCACCTAAGTGAATATACGATGTGAGCAATAGTAAGTCATACAAATTAAAATGGCGAAGAAGGATCGAACAAATATCCTTAAGCTTTATTCATTGATGGCCCAGCAGAAATGACCCATAGCCTTAAGACCTTGGATACTCTGATTCTCAATACATGTGCAGCACTACAGGCTGATATGGGCTTTGACTTCTTACTCACAAAACTATGAACCACCAAAGCGAATATGGTGTGATCAATAGTAAGCCATAAAAAATCAAAGTTACGAAGAAGGATCGAACTCTTGTCCTTAACCTTGATTCATTGATGGCCCAGCAGAAGTGACCCATCATAGCCTTAAGACCTTGGTTACTCTGATCCCCAATACTTGGCCAGCTGCAGCACTTCAGGCTGATATGGGCCTTGGCTTCCTCCAAGACAAGTCACCATTCTTCTTTGTTCCTCCCACTCTCCCATAGTCTTCATGTTTTATCTGCTACCTGTTGCATTTATCATCGTCTTGATCCACCTTCTCTTTTCACTCCATCTTTACCACTCTAATTCCCAATATCACATATAAATGCTAATCTTGTTCTATTTTATATAAATAGATGTGTATTCTAGGATAGATTCGATTTATTTTGGATTGATAGAATTTAATATAGGATATCGTTTTAAGAATAGATTGAAGTAAAGGTTGGATATATAGAGGAGTGATAGACGTGAGTTGATGTGTTAGAGGTGGCTTAATAGTCAAATACAAGTCTCGTACTAGTGATGCTACTGTGCCCAGGGCCGCCGAGAGGCCATATCAGCCAAGTCTGAAACTAGGGGCCCGGGACCCAGGGGGGCCCGGACTCAAGGCAGGCCCGAACTGGCCTGACGGCCATCGGGTCGGTGCGCCTTTTGGAAAATCATGATCAACGCCTTCGACAGTTAAATATAATAAAAATTATTTTTGGGAGATAAAAATAAATAAGAGAGATAAAACAAATAAGAGTTTAATTCGGAGTTAAGGATGCTATGAAACGGTATGGTTTAGAGCTCAGTTTGATTTCCAAGTTAGGTGTCAATAGGTACCTATATAATTATGTGCGTGCGTGTATATCCGAATAAAGATAACTGATTCTCCCTTCTTTATTTTGGACTGGTAGCGAGATCGAGGTTTAGCTTAGATCTAACTCTTTTCTTATCTAACAAATTTTACCTCCCTTTGTAGTTGTTAACTTTTCTGCTCCTGCATTTCCCTTACTTTTTGAATTGTTCTCTCCTAATCAAATAAAAATAACATTACTTTATTAACTTCAAATATAGTTAGTTACTTTTAATTTTGTCTCTTTTCTAACTCCACCATGTATAAGTATAGTTATTACTGTGATTTTATAATTTATATTTTAATGAAAAGCGTAAGAAACTTAGGTCCTACCGGGTGTCCCACGAACCCACACGTATTTTTTTTTAATGTTAATATGTGGCATGTTAAAGAATGTATTTTCCTGAAAAAAACCCTAATAACAGTTTAGGCTGGGTATTAGCTGAAATAACGTAAAAACGGATTTTTAAGTATGTAATTTTCAAAAAAAATTCCCGGGGGAGGACCCCCAGACCCCCCGCGAAGGGTGCCCCACCATATCTTACCGCCCAGGGAACCACAAGACCTAGAACCGCCACTGAGAACAGTTTATTTCTGTATTTTATTCATTTTTCAGTTTTGAAAAGATTTCTCGATAAGTCTGCTGAAGACTTAAATTTCACTACTTTTTACTTTCTCATATAATGAAAAAGTATTGTGATGGCGCGAAAATTCGATTTTGAGATTTTGATGGATTTACACGTTTTGAGGTCCCCTGAGTCCAAAAAAGTGGTTTTTAAAAAATGTCTATCCGTCGTCTGTGCAGACGCCTGGAGCCTAAACTACTGGGCCGATTTTGACGAAATTTGGCATACATATTCAGAAACATCATACCCCGAGGCGAAATCGAGAAATGAATCTCTAAATTTGGAGGCGCTAACCCCCAAAAACTCTGAAAAAACATGAAAAAAAATTATTTCTCGAAAACGGATCCGACGATTTTGATTAAAAAATTCTAAAATGTAGTCCATTTGAATACGAATCCAACGATACAAGCCGTTTTCCCGGGAAAAATCTAGTTCCTGAGAAATTAGCTTAAAACGCGGACAGAGAGAGCCCGGGTTCGATTCCCCGCCCAGGAGAAGTTATTTTTATGATAAATTTTGATGAAATGTCCAATAATATTTAAATGTACATTTGAAAACTAATAAATGGAAACACTGGGCTAAATAACTATAAACTCGTATATGAGAAAGTTTGTCTGAATTGACTCGGACCGATTTTTTATTTGATTTTCAAATGTTTAGTTTTCGAACCTCTTAGGGAAGGGGACACGAACTCCTCCCCCCCCCCCCCCCCCCCTCCCAACCATGGTGAGGGGGCCCGTAGATCTCTTGACTTGGGGCCCGGCCTAGCTCTTGGCGGCCCTGACTGTGCCCTAAGCATTCTCAAAACCCTAATGGAAGGGTTAATGGGAGTTTACTTACAGACCGAGTTTAGCAGATAATTATACGGTGGATAGAATAGGAGAGGGTTTACCTCGGATACCGCTCTGAATGAGAGAGGAAACAAACCAATATAAACCTCACGAGTTTAGAAACCGATTTGACACTTTGCTTAAACAGTCTTAATAGCTTAATCTCAATATCAATTAATACCATCGATAGTATTTAACAGAGCATAAAGTAGAAAATACTAAAACACACTACCGACATTTGAAATATTATAAAATTATACAATTTTAATTTTAATTCTTGTATAAATAAAATTCAAAATGAATAGGCAATTAATTACACCTTAAGCCGTATATTTGCCTAAAAATTCTTTATTAGAATATTAAAAACATAATAATTTTAATTATTATAATTAAATAATAAAAAATAATTATGTTTTTTTTTACAATATAGATAATTACTTCGTAATATTTAAAAACAGACAAATAATTCCTTCTTAATATTTCAATAATATAAGATAAAATCCTAAACTTATTATATCCTAACTTAAACTTTTATATCCTATAAACTTTTTATATCCTACGTTTATAAATTTGAAACTTGAAACCTGTCAAAATGAAGATCGTAAATATGGGTCATGTCAAAACACATTAAATTTTGCGACAACGAATTAAATTTTGCTGAAAGATGGCTAAAAGTATTAAAATAATGCATTGTCCTCGGGTTCTGAGCTATTCTAAAAGTTTCAAATGTCTTGCTACTTGGGAAGTTAGTTAAAAATCGATTGCAAGATTTTTACTGGACAAACAAACAAACAAGAAAGCAAGCAAATAAAAACGTAGTAAAAAGAACTTTTTATATACTACGTTTTTAAATTTTCCTTGTGGATTTCCTTAGCTATCACTGGTCGTGTTTGTTTACAATTGATTTTGAATTCCACCGCCTAAATATTAAAGAAATATAGTGATTTATCGATTTGTAGTAATAATTAGGTAAATCTAATTACTGATTACTGTATTGTAATCGGAAATACATAATGTGTGCAAGTTTCAGCTTTCTACTAAGTCAGGAAGATAGTTAAAAATCGATTGCAAGATTTGTACCGGACACGCAAACAAACAAGAAAGCAAGCTAATAAAAACGTAGTAATAATAGACAGGTAATTCCTTGCACCCAAGTACCTACTTTTTAGGATGTCTTAGGTTATTAAGCATATATGTTACCACAACATTTTTTTTATTTCCCCATCCCGCCCATATATAATTATGAAAGTAAAATAAAATAAACAAATTTAGATGGAAGACTCCGAAAAATTAAAACCAAATGGAGAAAAGCTTCCCTGGTTCGATCCCCCGGGAGGTCACAATTTTTATTTTATACCTAATAACAACAAGGTAAATTAATTTTTTTCCGGACATTTTCATCGCCATTAATTTTATACGCCCTTTTCAAAAGAGACAGATAATTCCTTTTCCATTTATTATTAAAATCCAACAATCGTAGATAAAGTACGGTACGCAACTCGTGCGAAATGCTTCTTTCCGCACTAGACGCGTGGTGTACTATTTCCAAAATATCAGTAAGACTGATCCTCAATTTATCACAGTCAGTTATCTTCCCGATAATTAAAAATAGAGAGATACTTACTTCCTAATATTTAAAAAGGGAGAAATTATTCCTTCCTAACAATTAAAAATAGAAATGTAATTCCTTCCTAGTATTTAAAAAGAGACAGACATTTCTTTCCTAATAATTAAAAATAGAGAAATAATCCTTTCCTAATATAATTAAAAATAGAGAAGTAATTCCTTACTAGTATTTAAAAAGAGACAGGCAATCCTTTAAGCGTTAATTAAACATCATATGATTGCACTAAGTAAAACTCGATTGGACAATAAAAATTGGAATCTTCCAATTTTCTTTAGATTGTTAGAATATTTTCCTTATCTTCTATTCCTTATAGTTTGTTCTAGAGGGGTAGAAAGAAGGAAAAAGTCAGAGATTGAAGCAATGATGAGTAGGCGGGGATTCAAGAGTCTGGATATAGACGATCCCAGGCTTTACATGTAATATAACGCTATATCACTCTCTTTAAACCTTACACAGTGATAAAATATATATATAGATATAAATAGTGATAAAAACTTTAACAACTCTATATCACTCTCTCTGGTGACAAATCACAGGAAAAAGGTGTTTTTCATCTCTTGAAACTGATGAGATGAGAGGCTATATATCACTTCTTTTATCACTGAGTTAGTGATACAAGCAACAGCTGATCCATTGTAAACAGTTTGTGACAACCACCATTATTATTCTTTTTTTATTAAAAATACAACAAAAAATTAATTAAGCTCTTGTACTCGAGTAATTGTTATTTTTTTGTTGAAAGAAGACGATTAGAAAAACATTGCATGGTGTGTGAATATAATAATTTGTGGACCACGTATTCTTATGTTTTAAAATATCACAATGTTTTCTTCTACTGAAAAATAGAATGTTATACAGAGATTTATTGTTTTTACGTAAAAGTAAAATAAATTAAAACACTCCCCATTCAAGTATGAATTCTGGGAGTAAATGGATCGAAAAATGAATTAAAAAGCTTATATTTGAGATATCTAACCTGTTATTGCTTCCGAGTTTACTGAAGGTAACGGAAGCTATGTGATCGTTCAGAAGAATAAAAATATTTTGTCTCCGATTTTAAAAATTCAAAGACAGAAATCCGTTTCAGACATTTTTGGTCTCGTGTCTGTCTGTCGGTCAATTTTTGTGAACCAACCTATATTAACAACTACAGGTCCAATTTAGCTAGTAAGATGGAGATAATTAGCTCATTGTTAGCCTCATATAAGTTTTAACCTTCTGCGCATATTTGTTTCTCTTCCACATGCGCTCAAACATAAATTTATTTACACCTATAGCTTCAAAAGTACTCATCTGATTTGTATGAAACTTTTATAGTTTATAGAAAGTAAGCCGCAGATAGCCCCAGATTAATTTCAACCGTCTGCGCTCTTTAACATTTGCTAAATAGATACTTCAATTCATGTAAAAAATCACAACAATTTTGACGGATTAAAAAACGGGGGAAACAATTAAACAAATTAGACAATAATGGCTTGTAAAATCATAAAATCAATAAAGTACGTGGATAGGATGCGAGGAAGCTATGTGCCACACCAATTAGCAGTCTATTTGGATTTTTCTTCAGGGTTTACTTTTTTAATACAAAAATTTAATTGAAATCAGTTCTGTAGTTTTAGACTGATATAAGATAAGCCTCAATTGGGCAGCTTTACATGATTAATCTACGAGGCAAGTATGTTCAGCAGGTTTACACGAGATATTCGGTTGATAATAATTGATTGATTAGTCCGGTGATACAGGTAATTCGCATTTACATCACGTCATTAATCAATATTGCTAATTACAATATTAGTTTACAGATAACTAAGCCGCTTCACATCAGATTAGAGGGCCTTTATACGCAACCATTTTATTACGCGTTTAAACCGATCTGTTTTTTTTTTTTTTTTTTTTTTTTTTTTTCCGCTGATTTTACATACCTGTATTTTTAACAAAAAAAAAAAAAAACAGCTGATGCTTAAAGAAATCAGTCTGGCAATCTCAAATAAAATATTCTTTTTTATGTATAGTGGTACTGAATTTAAATCACATAATATCTAATTGATTTAAATCGTGTAGAAGGATCCTTTAAAAGGGTAAGAGTAAAAAGATCACTAAAACTTTTTCATCATATGTGGCAACGTTTCGGCTTCTCGAGCCATTTTCGAGCCTACAACAAATTGTTTATTGTACGAATATAACATAAATCACTAACTTCAAAAATAGTAAAACCTTACAGAATTCCTCGGGTAATTACGTCTACGTAAGATTACTTAAAAGAGCTGAAGAGTTGTGAGTTAAAAAAGAAGTCATAACATAAGGAGAACTGGAAGTTCACCACCTCAATTTCCTATAAAAAATGATATAGCGTACTGGTAATAGTAAGTGACGTCTCAAAAGGTAATAATAAGACATAATAAAAGTCAGTTTACCATGAGTAACATAGGTGACCTAAGTGGAACTGATAAAAGTATCTCTACAATTTATAAAACGAGAAAATTAACAGTTAAAACCAAAAAGAATGATGTGATTAATTATTTTGACCTGACCATCTTCAGAGGCAAAGGAGATAACATCACTACTGCTTGGTATGAGAAGGACGTCAAAAGCAATAGATTCATTAATTATAGATCTTGTCACCCTACCCACCAAATTTTGAACAGTGCTAATAACCTAATTACTAGAGCCCTTACCGACAAATGTCATATGAATAACACCCGTGCCAAGTTTTTCTCCAAATTGTATGATAATTTTTTCCTTGTCATATTATTAAAAAGTTGTGGTACAAAAACTTGAACCCCATTATTAATCCAAAACCCGATTACTCAGAGGTTACTAATATTAACAAGAAATTTATTGGTTTAACTTATATTAGAGGCTTATCAGAAACTACGCAGAAACTTCTGCATACATTTGATTGCGATAGTATTATAGTTGGACATAAACCCAACAATAAGACTGATAAACTGTTCCATAATCTTAAGGATAAGATTCCTATAGAAAACAAAATTGGCACGATTTATCAGATCCCGTGTGGACAGTGTCCCAAAAGCTACATTGGTGAAAGCAGCCAATCCTCAAACACAGATTGGAGCAACATCGCTTCGACCAACTTAAAGGCAACTCAAATACAGCCCTTTCTAGCCACACTCATACCACACACCATACTTTCAGGTTCGAAGACACCAAAATAATAGGCAGAGAAAACAAAACCAACTGGAGGAAAATGCTTGAAGCACTGAATATTGCCATCAATTCAGAGACAACGGTTAACCTTAAAACAGATTCGAGATCTTTAAATAAATTTTACAGCGGAGTTTACCATCTCAATTCAAAACTCCCGCCACAAAATTCACCACCTCAGATTATTTAGTTTACTTTACTTTTATCTATAATTATTAGCATCGAACAGCTAGTACACATAAAATTATTCAAATATTGTGATTATAATTACCTATAGAATCTAAAGTTATAGATACCTTAGAATCTAAATTATCCAAATCAAGGTGGATAAATTTGAATACCTAGCCGAGTCCTTATCAATGATACTGATAACAGGACGCAGTTTTTTAGATGTGATAGTAATACTCTTTCTATTTAATTGTTATCTATTGTTAATTACTTGCTGTGATAATATTTTTTAGTTTATTGTTATTAATGTTGTTAGAGTTTGTGTGCATGATGTCCGCCCGTTTTTTATATTGTAGAGATACTTTTATCAGTTCCACTTAGGTCACCTATGTTACTCATGGTAAACTGACTTTCATTATGTCTTATTATTACCTTTTGAGACGTCACGTAGTGTAAAACCTTTCTCATTATTTTTACCTTGCTGAGTTGTTTCATTTTCACTACTATTACCAGTACGCTATATCATTGTTTTACAGGAAATTGACGTGGTGAACTTCCAGTTCTCCTTATGTTATGACTTCTTTTTTAACTCACAACTCTTCAGCTCTTTTAAATAATCTTACGTAGAGGTAATTACCCGAGGAATTCTGTAAGGTTTTACTATTTTTGAAGTTAGTGATTTATGTTATATTCTTACAATAAACAATTTGTTGTAGGCTCGAAAATCGCTCGAGAAGCCGAAACGTCGCCACATATGATGAAACAGTTTTAGTGATCTTTTTACTCTTACCCTTAAAGGATCCTTCTACACGATTTATATTTATTACTACAGGGTACACCTAGCATAAATACATAATTGATTTAATTTATCATATGATGATTATCTTGATGATGGAGTTTGTAGGTGTGAGGAAACAACGATTTACCACATGTTGCTTTGATGATACGTTTTGACCTTGACAAAGGTCATCTTCAGTTTTTATTAACTATATCAACAATGCAATATTGTCAATTACTCGTATTCACTAGAACACAATTTAAAAAGTTAAAAGGTAAGTTAAATGTAATGATATAATATGTATGTGAATGATCGTACATTGTACGTTTCTTTCAGTAATTAACAGTTAGCTACACTGAACTCAAAATCTTTTATTTTTAAACTTTCCAGTGAATTGTCCAAGTTGTCATTGTATAAAGGGTCTGCGAGAATGTTCGTAAGAAGCGATTTGCGATAGAATATTCATTCTTGCGGGCTTACATTCTCCATGGAGGGCAGTCCGGATTACCACGTGTCCGGATTAACGGGGTTCTATTGTATAAGTTTATATATACTCAAGGCGTCTTCATCTTTCATTTAACACCCCACATGATGCATTTCCGTTAAAAAAAGAGTCCCCTAGATTTTTAGGGATGATTTTTTGGGGCTTCCCTATATTTTTCCTGTTATTAGGTTATTAAAACATTACATAACTGCAAAGTTTAAGTCGTTTTGTTGGGTAGGACTTTCGGAAATTAGGTGCGTTACAGACGGACAGACCAGCGCAGCATTGTAAGGGTCCTCGTTACAGACGGACAGACAAGCGCAGCAATGTAAGGGTCCTCGTTACAGACGGACCGACAAGCGCAGCAATGTAAGGGTCCTCGTTATTAGCTACGAACAGACAAGCGCAGCAATTTAAGGGTCCTTGTTTCAGACGGACAGACAAGCGCATCAATGTAAGGGTCCTCGTTACAGACGGACAGACAAGCGCAGCAATGTAAGGGTCCTCGTTACAGACGGACCGACAAGCTCAACAATGTAAGGGTCCTCGTTATTAGCTACGAACAGACAAGCGCAGCAATGTAAGGGTCCTTGTTTCAGACGGACAGACAAGCGCAGCAATGTAAGGGTCCTCGTTACAGACGGACAGACAAGCGCAGCAATGTAAGGGTCCACGTTATTAGCTAAGAACCCTAAACAAGGCGAAAGTATCGAACTCTCTTCGCATTAGGCCTTTAAGTCTAAGCTATCTATGAAATAAAAAAAATCCTTCACATAGTTTTACTTTGCGAGGTACCTTCAATATGCGGGTGGCATATTTCGTACCAATAATAAGTGGTAAATATGTATTTTGATTTAAATGCAATAACAGCATCAATTAAGTAATTATTTCAGTGATAAGTTAAACTTAGATTACCCTCTCTGTAATTTACAGCTTACATAGTTTAAACACATATAATTAACATTAATTACAGCTCAATATGTCAGTTAGTAAATAATATAGATTGAATCAATGCAAGTTATGTTAACATAGTGGAATTAATTGGGTAACATTATTAGAATTGTTTTTATAAAATGCTGTTCAATGTTTCAGTACTCTTTGGCTAGAAGTCAATAACTGTGATAAGAGATAAAGAATTGTAACTTTAGTTCTACCATTTATCGATTGTTTACAATGAAAATATCATTACATTACATCATTATCACGTAACTCAACATGTAAACAGTACATTAAAAGTCCTAATAAAGGACTTATCCCCTAAATTTTAAAAAGTAATATTTAATTACAATAATTATATTACTTCTGTTGCTAATGGTTCTTTGGTCATATTCCCAAAAACTGATGGAAATAAGTTAATTTTAACTTCCTTGATTTTATATTATTTAAAAAAAGAAAAAAAAAATCGGGTTTTAATTATGCCTAATATATTTATTAAGTTAAAAGGTGTTATTGTATTTTAAAAACAAAAGCTCATAATATTTTAAGCATCAGTTAAAAAGTTATTATTTCAACGATAAATTACTTTTAGATTAACCCCTCTCAAATGAACACCTTACATTAATAATTATTATATAACACCTTACATTATAATGTACATTAATAATTACACTTCAACACCACACTTTTTAGTTAAAAGAGAATGAGGTCATGTAAGTTACGTCATGTAAACAGGGTGGAATTAATTGGGTAAGGTTAAGGTTAAGAGGTTTGTGTAAATTGGATAATGCTAAGAACTAAAGGGGGTGTCGAGTGGTGGGGGAAGTAAGGGAATGATATCACTTCAGTTTAGTACGGAACATGGCGGTCTCAACATGTCGTTATGTTATTCTTTCTGTTTCTTCTGTTCTTTTGTCAACCAGAAATCTAAGGTAACATTTATTTGGATGATATATTTAAATTGGCATTTGTTTTAGGCCAGATAGCCATAAATGGCAATTGAGTGTTTGTGTTATTCGAATTATAATTTATTTTTAACTTCTTTGAAAAAATGAATTTACCGGCTACACCTTTCGTCCGATCACTTTGAAATTTGGCATGTACGTGTATTGTACCTACCCACATATTTTAAAAATATAGCGACTTAAAAAAAATATTTTTCAAAAAAATTAGGGTAAAAAAACTTAAGGGTTATTTTTTTTTTTTTCGACACCTTTTGGATATAACTTTGATAGGGCGAGCGTAGGCAAGTTTGAAGTGGGCGTGAAACGTGTCCCCCCCCCCCCCTCTATCTCGCTTATGTGAGGTGCAAAAAATCTGAAAAAAATCCTGAACATTCTTCGACCAAAAGTAAAGATACCACTTTTTGGAAATTTCGAAAAAAATATTATTTTATTTTTTATTGACAAAATACGTTTTTTATAATTATGGTCTTTTCTATGTATTTATATGGCTGTAGTCCGGTACAGTGGCAAAAGAAACTTTAGCAGAGGGTGTTTTGAGAATATCAGACCCATAAAATAGTTCAAAGTAAGCTTTTTAGCATTTTAAAAAAACACTGTTTTTTAACATACACTTTACAGTTAAACACTATATAGTGTGGCCAAGGACCCTCGCTGTGTGCTGACTAGCACACACTTGACCTGTTTATTTGGTAAAAGATTTAGTCTTACACATTATATGACTCAATTTTAAAATAGCTTAATAAAACTGCCCTGGGAGTCTCAATGTCTCGGGGAGACAAACACACAAACCTTTGAGACTTTTGTAGGGCAGACCATTGTTTAGAACCAAGGGGGGTACTACAGTAAAAAAGGGCCGTTATGGGTTACTGAAACTGTTTATGAACTGTACTATGGTCAAATTTATTCATAACTTATATCTTGATGATAAAGTGCTCTGGCAGAGAATGATTATATTTTCTAGATCATTTGCAGTATTGAGAAGTACAAAGGGATATTTAATTTAACAGTTTTATGTTGATACTGATTGCAAATGCCATGGTTTGAATTTAATCTATTAATTGCGAACAATAAAATATCTATTCTCAGATAGAATTATAAACTAATTAAACCATAGAGCATTACCTGAGTCTCTCTGAATTATATTTTTGTGGATCGTCAATATTGTCATGATTTTCAAACTCCAACAAAATTAATTTTATTTTTAATTCCTAACATTGCCGATGCCACACTATTACCACTTTTCTTCAAGAGAGCTTAAACTTTTTTGTTTAAAGTTATACTAGGTTTTTTTTTTTTCAAGCGTTAGTGTTTTTCGTTGATCTTTCGCCGAGGGTGATGTGTCTGTCCGTCCGTTGCTCTTTAGTTCATATCTCCCGAACCGTTAAAGCTAAAAAGTTGAAATTTTAAATACTAACGTAACTTTTAGACCCATAAATATGAAAAATATAGAGATGATAAAAATTTAATATGCGCATGCGCAATTCACAAAAATTTGGTAACCTTAAAATATATATATTTTTTTTTTTTTAATTTTCGATTGGGGGTATCAAATGAAAGTCCCTGAAGAGAAGGTTACAAATATAATATATATATATCCATTTTTTAAATCCTTATTGGTTTTATGAGTTAAAATATACCCCCCCCCCCCCCCCAGCCTACCTATAATGGCTAGTCTTAAAATATTTAAATAATTCACGCAAATACCTTATTATAGGACAATGGAAATCCCCCCCCCCCCCCCAAATAAAAAATTGACCCTTGTTTCATTACTGATAAAAAACATTGTGACTCCCCGGGTGATCGAACCAGGGACCCTTTTTTTGGGTCCTTCCTCTAAATTTGTTTATATTTTTTTTTTATTTTCATAAAGAACAGGATAGTGAAAAAAAGTACTTGGATACAAATACTTCCCTGTTATTTTTTTTATTTTTATCCTTCTTAACTAATTATGAAATCATGAATTAATTCTACTAAAAATATCATTGCCGACACATTACATCGTTATGTGTTTTTTACTTTTTTACTTATGTAGTATAATAGATAGGCTGCATTGTAGTAGCAAGACATTCTATTTAGTAAATATAGGGTGTTTTATAAATGGACTCCTTAGTTTTATATATAATAACACTTGATACCGTAGTTCTTGTATAAACAGTTTTTATATACAGGGTGTTTATTAAACACCCTCTATAAGAATAACTTGAGTAGTTGGGTCTATAAAGGAATTAAAAGGCTCACTTTTGTGATATTTCGACCCCTCTTTAGGTTAATTTTAAGCTGACTGAATAAAATAATAAAAATGTTGATGTTATAAAATTCTTATACTGTAGAGCGTCGATTATCCGAACTAATGTTAAGCCAGTTAGGATAACTCAGATAACTGAAGTTCGGATTATCGAAGCACTTCTGTATTGGAATCATACCGATTACCGTAATTCCACCTGAATTGAGCTCCTAATAATTATTTTACCTTATGATAAATAAATACTTTATCTAAAATTATAGTATATTCATAGAGCTACGTAATCAATACTACAGAAATGGTTAAATTTGACTTGAATTCAGGTGAAAGGACTGTAATCGGTATGATTCAAATAACTTTTAAAGTCACTCCATAACCATCAGGTATTTGTTCATGTATTTCAGTTTTTATAAGAATGTTTTAAAAAACCATTACATTTTTTTTTTTTTGGTCAGTTACCTAAAAAATGGCCCAAGGAGGGGTCGCAAATAAAGTAAACGTGTCTTTTGACTTAATTATTTAAGAACTAATTTTGATATCTAGAACCTTTGTAACACTATAATTAATAGCAATATTTGTTTATTGTCTTATAAATTATTTATAGTATATAATAAAATTACTTAATATAGGGTATATCAGTCTTCTTTACGCGTTCAATGAGCCAATGTACTTCACTCATATCTTTCTATGAATCATAATATGTTTGAAAATAGTCCTTGTAATCTATGTATCTAATTATTTAATATTAATAACAATATAATTATGACAACTAAATGATATCAATATACAAATTTATTGGTATCTAAGCATAGGCAGTCTCTACATTACGCGTAAGTCCAAGATAGGCGGAGCGATACGAGACCGTCCCTGTCCAGTGCGTATTCTCACTGTGGGTGAGTCCGAGCCGAGTGTGAGTAGCTTCATGCTGATTCGTGGGTTTGTTTCTAAAGCTGAATCGGACAGGCTCGGTCACGCTCGTATTCGCATGCAGTGTGAAAGCCGCCTTTTGCATCTGTCTTCTAAACGTGTTTACTGGACGTATGTTTACTGACCATTATTTATTTATTGGTATCTAAGCGTCGGACTTCTCAATCTTCTAAACGCATTTACTGAACGTATGTTTACTGACTATTATCATTTATTTATTGGTATCTAAGCGTCGGACTTCTCAATCTTTTAAACGCATTTACTGAACGTATGTTTACTGACTATTATCATTTATTTATTGGTATCTAAGCGTCGGACTTCTCAATCTTTTAAATGCATTTACTGAACGTATGTTTACTGATTATTATCTATTTATTGGTATCGAAGCGTCAGAATTATCAGTTTTCTGAGAGCGTTTACTGAACATATATTTACTGACTGTTATCTATTTATTGGTATCTAAGCGTCGGACCTCTCAGTCTACTAAACGCGTTTACTGAACGTATGTTTACTGACTTATCATTTATTTATTGGTATCTAAGCGTCGGACTTCTCAGTCTTCTAAACATGTTTACTGAACGTATGTTTACTGACTATTATAATTTATTTATTGGTATCTAAGCGTCGGACTTCTCAGTCTTCTAAACATGTTTACTGAACGTATGTTTACTGACTATTATCATTTATTTATTGGTATCTAAGCGTCGGACTTCTCAGTCTTCTAAACATGTTTACTGAACGTATGTTTACTGACTATTATCATTTATTTATTGGTATCTAAGCGTCGGACTTCTCAGTCTTCTAAACATGTTTACTGAACGTATGTTTACTGACTATTATAATTTATTTATTGGTATCTAAGCGTCGGACTTCTCAGTCTACTAAACGCGTTTACTGAACGTATGTTTACTGACTTATCATTTATTTATTGGTATCTAAGCGTCGGACTTCTCAGTCTTCTAAACATGTTTACTGAACGTATGTTTACTGACTATTATAATTTATTTATTGGTATCAAAGCGTCGGACTTCTCGATCTTTTAAACGCATTTACTGAACGTATGTTTACTGATTATTATCTATTTATTGGTATCGAAGCGTCGGAATTCTCAGTTTTCTAAGCGCGTTTACTGAACATAATATATTTACTGACTGTTATCTATTTATTGGTATCTAAGCGTCGGACTTCTCAGCCTTCTAAATGCGTTTGCTCAGACAACGTATTAGATTTATTCCGGACTGATCTTTTTATTGGTATGCAAGCATCCGACTTCTAAACACGTTATTTCATCTTTTGATTAATGCATATTACCCATACGACAGATTAATAAAATCAGCACATAATCCATCTTTTAAATCTGTTAATATTTTAAAATTTCTACACAATAAATTAAAAATCTTATTCATGCTACATCATCATATATCATTCATATATTAATACCTTCTAAAAACCTTTAACAATTAAACAAAATGAAAATGCAAGAATATCAACAAAGCATTACATAATATTAATTCTTATTTTTACATTGACAACCTTCCTTATCTATAGTATCTTATACCTTTATCACACTATCTCCTTAATACTGATTTTTTTATCACTTGAGTTATAAAGAGTGTTAAAGTGTTTCTTTTTTTTCTCGAAACATGCGTTAAAAGTGAGATATATTTCACATAGTACTTATCACTTTGTTATCCTTAAACTTTATCACTGTTTGTTGTACCATCCTTTTTATTTTCTTCCACTCTCAATATTCTCCTTTTTAAGGTGGAATAGGTAAAGTCAAGAAACAAAGATTCGTCTTTTTTCTTGACACTTTTTGTGCTTAATTTCTTTCTTATCCTTTTTTTTTTATATAAATTTATCCTCCCTTCTTATAGCTTCTCCTGTATTTTCTAACCCAGACTTAATCATACCTGAAGAGGAAGATTTTTTTTTCAATCACTTTTCTTTATTTTCTCGTAAATATATATATATATATATATATATATATATATATATATATATATATATATATATATATATATATATATATATATATATATATATATAATTTTCTGTTCTTCTGTTTTTTCTCTCTTTCACTAAGTAAATAGCGTATAGTGGTCTCTCTCTTATTCCAGCTTGAAAGAGATCTTATAACACGAAGGGTAGACTGAGTTCTTGATATCTGAAATAAAAAAGTCACATTTTTTCACCACAATTTTCTCTTCCTTCTGCATCTATCTCTTTCTATTTATTTCCTGTTCCCAAGAAATTCCAGACGTACCGAGACAATAAGCTCCTTTCCCTTCCACTACTACAATTCATCCCAAATATATATATATATATATATATATATATATATATATATATATATATATATATATATATATATATATATATATATATATATATATATATATATAATATTTCATTCCCAATATCGTTCGTCTTTTATTATTATTTTTTTATCTTTATTATATTATATTCTCTTTTTCACTTCTATTGCTCAAACTGCCTTTAGAGATTTCTTCACTTAACAACAAATATTATAATAAATACGATAGTTCTATTTTAAACGCACTAATTACAGTCAAATCTGTCTAACCTAGTAAACCACGGTTATAAAACAAATACCTCTAAAACGATGTAAAACATGGTATGCTGACTAAAACTTTTTCCTAAATAGTCCGCCATATTGGTCACCATCTTGAAAATATACAATTAAACATTTTAATAGTTACTTACTCTTTGCTTTTCTTGAATACCTTTGAAACGATGTATGACATGTCAAGCTGACTAAACCATTTTTTTTAGTTGTCCGCCATCTTTGAAATATTAAGTGTAAAATTTTCATAGTTACATATTCATCTTTCACACTTCTAGATGTCTAATTTGATATATAACTTGTCATGCTGCCTAAAAAATGTTTTTTTAGTCGTCCACCATAGTGTCAGCTATCTAAACAAAATTTAGTGTGGAATTTCCAGAAATTTGTAAATTTCCGATTTTTGTTCAAATCGATCAATTTTTACGCCAGACAAACAAACACACCAACAAAGCCCAAATCTCTGAAATGAAGTACTCACTACGCTCGTTCAAAAGAGCTCCAGGTTTGTTATTTGATAGGTAAGTTATTCAAATATTACTCTAAATCAAAGTGCTGACCTATTACGTGACCCACTAACATCAATTTGATTTTTTGACATTTTCATATTTAGGCTATGGCACATAACTCAAAAAGCGTTACGTTACTTTTAGCTTAAAAACTCAGAAAAGTATAATAGGGAGTTAGAAAGCTATAGGATGTGTGTAATCCAGTCTCCAGCTGTAGTGCCAGCTGTAGGGCTGGATTCTAGTTTCAAAGCTTTTCCAGATACCTAGAGGTACAATTTGACTTCACAGTACACAAAAGAAATTTCTCACGGTCAACTTCCCACACAAAATTTATTTTCCAATTTTTATTGTTACATTTAGCCGTATTTTATAGGGAAGCACAATAGTCATTATATATAAGTGTGTCGAAGGATGTTTCATACGACAAATTTAATAGTTTTTCAAAAATTGACAAATTCTCTGGACGCAAATAATAGTACATTACGCGTCTAGTGCGGAAAATAGCATTTTGCATGCGAGTGTGGAGTTTGCACCCGAGTGACAGCGAGGGTAGTAAAATGCACTTTTCGCATGAGTTGCGTACAGAACTTTATCTGCGATAGTTGGATTTTAATAATAAATACAGATTTTTTTTTTTTTTTTTTTTTTTTTTTTTTTTTTTTTTTTTTTTTTATAAATTTCCTGTATGTATGTTTGTATTTCTCTTTTGATAAAAATGACATTAATTCATTAGTTGTATTTTGTGCCGAATTAATTATTTTGGTAGACGTATTATTCTCTTCATTTTCGTTATAATGACTTAAATCAATCATTGTTTTTCGCTAAAAACTCGATATAAACCGTTAATAGTCCAGGAGATAGCGTGCAAAAAAGTGTCTGATTAACATCAAGCTAGAATTTTGTATACAAGTCAATCTTTTAGCGCCTTTATTAGAATATGTGGTCGGCTAAGTTCGTCTGCGGGACATAGCTTGGCAATAGGCGTTTGAAAAAAACAAACCGGTGGAGAGCGGCCATGTCTCACCAATTATGGTGGACAATGTGATTTTCATGATCCTGAGTACAGAATTAGTTAGTAGACGGAAAATCAAGTTGATGTTACTTTGTCCCTTGACTGGTGACCACGTTGAATTTTAGTAATATTTGATAATACTATTTTTGAATAACTAACCAATCAAGTGTGAAAATAATATCGACTTGATTTTTGGTCTACTACCTAATTCTGTACTCAGGATCATGAAAATCATACTGTCCACCATAATTGGGGGGACATGGCCGCTCTCCACCATTTTGTTTTCTTTAAACGCCTATTGCCAAGCTATGTCCCGCAGACGAATCTAGCCGACCACATATTCTTAAAAGGCGCTAAAAGATAGACTTGTATACAAAATTCTAGCTTGATGTTAGTCAAACACTTTTTTGCACGCTTTCTCCTGGAGTATTACTATAGTACAATATCCATTATTATAAATAGAAGAATAACCATTGTAATAATAACCAACCCAAAATTTATATATATATATGTGTGTGTGTGTGTGTTAAAATGGTTGATTTAAATTCCAGCTGCATTTCAAACGAAAATAGAATTAACTTTTTTATAAAAAGAAAAGTCTTTTATAAACTCTCTAACCCAACACTGATATGATGTTGTTGAATTTAGAGATGAAGCAAATAAAGATTTTGTAAATCTGTCAAGTTGAACCAACTGACATGTGGCAAAACAATCAACTTCCGAATTTTCTTCCTTTTTTTTACTTTTCCGGCGTTGACAGTTCCATTCTTTTCTTGAATCAAGTGTTAACTCTTCTAAAATAGAAGTTATATTTTACTCTGTAAATTCAATCTTGTATAGGGTTATAAACCATACAACTGCACATACAATACAGTATACATATTTTTGGAACGCTTTTTAAGTATAGGGGAGAGGTACAAAAACCCGGTTTTACCCCACGGGTGGGGTTAAACTCATTTATATCAATGCAAAACAACTCTAAATTTAAAAATCTTTATTACAAACAGTTTAATAAGACTTAAAATTGACATATTAAGTCGACATATAAGTATTGTTAAAAAAAATCCTTAAAACAGTTTTGTCCTTAACTCAGTTTAGGACAAATGTCGCACACAAGAGAATTGTCCTCTTCTTCTGCATTAGTACACTCATAGAAGCCCAACTGCGACAGGAAATACATTTAATCCACCCTTCTTTTAATCGAGATAGAGTGCATACACAACTTGATGCATTGCAAAGTATGCAAGCTTCCTCAGAGCTGTCTTCATCTGAATTAATTTTACATAATTTCCTAAAGATGAGGGCAAAACCGGGTACCCTGTTTTGCCCCCCACCTTGGTACCCGGTTTAACCCAACAGTTACTTGTTGAGTTCAATATGGCGTAGATAGGTTAGGCGTCGCTCTAGGTGTATGAAAAGAGAATGAAAATATCCAGTAAAATATGCTTAATTAAAGTGTGCACTTATCTCTTTCTTGAGAAAATGTTGTAGCAATTGAAACTCAGTAGACAAATGCAACAACATTAAAAACTTTTTCACTAAAAACGTTCTGAGGATGAAAATACGTGGCACCGATGCTGTTTTCCATCCAACTGCACGGAATGGCTACCGCTAATAGCTTCAGTGTTTACCGGTAGATAGGATCACTAATCAGGGAGATATTGAGGTACCCGGTTTTACCCGCCTACCCGGTTTTATCCGACTCTCCCCTAGGTTATTCTTTATTTCAGTGAGAGTAGGCATGCTAAGCCTGTGTAACCAGCTGTTCTTTCTGACCATGCAACTGTTCCTTTGTACAAATAAATTGCATGCAATTGATTTTCAGTTTTATAAGTCATAACAGATTATATGATTTATCTTGAAAAGATTAAAAGGTTATCCAGTGGCAGTCGATTGAAGTAATTGGTCGATATGTTGAGGATTAACATGCCAGGGATTTAACTCAAAGGTTTAGATTGTACTTACGGTTACAGTTATAGTAACCTTCGGCTGAATTATCAAACACAATGAATGTTATGATAGTGACTACTTAGGCTGCAGCAGCTTCTTCCGAATACGCACGAATATGATCGAACAAGTTGTTAGTTCAAATAATTTTGATTCTGCGTGTTTGTGACGACCAATTGTTATAATTGTAACATCGTTTACTGTTCATCTGAACTACTTAGAACTGACTGACTGACTTTTCAACTTACTGTTGATCATTGTACGTCAAAAATTAATCAGTGTTTTGTTCTTTGGGACATAAAAAACTAAGATTACCACGACAGAGACAGTATTGCTGGTGAAATGCCAAAATACTCATCAGATTGTTTTTGGATTTCTTGAAAAGTCTTGGAAAAACATTTGATATTCTCGTTTATTGTCCATTGCTGGAAACAATTAATTCATTCGTATTCTGCTCTTCCACTATTTGACAATAATAACTTTAATAAAGGACTTTCAAGAAAATAAAAGAAAAACATTAATGGCTTCCATCTTTGCTGTTAGACTGAAGCAAACTGGTAGTCAGAATGCGCATACGCAGTAACAACTAGGACCTATTCGGCGGAACAATTTTCGTCCGAATACGCATCTACTGTAACAGGGGCCTGATTAAGCAATTCAGCAAAACGGGAGCAAAGAACTGTCAGATAGACAAATAGTCCAGGTGATACTAAAGTGACTGACTAACATCAAGCTATACTGTATTTTATATGTGATTTTTTTAAATTTTCTAAAGAAATAATTGTTAATATTTTTATGTATATCAATTTTCAAATGAAAAGCCACCATTTAATTTTTTAAATTGATCTGAAACTTTTTCAAGAATCATTATTTTATGGATTAGCACCATGTTAAGGGGTTGGAAGCTATAATTGAAAAAAACAAAAAACATAATGAAGGCCCACCTTAATGTACAAACATACTCTAATAAGTTTTATAATTTAGTTCACACTAAAATATCTACCAACAAATGTATAGGGTGTCGTACTTAACTTAGCATACTCTTTGCCACCTGAAACCTAAGTCTAAACACAAATCTGGGTGAGTTCGAATCCCAGAGAAATGATACGTGTTTTACACTGATAATCTCATCAAGTATATAAGTATAGTGGACATAGACGTAGCTAGTCTTATATTACACGCATACGAAACAATTAATCCAAATTATATTAACAATTTAGGACAGACGGCTTTATTTTTAAGTTCCAAAGAATAGTTATGATTTCAAATAAAAAAATATTCATATCATACATATACATAAGAACAACCTTTGTAGATGGAGAAACCCAAAGGTTTTTGGATATTTCTTTCAAAAATCAATAGAAGATAGCTGTCATTAGTGTTATCACATAGAATACAAATCAATAGATAAGTTAGGTGTCTGATAGAGCGGATATATTCAGGAACCGGTTTCAACTTTGTGTTACGTATTTGACCTAAAACATTGAGTTTGTTTCCATGAAGGCAGGTCGATGTTTGAAGCAGATTAGCGGGTTTGCTGTTTTCTCTTTTTTCCATCGTGTGCTGTTGATTTTAATCTTTGTGAATGAACTTGTAAGGATTCACTTCGGCTTTACTGCCTGCGTCATGCGTTCCCATTATTTTTTAAAAGAAAACTTTATTTCCATAATACAATATTTCTCATTTTATTTTGTCAAACTAAATAAAATATACTTTCACACAAATTGCAACCAATAATGTATAATAGTAATAAGCAAAAGTCAATTGTCTATTCCAATTTTAAAGTAAGACGAGATATATTTAATTAAAGTATATGGTCTCAGTACTTACAATGGATCCGAAAATTATTTTTTTCTGATAAGCTCGTTTAACAAATCAGATAAGTTGGTTAAACACCATAATCGGCCCCACCGTTTCAAAATGGTGGCCACTTACAAGTTTGTTATAATTATAACTTTTGAACCTTTTTTGCTTCCGAGCTTACTAAAGGAAACGGAAGCTATGATCGTTCTGCAGAACGAAAATATTTTAAGTCTCCGATTTAAAAAATGTCAAGACAGAAACCCGTTTCAGAAATTATTTTTGGTTCCGTGTATGTCTGTCGGTCTATCGGTCTGTCTGTCTATCAGTCTGATGTCTGTCGATCTGTCAGCCGGTCTGTCCCTCAATAGGTTACAATTAGCCCATTGTTGGCTCCATATAAGTTTCAACCTTCTACGTCTATTTGTTTCTCTTCTACATGCACACAAACATACATATATTTACACCTATATGATCAAAAGCTTTTATCTGTAATTAATGCCAAAAACATGCATTAAAGCAGACGACTGGAACATAAAGGAATCATACTTTTGTTTACATATTTTTCATCATAAAATTACGTTTTTCTCTAAAACGGCACAAGTTTAAGCTTTTGACCAGGAGTACCTGTTTTGTGTAAAAAGCATTGGCGTTTCAAAATATTCTTTGAGAATGCCAGTTTATCCATTGTCTTAGAAATTGGGGGCGAAAAATCTCCGTTACTTTCATATGAACAAAACTGAATTAGGGACTAAAAAAGTAGCTAAACTTAATAAGATGCGCACAAGAGTTTTGCATCTCAAACGGTTCCTGAGATATCGTCAAAATAACAAACAAAAAAAGACAATTATTTTACACCCGCAGTATCTCGAAAACTGTGCATTTGCTGACCCATTTTAATGGGAACGTTTTCTTCCTACAATTAGCCAAGCAATTTTACCCTTCATTTCCTGACACATGTTTTAAAACACCCTGTGTTTATTGATTATTTTTTCCACAAAACCCACTCAGATTTACACCTACATTACTAAAACTTACATTAGTAAGTTGCTTTCATTTACTTCCTTTTATTTGGACAATTTTCAGGAATATTGATTCAGGGTTGTGCTTGATTCATAATTGTTGTTGTGCATGTAAAACAATAAACAATAGATCTTGTAGCTGAATTGGGGTATGTTTAAGTGTAATTGTTGCAGCTTAAGTGGAGTAAAAAAAGACTGTATTTTACTTTTACTTTATTCTCATTCTTCTTGCAGGACAGCAACCCTAAATTATTGAACTCATTGCTGCCTCAACCAAATAAGTTTCCATGACGTTATTTTCCATTTATTAGTTTCAAGCTATTTTTAAAACTTGTAATGATTGTTTATGATTCGGAATGTATTCCCATATCCAAATATTTTCACAGCGCTGCTTAGCGTATAAATAACTCACTTATTCTCAGAGGCGCTAGATTTTGCAGCGCCTAGGGACAAAAGTTGGTTTTCGCGCCCCCTCTGATCGACATCCCGACGAGCAAAGAAGGTCGCCGAATTCAATTTTGCTCCCACATGGTCCTGCGCCTAGGGACATCTGTTCCCCCTTGCCCCCGGAGCTACGCCACTGCTAATTCTTCATTTCCTATCTCTAGATCACTCTTATTTTCTCGTATGCATTTCCAGTGTTTTTTAAGACGAGCCTAACGTTGTTTCCTTTAGCCTCTCCAGCAATAATTGTTGAACTTCTTCAGTATACTCTTTCATTGATTCCTTGATCATTCAAGAGTTTTCCTGCCACTTCCTTAACTATAACAATTCAGTAACATTCGTGAATTTCTCCTCGGAAACATGCTTTGAGTAGCATATTTTTTTTTTTTTTTTTTAAATTGGAATAATATAAACTGTCTCTCCACGAAAACTGGTTAATTTGTTTATTTTAGTGTGGAAGTAGGCTCACTCATTTCATTCTCATGTAACTCTATTTTTTCTACATTCCGACACTGATTATGGGCTTATGGGCTGCTTTGAAAAATAAAATAATCAAATTAGTCAGTTTACGTGAAGAGACAGTTTATATTGACATTTTCATGTCTTGGCTATGGCACATAACCTCGAAAAGCGTTACCAAAGTAGGGAAGATATAGGAACAGGGAGTTAGGAAGATATACGAGAGTGGGAGACACTCTCGATTGAACACCTCGTATATCTTCCTAACTCCCTGTTCCTATATCTTCCCTACTTTGGTAACGCTTTTCGAGGTTACGCTTGGAGGGCCTACCCACCCCTGCCCTCCCGATCGGCTACCTACTACCTCCACGTCTCACTCTCTTCGCTTCTCGCTACCCCCCCCCCCCCCCCGGGGGCTTTGGCCCCCCCCCCCCCCCCCAACTACAACTTTTGTTCTACTGCACCGATTTGCATCGGACAAACGCCATAACCCTTAGAATTTTATTTCTAATAAACTTACATACATAAAATTTATTTTTTACATTATTATTTTTTATTTTTGTTAAACTATAATTCTTTTTAAACTTTCAATTATTTTCTATTTTTTTTAATTGATAATAATGTATGACACTGGTAAATCGTCATAATTTGTGTCTAATTTCAACATGGTACAATATCTAAATTGTTGAACCATTATTGCTAACGTTTCAGAAGCATTACCAAGTGCTGGTAAATAACTTAACCATGTGCTTTTATCATATTAATGGTAGGGTCATAAAGGACAAATTAAAAAGCTCAATTTTTTTTTATACTTCAACGTCCTCTTTGGGTAGTGCTATTATTTGAAATAATTATTTGTTATACAACGGACTTTCATAATAACGGACAACCCTTAGCCGCTATTAGTCTGAGGTTCTACTGTATATTGTAAAGTAGTATATTTTTGAGGTTTCATTATTGTTTTAGCTTTTAAGCCACAAAGAAGAATGTTATAGAATATATTAATGGCAGTAAGTCGTATTTAATCAACTATAAAAATCATATAAGTTAACAATTATTTTGTTATAAAAATCAGAGTGTATTTTAGTATTCTTTGTTTTCTTTACACTAATAATTTCTTTATTGTTTTTCAAATGATAATTCTTTGTTATGGAATTTATTTCGGGACAAAATTATCTTCGTAACGAGATTAAACTTTGAAGCTAATTATCATTCATTGACCCTGTTTTCAATTAAATGTTTTCTTTCTTTAAATGGTTTTATTAGGATTCTTGTTTTTTCCTTTCAGAAAAGGGAAGTTTTGTGGATCTGAGTTGTGACTTCTTTATTGGCTCTTTAGAGAGAGTTTAAAGTCAAAGAACGAGATTCTCTCTGGAAGAAAAGGAGAATTCCTAGGGTAAATCAAGAAGAATCACCATGACAACTCGATGGAACAGAAAGGATGGGGGTGAGAGAACAAGCGACTGCTAATCACTGAACAACGTGATTAGAGCAAAGGCAAAAGGGGGTTTTGAGAATAGAAGGGTAGGAAGAGAGATCCTCGGGTACCCTATAACTCATCAGGAGATAATAACTCCCTCTGGTAGTACCACGGCTAAACTAAACAGAAGGGGTGGATGCTAAACTCTAGTACCCCGTCCTGGAGGCTAATCGGCTTACAGTGTTTGGAAGCTTCGCCTGCAATCATATTGGAACCCCTTCTACATCTCAATCACACGGCTATACAGACACCCCCAATACCCAACAGTTGGTAAAACCCAAGGGAAAGATGTCTTCCCACTTCCAAAAATACCTAATAAAATACCTCTCTCTTACTTTTCACCTCTTTCGAAAATAGAATCTTTTGAGTCTTCAACAACTTTGTGACAAGTGTCATTCATATTGGTGTTATTTGCTCGTAATTATAACTTTTTGTCGCTGTTTTATTGCTTTACAAAGGTGTTGAACAACTCGGTCATATTAATTTAACGACATTTCAAACAGCTAATACATGTGATTAGTTGTTTTGACTGAGATTTCTTTGTACCACTTTATAATTATGGCTAAAGAGGTTAATAAAGTAAGAAAGTAACGCAACAATATTGTGACCACAGTTTTATATTAATTATTAACAAACTCGTTTCGGCATTTTTGTCATCTTCTAGTAGCTATATGTAGCTAGTAGAATCTTTACTCATACTAGGCTAACACCTAACACTGAAGTTATTATAAAATGTCGAAACGCGTTTATTGTTAATCAATATAAAATTGTGGTGACAATATTGTTGTGTTACTTTCTTTTAATCTCTCTAGTCATAGCTAATACACATACCATCGCCCATCGCTTTTACTAATTTGCCGTGATTAACCCTAAGTGTTTTCCAACCACTTGCTTGTCTGCCTAAATGCTTCCATGAACTTCTCCTCGGAAACATTCTTTGAACGTTCGTCCAAATTGTATCTAAGATAGTCTAGGTTCGTTTTAATGTGATCGAAGTTAGTCTAGATTCGTTTTAATGTGATCGGAGTTAGACTAGGTTCGTTTTAATGTGATTGAAGTTAGTCTAGATTCGTTTTAATGTGATTGAAGTTAGACTAGGTGCGTTTTGATGTGATCGAAGTTAGTCTAGGTTCGTTTTAATGTGATTGAAGTTAGACTAGGTGCGTTTTAATGTGATCGAAGTTAGTCTAGATTCGTTTTAATGTGATCGAAGTTAGTCTAGATTCGTTTTAATGTGATTGAAGTTAGTCTAGGTGCGTTTTGATGTGATCGAAGTTAGTCTAGGTTCGTTTTAATGTGATTGAAGTTAGTCTAGGTTCGTTTTAATGTGATCGAAGTTAGTCTAGATTCGTTTTAATGTGATTGAAGTTAGTCTAGATTCGTTTTAATGTGATCGAAGTTAGTCTATATTCGTTTTAATGTGATTGAAGTTAGTCTAGGTTCGTTTTAATGTGATCGAAGTTAGTCTAGGTTCGTTTTTATGTAATCGTAACACAGTCTATTTTAAATAACTTATCAGCTCCTAATATGTTCAATCATGATTATTTTTAGTTGGCATTAATGAATTTCTACTTTCCGTTGAACCTTAATATACGATTAATATTTAAATGATTGTCACAAGAACCTGCATACACCTCAAGTGAAAAACAAAAAACTAAGACTTATTTATTTCTTCCGCTCTCATTTCCAACTATAAATTAAAAATTGTTTTCTGGCAAATAAAAGCTAAGTGGAAGAAATTTTTAAAGGAAAACGGTCAAAGTCAAAAAGAAGAAGAAGAAAATCTTAGGGTGCTAAAGTAAACAAGAGAAGAAAATCCCCTTGAGTTGCGGGGGGGGGCCCAAGGGGGTATAACAGGGGCAGATTTTAAAACGCGCAAGAAGCTTCACTCTGGGTCATCTTCTTATAGCGAACTAAATCTTTTGTTTTTTCCCTCTCTTAACTCTTCAGACCAAAACAATTCAAGCCACCAGATTTTTCAACCCCCCTCCAATTCTTAAAAGTTGGAAAAAAAGGGGAAAAATTCCTCTTGAGGATTTGAAGATCTTTCTTTAACAATTAGAATCTTTTCATTTTTTTTATTTCCTTTTTGCCTTTTTCTTGATAAATTACCAAACTCCCCTCGACTCCTTACTTTTCCGCCGTCTTTTCAGAAATATTTCGCTATTTTTACTTATCTTCGTTTATCACAGAAATTTTCATGAAAAATAAAAATTTATTATGGTTAAAAAGAACCGAAGTAAAGAGTAGAAAGAGAAGGATTTGAATTTTATTTGAAAATTAAATCCTTCTTCTTAAAATTCAACTATTGTTATAATTGAATTGTCTTTTTTTTAAATCTCATGGTTTTTATTTTTAAAAAAAAAAAAAAAAAGGAAATACAGCAATGAATGAAACGATATTTAAACAAAGGAAGATATTTTAGAGCTAAATTTAACTACAACAAAACATTAATTCTGTTAATTATCATTCCTTTACATATATATATATATATTTATATATATATATATATATATATATATATATATATATATATATATATATATATATATATATATATATATATATATATATATATATATATATATATAGAGATATCATATATAACTAATTTTTCTATTTATAGCACATTTTTGTGTTGCATTGTATTTTTTTTACGAGAGCGAATTATTTGTCAAGATGAACAAGAGTAAACTTTTTATTTATTTTTTATTTTATTTTTGACGCTTTTTACTTTAAGGTTATAAAATATTTTCTGTTGAACCTGTATTATTTATTTTATACGGTTTTCCTTTCTGTTCTCGTGTATTAGATATTTTCTGATTTTTTCTCCTGTTTTTTGTGTTAGAGCGTAAAATGTTCTTCTTTACTTATTCGTATGACATTGAGTTTCAAGGAGCAGTGTCGAAGAATTTTTTTTAAGTTCTCTTATAGCTACAGGTTTCTTCTTCCGACTGCTTTTCCAGTTGAAAATGGGAAAAAGTGGCGAGGGGTGTTTTTGAGTTCCATTTTTATAAGTGGGACTAGGTTTAGTAGAAAGGCATGCGAGTAGCAAATAAACGACATTTTTTTTTCAATATTTCCTTCGGAAAAATGGAAACGGCTTATAAAAAGATAAAAATCCAAGAGTAATCTTATTAAAATAAGGGTAAAATAAAAATCAGATTGTATTTTTTAAATCTATAAGAAAAAAATATCGACAGAAAAATTGAAAATAACTAACTCCTCGGCACAACAGTCTGTGGAGAGCTTGCCAACTTGAAGAAAACCAAATTAATTATTATGAAATGTGTAACAGTTGTTCTCCTATATAATATTATTGCTTTGTTATTTCTATTTCGGTTATTATAAGCATTCATCTTTTATATTTATCTCATAATCATACTCTTTTATTTTGTTATATATAACAAAAACAAAAACACATGAAGATAACACAAACTTTTCCGTTAAAATTTCGTTCTATCTTGGTTTAGTTTCAAGGAATGTTTATTTTATAAGAGTTACATCCTAATAATCCATATGCTATATCAAGATAATATAAGGGATCTAAAACCAAAGCTCACAGTAATGTTTAATTTATTAGATTTACATCCTAATACTCCTTATAATATATCGAGATATTAGGGATCAGTATATCGGAGAGGAATTAAACAATCCCTAAAACCAAAGTCTACAGGAATGTTTAATTTATTAGATTTACATCCTAATACTCCTTATAATATATCGAGATATTAGGGATCAGTATATCGGAGAGGAATTAAACAATCCCTAAAACCAAAGTCTACAGGAATGTTTATTTATTAGATTTACATCCTAATACTCCTTATAATATATCGAGATATTAGGGATCAGTATATCGGAGAGGAATTAAACAATCCCTAAAACCAAAGGCAACAGGAATGTTTATTTATTAGATTTACATCCTAATACTCCTTATAATATATCGAGATATTAGGGATCAGTATATCGGAGAGGAATTAAACAATCCCTAAAACCAAAGGCAACAGGAATGTTTATTTATTAGATTTACATCCTAATACTCCTTATAATATATCGAGATATTAGGGATCAGTATATCGGAGAGGAATTAAACAATCCCTAAAACCAAAGCCGACAGGAATGTTTTATTAGATTTACATCCTAATATTCCTTATAATATATCGAGATATTAGGGATCAGTATATCGGAGAGGAATTAAACAATCCCTAAAACCAAAGCCGACAGGAATGTTTTATTAGATTTACATCCTAATATTCCTTATAATATATCGAGATATTAGGGATCAGTATATCGGAGAGGAATTAAACAATCCCTAAAACCAAAGCCGTCAGGAATGTTTAATTTATTAGATTTACATCCTAATACTCCTTATAATATATCGAGATATTAGGGATCAGTATCTCGGAGAGGAATTAAACAATCCCTAAAACCAAAGTCTACAGGAATGTTTAATTTATTAGATTTACATCCTAATACTCCTTATAATATATCGAGATATTAGGGATCTAGGATCTATATCGGAGAGGAATTAAACAATCCCTAAAACCAAAGCCGTCAGGAATGTTTAATTTATTAGATTTACATCCTAATACTCCTTATAATATATCGAGATATTAGGGATCAGTATATCGGAGAGGAATTAAACAATCCCTAAAACCAAAGTCTACAGGAATGTTTAATTTATTAGATTTACATCCTAATACTCCTTATAATATATCGAGATATTAGGGATCAGTATATCGGAGAGGAATTAAACAATCCCTAAAACCAAAGCCGACAGGAATGTTTTATTAGATTTACATCCTAATATTCCTTATAATATATCGAGATATTAGGGATCAGTATATCGGAGAGGAATTAAACAATCCCTAAAACCAAAGCCGACAGGAATGTTTAATGTATTAGATTTACATCCTAATACTCCTTATAATATATCGAGATATTAGGGATCTAGGATCTATATCGGAGAGGAATCAAACAATCCCTAAAACCTAGCCCTATTTGCAATAAATTATTATTACATACTAACAATAGTTTTAATTCAACATTTTAAATCCTTTTTTCCTATTCTTAACTTTAAAACTTTGATTTAACTATAAATATTTTGAAACTATATATATTCTGACAATTTATTGATAAAATCAATTTTATAAACTATACAAATTTACTCACAATTCAGTGTATCATAATTGAGACTTAAGTTGTTTATTTTTATTAAAAATTATTAATTTTAATTTAGAGTTTGTCATATTAAACAATCCGTTACATATATAAAAATTAAAAAAGGTTTATTATAATAAATAATCAAATTTTTAACATACAGTTTAATTAGAGTGGATAAGTATATCAATAAATAAATTGATTATAAAAAGAATATCCTTTTATTTGATACCCATATCATGGGCGTGCTTAAAAAATAACTAGTCCGCCATCTTGGATGGACCACCATATTAAATTTTGAAGAACTTCACTTAGCCAACCATGCATTGTCATCCAAACTAAACGTGTATGCAAAATTTCAATTCAATTGGTTGAGGATAACTTCTTTAAAATTCAGTTGCATGATTTGACCCCGAACATACATAATACATACATACATAAATTCATACATACATACATACAAACATTGCAAGTTAAATAAAAGCTTGTAAAAAACAAACTATATTATTATATTAACTTTAAAATCTAATATGAGTATATAGAATAGCGAAACTAGACTATAACCATTTATTCAAATAATTCTTATGTTAAAATTTGTAACTTGTTTATCATTCAGAACGCTTGGGTTTATTTTTGGTATTAAATTATTATTATTATATTATCTTATATTTCTTAAAAACGTTCTTCAAATAATACAATCACAATGCTTCCATTACCTTTGGAAAGCTTGAAAGCAAAAATAAATATAAAATATATACATTTATTCCCCCACGAAAGGTAATTATTTCGTTGAAAGATGAAAGAATTAATTTTCAACATCTGACCACTTTTGAAGATTACTTAATTCCCAAGAATTTTACTTTCTCTGCCTCTGAGTTTAATTAAAGTAAAATGTAGGTAAAATAACATTTTTTTTTTTTTCCTTCTCAGGAATTGAGATGAAAAGGAAGAAGATGTTTGGAATCTTCTGAAGTATATAAAAACAAGGCAGGTAAAAAGAGTGGACCATATTGCAATTAGCAAGAAAAGATTTTAATGTTTATTAAACACCTGGTGTTTTTTCTTACTTTCAACAAGGCTGTTAAAAAAATATCATTCAGACAATCTTCCTTCAATGAATTATAAGAAGAACAAAATACAAATGAGAAATGCTAAATTACTTCTAAATGGATGATTATATTTTAATTAAAATCGTACAATTAAAAGAGGTATTAAATCGTAGGTTAAAAAGGTATCAAGCTTTCTTGATATGATTGTATTAAGACAAAGATAAATTACTAAATCCCGACAGTAAAATACAGAATGTTAAATATAATTTTAAGAAATACTAAATTTGTAAAGTCTACTTTATTGAAAATTCTACACAGTTAAGGATAATTAAAATGTATTTAATTAAACTAAAAGAACAATATTGTTGGATTAATTTTCAAATTACCGATTCTAATATCTTGTCGATCATCAGCTATATTAAGACTGAAAGTTTTTGATTGGATTTCATTTCTTTTGGAAGTTAATATATACATTTTATATAATATATGAAATGATTAGGTAGAAAAGATAAGAATTGGGAATATAGGATATAATAGAAAGATAATAGAAGGAAATAAATGGTAGTGAAAGAATTAATAGAAGGAAAAAATATAATTATAATGGCAAGGTATGAAACGCGGTGGGGTGTTCGAGTTGAACTAAACAATTATCTGGTGTACGTGTGCGGACGAACGGGAAGCGTATGTTTACAATATTCAAGCAAAATAAGCAATAAAGCTTTACAACACTTATTCTAATATAAAATACTATTAATGAGAGTCAAAGAATTCAATAGTAGTGATATTCTCTACTAGGTAGCGCTAGTTATATTTTTTAAATATTTTGAATAGGTGTTTTTTTTTACCCTTGAGGGAGGCGAGGAACCAGAATTTTTATTTTTTTGTACATTAAACTCTACCTTTATAAAAAGTTTCTAGGATTACCAGATGTGCCTTAGAATTTTGATTACTCAGTCAGTGAGTGTCAAAATAACAAATCTTTATGCTCATATTATAACTTATTATCTAATATGGGTAGAGGTATGAAATTTTTATTTCTGGTTCAGTTTGCAATGAAGTTTAATTTAAAATTAAATTTATATATCGAAGTATCTGTAATAGAAAAATAGATGGGGATCTCAAGTATGGCTGTCCTTGACTTGGCAGGGGCAATGCCGTGCCCCCAGATGAGTTATTATGGAATATAAAAACAATATCAATATTAATATAAGAAAGTTTCGTTCAATTTATCGGACCGATTTTTTTATCACCATGAAGATGTTCTTAAAACAAACGATCACTCTAAATCTACAATAAATGTTATTTTAACCACATTTTTACAACAACTAATAAAAAATATACTTTTTGTTGTTATATACACAGCCACAACAAATTTTATTTCACGGTTTTACATAATTTGAAAAAATAGGAATGCGGAGAGAAACAAACATCTACTTTACCGTTTTCAATTATCCAACAAAAAGGGTTAACATAATATTTTTACTGCAAACAGGATAGAAAAAAGAGAAATGTTTTTTCGAGGATTAAGGTCTGAGGGTAAACCTTATTAAATATATTTTTTTTTTTTAATTTCGTTTCTCTGTAGACAATGGCTATTTTGTCCGAGCCTCAGGTTGACGATAAGGTGTAATAATAGAACGTTTACTTTGTGTCTCACCCTCCTCATCTCTTCGAGTTCTAAAAAGTTTAAACAAGGTAAAGGTCTGCAGGTTTACTCGGGCGTGGTGTCGAGATACGTAAAGTTTCCTCCGAGGAAAATAAAATAGTAATATAAAAAAAATACACCTTATAAAATATGTGGGTTTTAGAAGTAGAGTATAATGCTAAGTAAATCACCAAGTGGAGGTTGATTTAACATATATTTTGGTTTAGTTTGCTCAATGCTAACCAATAGGCCTCCAAGAATCTTCAAGAGAGGAGTTCGGTTGGCAGGAGTGGAAGCGCAGAACAGATTGAGGTGGTCTGCATCTTGTCGTTCTTTCCCGCGGAGGGGTGGACTCTTGGCGCTAACAACAAGTTCCTGTCTGTGCACGAGGTCTGTAGCCCTGGCCGGTAAGGAGGGGAAACGTGGCCACTCTGTGTGTGCGAGGTGTATTTTTGGGGGGAGTTTTAGTCCCGATCAATTGCCAGGGTTATTACAGGACGGGGGTTATCCGGCCACTTTACTCATCTGCTCGATGAGATCATCAGTGTGAAACATGATAGTGATAGTCAAGCCAGCGATGTACTGCCACGTCAATCAGGGGAATAGACAGAAGTATGTTGACCAAAGGTTGTAGCAGCTCTGTTCCTTCCTTTGCTTCACTAGGACACCACCTCACTCATTCCCGCTGTCAAAGGTTGTAGTAGCTCTGTTCCTTCCTTTGCTTCACTAGGACACCACCTCACTCATTCCCGCTGTCAAAGGTTGTTGCAGCTCTGTTCCTTCCATTGCTTCACTAGGACACCACCTCACTCATTCCCGCTGTCAAAGGTTGTTGCAGCTCTGTTCCTTCCTTTGCTTCACTAGGACACCACCTCGCTCATTCCCGCAGTCAAAGGTTGTAGCAGCTCTGTTCCTTCCTTTGCTTCACTAGGACATCACCTCACTCATTCCCACTGTCAAAGGTTGTAGCAGCTCTGTTCCTTCCTTTGCTTCACTAGGACATCACCTCACTCATTCCCACTGTCAAAGGTTGTTGCAGCTCTGTTCCTTCCTTTGCTTCACTAGGACACCACCTCGCTCATTCCCGCAGTCAAAGGTTGTAGCAGCTCTGTTCCTTCCTTTGCTTCACTAGGACATCACCTCACTCATTCCCACTGTCAAAGGTTGTAGCAGCTCTGTTCCTTCCTTTGCTTCACTAGGACACCACCTCGCTGATTGCCACGTGTCAAGGGAGTTGCTTTAAGTTGCAACCAAGGCTGCACATTCGTCACAGCTGTGTTCAGCAGATAGATACTAGTTCATAGCTTTGGCAAGCTGATGGTTTGGATGGTAGACTACGAGAACACTAGGAAGACAATGTTACGGCTGAGTGGTGGGAACGTTTCAACTGCTTCGGAGGCAGACATAACTTCACCGTCGAAGTTAGCGCATGGAAATTTATTTTATAAATTCTAAGAAAATTAAAGTAATTCTGTAAGATATTTTATAATATTGCACTTAAGAGTACGATATATAGAGATGATTTAGACATCTATGTATATTATTTGTTGCTCTTTCTTATTGCAAATTTACTTTGTCGATATTTTGTTGCTGTCCCTTTTAAATTCTAATGATTATTTTAAAAAAAAAAGTGTCTTCAGAGGAGTTTTAAATAAAAAACACACGTTTTTTAAAAACAGATGTTATTTGCAAAATTTCGTTCCTCTTTTGGGATATTTTCAAGCCTGAAAATTGTCTACCACCTTCCACTCCCCCCTCACTAGGGCAATAAAATAATAAAATAAGAGTGCTAAGATAAAAATAAACAAAACTAAGCCTGAGCAGGTTTGCTGAATAAACAAAACAAAAAATAAATTTAAATAAAGATTTGAACAACCTGCCTTGGTTAAGGTTCCCAGGCTTTAAAACTAAGCCAGTTCCTCTCCAATAAACTAAATAAACAAAATTCTATCCGTGACAACATAGACAAATTTTCTTCTACACTTATTTTTTATTTTGGTAGACCACATTTTCTCTGTGCCATTGTTTGTTATTGTCGGGGAAAAAATATTTTTCCTGGTTAGAATAATCATTTATATAATCAAATAGTGTCCCGATGACGGTGACGACAACGCAACTTGAAATGATTTGTTATTGCTAAGCTAACACAACCAAATTTATTTCAATAAAAATAAATGTTTGTTTGGATTAGTTGGTCTTCCAATAGATATAATAACTTATCTAAATACATATCTAAATTAATTTACTTAGTTTTACTTTTTTTCTAAAAATAAAATTAAGTGCTTCGTAATTACACTTGAACTTAGGATTAAAGTCAAACCCTAACGTTATTAAAAATATTCGTTATTTCACTTAAAAATATACATTTTCAATAAAGAGACTACAAAAATATTTAGTGACACTTTTGGAGAAGCCTAATCAAACAGGCATTACAGAAACATCACAAAAAATGTCCACGAACATCAAAGAAACATTATAAATAATGTTTACTGACACCAGCAAATTATTACACACAATTTTCACGGACATCACAAACAATATTCAAGGACTCCAAAGAAACATCACAAACAATGTCCACGAACATAAAAGAAACATCACAAACAATGTCCACGAACATAAAACAAACATTACAAACAATGTCCACGAAAATTAAAGAAACATCACAAACAATGTCCACTAACGTAAAAGAAACATTAAAAATAATGCCCAAGGACACTCAAAAGAAAGCATAAACAATATCCAAAGACACTGAAAAGTAAGGATTATCTGCGAACATTCAGGAGGTAGGAGGTAGGTTAGATAAGGTTCACGGGCACCATGACTTTAAATTTTCTACCTTTAAACGTGACCTTAAAACCTTTCTCTAACTTTTGGTTAATTTATTCCAAAAGATAATTTGGTTAATAATGAATCATTTCTCCTCTCTAAAGAATAGACTCGTAAATTAAATCATTCAATTAACCAAAAAAAGAAATAAATTGGACAGTAAAAGGATAATGGAAGCAGGTGAAAATTGACAATAATTTTCCAAAGTCATGACTGAAAATTGAAGACAATCCTTATTTCTCCTTTTTTTTAAAAAAAAGGACCTTCTCCTTCACCAATTAAATCTTAACAGTCCTTCTCTTAATATAAATTAAATTCTATTCATCTCGTTCCACTTAAGTGAGGGTATGGAAACGTTTCGAGCTTTTATCTTTTTTTTAAGTTAATTCAATTTAGCAGAAGAGTGTGCTTGAGCTAACGAGTGGTAATTGAGTTAAAGGTGATCACATAAGTGGCCTAGGGGGCAGTTAATGAGAGACGTGAGTACGAAGAGAAAATGTGAGTGCTTTTCACTTCACTCAGTTACACTTAAGTTAGAAGAAAAAAAAGGAGAGGAAAATAAGCTGCGACTATTTTCAAAAGAAACCTTAATGAACCTGTCTCTAGCTCTTTCCTTTACTCTTTTTCTGCAAAGGACTACTTCATCTTAATTAGAAATAAAAGTAAGTATTTTTTTCGCACCTGTTACAATTTGCTAAGTAAGATTCTAAAATAACTATAATAATTAAGCAGTAATTGTAACTTGTAAGTTGTAAGATAATATAGCTAGTAGAATTAATTAGGGATAAAACAAATGATCAAATAAAAATTTACTCCGATTTGAACAAAGTCTAAACGTTATTAAATAAAATAGTTTATATATTGCTTTTCTTAACACAAGTTTTATAACAAACATTTCAATAAAATTATAATTATCATTAACTACGGGAGACATACAGAGAAAATAGACCCCAGCGCCGGGACTTGAACCACGGGCCTCCTATATATCCGTTACAGGCGCTCTTAGCAACTGAGCTATACTGGAGAATGGATTTCTCTGTCGTTACCGATATATAACGGATATATGTAACTGATGTAATGGAGAGCGGCCATGTCCCACTCTTTTTGGTGCACAATGTGATTTTCATGATCCTGAGTACAAAATTAGTTAGTAGACCAAAATTCAAGTTGATGTTAGTTTGTCACTTGATAGGGGGCCACTTTGATTTGGAGTAATATTTGAATTACTAACCTATCGATTTAAAAACTAACATCTACTTGATTATTGGTCTACAAAAACTAATTTTGTACTCAGGATCATGAAAATCACTTTGCCCGCCATAAAGGGAGGGACAGTGCCGCTCTCCAACGGTTTGGTTTTTTTCAAATATCCATTGCTAAATTATGTCCCCCAGACGATCTTGGCCGACCACAAATTCTTAAAAGGTGCCGAAAGATTTACTTATACACAAAATTCTAGCTTGATGTTAGTCCGACACTTGTTTGCACGCTATCTCCTCGACTATTTGAGAATCAGATTTTATCAAATATTAATAATTTCTTTTGTCTAGTCAAGTTACTTAGATGTATTTATCCGGCAAAAGCAAGTCCCTCTAATTTATATACTTGGTGTCTTGCTATATATAGTTGGAACTATACTTCAAAAGTGTTGCTAGCGTTTTCAGCGTCCACAGAAAAAGTCGGATTTTGCAGCCCATATATCGATGTGGACCGATCTACATGGATACATTAATACAATCTCCCAACCCGATGAGCAAAAACAATAAAAATAAAATAAAAAGGTCGCCGAATTTAAAGCGGCCCAAGATGATGATATGCCCAAGGACAGATTCTAATAACTGCCTAATTCAATTCAAGAGATTTAAATAAACCCTGACGTCACTATAGGGTAAAGTTCAAAGGTCATATGGATATAATTGGTAATGAAATAGCAGATGTTCTGGTAAAAGGTGAAGCAGAGGATACGATTTCCAGTCCACAGGAAGTCTTAAAGGAAAAAGTCAATTTTACTCCAATAAATATTCTAATGAGGAATATGAATGTAAGTCCATATTTATCAAGAAAGGTCAATACCATGCGTTAAGGGGAGGAAAAAAGTTTATCAAACGAGAAACTGCTGATATTTTACTTTATCTAAGTATAAAAATTGTTTATTTTATGTCACGTATTTCAAGGTAATATTTATCATGACTAGTCTTGGGAAATAAATCTGAGAAAAAAAGATTCTTTTCACAACGTGATGTAGATACATCTGAGTATTATTCCATCTCAGAGAAAAATAAATATATATTTCTTTCCTCTAGCATACCATAATAATAAGGTATAAGGAGAAAAAATATCTTTGCGAGTGACTAAGTATGGTTAGAAGGATATATAATGGAATTGTCAGATAAGCCGTGCGCGGGATATTGGGTAGGACAAGGAGTATCCACAATAGCCGTAATACCCAGGGTCTGGCTAAGGTTCATTCATCACCTGTGATCCTTAGACCCTGCTACAAGCTTTCTAGGGCGCCCTTCATCATTCCACAGTCCCAAGACCCTACTATAACTTGTCCGAGCCACTAAACCAAAACATGCCTTCCTCTACATACTAGGTAAAGCACAGGATTTGAAACAATGAGCCCGCCCTCTAGCGACTGAGTAATGAACCATGTACTCTCTTATTTTACTCCACTCAACCATGTCCAACGTCAACTTTTATTTTTATGAAAGAACAAGATTAAATATGGTTTTTATTTTGGTATTTGAAACTGACGGATAATTGATTTGATTTTTTTTTTTTTCTTAAATTGGTTTTATGTGATAATTAATTGAAATGTGTCAACGTAAATAAAATTTATAAAAAATATAGTACATGTTACACGACCAAATATTTAACTGTTAAATATATAATTATTATATCCGAGTAATTTAAAATTAATGTTAAAATTAAAATATGAGTGGCACATAGCTTCCTCACGTTCTATTATTGGACAAATGGTCACCTGAGATTTGGAGTTAATTCTTTTCAATTAAAAAAAAAAAAAAAAAAAAAAAAAAAAAAAAAAAAAAAAAATACTGAGACTATCACGTATTAGAAGTGAAACTTAAGTTCTAGAAACAGTTGATTTTATGCATTGCTCTCTTGCATTTGTTGATAATTTTATTATTATAGGATTAAGACATGGTTATGAGGAATTTAATTGAAAAATAAAAATATTTTTATAACATTTTAGCGAATAATAAAGAAAAAACATTTATATATTTTAAATTATTATAATGTATATAATATTACGCTTATATACCAATTCAGTATATAGAAATATCATCTAACTCCGGGGTGCAATGGTTAGCACTTATGCCTGCTGAAACAAAGGTTGATGGATCGAAACTCGTCCAAATGAAAGATTTTTGACGGCAAATCAACTGCCGATTTAAGCCAGCAGTTGATTTAGCTATATATAATCTTTCACTTAGACGAGTCTCGAATCACAAACTTGGTTACATCGTTTCATCTAAGCCAATTTATTCTTCCACGCCTAAAGAAGTTTCACTTCAATAATTTAAAATGATTATTATTCATTAGTATACAACAACATTTGAATATAATTGATAAAAGAATAGAGGACATAGAAGATGGTAAATAATAATGAATATTTTAACAGGCGTGTTGGTTTATACTGGTGTATTGTTGGTGAAAGAGTGGATCTGAAAGCTTTTTCCCAATGAATTGGTAATTTCCTCTTCTACAGTTTTCCCGTTCTATTCAAAGCTTTTCTCTCCACTCATCTCTCTTCATGATGGAGGAAAAGGAAACCGAGAAATGGAACCAGACATACAGGAAATCAAAATATATATATATCTATAAAGTGAAAAATATTCGTTTCAAAAGACCAGTTCATAAAGAGAGAAAATTATTCCTTTATACCTGTTTTAGGAATACCTCTTTTGATATTACATCAAAAGTTCCGCATCTCAGGGATTTGAATTTTACCGTTTTTTTTTTTTGTGAAAAGACAGTGTCATTAGACCTTGCTGAAACACCGGACTTAGTGACCAACACAAATGAGATCCTGCCTGGTCGTGTGGACTAAATAACTTACCACGTCTGCTCGGTCATCAGAATATCAAGGGTGGTACGAGGTCGTAGGTTCGACCCCTCACCGCGATGATCTGATTTATATAGCTCTCTAATGATCACATCAAACTCTCTTCGGCGGTACAATATACAGAGGTATTGTTCGGTACGGAAGAGCTTGCGCCTGATTCCGCTGCCGGGTCTATAAAGTAATTGAGCGGACTGTAGTTTTAGGGTGGTTAGATAGGGTATTAAAATAAAGTAATAAATAAGTACACAAGGTGGTGATATACGATGAAGATATAATATATAATGAATAGAGATAAATAACAACTTACATAGTATATGAATGAGATATAATAATAATAATTCCTAACTATGATGAACGGATGAAATGTGATGCGATGTGATGAATGTAGTCATGTGCGTGTGTGAGAGAGAGAGAGAGAGGTGAAGTGTGAAGCGGTAACTGTGTCCTTCACTAGCACTGCACAATAATAATTGATAATGTGATAATAACTGATGAGATTAATATAATAAAGTTTTGGATATCCAAAGTAATGTATAAATGAAATATCAATTAATTGTATAATATGAACTATGTGGACCTCCACTTGTAGCGTCTTATAACCATGTGCAGGTGTTCTTCTTGTTCATATGTGTTGAAGGTAACGGTTGTTATCAGGTTTGGTCGCATAATCGTCGGCCTAAACAAAGACAGTGGCGTAAATAGCGCCCCCGCCAACCCCGCGGCGCGGGGGGGCGCCTGCTCTAGGGGGCGCCGAAAATTGAATAAACAATAATATTTATATTTAATAATAAAAATTGATAGAAACTCTATGTGGGCGGAATTATTTTAATAAAATTATTTTTGGGAGATGAAAATAAATGAGAGATAAACAAATAATAGAATTTAAACAGGGTGAGAATGATATGAGATGTTATGGTTTAGAGTTTATTGCTCAGTTTGGTTTTCTAGTTAAGTGTCACTCTACCTATAATAATATGGGTAAGTATATCGGGCTCCCTTCTTCATTTTCGACTGGCAGGAGATCAAAGTGTTTATTACAACTAAAATTTTTCTTATCATATCCGGTTTTAGCTGTACTAGATAAGGTAATCTGTTCCAAACTTTAACAAGTTATACTTCCATCTCTTTCTCTACCGCTTGTCTTTGCTATATAATATGTATTTCTCTTTCTTTCTTAACCCCCCTTACTTCTTCTTCCCTATCACAACCTCTTTATATTTAGTTTCTAACTCTTTTCTTACCTAGCTAATTTTACCTCCCTTTAGAGTTGTTATCTTTTCTACCCTTCCCTTTTTAAGAATTGTTATCTATTAATCACATTTATCAAGCTGAGTTCTGTTCAGTTATAGCTCTCGTGCGGGGTGGTTGTGTCATTTGCTGTGAACTTTAACTTTCCTTTCGCGAGAAAGCACTGCTATTTTTTATTTCTTATTCTACGTTCAGTTATTTTGTGCGTAAAATTAAATTATTTTGGTGAATAATTTATTTGGAAAGGGTGAGTGCATTTTTCAGACTATCATAATATAGCCGTCAGGACTCTAGAGGAGCCCCGTCACGTCTATTTGTTAATAACTAAAAATATCGTCATCTTCCTCCTCCTCCAGTAGAAAACACTTTTTTCTTTTGCTTCCGAGCTTACCGAAGGTAACTGAAGCTATTGTGATCGTTCTGAAGAACGAACAAATTTTATGTCTCAGATTTCAAAAATTCTAAGACAGAAATCCGTTTTAGATAACAGGAAACATTTTTGTTTTCGTGTCTGACTGTCTGTCGCTGTCGCTAATACTCATCCAATTTGAATGAAATTCGGATGGTGGGTCGTGATTTAACTTATTGTTGGTCCCATTTAAGTTGAAACCGTGAGCGCCTATTTCCCGCCTATTTTTTGGATAGTTTTTTAGTTAGCACTCATTAAATTTTGCTAAATTGGTACTTTATTTAATGTTAAATTAATCAAAACAATTTTGATTAATTTAAAATCAATAGGGGGGAAAATGAAATAAATTCAACAATAATAAGTTTTAAAAGCATAAAATCATTAAAGAATACAAAATAGGACGCGATGAAGCTATGTGCCACATTAATTGGCAGATAGATGTGCTTAGTTGTATATTGTCTTTTAGTTTCTTAATTAGGTATTCAGTGGCTTTATATGCATTTGTATAAGATATTCCAGTTCAAGTCTTCAAGCGAGGAGCAAGGTTGTTGATTTGTTTTCATCAATTTATATTATTACTGTAATAGTACTGTACTCGAGTACACGAGCATTTAAAAAAATAGAAAATAATAATCTGTTTGCAAATTAAATAAATTACAAAATAAATTATTTTTACAAAAAGAAGTAGGAGGGGGGGGGGGTAAATTTTGTTAGCTATAGGAGGCGCATTTTCAAAAGCTGCGGGGGGGCGCCGGATTTCTTAGTTACGCCACTGAACAAAGATCTTCCTAATAGTCCCCTCATTAGGTGAAATTGTAGGAAGTGTTGTGGGTTCGACGGATCTCTGGTTTGCCTATCTGATAATATACAATGTAGTAACATAGAACTTGTTCAGAGGCCTGAACAGGTATAATGTGGAACTCTCTAGAAGGTGGCTAGTAAAATAGTCCAAAAGATAGCATAATTGCTAGATTCGAACAAGTGGTTCACCTGTCTAGTTTAGTGTGTAGGATTACACGGGTTGAAAAAAAACTTGGTTTTCCAGTAAAATCCGCGACACGATGGGGTTAAAGCCCGACGAAGCAGAAGCAAACACAAGATATACCGACGACTAGAGAGAAGAACAGCATATTTATACTGGTTTTCTAGACCGTAGATAGTACCTGGATTTCCCGGGGGTTCCTTTACTCGGGATAATCCTTTGTTGGGATGATGCAATCAGGCAGGAGCTGCCTTCATCGGTGTTCCTTTGTCGGGCGGGTGATATATGAAGTCAGGAAGTGACAGTGGTGCCTCCAGCGAAGAAACCTAATTTTATGAAGATTTCAATTTTTTGTATTTTGGCAATATAGGATAGCTAATAAGCATGTTTCAAGCTCACTATCGGCAATTAGTCATTTATGTATTTAGTCATTTAGTCAATCAAGAGCTTTCAAAGTTTATGTTGGTTGCATTGCAGAAATATTGCAAAAAAAAGTACTCAGATTCGAAATTTTGATTTCATCTTACTTATTCGGAAAAAAATTACAATTATGGTCATTGACAAAAACGTGTGCGTAAATTATAATATAATAATAATTCGTGTGCTTATCATTAGTTTTAGAAGCATTTTAAGAATTATTTTCTCGAATATTTAAAGATGAATATATTTTTTTTTTAATCAAATAAAAAGAATCTTTTAATTTATTTTTAATCAACTTTCCAATCTATTTTGTAAGGGGTTGAGAGAATAGGGTATTAGAATATATAATGACTTTTTAGACGAAAGTAAGTTGATTTTACTGAATAATTAAAATACTGATGTCATAAAAATAATTAGGTTTTTAAGATAGTAAAAGGAAAGATAAATGTTTACAAAAATTTAAACTTTTGCAGAAAATATTATCTTGAAAAGATAGGTTATAAGTTTATTTCTAGCACAAAGTAATTGCAATTATTCTGTGTTAACATGTATATATTTAGCGTCATGCAAAAAAGACACGAAAAATGTAGTGTTTCTAAATATCGTACAAGGAATTTAGAATTTAACAGGAGGTCGATAGGTTTTCACTTATATTCATTGTAGTAATATATTTCACGTATTGAAGTGCTGAAGTTTGCTTCTAAATTTTATATAAAATGATATCAGAGCTCCTAGCGGACCAAATAGTAATCAAAATGGATTATTGTTTCATATTTGAGAAAATACTACTAATACTAATGATAAGCACATGTATTATTATTATATTATTGTCAATATTAAGCATTGACACTCAAAATCATGTCTGCACTGTCTCAATTCACAAAGATTGGACTTTATGAGAAACAATCAACGAAATTAATCTAAGCGGCCAAGGCGTTGTATTAAAGCTCAATATAATGCGTCAATTGTGATGTGTTTGAGCTTTACTGAAGCAGTAAAGCCGTGTCCAGACTGCAATTAGAAAAGCAATGAATTATTATGATAATTTTCATTTTCCATTGAGGCCTGCCAAAAGGCTTCAAGAACTACATACTGGATGTAGTGTGACGTGCCATCAGCCAGTATAAACCATATTATTTAAGAACTACATAGTGGATGTAGTGTGACGTGCCACCAGCCAGTATAAACCATATTATTTAAGAACTACATAGTGGATGTAGTGTGACGTGCCATCAGCCAGTATAAACCATATTATTTAAGAACTACATAGTGGATGTAGTGTGACGTGCCATCAGCCAGTATAAACCATATTATTTAAGAACTACATAGTGGATGTAGTGTGACGTTCTATCAGCCAGTATAAACCATATTATTTAAGAACTACATAGTGGATGTAGTGTGACGTGCCATCAGCCAGTATAAACCATATTATTTAAGAACTACATAGTGGATGTAGTGTGACGTGCCATCAGCCAGTATAAACCATATTATTTAAGAACTACAAAGTGGATGTAGTGTGACGTTCCATCAGCCGGTATAAACCATATTGTTTAAGAACTACATAGTGGATGTAGTGTGACGTGCCATCAGCCAGTATAAACCATATTGTGTAAGAACTACATAGTGGATGTAGTGTGACGTTCCATCAGCCAGTATAAACCATATTGTTTAAGAACTACATAGTGGATGTAGTGTGACGTTCCATCAGCCGGTATAAACCATATTGTTTAAGAACTACATAGTGGATGTAGTGTGACGTGCCATCAGCCAGTATAAACCATATTGTTTAAGAACTACATAGTGGATGTAGTGTGACGTTCCATCAGCCGGTATAAACCACATTATTTAAGAACTACATAGTGGATGTAGTGTGACGTTCCATCAGCCGGTATAAACCATATTATTTAAGAACTACATAGTGGATGTAGTATGACGTTCCACCAGCCAGTATAAACCATATTATTTAAGTGTTTCCGAGCTTTCCAAAGGTAACGGAAGCTATGTGTAGGTTCTGAAGAACTTTTTTTCTGATTTACAAAAATTCCAAGGCAGGAATCCTTTTTAGACATCAGGGAACATTTTTGGTCCCTTGTCCGTCTCTTGGTATGTCTCTCACTTAATTTTTGGGACCCAAAATATCTTTAAAACTACTCGCCCGATTTTAATGAAATTTGGATGGCAGGTCTTAATTTGCCCATTGTTGGTCCTGTATAAGTTCAACATTCTGCTCTCATTTGATACTCTAACACAGGCGTAAAAACATACATTTATTTGCACCTATATCTTCAAAAATATTTATCTGATTTTTTATGAAATTTGTAGAAAGTACCCCGCAGATAGCCCCAAATTAATTTCAACCATCTGCACTCTTTTACTTTTGCTAAATTCATACTTTAATTCATGTAAAAAGATCAAAATAATTTTGACATATTAAAAAAAACCGGGGGAAACTATTAAATAAATTAGACAATAATTGGTTTAAAAGCAAAAAATCAATAAATTAAGTGATACGATGTGAGGGCGCTCTGTGCCACACTAATTGGCAGTATCTTTTTAAATTATCATTCAAAATAAAGCAACTTTATAGGGCGAAGAGCTAGAAAAATAATTGAATTAAGTCAATCATGAAAGGAAGAATGAATTAAGTATTATCAAACTGGGATCTTTATGAAAGCCGATAGAATACAATTCTGCTCAGTGGAATTGATAGGATAGAGACTCCTGGATATACCATTTGACCGGTAAAAAGAAAAAAAGGGGGGGGGGTGACGAAAACATGTTTATTTTTTTGGATATTTAGGTCAAGTGGAAAAGTTTCTAGGCCTGGTGGCGCCCTTTCTCAACCCTTGGTCTAAAAAGACTCATACATATTTCTTTGTTCTTTATAATTGGCCATTTCATTTTATTAAAAAAAAAATAAATAAATAAAACAGCTGATAATAAACAAAATTAGTTTTAAAATAATATAAAACAAAAAATATTTCGCGCTCTTGACAATATACAGAGTTCTAGTATTCTTATCTATATCAAATCAAAGATTTACAAAAAAAAAAAAAAAAATCTACATTCTGAGTTAAATATTGTAATTTTAGAATTTTTGCAAATTATATTAAGACTGCGTTCGGTTCTTTTGGGAGGTTATCTACATTTTAGAGGTTATATTCAGTTGCCTTAATCATTCATTGAACTTGTTTTTTTGTTTTATTTAATATTATGTATTTGCTTTTATTTGTAACGTTAAATGACTGCGTAAAATTAGGTTTAAATTAGATCAGTTTTAATTTAATGTCTTAGTTTATAATGATGTTATTATAGAAATTTATGAAGTTATGAGGAGTAAGGAAAATACAAATATATCTAGGAGGCATTGGAATCTTTAAGCCTAGACGGTTATATTTATAAGAGAGGTTATATTATTTGTCCTACTCAGGAAAAACATTATTTGGTTTCAAGAGCCTTACAGAAGGTTTAAGTGGTGGTTTTTGAGTTTTAAGCCTACTTCATAGCACGTGTATTCAATGCGCTTATCAGGCTGTATAGCTCAAAATGATTTATAACATTTAGGTAAGCGTCATAGTTGGGATGGAATCAACTTTCATGATAGCCATAGATTGAATCCTTTTCACGTAAAAGTGCATGCTATGAACCAGGCTTTAGTGTTAAGAGCTTTTGCGAAATTCGGATTTTTATTGTTGTCTTTAGTCAATATTTTACTTAATAATACTGTAAATTAGAGATATGAAATTGAGCAATTACATCGATTTAGTTAGTAAATAAGTGGAGCTTGAATCGTTAAGATGGCTTCATTTTCTTTCCTTTACAATCTAAACCGGGAGATTTGTAGGTGTGAAGGTAGTGGTTTAGGTATAAAAATTTTCTTGATTCCTCAGGTTAGACAAATTATTCGATATTTTTTACTCTTACTGTGCAATTTGAGTTTAACTTAATATGTTTTACTATTACTTTGCAATTTGAGTTTGACTCGATATTTCTTACTATGGCTTTGCTATTTGAGTTTAAACATAATATGTTTTACTATTACTTTGCTATTTGAGTTTGACTCGACATTTTTTACTATTACTTAGCTATTTGAGTTTAACTTAATAGTTTTACTATTACTTTGCAATTTGAGTTGGACTCGATATTTTTTATTATTACTTTGCTATTTGACTTTAACTTAATATGGTTTACTATTACTTAACAAATTGAGTTTGACTCAATATTTTTACTATTACTTTGCTATTTGAGTTTAACTTAATATGTTTAACTATTACTTTGCAATTTGAGTTTGACTCGATATTTTTTACTATTACTTTGCAATTTGAGTTTGACTCGATATTTTATACTATTACTTTGCTTTTTTGAGTTTAACTTAATATGTTTTACTATTACTTTGCAATTTGAGTTTGACTCGATATTTTTTACTATTACTTTGCTATTTGAGTTTAAATCAATATTTTTTACTATTACTTTACTATTTGAGTTTAATTCGCTATGTTTTGCTATTACTTTGCAATTTGAGTTTGACTCGATATTTTTTACTATTACTTTGCTATTTGAGTTTAAATCAATATTTTTTACTATTACTTTGCTATTTGAGTTTAAATCAATATTTTTTACTATTACTTTGCAATTTGAGTTTGACTCGATATTTTATACTATTACTTTGCTTTTTTGAGTTTAACTTAATATGTTTTACTATTACTTTGCAATTTGAGTTTGACTCGATATTTTTTACTATTACTTTGCTATTTGAGTTTAAATCAATATTTTTTACTATTACTTTGCTATTTAAGTTTAAATCAATATTTTTTACTAGTACTTTGCAATTTGAGTTTGACTCGATATTTTTTCTATAATTTTACTATTTTTGAGTTTTCTAATAAGTTGCACAATATTTCGACAGAAACAACTAGTATATAATTATCAAGTTCTAAGTCAAGTTTCCATATAAACATTTATTAATAACACTCGAACAACTATTTAGAAAATTATAATAAATAATTTAAATTTAATCATTTTTAACTCAATTTAATTGTCTAATAGTTGATCTCAACTTTAAAATAAATTTTCCCTCTGAATTTCGTCTTCAAACCTAAAATTAACTAAATTTCAAATTGACCAAAGTGAGAGAAGGAAATTATGTATGTAGTGACATAATCGAGTTAAAACACTTGAGCAGGTGCTCACCTTCAAGCCAATGGGCGTAATTGTGTTAAAACAAGTCTCTGATACTCAGGGGTCCTTTGTACAAAGATCTGAAACACTTAGAGCTTTGCTTCCCCCACTCTCCTCGTTCAAAGATATTCCTTTGATCTCAAGCCTCAGCCCTGGGCTGACAGACGACCGAGTCCCTCCCGCATTTTAACATTCTATTTCCCTAGACAAAAGAAACCCACCTCTTTTTAAAACAAAAAAAGTGGTGTTTTTCAAAAATCAACGCTCGTGAAAAAAAAAGTCACTTTGTAAAATACACCATCCTATGATAAAAGAAAAAAAAATGTTTTTTACCAAAGTAATTAACGACAATTACATTTTTTTTTTTTTTTTTCATGAATGTAAGATAAATAATATGTAAGATACAATTTTGCTTCCGACCTTACCGAAGGTAGCAGAATTCATTGTGATAGTTCTAAGAATTATATTTTTTTTTTTGTCTCCGAATTGAAAAATTCCTAGACAGAAATCCATTTTAGATATCTGGCAACATTTTTGCTCTCGTGTCTGTCTGTCGTTGAACATTTTTTGCAAACCAACGTACTTTTTGCCTAATCCTGTAATGAATTTAGTAGACTTCAGGCTCTTGGAGCCATGAATACATCTGCAATCCTTAGGGTATGCAATATGTAATACACTGCATTTACGGTAGGGTCGCACAAATGTCGAGGATAAATTTATAAGGTCGCAGCGTCAAAAAGGTTATGGGAAACCCTGCGCTAGATCCACATGTGTCGGGCAAATTTGGCGCAGTACTGCCCTGCTCAGCTCTGCGTCTCAATTCACGCGATCTCGTACATCTGAAGTTCAAGAAACTGCCCTGCAACACAGTTGGACTCGGATTAAGAGTTCAAATATTATAAAATAAGACCAATCATTGATAAGGTAATTCTGATCAACCTTATCATGATGCTGTTACCTGTAGAAGCCATTGAGAATTGGCAGATAACCTTTTTGTTGATATGTTGTGTACGCTTTGAAAACGTAAAAACTTTTCTCGCAACCATGATTACGAATATGGAACCAACTATAGACATCTATTTTTACCAACATTCCATATCACTGGACCAAGTAATTATGCACTCTTATACGAAAAAGTTTAGTACGATTTGTCCTTGGAGAGATTTTTGTTAATTTGTTTAGTGTATTTAATAATATCATTTACATAATAATATAATGTTTGTTGCAGGTGGTAGAATGGCGGAGAGCGGACCCTCGCTGGGAGGGTTGTTCCGCCACTGGCTACATAGATGTAGGGAGTCTCGCAAGTTGGTTCTTGTTATCGTAGCTATAGCTCTTCTCCTCGATAACATGCTTCTCACCACCGTAGGTAAGTCAACAAACAAGTATTTCATGAGACTATTATCTGTTACTAATAGGTTTGTTCCAACCCCGCTATTTGTACCGTCCTTTGTATCGTCCCGCGGATCGTTCGGGAATCGTTTAGGACAGGTTTTATACGCATGCGCTATAATAAAAATGCATTGTACTGTAATAAAATCATGTCAGGTTGGAACGGGTTTAGGACTATAATTCGCACTGTATTAAAAACATTAAGGAAACCTAACAGTTAGGAAACCTTCCTGTTGATATTTGTAATTATTGACATAACTGCGCATGTCATGCAAACCAGTACATGGTATTGTCAGAGGATCGTTGGGACCGTACAGTGAACGGTTCGCAAACGATCCCTGCCGGGGTTGGAAAAGTTTCGTGGACGGTACGAAACACTGTCACATGTCGGCTTGGAACGGCTTTTATCTATTGCGCATGCCGGTGACGATCCCGCGGACGGTACAGTGCTTGGTTGGAACAAACCTATTATGTTCTATGTTAGGATAGATTTCTATTTCTTTAAGAAGAAAGAGTATTCGCAGCTAAGTTTCAGCATCTTAAAATATATCTGTTACTTTATTACATACATAGTATGGAAAGTTACCCTTACAACTATCACTGACAACACTGGTATGATAGAGTGGTGTTAATAGTGTGATATGATAGTTAGAGTGAATGATAAAATAGTTCTCCTCTCTGACAAGTTGTATCATAGAAAATTATTCTACACTCCTTGGAATTGTGCTTGTGGCACATTCAGTCTTACAGGAGCACAGGTGGACCACGAGGAGCATTTTATTTTTGATGGGATGGCACTTCATTTCAACATTTTGATTGAGGGGGGGATTTTGGATGGGGTGATTTCATTCACCTCAGGGATCAGCATCAGTTACGGACCCCTGCTCTGATGAGGAGGGTGGAGTTATGGAGTTATCACAGTCAACGTAAATTATTACACGGATATGATTGCCAACTTATTCAGCCATAGCATCAATGGCTGAACTAAAGGGATTTTTTTCTGGAGGTATTTGAAGGATCAAGTATATCGACGACATAACAACCCTCACACTTTAGATGACTTGATCGTAGAAGGGGGAGCTGATCACTGAGTAGAAAATGGAACGTTAAGTGTACAGTGAATGTCCAGTGACGAAATTTTGCAATTTTTGTTGAAAATTAATTTTTGTTGCGTTTTTAATGCCATGCTCGACCAATCACGGTTTCATCGTTAATCGGTACTGAAATGACAATCTCTTAGGAGATGAATGACAGCACCCCCCACTTTTCCACGACTCTTTCTTTTATGAGTTCTTCTCGTCATAAATTATAATACTCCTCGTGGCTTTATAATACTCCTCGTGGCTATCCTGCTTAAGAGAACTTCCCTTATACATAGAAAAGAAGTATTTTGTTAAGTATACTTGTTAAGTATACTCGATATTTAGACATGTATAGGTAGACCAAATAAAAATATATTATCTTTGAAATATAATATCAATGATGTAAATCTACCCTCTACTTTTTTCTGCCACTTATTGCCTCAATGTTCAAGTACTGTTAAAATTTTTATTTTAATGGTTACTTAAGGACTTTAGGATTTGTCTTGGTAACAAACTTTCTTTTTAAGGGGAATATTAAGCGGTTGTTTCTTCTTCTTTAGTTTTAAAGATATAAAGTCTATTTTTTTATTTTATTTTTTTTCGGATTTTTAAGTCTAGTGAAGTTTTTTTTTTTGGTTTCTTATGTCCGTATTTGTTTTATCTTTTTGTCTGTTTTTCGGGGGGGGGGAGGGGGGAGTATTTTCTAGAAGAGATGCTAAAGGAGGTAAGTAAGTAGAAGGAAGGAAAAGATAGAAAAACTTGTTGCATAAAACATGTGGAGAAAGCTCTTGCTGAAATTGGGTTTTCTTTTTCTACAGTAAGGGGCTAGCGTAAGAAGAAACCCTCCATCTTTGGTTGGCCACCAGGTTCTTCTTAGGTTGCGATTCATCGGATTTTCTTTCTCAACTCGATGTGTATCTTTTCTTTTTATCTGTATAAAATCCTTTTTCTCATCACTAAATCCTCGTGGTGTTTCTACCCCTTTTATTTCCACTTACTCAACATCTCCCTTCTGATTACATATACATGACATTAAAATAATACTTGTTTTGTGTCGGACGAGGAGTAAAAACGGTAGATATAAAAAGAGGATTCTACCACAGTGCGTCATAAATCACAGGATAGAAACTCGCCTTCTTAGCATCCTGTTTCCTTCTTCTTCTAAGCATCCTTTTCCCCTTCTTTAACATCCTTTATCCTTTTCCCTTCCTTTTCTTTTACCTCTTCAACACAGTTAAACATCAGGCTCTTTACAGCGATTTGATAAATTAACAAAAGAAGAAAAATATTCTTTTCCTACCTTACTTTACGTCACTCTACTTCAAGATTAAAACACTTCTTCTGTAAAAGTATTAAAAGAGTGAAAAAAATGAATTCATATAAGAAAAATTAATCTTTCAGATAAAAAAAATGTAAAAATAAATAACTTTTTTTCTATTGATTCCTTTTTCTAAATAACAAAGAATAGCCATCGATAATTTAAAACAGTTTCTAACATTTTTTTATTTTTTTAAAAAGTCATTAATATGATCAAAGATAATTTCATAGATTTATTGTAAATATTCATGTATATCTACAGGACAAGACTAAGTCATAAAAAAACCTGTTTTATTTAACAATATGATATTTTCTAATTACCACAAAATCTCCGTCAAAACAACCAATGAATAAAACTAAGTCATATATTGTGTGAATGCGGACGTTTTGAATTCATTGCAGGGATCTTACTCAAAAGAATTGCTCATGATTAGATTCATTTGCAGTTATTGTGCCTCGATAATAAAGTTGTGTTTACACGATGTGAGTTGGCTGTTACGACATTAGGCGGGAGAGTCAACCGCCAACCAGCGCAGCGTCTTGTTAATATTTTGAACTGTCTTCAAAATGAGAACAGTTGGCTTAAAACACTTCTTTTTTAGTACTCGGACGGTACAAAGGATCTGGGGAAGTGGACCGAGTCCACTGGCTCAAGTCAAATGACTGTCGTAACACTCTCTTCATGTTTAAGCGGCGATTTGGCGAGCCGATCTGGTCTCCTTAAGTCCAGGCCACGCCCCGTCGGCCCGAAAGGCAGTCTTGTAACTCGCGTTCCTGGTCACGTTTTGGAGGTGAAACGTGAAACTAGACAGTGTGGTCGGATGGAGATTCCATCCGACGTAGGATAGAAAATTGGGGGAGCTATAGGCCCCCCACTTCTTTACCCTGTGAACCGAGAGTGTAATCCTCGTCGTCGGACCCGATTTTCCTGTCGCCTTAAGAAAAAGGTGACTAGATGGAAATGGGTCGGGCCGAGTAAATGCAACGCTCTGTCAAGTGGTGGGGAGACCGGAGGAAGCGAAACTTGGAACGGGACCAGGACCAGACGGCAGGGAACGGGTCGTCTAATCACCCCATACACGGTGCGTGTAGGAGGACTATGCTTAATAGCATCGTGTAAACGCCGCTTAAGTGTAGGTGTCCTCCGATAAGACCAGACCTGTTAAGGTAGGTTCATAACATGCGCTTTTTACCCGCGTTTGGGTTATATAGATAAAAATACATTTATGTCATGAACTGGAGAGACGTCACTGAGTCTTTTCCCCCACCCTTCCTTCCTTGTGCACTTGCGCAGTGCTCCAGTTCAGGTTATAAACTCAGTTCAGGTTACAAACAAAGCCGAATTTATTATTAAAATACTAATGTTAATTTTCTAAATAGATGGTTGTAAAATGAAAAAGAAAGTGTGTACTTAATATTTATATTTACTATGTAAATAGAAGACTCGAAAAATGAAATCAAATGTATAAACAAGAGGGAAGAGGACAGGAAGGTTTTATTTAGGTTAACTTCAAAGCGAGAAAGTTGGTGTGGAAGCAAGTTTATTCGCGTCATGTTATGATAGAGGTGGGTAATAACTGTTATTTGACGGTAACTAGTTATCACGTTCCCGTTCTCAGCCGGTAACAGGTTCCTTGAATAGGTTATTAGGGTAACAGGTTCCACCAGTGTCTTGATGAGCAAAAAAAAAGATCCTCGAAAATAGTGAAGATATTTACGCAGCTTGAAGATTCTGCAAAGATTCTATATAATACAAATATTAATAGTTTGAAATCCAATGAGTGGGATCGCAGTAAAGATCTATTTAAAATTTAACAGGATTTAACAAGTAAAATAAAAATAAAAAAATAAAAAATAGCGATAAAAAAGATAAAAGCGTATAATAAGTATGAGTCTCAAATAGTTGCGGCGATGAAGTCCTAAAGAGACGTATAATATAATTATAATAAAAGTTGTTTGAGAAAAATCGGTCCAGTAGAATAGAAGATAAAACGAATGTTAGTGACGTATAAAAAGCGGGGGCGGGGTGGGGCCGTAGCGTAAATCTGGATCTGGAGGGTGTCAGCTGAGGTTTTGTCATAAGTCCGCTGCAGGGCCCGCGGCAGAGACACTGACACTAGGTGTGAAACTAATAATTATGCAGAGGAAGGGATGAAGGCTGCGAGTAGGTCCAAAACGAGCGCCTCTATAAGTCTATACCTCTACCCTCTGACAAACAAGCAAATCTTTGCTTTTTTACTGGTCTTATATTACTTTGCTTTGTAAGTTTCATCGCACACCTATTACCCCAATTTTTAACCACTTATCGTCATTCAATCTTTCCCAAATTCTGCACATAGATACAACTAAAGTGAAAAAAAAAAAAAAAAAAAAAAATTGAAAATAAGACCAGTTTTGAAAAATGGCATTTTTATATTAATTATTTATTTTGTAATAACATTATTTAAATGGAAATAACATAACTTACTATACTGTTATAACGGAAATGGAAATAAAGAACATAACTGAATTGATAACGTAACGTAATGAAGAGTTATATTTACAATATAACGCTTCATTAAAACCTAATACCTAGGGAGTTACTGATATTTGATACAGTTCCCGTTCTGTTATAACGTTAAAATATAACGCTTCATAGAAACCTAATATACCTACCTCTACCCAGGAGTTATTGATAACGTTTCCGCTCCATTACCGTTATAAATAAAACGCATCGTATCATAGGAGCAGAGTAAGAGTGCAGTGCCGCAGCTAAGCGGAATATTTATGAACTAAACTAGACCTGTAACTACGACAGTACCCTCAGAGTTAGGAAGGGACCCTATCCCCCTTATTATGAGATAGTACCTACCTCCGCGCCACCGCCAGTCGATATATTTTTGAATTAGACTAGAGTTACTCTATAACAGGTACTTTTCAATATTAGGTTATCTGAGGAACGGTTACCTTACAATAACAGGTTATTTTTACCTGTAACGTTATTTTCGACCCACCTCTATGTTATGACAGCCTATAGATTATTCTAAAGCACGTAAAAACCGCAGGCTATGAACCCACCTTAAAAGAGTTGTACTAGGATTACTTATGGGAGAGGCTGGCGTGCGATTTTGGGAGGAGGAAAAAGACAGATTGCTAGTGTACAATAAAAATTCTTTAAGAATATCTATTACTGTTTTGCGATATTGCAGAAAACATTATTTATCTATATAAATAAAATTTGAAGTAGGTATAATGATAATTACCAAGTTAAACCTTTCACATGAAGTTTATTCATGGATTATGTAGGAAAACCATTAATATAAGGATCATTAGAGACCATTAAAGGGCTCAGGGTATAATCCAAACAAGGGACTATACGGGCTAAAAACTTGATTAATATACCAGAAGGCTTCATTCATTTGATGTACCAACCAGCTCTGATAGAAATGACATCGTAGTACAAAATTAAAATGTTATTATCTTGGTTGGAACCTTATCATAAAATTAAATGTTTACTCAAGTCTAAATTAAATCAAGCTTTTACATGACTATGAATTTAAAATAGTCGATAAAAAGTCGTTGTGTCTCTTTATCAAATTATTTATAAGTACGTTTTTGCTGTAATCCCTTGTTATGCCTAATAATTTGCTATGCATTTCACTACAAAGGAATCGTATTTTACATACATAACAATTTTCTTTACAAAATTATAAAAAAATTTAATGTTAAAATTATAGAGACCGCGTATTTTTAGCAACACTATGATTAGATTTTTTAAAATAAATTTTCAAAGTATTATTTTAAAATAAAAGCTAGCGCGTTACATTCTCTAAATAAATTGAATTCCTTATTAAACCTACCTGAATCTAAACCTGATGCTAAAGCTAAAGCTTACGAAAGTATACTTCGACAAACACAGACTGCGGTTGTCATAGTCTAGATCTAGATAAAGATACTTGTATATAGATGCGGCTGCTTAACGAGAGATTGACGACGTACATTAATATTACCAGCTCTTTCTAAAGTATGTCAGTTATACTATTTTTATACCAGCTTCAGATTCAGATGAAATATATAAATGTTATTTCACATGGTTTCAAGAGTGTCGTCAGGTAATTGCTGTGTTTTATATTTTCATTATATAGAAGCCAGAAGAATTTATTTTGATAAAATAAATATATAAGTATAATAAATAAAAAAGTTCTCAGATTTCTGTCAGTTGAGAGATTGCCACTCTTATCTTGTTATAGCTTATACTAAAGCGACGTTACTGTAATAAGTAATTTCTGCCCGATAGAGTTAGTTTCTACAGGCCCTCGGCCCTCATACACAGTCAAAATGTTTGCGCAAAAATTTTGACCGTGTATGGGGCTGTTTGATGTTTACGCAAACATGATGTTTGACGTGTATGGCCTACATTTGACCGACATCAGGTTTGCGCAAACATCATGTTTGCGCAAAATGTTTGATCGTGTATGAGGGCCTTAATGTACACACATTTTTTATTTGAATCAATAAAAACCAGAGTGACTACATATAATAAAAATCTGTAAAGGCCCCCATACACGATCAAACATTTTTCGCAAAATGTTTGCGCAAACCTGATGACGGGCAAATTTAGTTAAACATCATGTTTGGCGCAAACATCAAACGGCCCCATACATGGTTAAAATGTTTACGCAAACATCATGTTTTGACCGTGAATGGGGCTTAAGAACCTTTTTTATTTTAAAACATAAAATAAACAACTGTGCCAAATATCCAAATTTTTTCGTTTAATATTTCCTTTTCTTAATGCTGAGCACCGCTAGTTAACAGTTCTAGTTATAGTTCTAATTTTTCAATTCGAAGAAATAAAAAATATCGATTTTCGAATGATAATTTTCACAATGATAAAAATACTTTCGTTAACGTAGGTTTGGAAGAAATAAAAAAATACTTTTCTAATGACGAACTAAATTAAGACATTCTATATTTTGCTTCCGAGCTTACCGAAGGTAATGGAAGCTTCGTTCTGAAGAACGAAATTATTTTATGCCTCCGATTTCAATCATTTTAAGACAGAAATCCTTTTCAGAGAACATTTTTGGCTCCGTGTTTTTGGTTTGTGAACCAACATATCTTAAAAACTACTTGCCCGATTTTAATGAAATTTGTATGTTGGGTCATAATTAGCTCATTGTTGGTCCCATATAATTTTTAACCTTCTGCGCTCATTTGTTTCCCTTTCACATGCGCAAAAACATATATTTATTTGCACCTATAGCTTCAAAAGTAATTATCTGATTTTTATGAAACGTTTATAGTTTATCGAAAGTAACCCGCCGATTAATTTGAACCGCCTGCGCTCTTTAACATTTGCTAAATTGATACTTTAAATCATTAAAAAAAAAAAATATTTCGACAGGTTAAAAAAAACGGGGAAAACAATTATTAAGCAATAATAGGTGTAAAAGCGTAAATTCCATTAAGTCCGGGATAGGATTCGAGGAAGCTATGTGCCACACCAATTGGCTGTCTATTTATTTTATTTTTTTTTTCTCAGTATATTTTGCGAAGACATCTTGTCTTGGTCATTGCTATTAATTAATTTCTTTTATTTAACTTTATTTCTAATCCTATTATAATCTTATTCTTTTTCTACCCTTCCTGAATTTAATGCTTTTATCTTATTTTAAAAGATAATTAATTAAATAATAAAAAAAAGAGAGAAATTAAGGGAGTTAGCTGTTACTGAAGGTAGATAACATCTGTTTGAGGTTATGAAGGGTTCGGTATAGAAGTTTTCAAGGGTTTGACAGTCAAGGGTCTGCATTTGACAGCTCGCACACTCTCTACAACTTCTTTCATACCACTCTGTCAAATCCCTAATGAAAAGCGCAACGCAATACGGAGACCGGTAATTTAAAAATAAATAAATATATTGAATAAGGTCTAATTTAGTATTTCGTTTCAAAAACCACATTTGACAAACATCTAAAAATTTATATTGGTATTCATATATCTCGAAAATTTAATTATTTTATTAAAAGAAACGTTCCTTAACTAAGTAAAAAATTATACTATTATATATATAGTCCAGGAGATAGCGTGCAAAAAAATGTCTGACTAACATCAAGCTAGAATTTTGTATACAAGTCAATCTTTTAGCGCCTTTTAAGAATATGTGGTCGGCTAAGTTCGTCTGCGGGACATATCTTGGCAATAGGCGTTTGAAAAAAACAAACCGGTGGAGAGCGGCCATGTCTCACCACTTATGGTGGACAATGTGATTTTCATGATGCTGAGTACTGAATTAGTTAGTAGACCAAAAATCAAGTCGATGTTATTTTCACACTTGATAGGTTAGTTATTCCAATATTACTAAAAATCAACGTGGTCATCTGTCAAGGGACAAACTAACATCAACTTGATTTTCGGACTACTAACTAATTCTGTACTCAGGATCACGAAAATCACATTGTCCACCATAATTGGTGAGACATGGCCGCTCTCCACCGGTTTGTTTTTTTCAAACGCCTATTGCCAAGCTATGTCCCGCAGACGAACTTAGCCGACCACATATTCTTAAAAGGCGCTAAAACATTGACTTGTATACAAAATTCTAGCTTGATGTTAGTCAGACACTTTTTTGCACGCTATCTCCTGGACTAATATATATATATATATATATATATATATATATATATATATATATATATATATATATATATATATACATATTCGCTAAGGAAATGTCTTAAACTGTGTTCAATCATACTTAGCCAACAGAGAACAAATAACTAAAATATCTATTTACCATAGTGAGTACAAACATACATCATTTTCCATACCGCAAGGAAACGTGCTCGGACCAGTACTTTATTAAATTTATTTCTTCAATTTCTGTAAGCTATACATAAAAGAAGGCAAGATATATTCATTTGCAGATTACACAGTAATACTTTTTAAAGGAAATGATTGGATATGTGTGCATTCATCAGCAACGGACGAGCTACACTGTATAACTGATTGGTTGAGATCTAACTGTTTATCCTTAAATATAGATAAACCTTTTTGACTCCTTAGAACATCCAAGTATATGACAGGCGTTAAGAGAACATGGAGTAGAAGAAAATTACATTGAAATCGTCAAAGTTATCTATAAGGAAAACCAGGTTGCTATTGCACTTGACAAAATGGGACGATGGTTTCATACAAGAAGAGTTTAAAAAAGGTTGTCCACTGTCACCAATCATCTTTAATTGTGCACTAAACTATGCATTTGGCAAACTGGAATGGGATGAAAAGGGAATATCTGTATTAGGCAAAAAACTAAATAACATAATTTTTGCAGACGATGTATTGCTGGTATCATCATCAGCAAGTGAACTAGAGGTAGTGTTAAACCAACTTATCAAAGCATGCCAGACAATAGGTCTAGAAATAAATATATCCAAAACAAAGGTTATGACAAACTCAGTTCAAACTCCAGTGAGGGTACAAAAAGATGTTAAAATAGAATACGTTCAAGAATACACATACTTAGGAGATACAATATCTTTCGAAAATCAAAGAGAAAAGGAAGTATGCTGAAAAATCGATTTAGGTTGGAGAAAATATTGGTCTCTAAAAAAGATTTTTAAAAGTCAAATAGACAAAAGGCTGAAAGCGAAAATAATGTCTGCATGAGTATATCCAATCATTTTGTACAGTGCCCAAACATGGTCTCTCTCAGAGAAGATAGGAAATAAACTTCTATCAACGCAAATGAGTATGGCAAGGAGCATGTGCAACATAAGAAGAGTAGATAGAACAAGCAACAAAGAAATAATAAAGACAACAAGGCTAAAGAACCTCACCATATGAAGTGGAGATGGGCAGTTCACCTGGCTAGATTGGAAAATAATAGATGGGCCAAATTAACAACGGAATGGATCCCTAGAGGAAACAAAAGAAGGAAAGGAAGACCTATCTTAAGATGGAGAGAAGAAATAGTTTCTAGAGTGGGGGGAAATTGGGAGAGGAATTAAGAGTGGCTAGGGACCGCGAGTGTTGGAAGCAGGTAGCGAAAAGACTTTTCTAACCTCAAATCTGACTCTTTCCTCCTTAGGGAGAGGCTTCTGTCCGCAAAAGGATGTCCGTGAAGCATATTATTATATTATTATTATAGATTAACCACATTACATCATTAATACATTAAATAAAAAAGGACAACCAGATGAATCAAAACTGTAGTTGCACTCAAATGATTGTCGAACGGATAAAAATTTGATGCTTGATCTGACTTAATTTTATATAAAGAATTTTTTTTTAATTGTAATGACTCCCAATTTTGACTCTCTCTAATGGAGACAGAATTTTAAATTGTGTTAGCGACTACAGGCTGGATTTGTAACTCTTAATCATTATTGTTAATTAGTATCAAAGTTTTTGTTAATAATATATATTGAAATCTGATTTTTGGATTTAAATTATGATCACCCCAGATTTAAATTTATAATTATAATAAAAGGAACTAAGATTATGAATAGAATTAATATTATTGGAAGTCTGTTTGCTATTATCTGTCTATTTTCTATTTGTATTTTTAATTCTTATTTTGTAGCAATAGAAAAAAAGTTTGTCACGACTGAAGATGACTATATAATAAAGTTGAGACGTCTCATAATGTTTTTGTGATGTACGCATTTTTTCTACACCTCTACAGCCATCAAATTACATATATTCATTAATATTTTTTAAATCTTCTTCAACTGCATAAATATCAAATATTTTTTCTTCTTCATTCACTGTTATCGGTGCTCTGGATAGTTTGTCCGCAATGAATAATTCCTTCCTTCGTCTGTATTTTAATTTAAATCAAATTATAATTACTATTTACAACGGGAGACAGAAAGAGAAAATTAGACTTCAGCACTGAGATTCGAACCACAGGCCTCCTTTATTTCCAGTAAAGACGCTCTAGCGAACTAAGCTATACAGAAGAATAATTTCATCTGTCGATAACTGTATTTTAGTTTGATATTATACCTCTGAAGTGCTAATCTCATACTCCACAATCTTTTTGGAACTGATAACTGATAACAATGATTTTTTAAAACATTTTAATTAAAGGACTATGATCAGTCTCTACCACTATATCTGCTTTGCCTCAGAGATTGGTCAAAACATCGACAAGCAATAGTTATTTATGCACCTAGGGAGTAAAGTAAGTCATTATTCCCTGAGCGAAGAAGTTGGAACCATGGTCAATCTTAAAATAATTAGAGTTTTAATTCCGAGGGGAATAATGGCACTTTACTTACGAGGTACATACAATATTTTATCTCCAGTAGGCATACACATTTTCGTCCATAGCGCAGTTTTTATTTTAATAAATAACAATAATTATTAGCACTTTTAATAGCAGATATAGGAGATTCAATATTAAAAACAAATAAGAATTGGAATTAAACTCAAATGGAAGGTTATTTGGATGCAGGTTATAAACAAAGATAAACAAGGTCGAAAAAGCCGAAAAAAATGTCGCCAACCTGATTTTAACAACTTCATTACATTAGCCATTCATTTTCTACTATTTATAAAATAATTAAGTTGCAATCTTGGACTTTTTTGCCCTTCTTTACTTTTTCTCCCCACTTTTTGAGTTTAGGAGAGAAAAGTCTTACTTTAGTCCTTCTAAACTAATCCAAAATCATAACGTTTTCTCCCTACTGGAGATAAACAATATTACTGACTAATTCGAGATATGTTTTATTTTCAGTTCCAATTATACCAGAGTTCCTCTACGACTTACATCATCCTAATCAAAGTCTCCTATCAGCTAATCTAGATGAGAGTGGACCTATTCCCACAGCACCCTCATCGCTTACACCCTTCAATGAAACAATCCCTGGTGAGTACGTTCATAGTACAAAATAATTCTTACTACCTTCAATTTGTTTTGTAATTGTATGCCTAAACACTTTACATAATATATTTAATAAAGTATTTACTCTTACAGATAAAGATACATTGGTTAACTAAAATATAAAATTACATTCTATAATATAATTTTTTATTAGAGGTGATTTGAGATGTTTAGTAAGTTACTTTTAATTAATTATTTTAATAGTCCAGGAGATAGCTTGCAAAAAAGTTTCTGACGAATATCAAGCTAGAATTTTGAGTATAAGTAAATCTTTTGGTGCCACTTGATAGCTCTTTGATTTGGAGTAATTTTGGACTAACTAACCTATAAGTGACGAATTATCATCATCTAAAATTTTGTCTATTAACTAATTTTGTACTCAGGATCATGAAAATCAATTGTCCGCCATAAAGGGCGGGACATGGCCGCTCTCCACCGGTTTGTTATTTTTCAAATGCTTATTGCCAAGCTATGTCCCGCAGACGAACTTAGCCGGCTACATATTCTTAAAAGGCACTAAAAGATTACTTATACACAAAATTCTAGCTTGATGTTAGTCAGACACTTTTGTCTCCTGGACTATAAAGGATATATTAAAAAATTAAAAGTGTGTCCAACGATATTGGTTAATAATAATTGATCGTGCGGCTTTAAGCCATTCTCGGACTTCCTTCATTGTGTGCATGGAAGGTGTTAAATCCAATATTACAAAACACGACGAATTCAATAATCTCAAAGGCTTTTTGCATGACAAATATAACCACAACATAATAGCCTAATTTTCGGTTTTGGTTGAGATTATTCCTTCTTCTAAGCAATGTTGTTTAAACATGGAAGATTAAATGTGTACAAATTTTATTTTTCTAAAGTAAGGATAAATTATTCCCTAATTTCTTATCTAACCTAAAAAATGTAATTCTTTATCATTCATTTTGATAACGTTAAATTAATTTGTAAACGGTATTTCTTATTTTTGTCTTGTGAAAGCATCTCCTTAAAGTTTTTATTATTTTTAAAATGATCCTATATTTTCAGCCAAGTTCAATTAAGAATTTATTTCTTCCTCTTATTTCAAATGTTCTACATTTAAGAATTAGTACCATAAAATAAAAAAAAAGATTATTTTTTTGAAAATGAAGTGTAGAAAATACTTTAAACTATTTTGCTTTTAGCAACTCAATATTCATCATTGAATTAAATGAGGAATCATTTTTCCTTAAGTGTTATATTTTTAATTCAGAACTATCTCAAATTAAATTATAATATTAATACGCTCAAATTCGCTAATGCTCAAATTAGTGAAAATAACTGATAACATTTGTAAGTTTGAATGAATATTAAGTATGCTCCACAAAGTCGGTATGGAATGCCTAATTTTATATTTGACATCACTGTTTAATAAACAGAGTTGCGTAGGTGTTTAAAGACGTTTTGTTATTTTTCAAAAAAAACAATTGCTTGGTAAAGGTAACTAGAGGCAGATGATCTTCTACACCAAAATGTTTTAATCTCTAAAATCATCCAATACAACTATGTGGATTATTGACTATGAACAGAATAATAGGCACTTCTTTAGATTGTTACTCCCCTTATAAAAAAGCAGAGGGCAGTTACAATCTAAAGAAGTACCAAATAATAATAAAGGATATTAAGAACCAGTCACAAGTTTTTACTTTTGTGCAAATTGTGGATTGACAGACATTTTCTTAAAAATGAATTAAGATTGTCAGTACTCTAGTTTGAAGTTATGAGAAGGAAACTTTGATAAATCTACAATTTTAATTTTTACTTTTTTCTGATCATCTCTATATACATTTTAGTAAACTTACTTATAGTAGATAATAAGAATAGTCTCTCCACGTTAACTGGCTTATTTGTTTATTATGGTTTACATAGCAGCTTTTTTCGGCACTGATGATGGCCTTATGAAGGCTGATAAGACCATCATCAGTACCGGAATGTGGAAGAAGTAGAGTTACATTATACAAAAGAAAAGATAATGAGTGAGTCCAGTCTGCTTCATGTCGGAGATCAAGGTAAGACTCCTTGATCTCCTTAATAATATAACTCTACTTCTTCCTCATTCCGGCACTGATGATGGCCTTATGAAGGCTGAAAGCTGGAGAGGTATTTATTGGTGGAGAGACTATTTTTATTATCCATTAAGACGACCTCCATAGACGCTCCCATACCTCCAATTACTTATAGTATAGTACTCTATCCACTAGGCAGGCTGACCGGCCCAGAGAAACTGAGTACCTTGAATAGGAGAAGTAATCTTAGTTCTTCAGTAGGGAGAATGGCTGAACCAAAGATTTGTCACCTGTGGCGAGTTAATGCAGGGCAATTCCTGATAAGGTAAGAAAGGGTTTTATCCTCTTTCTTACACAGCCTGCCTATTGGTCTTCCAGCTAAATTTAGAAGGTGTAGATGTCTGACAATTGATGACAAATTTTTTTTTTTTTAATGAAAGCAGTGGTCTGGTAAGGTGCTGTGACGATTCCAGTATCATCATTTTAGATTGTCACATACCTGAGGAATTGTTCCACAATATATAGAGATCTAAATTCATGAAAGTCCTTATGGAATTATTCACTCCACTGTGTGGGACGTCAACAACAGGTTCTAGTGAAATTGGGGTTGAAATGGAACCCATTTTAACTTAGGGCGTAGGCTTCCGCGGTTTGACTTGTAATTAAGAACTTGGTTTTCCGGTGAAATCCGCGTCATGAAGGGGTTGAAGACCGAAGTTTCGCTTCCACTGCTGGAAGCATCTTCAGAGGTGTGGTGGATCGTGATGTTAACTCGAAGCAAACAAGATATACTGTGTGACAACACAATGTGTATTGCTCAACATAATTCAATCATCACGATGCACCAAACCCTAAAGATGCTTCCGGTAGTGGAAGCGGACCCTTTATGGCAAACTGGTCAGCAACCCCCAACAACAACAAATGCAACTGGTAGCAATCTTATTACCATCAAAGCCAACAATGGCCTTGAACCCTTATAAACTACCTATTATTTTGACTCTGTTGTATACCACTTGCTAAATTTAAAATTATACTTTTGGTTTGACTTGTTACAGTAAATAATTCTATTGCGGATGCTAAGAAACAAAGGCACGATGATCTGATGAAGGAAACAGTAGACGTTGGCATTATGTTCGCTTCTAAAGCATTCGTACAACTTCTGGCCAACCCTTTCGTCGGACCACTCACTCACAAGTAAGCTAAACACTATATTTTAACCATTTTATTTACCATCATCCCTATCATTTAAGCTAAAATAAGTTTATAAACATTTTTGAGAATGTAGAAAAAATAAAAAATAAAGTAATATACAATTCTGTACCAAGTTCAATAATTATTTTTAAAAAAATATTTAGTTGGTATAAGGTTTTTTCGGTAAGTTCCATTTTACTGCTAAGTTAAAATTATTTTATTTTTGTACTACTTGTAAGTACAATAATAAATATTTCTATTTGGTTACGGTGCATTGTCTAAATTGCTATTAACTGTCGTCCAGGGAAGTACTGATGCCTGAACACCGTTTCGGTACTGCTTCAGTGTATGAAAAATTAGTTTAAAAATCAGTGGATGTTTCAAAGACTAAGGAACTTAGTATAACTTTTACGCTTTACTTGATAATTAAATGTAATTTTGATGTTGGAAAATGTATTGTTTAAGTAGCATCAAAATTAAATTCAAATATAGAATTATCAAAATCTCGTTGTGGGATTTGAAGTGGTAGCGTTTCTTTATTATTAAATTTATACAATAACATAAATTTAGGAACCTATTGATAAATAAATGATATCGCTTTGTTGATAAAGTATTATGCTTTATAATATAATGATGGAAATTAAAATACTGTCAAAAGCAATGATCATTTTAATTCAAAAGCTTGTAGAATCATCAGCTTGCTTCCTTATTGGCTTGGCCAAATTGTATATTTTGTCTTATTTTTATTAAAGTAAATATATTTATTGATCTACAAATTATTATATTTACAGGATCGGTTACAGTGTTCCTATGTTGGCCGGCTTTGTCATCATGTTTATATCAACAATAAGTATGTATTCATTTTAAATTTATTTACAATTATTTCCCGTGTATTAGCAGCTCCTGAGAGTATTATAATAAAATTCTGACATTATATTTTGAAAGTTTTGACTTTCAAACCATTATATCTTTAAATTAAGAACTAAAAATTATGTCCTTGCGATGAACTTCAAAACGATGAGCTGATGAATTATTATCATTGGATATAATCTATTGTTTTAATGATAATTTTAATAATGTTCAATGATGATATAACGCCAGAACCCCACAGGAACAAGGACCGAAAAACTATTTCATCTCATCGACTTGTATCAGACATATTCTCTGGTTCACAAGACCGAAATTATCCGTTTGGCCATTGCTGCAGCTACTACTGAATAGAACAAACCTTGAAAAAAATTTAAAATTCTAAGAGAACCTCTACTAAATTATTTTAATATAATTTGAATGTTGTATGTACAATGATTGTTATTAATGAAGGTTTGTTAAGGTAAACATTAATTCAGGAAAGCAAACCTATTCAATCTGATGCACAAATATTTGCTGTTCTAGAAGGTCGACTTCATCCAAACTAAACTTGAGTCCTTAAACCACAAAGTTTAACAAACTTGGCTTTGAAACTTCGCTTTAAACCTCCTGTCAGTGTATAACTCAACTTGATTTCAAACTAAGTGTGAATTAACTTGAAAATCATAATGAAAAGAAAATTAAGGATAATTTACTTCCTGCATAATAGTTTACAAGCACAAAATTTCAAAAATAATACGTGTGGTTTCGCAGGACACCCGGTAGGAACGAAGTTCCTTACATTTTTCATTAAATATAAATGATAAAATCACAGTGCTAAGCATGTATACCTTGCTAACTACTTATACATTATGGCGTAGTTAGAAAAGAGACAAAATTAAAAATAACTAACTGTTTGTACTTAGCGGAGTTAAGGAAAAATTAAAAGAAAAGCATTATTTGTATCATTAAAGCAAGCGTTTTACCAAAATTAAAAATAACTAACTGTTTGTACCTAGCACAGTTAAGGCAAAATTAAAAGAATAGCATTATTTGTATCATTAAAGCAGACAATAAATATGTATTGAATAATGAGAAAAACGTTAATCATGATAGGTTTATAGTTAAAGAGTGGGTTTGTAGTTGGTAGGTGAAAGGACTGTTTTCTACCTACCCCGCCTACTAATTTAAAATATTATTAAATATATCTCTTCCCTACTCAAAAACGTCTGCTTTCAATTATAAACTGTTTCAATTGTACTTTAGACGATTTGTAAGAAGTTTTATTAAAATCGTTACGATAGAACGTAAGAATCGGTAAAAACGTTGTTTTTTATTTTAAACGGTTAGGTCCACTTAATATAATTTAGCGATCTTTATCACTTCTTAGCAGTGTCGGTGTTCGTTTTACTAAAACAATTTATTTAAAAAAGTTGTTTGTCTCATTAAATAGATGAAGTTAGCTTTTTTTCCATCCTAAATTCCAATTTTACGTTTACGTGAGCGTTGCGCGTGAACGCTTGGGCGGATAACGTTGTCCAACGAACTCGCCTAGGCATTGGTAAAATGAACATGTGTCTCAAATGTCAACAAACTCGATCATCTTTTACTCAAGTAGTCGTCATTGGTAGATTCCGTGACGCTTAGGTTTTGTGGCGGTGATTTTGTGACGGAAATTTTGTGACGGTGATTTTGTGACGGTCGTTTTTTTCGGATGCACTCCCGTGCTCCAGAACGTGCCATAAGGAACTTCGTTCCAAAAACAACTTTAATTGGATTTGTGTTTTCTATTAACTAATGCATAACAAATTTAATTAAAGCTAGCCAACAAAATACTTCTCACCTTTTGTGGTTTCATTATTAATATCACGTATACATCTAGAATATTTCCTGTAAAGTTCGAATTCATTTGTTTTAATTGTTAGCTTGAAATCAAGTGGTTGAAATTCCCGTAAACAGAAATTGCACTAGTTGTAGAGGTACCATGAATAGATAAAATCCCACTATTATTAACGAGGTCAAGTATATACTTGATATTTATCAATTATCCAAATAATTTGATTGCAAAATTCAATCGAATCATCCTTAATATGTTAAAACATTCATTTACTATTACTATTGTACTTTATATGTTCACATAAAGCGATCAATTACACACGGTAAATTATGTATTAGCGAAGCTTGACAATACATTCCAGGGCACTTCTTTAGATTGTTACTCCCCTTATAAAAAAAACCAGAGGGGAGTAACAATCTAAAGAAGGTGTACAGAATGTTCTTCTTTAGACTGTTACTCCCCTTATCAAAGAAGAGGGATATTCCTTTGTCCCAAAGTACATTGGACTAAATATCCCTTTGTCTTTATAGTTATTTAGCCTAAGTCATTTTTAGGTTGAACTAGCCTATACGGGGCATCATGTATAGAAATGAAAAACACTGCCACATATAATTAAAGTCTTTTCTATATATTGATAAAAAAAAAATGCACCAATTATGGATTCTTCTTCATTTCATAAGTTTTCTCTTAATACAATTTCCATCTTCAGTCCTCTGTTGTGAGACACAGCAGTATACAGGTCGATTTTGGGAATCTTGGGCGTATGTATCTGTTGTAGATTACCTGAGCTTCGATGGTTTTTTAAGAGAGTATGAAATGAAAAAGAATACATAAATAATGCAATTTATATCAATATACAGCAAACACTATAATTATGTATGCATTATATTTGTTAGTTTTTGCATTTCTATACATGATGCCCCATATAGGCTAGTCCAACCCATTTTTATACTAAAACAGCATAGGGGAGTAATAATCTAAAGAAGTACCCATTTAAGGACATTTACCACAGTTCAGTTTCACCATGAGAGTTGAAGAGGTATCATGTTGTCCTTTTTTGTCTTCCACAGTGAGAGCCTTCAAGTAAACGGATAGAATGCCATGATTCTCAGAGTTAGACGTCATTTGGTACCTTTTGCGAGTCGTACATTGTAGAAGATTGTTGAACGGAATTGTGCATTGGCCTATCTACGCTCAAAGGCCAAATTCTTTTTAAAACCATAATATATAATAGCGTTTAATGTTGGATTTTTATTTTAGTTTTTGCATTCGGCCGAAGTTACGCAGTTCTTTTTACGGCCAGAGCGTTGCAAGGTGTTGGATCATCTTGCTCAAGTGTATCAGGTGATTATTTTTTAGTTTTATTATATTTTAATTTATTTGTTTGTAAATACAATTAAGTAAAGAATTATTAGACTGTCTCTTCTGTAAAAATAATACTTGTTTATTACCAAAGCATCTTTTGGCCTCTATAAAGCCATCATCCTTATCATTGTCGGCTATGGCAGAAAAATAATTGTATTAAAAAATTAGTTTAATAAAGTTGAGCCTTATGTTGGTCCCCGTCATAATTTAGACTGAACAAACTGCAATTAATAATTAACTAATGCAACTCTAATTCTTCCTTAATTGGTATTGAGGTGAAAACTAACAGCTTTGACAAATAAACAATTTTTATTTGCAGTTGTTGTTTATCCAATTTGTATAAAATAATATATTTGAAGGTTTTACATGGTCAATTATTACTAAAACGATTTGTACTCTAAATAAGCTACCGATTAGAAGATGGAATAGACTCGAAATGTAAATAAATTAATAGTAAAAAATGTTTTAAAAAGAATCTTTTATTCCTATTCTTTTTAGCAAACCCTTTCATTTGATATCCATATCATGGGCGTGTCAGCCAGTCATCTTGGGCTGTCAGCCATATTGGATTTAAAATGACGTCACTTAGCTAAGCATGTATTATCATCAAAACTAATCGTGTATGCAAAATTTAAATTTAATCGGTTGAGGATAACTGCTTTACACTTCAGTTACAAGATCTGACCCGAACATACATACGAAAATTGCAAATTATATAAAAGCTTGTAACTGAATTGACAATCATCAGCAGCGAGTTTGACTAAAACTCAATTGTTCCTTTTAAATAGAAACAAATGTCAAACATGTTAATGCATAAGCATAAGCATATTAAACCTGGTAAGAAACTAATTAATTTTTACATCATATATAATACAGATTTTACCAATTAATAATAATCCAAGATACCACAGCAAAACGATGGGTATAGTTGGAGTGATGTGTCACACAAATTCAGCGTGTTATCTACTTTATGAGATCGATAGCAAATGATATAGTCTGTCATTTTTACAAATGTCAATGAACTTTTCGCATTGGTGAAGATTACCCATGTAAAACAGTGCAATGTATGCAAATCATAAAATAACAGGAATCGGTTAAAAATCGGAATATCCGTGCACAAAATTGCAAGACAAAATTGCCTTCACTAAATTTGCTGAATCTTATTTCTTTTAATTTGATAATTATTTTTTTTTAGGAATGGGAATGTTAGCTGAAAGATATCCTGATGATAAAGAACGAGGTAACGCTATGGGTATAGCGCTTGGAGGTCTTGCCTTGGGCGTGCTGATAGGACCGCCCTTCGGAGGAGTTATGTACGAATTCGTGGGTAAAACAGCTCCTTTCCTCATCTTGTCTGCTTTGGCTCTGGGCGACGGATGTAAGTATCAGAAATAATTTATTATTCCATAATAAATAATCGCTTTTTTTCAATCATAGCGTTCGTCACCTCTAAATATTGTCAAGGCTTACCCAATTTCAAAATTTATCTTTGGCAGCAGTCTCCAGTTTCGTATGCCAAAAGTCTGCAGATCCTTTTCAACTTTGTTGAGCCACCTACTTCTGCGTCTTGCGCTTCATCTCACATATTTATTAATTTTGTAATATGATTTCAGTGTTGCAGCTAATTCTCCTGCAGCCAGGTGTTGTTAAACAGGATGTGGCCGCTCCATCCTTAAAAGCCCTCGTCACTGATCCCTACATCATCTGCGCAGCAGGTACCTAATGATCCTAATGTTATTGAAGTATTACAGCATTTTTGTACTTTCTTTTGTTTTAACATGATTCGTTAAAAATTACCATGGATTCTCATTGAAATGTTTTTATTCCAGGTGCAATTACGTTTGCCAACACTGGAATAGCAATGCTAGAACCATCTTTACCCATTTGGATGATGGACACGATGGGAGCAGGCAGGTGGAAGCAAGGTGTAACGTTCCTACCTGCCTCCATTTCTTATCTTATCGGCACCAACCTCTTTGGACCTCTTGGTCACAGAATGGGAAGGTATGGTGTTGACATTGAACATACATTTTATAAGAAACTATTTATTGGTTCCTGAAACTAGAATAAATTCAGTTCTACTTGAATATATTTACTATTTTGCAGATGTCTATTGGTATTATGATATAATGTACTTAGTTCTTGGTCTTCCTATGCTGACTTTGCTATTTTCAATTCCATAGGTTGTAGGTATATTTGTATTAACCCCCTGAAATAGAATTTAAATTAAATTCTAGATCTTCCGATGATAATCGCTTTTGATAAAATAGTTTGAGTTGGCAATAGATCCTGATGTTTCACACATACTGTTAGGTACATCTTTAGAATATCCACGATGTTCTTAGGCAGGAGACTAACTGACTTTAATAATCAGTAAACGATGAAAGGCCACATATTTACCTGACGACCTAATATGGATGTGAAACTTAGAGAACTAAATCCAAATGAGTGGATTGTTGTATAAGTTGCCTACTCACCACTTAAACCAGTTCTTATCATATAAACTCAAAATGCCAAAATTCTTTTTCTCAAAAATGCCGAATAATTTTCGGAAAATGACCTATATAATGTTTAGGGTGCGTAGACGAAACCAAGGACCCTTATAACTTCCTGCGTTTGTCTGTCTGTCTGTAACGCACCCGATCTCCGAAAGTACTCAACAAAAAAATTTAAATCTTTGCAGTTATAGAATGTGCAATAACCCAACTGCACAAAAAATACAGGGTGGCTAACTAGATCCAAAATGTCATAAATCGCCGCCAAGCTTGAAAATTCGGGGGAATTTCAATGTGTTTGGACGATACTCCGTTTTAAAGGCGATTGTGTCACGTCAATATAATAAACAGTTCAAAAATTATAGCTACAACAAACTTTTATTTAGTCGCCATCTTGAAAAGGCTGAGCCGCTTATGCTGGAATGCTGGTAAACGAACTCGTTCAATTTGCTAAATGGCACTTCTTTTGATTGTTACTCCCCTTAGAAAAAAACATAGGGGAGTAACAATCTAAAGAAAGTGTACGGAATTTTCTTCTTTAGACTGTTTCTCCCTTTATAAAAACAAAAGTGTGATATTCCTTTGTCCCAATGAAAATTGGGCTAAACATACCTTTGTCTTAATAGTTATTTAGTCGAAGTCATTTATATTCTAAAAAAAAAAAAAAAACATAGGGGAGTAAAAATTTAAAGATGGACCTGCTAAATTGCCCACGTACCCTTTGCGAGTTTACCGAAAGCAGATTATTTAGCAACGTTTATTTTATTTTATTATATTTGTTTACAAAGGTTATACATTATTAGACATTTTCAATAAAAATAGTTGTTAAAACCGGGCTCACATTGAGATGTCGTGACGCAGGCCAGGCAGGAAAGTGTTTTGAACAATTATACGAGTCCGCGTGAATCGAGTCGCACACCAGGCCAAGGCAGTTCTGTGCCACACGTGGCCTGCTCTATGATTGTGGATCTAGCGCCTCAATTCACAAAGTCTCGTATATTTCTGCTGATCAAAAAAACCTGCCCTGTCCTGCGTCACCTGCGTCTCATTGTGCGCCTGACCTTACATTCTATACTTTACTTGTTCATTCAATATCTTTTCTAATTCTCTTACACCAATTATCTTAATCGACTTTTTCAGAAATGAAATTATAAAGTAATAATAAAAAAAATAAACGAAGACGATGTGAAGAGAACAAAATATGAAGAATGTCCCAGAAGTAATTCCATTTCATGTTTCAAGCTTAGTTTTTTTACTATTTTTTTAATTTAATTTATTTTTTATTTGTATTTCTCAAAATAAATATTTTATGTTCATTTTAACACTTGTACATTTTTTTTTTTTTTTAAATATTATTAGTTATCACTGGTAGGAAGTTCAATTATCACTTAAATGATTGTGGTAGCGAAGCATTAGCTTTTAAAGAAAAACACTTTTCTTTAATTATAATTTTTCATTACACTGAAAGATTTCGTTAGCTTACTAATCTGGATCTTCAAAGTTTATAGATAGTAAAAAAAAAATGTAAAAAGGGTTGAATCGGAAAGACTGAAGACACAAACTTTTGTAATAAAATGAAAGAACAGCACATCCGCTTCATTTCCAAAGAGATATGACAGTTTTTCACTCTGATTTTTAAAAGATAGTTAAATGAGCAGGGGTTAAATCGAATTAGATCTGTAATTAATTTTAGATTTGCATCAGAACATAAAGGGAAAAAGGCTGAAATTAATGTGGCACATAGCTTCCTCAAGTGCAAGCATTGGACCAATGGAAGCATAGTGAAAGTAGTGAACATGAGGATAAAATAAATTATAATAACAAATACATAATAATATAATAACAAATACAATGTGATGGATTTCAAAATATAGATGGTACTAAAAAGTTAGGATGTGAGCATTAAAAAAATCCATAATAATAATGTGACCTCACTTGGAATTGAAAGTGTGGTTGTTTGGATCTTTTTCGATTCCCAGTGGGATCACATTTATTTTTATTCAATAGTTAATATTCGCAGAGGGTTAAATTTGATATGAGCCCTTCTGTGGATTAATTTTAACGTACCACCTAAATTTCATTAGTATCATCAAGTTATGGTGGTGCTTAAAAATTTTGGTGGATCGACAGACAAACTAGAGACCAGAAATATTCCCTGATATGTGATATGTATTTCAGCCTACTAGACATCCGTAGGCTGTCTGTAATTTTCTTTATAATGCAATTACGACCAAACGCGTCGTTCGATTTTCTTCAAATTTTGCATGGATTTTCCTTGAATACATAAAAATCAATGTAATTTGGTTTTATTTTTTTGGACGCGAGGTCTTCTGTTCTCATAACTACATGTTTATATCTTGAAGAATTTACTGTGAATCGAATAAAAATTTAAGATAACGAACATAAGTCAAAAGTAAAATACTAATAAATAGAGAATTCACGGACGTTTCGAAAATAATATAATATTATAATATCATCATTCTTGTTTATACCTCAAAGAATTTAATATTCCTAAAAGTTAGTAATTCCAAAATGTCTACCTCGAAGACATTCATACACAAAAAAAATCTTGATGTTACACAATTTTACCATTTTTAGCGTTCTTGCCTTGACTATTTTTTAAATTAAATTGCATGATGAAAATGTTATTTATAATTATATGGTTTAGATTTTTAATATCTATATATGTTAGCGGCACATTTTACACACAAATAATTTCAATTTCTCACATTTTTATAATGAGGATGAAAGCACGCTTTGCCTACATCACACAATGACTGCCACCCACTATTAATAATGTTTAGTTTTTTATTTATTTATATTTCTGCAACTAATTGAAGAATATAATAATCCTTAAAGAAAAATTTGTATATTGCTTATGCATATGTAATTATTGTTTCAGGTGGATGGCCACTTTAATAGGTCTTATTGTCATTGGCATCTGTCTACTGTGTGTAAGTAATACATATTATGTTATTACAATTAATATTGTTATTGAGCACAAATAACAGCTGAGTGTTGTACCGATTGTTAATTTGTATTGTAAAATTTAAGAAGGTAGAAGTAATACGATTAAAAGAATTATGAGTAAAAAAAGTATAACTAAATATTAAGAATTATGTCAGATATGGGAGCGTCTATGGAGGTCATGTTAAAGGAATTACACAAACTGTTTCTCCATGTAAATTGAAATTACATCAATTTCAAAGCAGCTTTGAGACTTCAAAAGGTCATCATCAGTGCCTGTAGCAGAAGAAAAAGAGTTATATTAATAAAAAGATTTAGTGAGAGGTGAGATCAATGTTAAGACTCCTTAGGTTTCACTTCGATTTTCCATTAAGAATTATAATAATTATTGCAATGACATGCAAATTAGATTGTTTCCAGAGAATAGTCGTTAATTTCTTAGGAACATAGTGCCCCAAGAATATTCCTTCTTGACACTCTATCCTTGACAACTTCAGTAACCTTCCCACCTCATTCTAGTCACCCTACATACAGTCCAGGTCTTCCAGGTATACTTGGGATGTCCAAAGCGCCGATATCGCTGGGGATTCCAATCAAAGGTGGAAGGCAATGCTAATATCTCTTAAGAGGGTGGTCTGTTAAGCGTCGCTTGCTCTTCTTGTGTTTCCAGGCTACTGGCTCTTGTATAGATATCCTCTCTAGCTCATCGATGAGGAGATTCTTAAAGAAGACTTGCAGTTTTCCATTTAAGACCCTGTTACCTTCCAGGACTCGCATTTCTAGGATACGTTGCAGCTAAACATTTTTCGTTCGATTTGTTCAAAATCTGACTCTGAACAAAATAAAGCATCTAGGTGAGCATAGTAAGGGAGAATGGGCTTTAGCTGGGAAAATACTGTCAGAGTTTTGCAGATCCTGGAATTGACATCATTCTCATCACCTATCACATATGGTTATCCTCTGGAAGCCATACTCTCCCAGATAGCAGAAGAAGTCAGTCTGGTAAACTATAATTGAAACTACGGATAATTGGAGTTGTCAACACGGTGACCTTGCGTCACCTGTATGGAAACCCATAACTACAATAGAAGTATACAGCCTTGGGCCTCCCGTAGGCTATTGAACCATGGATTATTCGGATACCTTTTTCTCAAAAGCATTAAAAATTTCAGCTTCCATTGCTATTAATGAAAGTCTCTGAGGTACCTTTACAAAGTACCTTTTAAAGAAAGATGCATATAGTAAACAGATATTACAGATGATTATCTTGGTGATACGAGATAAGAACCAAACAGAATTGATAGAAGTTTTATAAAGCTTTATTTACTGCCTTTAAGTCACTGCTTAATTTAAAAGGATGTATCATTGGAGGAGGTCAATCCCAGCAATTTAAAGAATCCAACGTCCAACTTTCAAAAGAAAGTTTTGTAAGGTTTATGCAGCTTATGAAGCGACATACTAACCCCGTGTCACCTATTATATAAATTGTTGTATAAGCCCTTTGACAGGCCTAGGCCCATCACGGGGGGTTTAACCATGGAGTTATTTAGTTGGTTAGCTTTCCCGGAAGTCATATAATTTTAGTCAATGATTAATTCCATATTTCTGCTAGCTTATAATTTTCTTTTTCTTTAATGGATTTAATTATAGGTAACAATATAATAACTGATTAATTATTACTAACAATTAAGCTCTTCATCGATTTACTTGATCTGTGTAAAAACAAAACAGTTTCTAGTCCATTATCTACTGTAGAATCTTTAAAGCTGTAGTTTATATATCCAATCAAACTGTCTCATTGTTCTTTATATCAGCTTTTTCTTCTTCTTATCTTGATATAAATCCACCCTTTTTAAGCGAGCTAGCCATTAGAATGCTCTCGATTTGTAAAAACAAGTAAAAAAAAGGAAAATAAAAAAGATTAATTACCTCTTTAAAAAAAAAGTCTAATTATTTTGTGTATGAAAACGTGTAAGTTAATTGATACATGATAGAGAATTAATTATTTATTAAACATTTTTATTATTATTACATATACTATTTTAAAGTACTCTACTATTTTTATACTAATTATACTTTTTTTATACATTCCAAGAATGGGGCACTAACACGGGCTATTGTGTCACATTGTTAGTTAGTTTATACCATTTCAATTTATTAATTTATGAACTTAATTTGTTTCTCTAGATTCCGCTGGCACGAAGTTTGAACGACCTTATAATTCCTAATGCCGGCTTGGGTTTCGCCATTGGAATGGTAGACAGTTCCATGATGCCACAGCTAGGATATCTTGTAGATATAAGACACGAAGCAGTCTACGGCTCGGTCTATGCCATAGGAGACGTCGCCTTCTGTCTTGGATATGCCATTGGTAAGAAATAATTATTTATTTATTACTACGTTTTTATTAGCTTGCATTCTTGTTTGTTTGTTTGTCCGGTACAAATCTGGCAATCGATTTCTAACTAACTTCCCGAATAGCTAGACATTTGAAACTTTTAGCAAAGCTCAGAACACGATGACAATGCATTATTTTAACACTTTTAGCCACCTTTCAGCAGAATTTAATTAGTTTTCAGCAAATTTTGCTGTGCGAAAAGTTAGTTCGGAAAAAATCCGCAAGTTATTTTATTTGTATATTTACGCAATCTTTATTTTGACGGGTCTCAAATTTGTGATAGATAAACATTGAATTACAGCAAAACAGGAAATATTGATTATATTATTTATCGATTATATTATTTCAAATATATCGATGGCACGCTTAGATTTGGTGTTGGGGAGATCCGTTGTACAAAGATTTATCCTTTTATAGGTTTAAGATCAGCTCTCTGGATGGTTGTCATTTATGTGAAGTAAATAAATTCGGAACTATTTTTTTTTTCACTAACATTATATATTATATAACAATAACAATTATATTATCAACATTACATACGATTCAACAGAAAATTTAAAAACGTAGTATATAAAAAGTTCTTTTTATCTTGAAATTATTGTTTTTAAGTTGGTTTATTTATTTTATTTATATCGTAGGCTTTGTGAGAGAAGTCGTTAAGTCACACATCGCAGTTTTCTATTAGAGAAAATGTTTATTTAATTAATTATCTTTTTTGTTTTGTTGAAATAGTTATAATTTTAATACATTCCCAATTTTTGTTTAATTAAATATCCCTAAAAATAATGAGTGACACAAAGCCCAAGGTATACCGTGTATTTTATGGAGTTCATCAGCAGCTAGGTTATAACATCCTTAACTATAAATTTAAGACAAATATTAATTCAGATGTCGTTGTATCTGCTTGCTTCTAGAAAGAACTATATCAATTTATTATTACTGTCACCTGGTTGTATGCCATTTCTGTTAGTGTGTGAGACAATTTATGGTTCTTCTGCAGTTGTTCAAGTGGGTAGCAACTTTTAAAAGGTGTGCTATACTTAATGAATCATTACATAGTCCACATTTTGGAAAATTCTTGTTCCTAGTAAACAACTAACAGTAAGTCTTAAGTACCTGAAACACATCGAGATGCAGGTGACAAATAGCAAGGCAGCGCAAAACAGGGCAGATTTTTCAACCTCAGACATTTGCGACATTGCGCTAATCGAAACGTCATATCTACAATTGTGATTTGGTGTACAATTTCCCCAATAATTACTTTCTTAACTAAAATCCATAGGTTACCTAATTCAAAAGTCTGTATTAGGGAATTATGGATAAGTTATAGAAAACTCTATAAATTCTTTCAGCTAGTTTGCACTGATTATAAAATGCAAATTTGTTTACTATTTCAGGTCCAGCGATGAGCGGTATGCTAGTGAATACAATAGGTTTCGAGTGGATGCTGGCATGCATCGCCATATTGAATTTTGCTTATGCGCCCTTCCTTATCATGCAGCGCAACCCACCATCTAAAGAAGAGAAAAAGGTATTTACTAAATTTAATAACTTATTACATTGAATAATCTCTTATACAAATATAATCTGTATATACTATCTAAGAGTGCCGAATATTTTATAAAAATAATCGGACGCGGAGTGTCTCGCAACTGTTCCTTACCAAATAATTCCAAAATTTTCCAATCCAAGTTGTAATATGGTGACTTATTCATCTTATAGAAAGGTATAATTGGCGCAAATTTTTAGCTTTAACTGGAGAAATTATTTACCGTTAAATTTTCAAAGTTTAAAAGTCAATATTTCTGTATTATTTACCTTAGTTGTTGCCATGTGCAAAATTTGGGGAAGATTGAAATACGGGAAGTGGTTCAAAATCGGGGTAACGGAAAAGTGCGATGAAACTTACAAAGCAAAGTAATATAAAACCAGTAAAATATCGGTCCGAGACAAATCAGACAAACTTTCTCATATACAAGTTCATAATTATTTTCCCAGTGTTTTCCATTTATTAGCTTTCGTATGTAAATTTAATTATTATTGAATATTTCATCAAAATGTATCATAAAAATAACATCTCCTGGGCGGGGAATCGAACCCGGGCTCTCTCCGTCCACGTTTTTAAGCTTTTTTTAGGAACTAGATTTTTCCCTGGAAAACGGTTTATATCGTTAGATTCGTATTTAAATGGGCTACATTTTAGAATTTTTTAATCAAAATCGTCGGAACCGTTTTCGAGAAATAATTATTTCCACGTATTTGCAGAGTTTTTGGGGGTTAGCGCAATTTTTTAAAAACCACTTGTTTGGACTCAGGGGACCTCAAAACGTGTAAATCCATCAAATTCTCAAAATCGAATTTTCGCCATCACAATACTTTCTCTTTATATGAAAAAGTAAAAAATATTAGAATTATATAAAGTAGATAATTGTTTTTGCGAAATTGTAAAGCAAGTGAGGCTCTAAAAGCTAAAGTGTGTTGTAAAATGTGGAACTTATAAGTAGGTTGCAAATATTGAAAGAAAGTTACATAAGTGCTAAAATTTAAGATACTAAGTATAAAGGGTCATACTTGTAAACTGATTATTAGATTTTAGTAAGTAGCTTTGAGTGTTTCAAAGTTAACTTGGCTGCCTTAACGGTGAAGTTATTTGTAGATTCATAATAAGTAAATAATTAGTTGTAATCGAGAACACACAACATTTTTAAAGGGATCTTGATTTTTGAAAGTTGGATGTAAATTTGTTTCAACAGAGTTTGTTAAGGTGAGAAGTAACTAAAAAAGAAAAAAATCACAGGGAAGTACTTGCGTCCAAGTACTTTTTAGGGTTTTGTAGAAGATTAAGCATGCCCGTTATGTAATTATGATTTTATTCTTCGATCTCAAGGGTCCGGGTTCGATCCCCCGTGGGGTCACAATGTTTTTCATCGGTAATAACGACTAGAAAAATTCATTTTTTCAAACCATTTCCATTGCTTCACCATAAGGTATAACCATGAATTATTTCGATGTTTTAGGACCACCCGTTATATAGTGGTTGGGGAGGGGGGAAATTTTTGGGGTATATTTTGACTTATAAAATTAATAAAGAATAAAAAATTTAAAAAAGCAAATATATATATTTAAATCCTACTCTTCACCAGCTTTCATATGATACCCAACTCAAAATTTTTAAAAAATAAAATTTTTGGCGCACTTCAAATTTTCGATCCTAAAATTGGCAATTTTTTAAAATTTGAGATGAACTTCCGGAATTTTCATCGCCCCACAATAAGGCATTTGCATGAATTATTTCGCAATTTTAGGACCAGCCGAAGTATAGTGGTTGGGGGGGGGAAAATTTTTTTTGGGTATATTTTGATTTTTTTACCCAATACGGAATGCAAAATTTACAAAAGCTTATATATATTTGCGTCATACTCTTCAGCAGCTTTCATTTGATACCCCACTCGAAAATTAAAAAAAATATAAATTTTTGAGTTTACAACATTTTTGCGAATTGCGCATGCGCATATTTAATTTTGAACTTCTGTATATTTTTCCTGTGGTTGGGTCAAAAAGTTGCACCAGTATTTCAAATTTCAACTCTTTAGCTTAAACGGTTCGGGCCCTATGAACCAAAGAGCGACGGACAGACGGACACATCACCCTCGGCATAAGGGTTTTGAGAAGAATCTACAAAACCCTAAAAAGATAGTACAAGAAATACACTAAAAAAGTCTTACAAAGCCTTTGTTAAATTTTTTCCGCAGATAAAGAGCTGAGAGCGCTGTTATACTGTGGGTAGTTTGGTAGAAGTGGGGCACAAGGTCTTGCTCCTCATCCCTTCCTCATTTAGGGACGAAAAGATAGGGAAGGAAGAGATTCAATGATTTCTTAAATCACTGAATCTCTTCTTAAATGCATTGGAACCTTCCAGACTACATATTCGATCTATCGATAATTTATCTGACCGAATTTTATTACTCTTATTGACAAACTAGTCACACTATTAGTATAGACCAAGAAACATTTAAAGGGGGAAAAAATTATAATTCCGCTCTATTCTTCAGATTTTAGATTATTTGCTGTATTTAGTTTCTAAGTTGGACTTTATATATCTGAAACCATTTAAATACCTGTCTGTGCATATATTATTAGTTCCTGAGATGTTTGAATTATAATGTCAAAACTAGTGACGCGACGCATATAGAACACACGTAGTAAAAAAGAATAATTTTGCTCTAATATCGGCCATATTTGTTTTCAATATGGCTACCAGGAGAAATTTTTCGGGGAAAAACTTACATATTCTTAATCTACCTGAAAATAGCTTTAAAATGATATGTGGACATTCGACTATATAAGCATTTTTTTTTTTTTTTTTTTTTTTTTCAAAACCCACATATCGGCCATATTTGTTTTAAATATGGCTACCAGGAAACATTTTTACGGGGGAAAACTTACATATTCTTAATCTACCTGAGAGCTTTAAAATGATAATATGTGACTTGCTATAATAAGCATGAGCTTATTTTTCTCAAAATCCACATTTCGGCCATGTTAATTTTCAAAATGCCGGTAAAAATGGAAATTTTGAAGTAATTACGTATTTACATATTCTTTCCCTACTCTTTATGATTTTTTCAAAACGATGTCATGCACGCTAAAAACTTTTTGTTTAATCTCCACCATAATATTGGCCACCATTTTGAAAATATTAAGTGTGGACTTTCCAAAAACTATACAGTTGTCACAAATGCTGAAATCCACCCATGTGATAAATTTCGTTCAAATCGGTAAATTTTTACGTCTGTTATATTTAGACAAACAAACAAACACACAAACTTTTAAAAGTCCAGAAATAACAAACAGTCTTAAACTAGGTTCTTTTAATATCGGCTGCTACCTTTTTGTACTTTAAAAAAAAAGTTATTTTATTTACGATTAATTAAATTTTATTATTTTGCATTCTCCTCTGATATTTTAATTTAATTGTTTCAGAATTTAATACTTGGTGAAAAATCATCAGTTCGATACGTCACTTATCAAAACGACGATGAGGAAGAATAAAAGAATAAAATTAATATAATTATAAAACATTAAAAATATCATGAACATAAAATCCAAAAATGAATGTAAGTATATCAACAAAAATGTTCATATAAAAAAAAACCCACGTCATAACTTTATATTTTTTAAAATTTTATTTTTTACAAATAAATAAGATCAAACCAAAAGATATATATTAATTAAAAATATATATTACATTATTCAAACAAAAGGGTAAAACATAAAAATAAAAATAATTTTCAAATTATCAACGGAGACACATAACTATAGACAAATAAGTTTATATTTAATTGAACAATAAATTAAATTATTTTATAAAATAAAATAATAATTATTATTGACATCGTGGTCCAATAAACAAAAAATAAAATAAAAATTTCAAATATTAAAAAAAAAAAATTGTTAAATACAAAAATTAAAAAAGTAAATTAAAATATTATAAAAGTTTTATTTTTAATTTCATTTATTTATTTCAATAAAAAAGCATTTATGACAATGTATTAATTGTAATAAAAAATAAAAAATAAAATAATTTTATTGTTATAGTATAAAAATAAAATATAATATATCTAAAATAATAATAATATAACGATACAAAAAAATAAAGTATAATTAAATATTAATGTATGTAATTTATGCCCTAAATAAATGATAGTATATAAATGAATTTATTAACAACAAAAATAGTATTAAATAATTACTTAGAAGAAGAAAGAAAATAAAACAAAGTTAGTTCATTATAAATTTACATAAATAAATAATACATTAACATAATAAATAAAAATGAATTACTTTATTCTTAAATAAATAAAAAATAATAATAAAAAACTTTCTTTTAAATATAAAAAGTAATACTAAATATGCTATAATTATATCATTTATTTTCTACATAGATAATATAAAATATATATTTAATGTACTTTATAAATTTTATTATTTTATAATTAGATAAAAATAAATAAAATCATTATATTTGTTTTAAAATAATTTTATAAATGCAATTTTTTTTAAAATAAATCAAACATTTGTAATTTAAAATAAAATATTTTAATTTAGCTTTTTTTTATAAAATACCTTTATTTATTGAAATAATATTATAAAAATAATAAATAAAAAATAAATAAGTTCAATGTTTCCAGTATGGCCTATGGAGACTCTCAAGAGTACCATATCAGTATTTTTTTAATGAAAATAAATTAATAAATTATTTGGAAATTATAAAAAAAAAAAAAAAATGATAATAAATAAACTAGAGCGGGAGGTCAAAAATAAAGATAATAATTTATTATTTACTTGCACTTTTTCTTCTTAACTTTCTGCACTTGATTATTGTTTTATTATTTCTATTAAAATAAATAATAAATAAATAAAATTTACTTTTTTAAAATAAATAAATAAAATTTACTTATTATTTTTTTAAATAAATAAATAGAATTTACTTATCCTTTTTTTAAAATAAATAAATAAAGTAAAAATAATATGAATAAATTAACAAATAAACAATTTTCAGTCAAAGCATATGTGATACAATAAGTAATTCAGAATAAAATATATGAAAGATACAGTATTCACCTTTATTAACTTTTATTCTTATGTAAATTATTCGAAGTACAAAATTTGTGGATTTATACCATAAAATAAACAAATGAAAAAGATTGTTTATTTTATATATTTTAGACGAATTTCAAAATTCATAATACGTTTTTTTAAAAAAATAAATAGAATAATCTTATTGAAATATATATAATTTATTAGACTGTGATATATCGTATAATTGAAGATATTATTAAATTTTTTTGTAAATATTACTTTTAATATTTTTCATTTAAATATATTTTAATTTTGTTAATTTAGTTTAATACATTTTACATTTATATTTAATTACATTATTTAACTGGTAGGTAAATAATTTAAACTTGCTTGATTAATTTTTTCAAGTAAATAATTTTATTTACTTTCAACTAAAAATTTTTTTTTTTTAATTACTTAATTGGTAATTTAAATGGGCAATGATTTAAAAATTGGATGTTTTATTAAAAGTAATATATATATATATATATATAAAATATTTCCTAACAAATTTTCAAGATTCAAAGTAAAGCGTTTTTACTATCAAATAAAATGCCTGTTATTTGGTCATTTATTATTGAAAAAAAATGTCAAAAAAATCAACAAAAAAGAAACATCTTTAAACAATATCAGGTAATCCCTCTTTTTAACATAAAATATTGACATAAAAATAAATATGATTTAGGTACATACTGTGTCTTTTATGATTTTTTATTAATATTTTTATTTCTTTGTTCGTTGATAATATAAATCTTTTTTAAAAAAGAAATAATTAAAAATAAACATTATTATGACATTCAAATATTTTTAAAATAATATATATACTAATAATAATTATAAAAAAAACATAACAGAAAAAAAAAATATTTGATTGTTAAATTAAAAAAAAATATATATAAATATATATATATATATATATATATATATATATATATATATATATATATATATATATATATATATATATATATATATATATATATATATATATATATATATATATTTAAAAAAAAAGAAACACCTGAAAATGTGACATTTAAAAAGAAGCAAAAACTCACGACTAGACACTGATAGGCACGCAGAATTATAATTTTTTAAGTTTTCATTATAAAATTTAAAGGGCTGAAATGCCCTCCCTGGTCACAACCAAATTTTTTTAAGGGTTGGTTATTTGAAAAAGAAAAATCAGAAAATGAATCGAATTAAATCATTTAATTCGTTACAAAAGAAATGATAAGGAACGCGGACAGTGTGAATTAGAATGTATACTATACTGATTGAGAATTTAATATGTATATGCATATACATATTCATTGCGATATTTATATGTATTATATACATTTATTTAATATATATAGATTTGCAAATTGTATGTAATAGTATATTGATTGGGAATCTTAAAAGTTTATTCGTAATCAATCTTACAATATGTATATTCATTGCAAATTCTATGTATATTGATTGTGCGATTAATACATAAATATTGATTGGAATAAGTGATTGGCAATCTTGTACATTATAGATTTAATTAAGAATCTAATATAAAATTACTAAATCGAGAAATTGATATTTTTAAATCATTTTATATATATTGGTATATTGGTAATTAACATCTAGTTAAAGATCTGTTAATCTATTATTTATAATATCATTAACTCTTTTGATCGTGCGACAGCATTAAAGATCACGAAATAACTGAAATTTCACCTGTTATCTCTGTACGTCGAACGTGAACAGTGAACGCATTAACATGGAAGTATTCTTTAACTTATTATTTACTAGTGTTCTTTTTTAATTGCGTAGAATTTAGTTATATCTGTAGTGGTCCATATATTGTTAGTATTCTTACTCTATTTTTACATCTATATCATATATTTTAGAAAAAATTCTTTAATTAATATTTATTAGAACTTGATCATAATATATGATACTTATACTTGATAATATGTATAATTAGAAGCATTAGAGTTAAGGTATATGTTTATACCTCGTAGGTTTCCTGGTCAGAGACTTATAAATATAATAGATCTTTAAGAGGAGATTTTGTGTATCTCTACGGTTTGAACCCATTACATGGGCCATTCTCAAGGGAGTTGCTCATGGTGAGAGACATTTGCAACTTAGTGGCAAAATTATAAATGGTCAATAGCATAGGGTTCTCCGGTCAGAGACTAATAACTCTATATCTTCAGGAGGAGATCACTTTAGAAATTTTGTGAATCCAAACGTTTCTAACCCATTACAGGGATCATTCTCAAGGGAGTTGCTCATGATAAGAGTCATTTGCAACTTACTTGCATTAGAATGATCCCTGTAATGGATTCGAAACTTTGGGATTCACAAAGGAGTTGCTCATGATGAGAGTCATTTGCAACTTACTTGCATGAGAATGATCCCTGTAATGGATTCGAAACTTTGGGATTCACAATAGAGTTGCTCATGATGAGAGTCATTTGCAACTTACTTGCATTAGAATGATCCCTGTAATGGATTCGAAACTTTGGGATTCACAATGGAGTTGCTCATGATGAGAGTCATTTGCAACTTACTTGCATGAGAATGATCCCCGTAATGGAATTGAACCGTCGGGATTCACAAGGGAATTGCTCATGATGAGAGTCATTTGCAAGTTACTTGCATGAGAATGATCCCCGTAATGGAATTGAACCGTCGGGATTCACAAGGGAGTTGCTCATGATGAGAGTCATTTGCAACTTACTTGAATGAGAATGATCCCTGTAATGGGTTTGAAACGTCGGGATTCGCAAGGGAGTTGGTCATAATGGAAGTCATTTAACATTTTGTTGCATCAGAAGGATCCCTATAATGGGTTCGAAATGTCGGGATTCACAAAATCTCTTTCGTTGCTTCCTTCTAAAGATCTTTAGATTCAATAGGGTAAATGTAGTTGGTAAAAGAGTCAAAATATTAGTACGAAACTAATAACTAAGTTCAATTCTCAGAGCGGCGAGATATTTTCAATAAGATAAGAACTTTGTTAAAACAACCTGCTTATTATTTAAGATGTACTAGTTCTTCAATCAAAACATCCAAATTAAGGAACGTATAAGTATTAAAATAAAACTTCATATTTTAACAAATATAAAAAAAAAAACTTATATTTTTACGAAAAAAATACATAAATTATATTATTATACCTGAGTCAAAAAAAGCTTCTTTTAAAACTTTAAGATAATTAAAAAATATTCTTTATTAATATTTACTTGCATATAATAAAATAGAGTAGTGCATTTATTATGAAACCATATAACATATAACATAGATCTTAGATAAATAAATGGTTTCTAACATAGTTATTTATTTACGTAATAGCGGACTGTTTACAATTTCAAATTTATTTTTTAATCTAATTTAAAAATTGATTGATTTTTTCTTATAAAATAATATTTATTATATTATAAATGAATACTTCAACACTCATAATATATTATGGTTTATTTCAATAATAGTGAAAAACTATAAATAAAAAAATTAATTTATTATAATATGTGTATGAAATAAATTAATTATTTTTAATTTAGAATTTTAGACTATTCTTGAAATAAACCATCACCTTATGATTATTAAAATAACATGAAAAAAAAAATCATCAAATTTATACCCTAAATAAATAACCCTAATTAGAAAAAAGAACCCAAAGTAGGTATAATTGTAACGAGATACTAACCGGTAATGATGTTTTAATAAATATTAAAAAAATTTAACAAAAGAACAAAAGATGATGACAGTTTCTACATTAAATTTTTAAATATATTTAAAACATTAATATATAATATCCCTATTTGAAAAATATCTATAGCGTGAATGAGTTACTTAACAAAATATGCCATAAATATATATCTATACAAAAACATATTTATCAAAATACATTTTATTATAATATTAGTGAATTATATTTGAAAAAAAGTATATGTATAGTTTAGGTATAAACAGGGTAAGAAATTTAAATTTGGTATTAATTGTACTTTTATTAATAAATTATTGCTGAATATAAATTTTTTGATAAATAGTATACTTATATTTATTTTAACTATACAAATTTATTTTTATGTTTTAATTAGTTTTAATTTAATTATTTAATGCTACTTTAAGTCTATATTGCTTTTTGAGTATTTATTTTAACGATTTCTTGGTGACTTCAGCTAATTAATAGAAACGTTAATGAACGTTTATATTTAATTATTATAGTTAGTTTGATTTAATTGTATATTTAAATTTAATTTATGGTCTGTATAGTCCCTAATGATGGTCTCATTTAAAAATGTATTATATACGGAACATAGATCTTAAGTATTTAATCTCCTGATAGATTACCTAATTGAGGATCTACCTTAAGAATTATTCAATCTTGTAATATATTATTATCCAATCTTAAGATCCTAATTGCTCGTAGGATCTGTAATTGAGGATCTACCTTAAGAATTATTCAATCTTGTAATATATTATTATCCAATCTTAAGATCCTAATTGCTCGTAGGATCTGTAATTGAGGATCTACCTTAAGAATTATTCAATCTTGTAATATATTATTATCCAATCTTAAGATCCTAATTGCTCGTAGGATCTGTAATTGAGGATCTACCTTAAGAATTATTCAATCTTCTAATATATTATTGTCCAATCTTTTGATCCTTTTTGCTGGTATTGAGATCTTTAATTGAGGATCTACTTTAAGAATTATTCAATCTTCTAATATATTATTGTCCAATCTTGTGATCCTTTTTGCTAGTATTGAGATCTTTTAATGAGGATCTCCCTTAAGAATTATTCAATCTTCTAATATATTATTGCCCAATTTGTGATCCTTTTTGCTAGTATTGAGATCTTTAATTGAGGATCTCCCTTAAGAATTATTCAATCTTCAATCTTCTAATATATATATAATTGTTCAATCTTGTGATCCTCTTCTTCAGTTTTGTGTTCTTTATTTGACTTGTCCACTTTTGTGGTCGTAATAGTACTTCAAAATGAAACGTTTACCAACAACACCACGTTTCTAAACACAAACCTTTTCTCGTAGATTTATTTATTATAATAAGCTATAATTTTTAAGTAAACATAATTATTTATTTCTTAGGATGTTCTCGTTTAAGCTAAATACGCTTCTATACTTGAGTTATTCTATACTTAATTACTATAACTAATATAATTTAAAATTTATTTTAAAATGTTAATATTATATTTTAGTTGCTTATTCACATTTAAGGAAAGGAAAGGACCTTATTTTATAATTGATTTTTAGCATTTTTGAAAACAAATATTAGTACAATTTATTTATTAATTGATCTTCTTAATCTTAAAAATATAAATATTATTAATTAATGCTTATTTTGGTCTTAATTACTTAGTTTAAAAAAAAAATAATAAACTAAATTAGAGAATAAACATATTTAGATTAGCGTATATTTAGGGTGTAGTTTATTATATACTCATAAAATATAATTAATTCACTATCACAATATAATATTGTAAACAATTTATCGTATCCAATATATTAATTTTTCATTTCGGTTTTCAATTTATTTTTGTGAATTTTCTTATCAGAACGTTGATACAGAATCGATGAAGAAAAAAGCAAAGACAATCATAATAAGACATCGACATTTCGAAATCAAATATATATAAAACAAAAAATAATAATTAATATTCATATTATATATAATTAAATTTTTCTAATAATGAAAATTCCCCTAATTATTGTATCTCTTAGCCTCGATTTTATTTGCCTCTTTATCTCTCTTTTTTTTTCTTTTAAATTTAAACAAAATTATTTATTACAATGATTAAAAAAAATGGTTTGCAAACAACGTCTAAAAAGAAAAGTCATTAATAAAAATATTTTAAAAGAAAAAATATTTTGTGAGGATATTATTATATGTATTTAAAATTGCTTAATTATAACATATTTTACTTATTAGATATAACATTAAAAAGAATTGAAAATTAAGAAAGATGAAAAACTTTGTAGAAATAGCAACATCGAAAAAAGAATGTAAAAAAAAAATATATATATATATATACGAAATTAATTAATAACAACTTGAAAATTAAACAAATTAAAAACAAAATTAATTATAAAATCTTCTACAAATACAATATTTGATCATTTAAAATAGGAATAATCAATATATACAACAGAATAGTGACAATTGTTTTAAGAATGGTGAATGAATTTATTGATAAAATAATTACTAAATGTGATAATTTACTGGGAATAAATGTTCTTCATTAAATGAATAAGTGATCTAGATAAATTGACCAATAGCAAATAAAAGATATGTTGATCTATATAGATATATATGATTCAATCAATTTATTAGTTTAATGGATTAGTGATCTACAAAATTAAACCAGTAGCAGATCGTTAACATTTTTTAGTAAATTATTGACCGACCTAGTGAAACGAAAAACGAATTATTATAATATCTGATGATTGCATTATACGCTATAAGGATTAGCAAAAGTTACCAAACGTTATGATTGACTAAATTCGATAATATATATTGATTATTCCAAGATATTCAAAAAGAAATTAAAGATCTTATTAAGAATTAAAAGGAAAATAATTATACTTCTGAATAGTTATAAAATAATATAAATATTAATTTTAATAGTTATAATATATAAACAATGCCTATTGGAATGAGAATATTTTTAATTACAAACATTTTTTTTATGGAAATTTAAATTGACTCAGGTAAAATTTAAAAACCGATAAGTACAGAAGTGATGTTTGTTTATAAATAATTTAATAGTTATTAAATTATACAAGTTAAGTCGATAAAATAAGTTTCTAGTACTGTTATTAAATGTTTTTTGAACGAAATACATAACAATGTACAGTTATTATTAATAAATTGTTTACCACGTTGCATAAAACCGTAGTATCATCAGAGTAATTGGAATCATTAAGTATAAGACTACACCGGCTAAAAGTCTTATTTTATTATGTTACTCTACTAGAAGTGCTAATGAAAGATCATACTCTAATAAAAATCATAAAAATAAAGTTACTCTGCTAGAGATATTTAAAAAATAAGGTTACAACATGATAAGAATCACATTATTTAAGGTTACTCTGCTAGAGATACTGTATACAAAAGTAGCTTATAATATGATAGAATCGTATTATGCAAGGTTACACTGCTAATAAATGAAGGTTATAATATAATTTAAAAAATCACATTATGTAAGGTTACTCTGTCAGAAATATGAAATATAATAGAAGCAGGTTATGATATGATGTAATTACGTTATGCCAGGTTACTCTGCTAAAGATACTAATAAAAGAAGGTTACTAAATGATAAGAATCACATTATGTAAGGTTACTCTGCTAGAGATACTAATAAATGAAGGTTATAATATAATGAGAATCACATTATTTAAGGTTACTAAGCTAATAAATAAAGGTAATAATATAATAAAAAAAAAATACATTATGTAAGGTTACTTTGCCAGAAAAACTATTAAATGCAGGTTATAATATAATTACATTGTCAGATAACTATTCTGCTAGAGATGCTAATAAAAGAATGTTACAACATGATAAGAATTACATTATGTCAGGTTAGTCTTCTAGAGATACTACTAAAAGAAGGTTACAACATGATAAGAATCACATTATGTAAGGTTACTCTACTAGAGATACTAATATAAGAATCACATTATGTAAGGTTACTCTACTAGAGATACTAATATAAGAATCACATTATGTAAGGTTACTCTACTAGAGATACTAATATAAGAATCACATTATGTAAGGTTACTCTACTAGAGATACTAATATAAGAATCACATTATGTAAGGTTACTCTACTAGAGATACTAATATAAGAATCACATTATGTAAGGTTACTCTACTAGAGATACTAATATAAGAATCACATTATGTAAGGTTACTCTGCCAATAAATAAAGGTTATAATATAATAAAAAAAATTACATTATGTAAGGTTACTCTGGCATAAAAACTAATAAATGCAGGTTATAATATAATTACATTGTCAGGTTATCTGCTAGAGATGCTAATAAAAGAATGTTACAACATGATAAGAATCACATTATGTCAGGTTACTCTGCTAGAGATGCTAATAAAAGAATGCTACAATATGATAAGAATCACATTATGTCAGGTTACTCTGCTAGAGATGCTAATAAAAGAATGCTACAATATGATAAGAATCACATTATGTCAGGTTACTCTGCTAGAGATGCTAATAAAAGAATGTTACAACATGATAAGAATCACATTATGTCAGGTTACTCTGCTAGAGATGCTAATAAAAGAATGTTACATCATGATAAGAATCACATTATGTCAGGTTACTCTGCTAGAGATGCTAATAAAAGAATGTTACAACATGATAAGAATCACATTATGTCAGGTTACTCTGCTAGAGATGCTAATAAAAGAATGCTACAATATGATAAGAATCACATTATGTCAGGTTACTCTGCTAGAGATGCTAATAAAAGAATAAAAATGTAAGGTTACTCTGCTAATAAATAAAGGTTATAATATAATTAAAAAATATAAAGTTATGTAAGGTTACTCTGCCAGAAAAACAAATAAATGCAGGTTATAATATGATATAATTACATTGTCAGGTTACTCTGCTACAGATGATAATAAAAGAAGGTTATAATATGATAAGAATCACATTATGTATGGCTTTACTCCATTAATAATGGAATGTTATAATAAAATAAACACCATAAAGTAAAGTATTATAGTACATATAAACTAATATCATTTTATGTTTAGTTACGTGATCAAGTTATAATTGACTCAGTAGTAAGATATTATAAAATTTATATACCTATTACATATATTGCATTCTAATTATTTGAAATTTGTAATTAAATATGCGTGTTCTAATCATTTATAATTATTGTTTTATTATTATTGGAATAATATAACTCGTCTTTCCATGTGAAATATGTGGAGACAACTTATATCAATCCTTTAATATAAGTGTTATAATGCATGATAAGAAATTGACAACAAAACATAAGGAATTTTATCACTGCGAAATAAATATAATTCGAGCTTTTAACATAGGTGAATATTGGTTATTAACAATTAGAAGCTGTCTTAAGTGTTGAGTTAATACACGACAATTTTTTAGTGAAAGTTTTAAAAAAAATTGAAAGATTGGAGAAATTTTGGAATAGGGAAAAAATTAAATTTGTTAAAATATATTTTGATAGAAAAGAAATAGGAAAGTTACTGAAGAAAAATAAATTAAAAAAAATGATTTGGGCTGAAAATAAATTAATAAATTTGTTAGAAAAAATTTAGTTGTGACCAGGTAGCGTAGAGCTCCTGATTTTAGGGGCCGTAGTGAATGGCTGCACTCGGCCCTGTCGGTTAAAATCCGGTCAGGTTGTTGAAAATAAAGCACTACAATTTTCGGACATTTTTTTAGGGACAAAATGAACTGTTAAATTACATTAACAAAATTGAAACATATAAAAGTGTGCTCTATCCACTTATTTGCAAAATAATTTTATGTATATGTAACAGAAATAAAATTATTTGCAAATAAAAAATATCGGATTTGACCATAATGCTATTTAGAAATTAAATAAAATATAATTATTAAAAAGTTATATTAATAATAACCTGAAATAACCAGGCGATTTGATCAAATGTTTACCGATAATGGATATTTAACAAAAAAAAAAGAAGAAATTTGAAAAAAAAAAAATGTTTACCCACGTTTTACCAATGACAAAAATTTTTTGAAAAAATAAACTAAAATTGAGAAGAAAAAAAAAAAAAAAATACAAATCATATTTTGACTTCTAAAAAAAAAGATTACAATTTATGAGAATCGGAGCCTCTCAGAATTAAGACAACAAAATTTAAATTAAATAATTTTAAATTTATATACATTTGAAAATTAAAATCATTATTACAAATGTAATTTAACTTTTTAAATTAACAAATAGTAATTTTAAAATTTAATTTAATTTACAATTTATATGTTAAATTTATTTTAAGTAATATAAAATATATTATGAAGTGAAAAAAAAAAAAAAAAAAAAAAAAAAAAAAAAATGTAACGGAGCACGGTTTTTAAAAACAATTTCTTTCGTATACGGAAGTTAAATAATATTTTCAAAAAATAATAATATATATAAATATATATATTAATACACATACTCACATACGGTGTTTATTCAGTGTTTAAATTTAAATTGTTTAAACAACAAAACAAATGGTGCATTTATAATAATATATAATGTGGAAAATATAAATTATAAAATACCATAAAAAAAAGATTAAAAAAAGTTGGTCCTTTTTTTCGTTTTATGAGGATATTTAATTTATTTTTAATTTTATTGTTGTAGATAAATTAATAAATTGTAAATTTTGAGCGAAAAATAAATACTTTTAAATATATATTATAAATAATTGTGATTGTTTATTATATTTAAACAAATTATATAGATTATTTAATTACATATTTGTGGAATAAATATTATATAACAATTAATTAACCGTACTTAATTATAATAAATAATTAATTATACAAGCATGAATAAAAATAAAATTGGAATATTAAGACATCAGTTTATATATTAATAATAATATAGCTATTAATTTTATTAATTAGGCTTGTTGTTCCCTTTATTTTTTTTACATAAAAGGAATATAATTTATTATATTGAATAATAATTTATTTTAAAAAGCTAATTTTTTATTTTATTGATTCAATGGAACATTCAGGCTGTCCAGAATGTCATTTGCGTGAAATGACAATAAAACAATACAGAAAAAACAAAAAATAAAGCAGATTAAAAATGCAATTGTTTGTAAAAAAAAAAAAAAAAAAAAAAGTTTTTTTAAACTGAAATGGTTTAAAAAAAATTTATATATATATACCGTTATCGTAAAAATATTGGAATTTTATTGAGTGTACTGTTAATAAAAAATTTTCAATTGAAAATTATTAAGTATACTATGACATATATAAGGAAATACATAAAATAAAAATTTGTTAAAAAAAAGCTGGTTGGGGTCCGAAAAAAAAAAGATAAATAAAATTTTTACAAAAAATTGTTTAATCTATTAATTATATAACGCTTGGCCATCCATTTAAAATACAAATACATTTTAAAGATTCGCTTAAAAACTGGGAGGCCCGCGTGTCTATATATAATATTGTGAGAAATTAACATGTATATCGAATATTTTTATTATATATACATAATTATTATTACCTATTTTAAAGTTAAAAAAAAATTGTTGACATTCAAAAGATACATTATACGGATATATGTAAATTAAAAAAATGAGAGAATTAAAAAATAAAAAATAAATTATACTAAACAAATTAAGATTTTTACCTATATTAAAAATAGATATATATATAAATAAAATATATAACAAAAACATATATATATTTAATCATTATGTGTGACTTAAATCAGTGGCTGTTAATGTGACAAAATTTTAAGCTTAAATGTTGTTAATAATCACTTTAATGGTGTTCTCGCTGAAAAAAAAAAATGAAATGGAAAAAATTGTTGTGTTACAAGTAAATAAAAAAAATGTATAAAATATGTGAAAATGGAGTTTTTTTTATTTTCAATTTGTTATTCCTTTATTTACTTTTTTATATATGTACTGAAACGCTCAAGACTATGTTTTATTTAGTACCTGAGTTTACCTAGGTTCTAGGCTGTTGAGAAAAGAATAAGTACAATCTTTTAGTTTTTTGTAGTATAATTATAAAGTACTCAATTAGTACCTGTACCTTGTACAATCAATTAGAAATTCAATTTTTAAGTTTTTGGTATTATTCATACTACGGAAAGTTTAAATTTTAATTTAAATCAAATTATAATTATTATTAACACTGGGAGACAGGCAGAGAAAAATACACTCCAGCGCCGGGATTTGAACCACGTGCCTCTATAATTCCAGTATAGCGCTCTACCCTCTACTAAAATAATAATAATAAATTCAATTGTACTTTAGTACAAGAGTATCAGTCATAACGTTGGTCCTTTCCTGGTTGGTTGTTCGTTATCCTGCTAAGTGGAGGATCGTGGTGATACATAATACATTATTTAATATGAAATTTATTCCATTTGTTTGAATTTTTTAAAACCAAAAAATACCCAATTTTGAAAATATTAATAAATATGAGGGAATGTTTAAGGGTTTTTCAGTACAAGCTTATTAAAAATGGAGAATGAAAACCGTATTTGATTGGTTTTGATAAATTCGTAAAAAAATAACTTAATAAAATACTTTTATCTCCAGTAGGGATAAAAAGTTGATGATTTTGAATTAGTTTAGAGGGACTAAAACAGGTCTTTTCATCCCTGAACTCAAAAAGTAGGGAGAAAAAGTAAAAGTAGGGCGAAAAAGTAAAGTAGGGCAAAAAAGTAAAGATTGCAACTTAATTATTTTATAAATAGTAGAAAATGAATGGCTAATGTAATGAAGTTGTTCAAATCAGGTTGGCGGCACTGCGCTTTTTTGACCATGTATATGTTTGTTTATATTGTTTATAACCTGCATCTAAATAACCTTCTATTTGAGTTTAATTCCAATTCTTATTTGTTTTTCATATTGAATCCCTTATATCGGCTATTAAAAGTGCTAATAATTATTGTTATATATTAAAATAATAAATTAAAACTGTGCAATGGACGAAAATGAGTATTTTCTTCCTACTGGAGATAAAATATTGTATGTACCTCGTGAGTAAAGTGCCATTATTCCCCTCGCGATAATTGGCTCCCTCGGCTGCGCCTCGGGAGCTAATTAGAGTTATTCCCTCGGCTGCGCCTCGGGAGTTAAAGAGTCTAATTCCCTCGGCTTCGCCTCGGGATTTAGGGACCATGGTTCCTTCGGCTTCGCCTCAAGAATCAACTTTTTCGCTCAGGGAATAATGGCTTACTTTACTCCCTAGGTGCATAAATAACTATTACAAAGTAAATTCTTTAAGCAAGACGAAATAAGTAATTTATTTTCGCTTTGAACAGCTTGGGTTTCCGGTGAAATCCGCGTCACGAAGGGGTTGAAATCCGACGTTTCGCTTCCACTACTGGAAGCATCTTCAGGGGTGTGGTGCATCGTGGTGTTGACTCGAAGCAAACACAGGATATACTACCCTGTAGTATATCCTGTGTTTGCACCACACCCCTGAAGATCGAAGATGCTTCCAGTAGTGGAAGCGAAACGTCGGATTTCAAACCCTTCGTGACGCGGATTTCACCGGAAACCCAAGCTGTTTATGACGAATCTACCCACGGAAGCCTACGGACCAAGTTATTTTCGCTTTGTTTAATCTATTATGTTAAATATTAAGGAAAATAAAAGGGGATGTCTCGTGCAAGTTACTAATAATAAACATAAAGTAAAAAGGGTATTTTGTCGTGTTTGAACAAAAATTTAAATCGAACTACCTCCTTTGCGTTTCTATATTCCGAATACAAATTGACAATTTTACTCGCCTACTTTTTGCCAGATACCCATATTTTTAAAAACAAATTCTCTTAAATTTCCTCGGTTATTATAAACCCGCAATACTCGTACCTATAACCAGCGAAAATGTCAATTTGTATCCGGAATACAGCAACCCATAGGAGGTAGTTACATTTTTTAAATCGAAGAAATATCCAATTTAGAAAATATTAATAAATATGAGGGAATATTTAAGGGTTTTTCAGTACATAACGTAACAAAGCCTATGGTTACGAAGTCTGTTCTTCAAGCATAAAAGCGTTTGTCCCGTGCAAGTTACTAATAATTGTTATTAGAGCAAGTTAGTAAGTTGTGATATAAAGAGATAATTGCTTGATCTAAGGACCGCTGGACCAGTTTCGGCAATATGCCATTATAGGCAGAAAACTGTATAACGTCAATCACACATGTAGACTTTACGAGTTCAATTCGACTCCCAGAGTATATATCCCAGATAATCTTCTGCTGACGATATAGCCAAAACCTGCCCAGTGATCCTCAGCTCAGGCAATTATCGACGATATGTATATATTCATATCATTAACTTATCTATGGAGATACCAATTAAGCCAGTGCACACAAGTTATCTGGCTTTCTTGTTAAAAATCTAGTTTTCGATTAGAGAAATAACATGCAAAGAGAGAATGAGAAAATTGTCAGAGTTAGATAGGAAAGTAGGTCTACTAGGTAGGAAATTAGGTCTACTAGGTAGGAAAGTAGGTCTACTAGGTAGGTCTTTGGTGGTCAATCATTTTGATAAGAGGTTGCGTCAATCGATTAAGTCGAGCATAATTGACCGCCGAGGAACGCGTTTGACACTGTAGCCAATCACTGACGCTAACGGTGATTTTTAGTTTGATTTACCCAAGTGATTGAAGAGGGCGCTTGTCTAGGATGCTTTTGACCAATATTTTTTCCCTCAGTCACGCGTTCGGAATTGAGTGCCAGAGTCTAAATATAATAAACAAGGTTTTACTCAAAAAATAAATTAAAATGCAAATTTATGAATATTATATTCTTAGTTTTTTACATTTAATGGGTAAATCAATAATGGATAATTAAAGTAATAATACTATTCATTCATTTTAGTTAAAATATAAACCATTTTTTCCAAAAAATTTCATTATACAACAAAAATAATAATTTGAGGAACATAATACAGTTTAAAAAAATTAATTTAAATTTAATTTTAAAGTTATTCAATCTTAATACAACATTTTATATATTTCAAAATTGTATATTTATTTCTAGAAATTAAATTATATTACTTTATTTGATATCTTAATATTTAAATAGATAATTAGAAGAAATTTGGCGTTGTCAAACGTAGATAAATATCTTGAAGTTACTATTAGCATATAGCAATCAGATAAATATTTTACATGAACTGTTCGCTGATTGTTTTAATTCCATTTACAATTGCTAATGTAATGTGCCTGGAAAAAAATAAAACATTATTGTATTAATAACCATTATTATATTATAGTTTTGACAAAGTTAGATATATATAGGATGATCTTAGGCCAGACACTCATTGGCAAAGGGTAGGATAGTATTTTTTCAACAGCAGAAATATACGAGAACCTGCGAATAAGCCACTGCTTCAGCTGCATTTCAATTTGCCACAATACACAGTCGTGTTGCGGCACTGTGGAAAAAATAATATGAGTGAGACTCACACGCATTTGAGGTGAAACTTAAGTTCTAGAACAGTTGATTTAACGAAATTGCTATCTTTGGATTTGTTGAGGATTTTATTATTTCAGGATTAAAAAATGGTTATGTGGAATTTAATTGACAAATAAAATATTGTAATAACATTTTAGCAAATAATGAAGAAAAATCATGAAAACAACATTTATATATATTATAATATTATAATTTATATAATATTACGCTTATATACCAATTCTGTGTATTGAAAAATCATCTACATCCGTGGTGCAAGGGTTAGCGCTCATGCCTGCTGAATCAGAGGTTGGTGATTCTAGACTCGTCTAAGTGATAGTTTTTTACATGTAAATCAACTGCCGACCCAAGCCTCCAGTTGATTTACCTGTAAAAAAAAAAATCTATCACTTAGAAGAGTCTCGAAACATAAACTTCGTTACACGATTTTGTTTCCCTTGACGACCGCACCAACAGAAGTTTCACTTCAATAAAACTTCAGCCGAACTAAAACAATTTGAGTCGAATAATGTTTTCCACTCAATTCCTCTCATATTCTGATAAATATAAGCCAAATTCGGCCAATATTAAGCCAAGCATTCCGTCGAACAAACAGGGAAAATTTTATACTGTGTCTTTCAATCTTCTAAAATAAGTGTCAACGACAAATAATACTGATAAAATTGGCTCAAATTAAAGTTCAATTCTCTTACATCCTGATTTCCCTCAAATTATTATATTCTGCTCGATGACTCAGGGGAATTGAGTATCACATTGCAATATAACAAAAAAATATAATCAAGTTTTATACGAACATACCCATGTCTTTCAAGTAGTCCGTCCAAGTCATGGTCGTTGTAATAAACGACAAAGTTTTTCGGTCGAACACCCTCAAAGACTGCCATCACGCTGCTTTTGACGTTATAGAAAAACAAAGCTTGCTTTCGTCTTGAAAAATCTTTACATAGCATTTCTATAACCTGAAAATTATAACAATAATATTCTTATTATTTAGCATTATGTATATTTTATAGTCGAAGTGTTTTATTATAGTAATGCCTTTGTGAAAAAAATTGATGTATACCTAATTAGTTTTAATATTCGTAAGTTATTTAGGAAACCAAAATTTTTGTCGTAAGGTAGTTCTTATTTGCCAAATGAATCAACGTTTGTTGCTAAGGATACCAGATTATTGTCGAAGAGAAGTTTTGAATTCCCAAGTAAATCCACATTTGAGGCTTAGGATACCATATTTTAGTTGAAGAGTAGTTCTTACTTCCCAAGTAAATCCACATTTGAGGCTTAGGATACCATATTTTAGTTGAAGAGTATCTTACTTCCCAAGTAAATCCCTATTTTCTCTTTAAGAGTCCAGATATTTGTCAAAGAATGTTCATTACTTCCCAAGTAAATCTACATTTGCTAATTTGGATTCTTGCTTTCTGTCTCAGAGTAGATTTCCTAAGTGAAACTATTCCGGTTAGGGTACCAAAATGATGTCCAAGAGTGGTTGTTCCTTCCCAAAAACACCCACTTTTTTGCTGAAGATTAATTCCAAAAGTGATTTATATTACATCGCAAGTAACTCCCAATCAACAATGTGCACAATTCAATTGTTTAGGTACCAGAAATATGTCCAAGATTGGTTCTTTCTTCTTAAATAAATTCACACTTGACTAAGCTACTTTTTAATCGCATTATGCATGTTTCTAATTGAACCAAATATATTATTGAGTTACCCTGTATAAACATTATTTTAGCAAAATTACCTTAGCAGCTGTAAAATCAGCACCATATATGTAAGAGCAGTCGATAACCACTGGTATACCCTGCTTTATACTGTGTTTAGTGACCAATGCACTGACATAGTCCACACTAGGAAATACCAAGCATCTATCTGGCGTCAGTAGTAAGTATTCAACTCCTCCTCGGCTCTAGAAACAGGTAATAATAAAACAACAAATTAAATTTTTAATTTGTCATATACAATTAGCAATATTTGTCTTATAATTTTAGATCTTTTTAAGGAAACATCGCCAGGACTGCGACTCATTTCAGATACTGTTCTCGAGTAAATTAAAATTCTTCGAGAGCAACAGTTCTAATTACTCAAAGTAATTTTATTCCAATTCACCATTTCTATCTTTAGTGCCGGTGAAATTAATACAAAAGATAAAGAGCCAGTGCCATGGAATGTTAACTCTTTGTCTTAACACCTGCAATATCTTAATCCCGGCCCTGAAGATTGAAGATGCGACCACCTGTGGTTAAAAGCCGGCTTTGTTAAACAAAGTTAGTTTTGATTGAGATAGGGCTTTCATTATTTCTATATTTAATTTATTTCTAACAGTTTGTATTTTGGAATGTAGATGTAATTTATCTTATTGTGTGCTGAATCTCACTTTAGTTAAATTGTCACTGTCAAATTAAAAGTAGTGTTACCTTATTAATTTCCATTTTGATTTTAGGTCGGGCTGCGTGATATAGAATTGATATCAAATTGATACCAATTCCTATTAATATTCCTAGTTCAAGTCTCAGAGCCAAACAAGCTACAAGCGTTACAATCCATGGTATCAGATCTGTTCCTGAAAAACATAATTACAAAAAATTAATTAAAAATCCTATTGGCAGATCCGAATTCACAGCCAGATGCACCAAGGATTGTTTAATTAATTTTGAGCTATATGAATCATATTAGAAAATGAAAATAGCTAAAAGTAAAATAACTAACTTTGTAGTGCCACAACCCGGGGGGCCTAGGCCTGCCAAATGCCAATGGCTTATATAACTATATATGTAATGGATGACACAGGGTTAGTGTGTCGCTCCATCAGCTTTATATAACCCTTACAATAGGCGATGAGTGAACACCCAGGGGACCCTGGTCTGGGAATTGAACCCAGGTCTGTGGTCACCATTCCAAATTATGACCACGCCAACTAAACGGTGTGTAAATGACCTGATGACATCAGCTATGTCTATGTCCCGCAGACGAAGTCAGCCGACTACATATTCTTAAAAGGCATTACAAAATTAACTTGTTCACAAAATTATGGCTTGATGTTAGTCATACACTTTGTTTGCACGCTATCACCTTGGCTATTAGGTGTTAGACAACTAAAGTCATTTACACTTCAAATTCTGTTTAACTATAATGAAAGGACAGCCACCTGCTCTCCTTTAAGAGCTGCCGAGGCCCCAAAAGCAAATAATCAAGTTTATATACTACCATCAAGAAACATTTAAATTACTTTTCTATGCGAGAATATCTAGATTCTATCCCTCCCACTTATTTCTATACCCCTACTCTTTGACAAGATAATTTGCAAATATCCCAAATTTACCCCCCTCCTAAATGAAAATATGACTGTACTGTACATAACAATAATTACTGCACTCTTAAAGAGCTCTTCAACGATATGCATCATGAAGGGTATTCATTACTTTGCCCCCGTACCCTTGAGTACCAAAATTTATGTAGACAGTGATTTTCCCCTAGTTTTAAAGTGCAAATTTTCATCGAGATCGGACTAAAACTGTAGACTTTTATAGAGAACATACACATATGTGTATGTGTAGAGAACATACACAAATACGTTGACTTCTATATAAATTGATTTAAAAATAAATAGTGAAATCACTGAATTTTAAAATCTTACTCTTAGATTTCCAAATTGGATAAACAAGTCGAACTTCAATCATGAAAATAACAGCTGCAATAATGATTCCTCCGAGGACAGCTTTAGGAATATAGTAAAAGCACGGAGTGAAGAACAGTAGGGCGACAATAACCAGAACACCTGTAATACATCAAATTCCATTTTAATCATAAGATATAATAGAACCAAGCTCAATAATTGTCCTAACCCAAACTTCCAAAAGAAAAGTTCTACCTCACGCCAAATTGTTCAATACCCTCCTCGTAGTAAGTGGTAAAAGTTGCACCACTTGCAGCGTCGGGTTTGACGGGGAGGGGGTGAAAAAGGGGGTAAATGGGTATTTTTAATCGTTTTTCGCAAATATCTCGAAAACTATGAGGTTTAGCGCTAACTTTGTTGCATTTGCTAACTTGTTGCACTGCAAAAGTTAACGATTACGGAGTTGAAGGGGTAAACAAATCACTATTTTCCAGTTTGCTTGGAACTTATCGAAAAAACTTAAAGAATAGCTAAGTTTCGATATAAATGAATGTGAGCCTAAGTTTGAAGCTTCAAAATAACCTGATGGACCTGGTTCCACCTGTTTGTCAAATCAGCAGCCAACGCGGAGGTGGACCTTGCACGTTTGCCCGGGACAGAAGGGGTCTTCAGTCCCGGAATGCGATCGCCATCAACCAGGACCCTCGAAAAAACAAATACGTTAAGTGCTTTCAATTATTCATTACTAATACTTTTTAATATGAAATGTAAATCAATGTAATTAATTACACTTTTCCACCTTAAAACATGATCTATGCATTTTTCTTTCGTCGAATGTCCGAAAGTTGTTATTAAAAGTGGTTTAGGTTCATTTTTTAAAACATAGAATTTTCCGTTTTATGTTTTTTTTTCGATTGCAAGAGAACTATTTCGTCTACAGGTTTCATTTTGTGCTTGTCTAAAAGCCAAATAAATTTACTACAACTTCGTTTCTTATGACTTTTCTCGTAGGTGAGCGGTTTTATGCTGATATTACGCCCGAAACGAGAGCAATACTTAAAATTTCCATTTTTTTTTGGAAAAACTGCCAATTTTTGAAGAGTCATATCTCGGTAACTATTGGACGTACAGAGTAGCCGTTGGACGTAAAAGGAAGCCAATTAAATTAATTACAACTTTTGTAATTTTGTATGTAAGAAAGTTAGCGCTAAACCCAATTTTTTTTCGAGATATTTGCAACAAAAAAAAACTATTAAAAATACCCTTTTAACCCCCTTTTTACCCCCTCCCCGCCAAACCCGACGCTGCAAGTCGTGCAACTTTTTATCACTTACTACGAGGAGGGTATAGAACAATTTGGCGTGAGGTAGAACTTTTCTTTTTGATATTTGGGTTGGAGCCTAATTTTACTGTACTATATATACATATTATATCTATAAAAAAGTCTTCAACTCATGACAAACTTCAATCATGAAAATATTGAAGTTTGAACAAATCCAAAACTGTACAAATTAATATTATATAGTCTTACCAGTATATAATGAACCAAGAGGTGTCTTAACTCCTGATGAATTATTCACTGCACTCCTGGATAATGATCCACTTCCAGGGAATCCCTGAACGAAGGAATTGCCGATATTACAAAGTCCTATTGCTATTAATTCCTGCGTAGCATCTACTGATTTACCATTGGCTAAAAAAAAAATATGTGTAGTCCAATTAAATTAATTTATACATTATTACATCCATTCAAATTTAATATTCATTATTTAATAAGTTTTAGTAAACTTAAACTAAAAAAAAAGTAAGTCCACCTTAAACCACGTCCGCATTTAGAAAGATAAAGAATTCAGACGTTGTGTAGTTACCACTAGACGTTTCTTCGTTTATGTCTTAATGCAAAAAAAACACTCCTACTTTAAGCTTACGAATTTCTACTCACTTCAAATTCAGTACATTTATCACTAATGTAGATATATCAGTAAGTTTGGAGCACTTGACGATCAAATTTTTTAATGTAGATTATTTTGAAATAATAATAATATTTTCTCTCTGAAACTCTAATATTATTGCCGACCTAAACTTCAGAAAATGCCTAAGGTATATTAATACCTTAATACCTCCAACTATAATTAGTACTTCAACAAAAGCAAATGTATGTTACCAAATGCTTTGCAGATAGCGATGTTTTCCAGAAGTGCAATAAGCGGAAGTACGAACACTCCGGAGCCCATATCACTAACCATCTCTATAAAACCAACAGTTCTGTTGCCTTTTATAACGCTAAACGGAGGTAATAAAACTTCTGGCAGTCCAGGGGGAACAGCACCTGAAAATTAAAATAATATAGTGATAAATTTTATAGTCATTAATGAAATTTAAGATACGTCTATCTAAAATGAAATAGTATAGTTTTTTGCTTCCGAGCTTACCGAAGGTAACGGAAGCTATGTGATTGTTCTGAAGAACGAAAATATTTTATGTCTCCGATTTCAAAAATTCCGAAACAGAAATCCGTTTCAGACATCAGGGAACATTTTTGGTTCCGTGTCTGTCATTCAATTTTTGCGAGCCTACATATCTTAAAATCGCACGTCCGTTTTTAATTAAATTTGTATGGTAATTAGCTCATTGTTGGTCCCATATAAGTTTCAACTTTCTGCGCTCATTACTCTCATCCACATGGGCACAAACATACATTTATTTACACCTTTAGCTTCAAAAGTACTTATCTAATTTTTATGAAACTTTTATAGTTTATCCAAAGTATCTCGCAGATTGCCCCAGATTAATTTGAACCGTCCACTTTTGTTAAATTGATACAATTCACGTTAAAAATCAAAACAATTTTGAAAGATTAAATAAAAAACGGGGGAAACAATTAAACAAATTAGACAATAATGGGTTGTAATTGCATAAAATCGATAAAGTACGTGATAGGATGCGAGGAAGCTATGTGCCACACCAATTGGCAGTCTATTTTTTAAAAAGAAATTATGTAATTTTTCTTGTATTTTTGATTAACTTGCATTCTTATCGGATTTGCATTATCTTGAAAGTTTCAGTTTTCTAGGTAGTCCAAAGATGACAAGGTTTTTACCTCGCAAACAAGTCAATTTAATAAAAAGCGTACTCTTTTTTTTATAAAAGAGGGCTTCTTTATCTAAAACGTTGTGTGTGTTTATTTACAATACACACACCAGTGACCTTAATAAAATTATGGTGTCGTTAAAAGTATGAATTTCATCAATGAACTTATAAATTTCATATCAATATTGCCAGACTATTATAATTCATTATGGTCTCGCATAAAATTAAAGTAATAAATAATATTTTACAATAGCATTGAAAGTTTTACCAATGATTTTGAACGGAGGTTCAACGCCGTCTGCTGCATAGTAATATCCTATTAGACCTCCCAGTACGACGAGGATTGCATTGCGTGACGTCGCTATCAGCCACATTGTTTTGTTGAACCAAATCTGCCATTTCTTCTTTTCAGTCTTTCCCAAGTCTATGTCAGAGAGTTTCTAAACATAACAGCAGATCAGTAAAAAAATATATATATATTATATCATGTATATTAAAGAACACAATTACTAATAAACATAGTGACAAAAAATTATCCATACTGTTTGTTTTATTTAAATGCAGATAATAAAATATAATTTGTAACATAATTTAATTATTATTGATTTAAAAGTGCTCGACATTTCTTTTATCAACGTAATAACATTCTTCCAAACTTGTTTTTAGATAAAACTTCGGTCCCCTGAGCCTAAAAGAGTCGTTTTTTAAAAAATATCTGTCAATACAGACGCCTGGAGCCTAAACTATTGGGTCGATTTTGACAAATTTTCTCGAAATATAGCAAAGAAAACGAGATAGGGGAGTTTGCATGTTCAGAAAAATTATACCCCTTGGCGACAACACAACAAACGACAGAATCTTTTTTACTTTCTCATATAAAGTAAAAGTATTGTGATGGCGCATAATTTCGATTTTGATGGATTTACACGGTTTGTTTGTTTTTTTTCCCCCTGAGTCCAAAAAAGTGGTTTTTAAAAAAATGTCTGTCTGTCGTCTGTGCAGTCGCCTGGAGCCTAAACTACTGGGCCGATTTTGACGAACTTTGGCATACATGCTCAAAAAATCATACCCCGTGGAGAAATCGAGAAATTAATTTTAGATCCAAATTTGGGGGCGCTAACCCCCACAAAACTCTGAAAATACGTGAAAAAAATTATTTATCAAAAATGGTTCCAACGAATTCTAAAATGTAGTCCATTTAAATGCGAATTTAACGATACAAGCCGTTTTCCCGGGAAAAATCTAGTTTCTGAGAAAATAGTTTTAAACGCGGACGGAGAGAGGCCGGGTTCGATTCCCCGCCGAGGAGAAGTTATTTTTATGATAAATTTTGATGAAATGTTCAATAATAACTAAATATACCAATGAAATCACACAAACTAATAAACGGAAAACAGTGTGCTAAGTACTTATGAACTCGCGTATAAGAAAGTTTGTCTGAGTTTTCTCGGACCGATTTTTTGTTACTAAGCCCCAAAAGAAGTGTTCCCAGGTCTGCGTAATGTGTCTCGTAAATCTGCCATTTAATGCTGCTATATTATTCACATGTATCCCCAGTGTACAAGGTGTTAAAAATTCTTAAATACTGTTTACCTACTTTTGAGCCATCCTGTATGTTATTAGTTAAATTTTACAAACAACATTGTTAGATGATATCGATCAACACAAAAATCAAATTTTGTCGTGGGCTTATAATTGTAAAATCTAAAATTTGAAAAAGTAACTACACTAGTTATTATACAGATAACACCGGTTTTTGAAAATCATTTGTGACCGTCAAAAAGACAGATTTACTTTGGAAAAATGGTCCTTTATAATAAGATAGCATTGCGTGATCAGCCACGTGGTAATGTTGAATAAAATGGTTTTTTTTTTTTTTTTCCATTTTTCATAAATTATTTAGATTACAACATGGATTTGCCTGCAAGTTAAGGTAGATTATAAATTATAGAAGCAATATTTTCGTGTGGTGAACAGCTCCCAAATTGTAGCATTTCAGTTTAAGTCAACATTCTAAGTGCTTTTTCAAAAACTCAAGAAAGATCATGCATTAGAATGGTATAACTGCACTGGTTAATCTATAAAGATTAAAACAATACCTATATTTAATTAGGAATATGTTTTCTTACCCTCATTAAAAGTAAGATTACAATACAAAGAAGACCCATGACGGTATCCCACAATTTTGTATTTTCAATATCCTCCGAAAGACTCCAGATCATATCGACTAGAGTAGCTCCTCCTGCTGTAATACCCAGGATGTCTTTGACTTGAGAACAAATTATAAGAATGGCTACGGCTGCTGTAAATCCTGAGGAAACAGGTCCTGAGACGAAGTCAATTATTATACCTGAAATCACATCAAAATTTTGTAAATAGAATTTTCATTTTGTGTAGAAAATATTTGTTGTTTGTGGCAGCTAATAAATAGTAAGAAAATTGATCATGGGCTATCCAGGTTAGGGACTCTGGGATGCAGGTAATATTAGGAATATTTAGGATAACCCATTAATGTGATCAAGAAAAATAAAATTTGTTATGAGTTATCTTTATAAATTTATGGGAATTTGTATATAATGCAAATTTAATGCAATGATGACAGTAATAGGTTTAAAGCGGCTTTCACACCGAAGTAGCAAGTCGCAGGTTGCATCCGTCCTGGAAACACCGGATTATCTAAGGAGTCGAGGTAATTGAACGAGCCTACACACCGAAGATGCAAGTGCGACGTGCATCTTGCTTTCAGGATGCACGTCGCACTTGCATCTTAGGAAAAATAATTGTTTAGAGTTACATTTATAAATGCATGGATCAATTGAAGCAATGGGTTGGTGAGAAATTCTGTTTCAAGCTATTAAGGTAAAACAAAATTGCTCTTGAGCCGTTTTAAGGTTAGGAAATGCATGAGGTTGTAACTGTAAATGGAATTCTTAAAATGAAAGTTTTTGTCAATGGATTCAGTTTATTTACTCCTGGGATAGTAGTGATAATAAGATGGTCTCAAATGACAGATAATTATGGAAGATAAATGAACAGAATTATCATGAGTAGGTTTAGGTTATAATGTCTTAAATTCTTTTTTTCACCTCTAACAAACTCTTGGAAATACTTGGATACCAACAAATGTAACTTGATTTATAAAAATGTTGGTGGAACATTTGCTATTAAGGCCGTTTTAAGTAGAAAATATATGCAAACTCTTTTGATTGCAAACTCTCAGTGATTGGAAAGTTATTGGGGTTAAAGCATAATCATTCAATGGGAATGCTTTGAATAAATTTATCATAATTTAGAATTAAATTTTTACATTTTGGTGGGTGGCATTTGCATAAAAGATCACCGTAGGCAGAAGAAGACCATAAAAGCATCAGGACTTTATTAAATCATGTTTCTTTTAAATAATCATTTTAACAGTTAGTTAAACTCTTTAAAATTATAATTTAATATAGTATTACCTAATCCAACAATGCCCATAAGTAGTTGAATAAGACCACTAAGGAAGCATAACAGTATGGCGTACTGTGGTCCCAATCCATGGACTGTTTGATAGGTCAGCAGTGAACAGATGGCAGTAGGACCCATCGGTACATCTTTGCAACTTCCAAGAAATATGTACATTAAACTGCCTACGAAAGATCCGTATAAACCATACTGAAATCAAATTAGATCAATTATAATTTAACTTGAGGAGTAAATGATCTACTCATATGATAAACAGAATTATACAAAACAGAAGAAATAATTAAATCTAAATGTATGCTTAAACTTATAGTCCTACCTGAGCAGGTAATCCAGCAATATTAGAATAAGCCAATGATTGTGGAATTACAGTTAAACCGACTGTAATTCCAGCTAGTAAATCTCCAACAGCAGCTTCTGCGTTGTACGTTGAGACCCATGATAAAAATGGTAACCTTTTGAAAAGCACCTTCTTAGTCAGAGCTGACTTTGCCTTCTTCTCTACCCATGGTACGAAGGAATCTACTTTCTCCTTAACACTTATCTTTCTTCTTGGACCAACCTCTTCAACCACTAAAAGAAAATAACATTTATTAATAAGTGTGTGCTAAGTATAAAAAAAAACATGCACACTCAGGTGTTCATACAATTCTACTATCGGTATAGCTAGAAGCATCTCTTGTTGCGTTTAGATTTGGGTATAATGTTTCCATTTAAGTATCTTACCTAGATTTAACCTAAAGGAAGTAGACGATACTAGAATAAGGAAGGAGGATTTATTTCTGTTTCTCAGTTAACATAATATTCCAATTTAAAATATACATGCTTTGTTCTCATTAATTATGATGCACCACTTTTTCGAGCATTTCTATAAAAGATAAAGAAGCAGTCTTCTTGGCTCAGCCACTCTTTTTTCCCATAAATCTCTAAGCTGATAGTCCAGACTAAATTTCTGGTAGTCTCAACTAAGGATGGCTAAATTTAAGGGTTAAGCATTTTTAACTTCCAATTGATTCTTCAAAAATTCATTTGTTCATCTCACACTTTTTTTTTAGACGTTATTGGTATAGATGATTAATTAACAACATAAATGATTGTGTTGCAGATCACTTATCTTTTCATTGCTTTGAGTTGACACTACGATATTTAACACCACTGAAGATGTATTTGCTAATGAAAGCGAAACGTCAAATTTCGAACTGTTCGTGATGTGTATTTCACAGAAAACCCATGAGATTTCATGGTTGGTGAAGATTGTTCTTTTTGTAAAAAATTGTTTATAACAGTTTTTATTTCTTCAAATCCTCTTATTATTATTGTTTAATAAGTATTTATGCTAATACTGTTTACTTATGGCTGAAATAGAAAGAACCATAAAAATAAGTTTACAGTTATTCACAGTGTCTAAACAAAGATATCTTTATCCTAAGAAACCACGACGTTCAAAGAAATAAATGCTAAATATTTAAACAACGCAAACCGAGTTTTAGTTAATTAAACCATAATCTATCTCAATGGGAAGAGGCTCGTATTTATCTTGCACGACTTACAATGATCTGTATAATGATAAGAAGCTGTTAAAGCGAGGAAATAAAACGTATCAAACTAAAAAAGTAAATAATTAAACCTGACACAAATTACACTAGATAAAGACCTTAAAAAACACGCAATAAAAAAATAAAGTTAATCCGTGATTAAATTGTGGTCGAATATGTGTGTTTATAACAATGAATTTTTATTTAACCCCTTGACAATGAACTCAAAAAAAATAAGAACTGGATTAAGACGCAGTAATATGAACTAAAAATGCAAATAACCTTTTATGATTTTAATTGAATTAAAAAAAAAAATTGAAATACAAACAATAACAATAATTGTTTAAGCAAACCACTTTATGCTTTAAATTCAATTTCATGAACATAGAAAAAAATAAGAGTAAAATGGATCAAATGTTAAGAAAAACAATTTGAAATATTTTAATATTTTTTTAATTAAATATTACATTTTTAAATATTTATGAAATATTTAGTGAGTACTGTTAAATCTGCAAGTTTCTCACTACCTCATGTCATTAAAATTTATTGTAAATTTGTGCATCAATATTGCTTATAATTATGTATGTAATTATTTAGTTGCAATTTTCTAATATAATTAACGAATAAATTAAAAAAAAACATTTTTGTATGATCTACATCGAATACTTTGATAGATTTGTATTCATATTCAGTGGACTTATGATACATAGATCCCGTGTAATATTAAATATTATGTGACTAGTAATTTTTCTGTTTCTTTTTAAATAACCTACTACATACTTCTTTTTAGCATCATTCCTGGAGTTCCTCAAGGCAGTATTCTAGGACCTCTCCTTTACTTCTTATAGACTCATGATATCCCTAGCATCCTTTATAATAATCCTTTATGTAATCCTTTTCACCTTCTTAGATGACAGGTAGTACTTTCTGTCCAACATAACCACCAGCTTGAATCAGATAGTACCTAAAGTCATTTGTTACTTCTCGAAATTTGGTTAAGGAAATGGAGGATAAATGTGAAAAAGAAAAGTGTGTACGTCACTTTTGCTCTCGTCATAGCACCTGTGCTTTCTGTTTTTGAGGCCCTAGGATTCTTTTTAAATAACCTGATCAATTTTTATTCCTGGAGTACCTCAAGGCAGTATCCTTGGGCCTCTCCTTTACTTTTTATATACTCTTGATAGCCCCCAGCATCCCTTAATAATCCTTGTCACCTTTATAGATGACAAGGTATTACTTTCTGTCCAACATAACCACCTCCTTGCATCTGATAATACCCAAAGTCATCGCTTCTCGAAACTTGGTAAAGGAAATGGATGATTAAGATTAAACATCAGAAAAGTGCACACGACACCTTTGGTATGCGTCATAAGACCTATCCTCCAGTACCCTTACCTCAGTCCAACTCCGTTCGACTGACGGCTGACGGTTAACGTTTCAACTAAACACCAAGACATTGCCACACACGGTGACTCAAGTTACTGCTGGATTCTAAGATCTAGGTCTAAGATTTCTCTTAAAAAAGCTTCGTATTTATAATGTAGTTAGGAAGTGCGGCAGTACCAGGCATTCCAATTTCCTTTGTTTCCAAATCCTGCAGCCAAATATCCTTAGAAAAATAAAACCAATACTTCTATCTTTGTTCTTATCATATAACCTTACTCTCCATAATGCTCTAAATGTGACATTTGTCCGAAATCTATCCGAATCCCGATATAGATAACTCCATGAATCCATAACCCACAACTACCTAATCTTCCCGTATAACGGTGCTCTCAGTTTATCACAGGTAACCCACAATGACGTTTGAAGGGGCAGGTCTAGAGATATCTTGGTCCCTCATTTTATGTTAACTAATTATAATAATTTAACAAAAAAAAAAAAATCATTATTATTACCTATTTCTCAACTTTTATAATATTTAATATTAATCCTTATTTATCATTTAATAATAATGATTTTGTATTAAAATTATTTTACTATATTCTCTGCCAAGGAAGTGTATATAGTTACAGGAATACTTCTTCTTGTTATTCCCACCATGTAAACGCAATATAACAACCTTATTACTTAAAACAATCTAAACTTGTAGTTATGTTAATCAATAAAAATTTAAAGAAAGAGATCTCATTAGTAACAATTAGTTTTACGTAAATAGATATTAGGTGTCCCTATTTATTTAAATCTTATTTTTAGGTAGGTCAATTAGGGTAAAAGTAGTAAGAGTTCACAACTCATAGTAGTTAGAAACTGGCTATATTTCGTCCCCCTCCGGGACATAATCATGCCTAAAACATCATTACATATTATAGGGACACCTAATATCTACTTACGAATCTAAATTAGCTGGTCAAGAAAGCTAACAGGAGGAAAGATGGAGGAAAAAAACATCATCAAGAAACTTAACATTAACACCAAAAAGCTAATTGATTTAAAAACAAAATTTTAACTATATTTAATGATGTTTTAGGCATGATTATGTCCCGGAGGGAGACGAAATATAGCCAGTTTCTAACTACTATGAGTTGTTAACTCTTACTACTTTTACCCTAATTGACCTACCTAAAAATAAGATTAGTTTTACGTATTTTAAAAGTAATTACTAGATTATATGTTTTAAAGAATAACGAACATCTCTCATTTTATAAAACTATTTTGTGAATATGGATAAATTTAAAAACAAAAATATCATTTGAGTAATTAAGAGTATTAATTGGGATTATTTTTTTCAATAAATTAACAATATATTTGTTAAAACATAATATCTGTTAATGTGACGTAAAAATTGGTAAAGACACGAGCAATTTTAGACTACCTTGCTCAAGTGATAATTAGAGGACGTGGGAAACGTTTACGCGCATTAATTTAGATTAAAGATTTGTCATTCATGTCGTTTGAATTATAAGTGCAAGGTGAAGCTTGTATAACATAACTATATATTTATATGTTGCATTAACATAATACGTAACAGAGAGGTAACGTAGTAGAGGTGTCAGATTAGTAATAATGTTACGTCTCACATCTGAATCATATCATATTTAGCTAGTAAATAAGTGAAAACATCTTTTTAATATTGGAAAGATAGAATAGTAAAGTATAGCGTTATTCTATCAAATAAGAGCCAAGCAAAGACACACTACGCCTATTTCACTGATACAGCAAATATGGCACTTTAAAATTTGCGTTGAAACTATCCTAAACCACCTACAAACTACGTCGAAAGGTGCAGTAAATATGGCATTTCATCTAAACATTATCATTGAAACTATCCTAAACCACCTACGACCTTCTAAATGTGCAGCAAATATAGCATTTCATCTAAAAATTTGCGTTGAAACTATCCTAAACCACCTACGACCTTCTAAATGTGCAGCAAATATGGAATTTCATCTAAACATTTGCGTTGAAACTATCCTAAACGTAAATCGAGGATAAATAGAAAATATTTGTTTTTTACTTGAGTATAAGGACAAAAGAAAAATACTTATAAATGAAGTCATAAGGGTAAAAAGATGAAAGCTTTTTTCCTGTTAAAAAATATTCTGAAATGGGTCCAGGAAGTCCAAGGAAAATCCATAAGAAGTTTTAGTAGCCCCCATTAGTTGATATGGAAGAAACCACACATCTATGACGCTAACTTTGCTAGTTTTTGCTAATTTTTGAATATATTAATTGTAAGTTAGTAAACATTTGCTATATATCGTAGGCATGAAGAAAACCGTCTCTCCACTTACGAGTAAAATTAACTTTGAAGTAATCATCTTTAACGCTTTATAATACAAATAAAAATATACATTATTTTGACTTCTTGCATTACCCAAGATGGTGTCCGTATCTTTTGAAATTCATTTATTGTATCATAATATTGAAACATATTTATCAGATGTTATATCAAACTTAAATATATTCTACTGAAAAGTAATTAAATTCTATTTTAGTATAGTATTTTACCACAATACATATTTTATAAAACCACAATGGTGTACTCGCATATTGGTGCACATCGTAACTATAGGTTGAGTTAAGTTTATGACGTAAGATTAGAGAATTAACGACAGCCCGATTAAAAAAAAAATAGGAACATATAAATATAAAAAACATAACATAAGCGGTAGGTTTTCTGACCGATTTATTTTTTTTATTTTTTTTTTCTTCTTACTTTATCGTTCTAAGAGAACATGCACGTTGCCACATTTGTTTTTTGTATATTATAATTATCATTATCTGTTTTGATTTTTCACCTAATTTTAAATAAAAGAATGTATTATTATATCTCTAGCAAAACGATATATAATCACTGAATATGAACATTATATATAAAGCAATTATATATTTAGTCGGGATTTCATTTATGAATAAAACATGAATTATAAATACTGGTTTACGAAAATAATAATAATAAAATCAAGAACTAATCTAATAAATATAGATTTTTATTTAGAATATTTAATTATAAATGATAGTATAAAATTACAATTTATTATTAACCGGTATTATAAATTATTTGCATCACAGGTAGTTATCAATTATCTAATACAAATTTAAATACTTTAAATACGAAACTTCCTTTTCCACACATATATTTTATAGTCCAGAAGATAGCGTGCAAAAAATTGTCTGACTAACATAAAGCTAGAATTTTGTCTACAAGTTAATCTATTGTGCCCTTTAAGGATATGACATATCCACATGATTTTTTTTCTCATATTGAGTCTTTGCATTTCTATTGCTATTTCAGCTATATAAGAAATGTTTTGTGACTTTTATCTGACATTATTCTAGAGAATTAGAATATATGTGACCGAGGGGGGGGTACAAGAAACATTGGGGGGGGGATTGTATTTTAGCATATCATATATGATTTTATAACACCCCCCCCCCCCCCTTTATAATTTCTTATTTTTCAATTTTCTTAAAAAAGTAAGGTCAGCAACTTTTTTTTTAAATTTAGATTCGTGTTCTTCGTGGTAAGAAGTAGCTCATGAGAAGTAGCTCATTCTTGTATTCGTGAAGTCAGACTCTTGTATCCGAGATGTCTGACTCTTTTATTCGAGAAGTCTGGCTCTAGTATCCGAGATATCTGACTCTTGAATTCAAGAAGTCAGACTCTTGTATCCGAGATATCTGACTCTTGAATTCGAGAAGTCAGACTCTTGTATCCGAGATATCTGACTCTTGAATTCGAGAAGTCTGGCTCTTGCATCCGAGATGTCTGACTTCTGTATTCGAGAAGTCTGGCTCTTGTATCCGAGATGTCTGACTCTTATGTATCGGAGATGTCAGACTCATGTATGCGAGATCCCTAACTCTTATATCCGAGATGTCTGACTCTTATGTATCGGAGATGTCAGACTCATGTATGCGAGATCCCTAACTCTTATATCCGAGATGTCTGACTCTTATGTATCGGAGATGTCAGACTCATGTATGCGAGATCCCTAACTCTTATATCCGAGATGTCTGACTCTTATGTATCGGAGATGTCAGACTCATGTATGCGAGATCCCTAACTCTTATATCCGAGATGTCTGACTCATATATCCGAGAAGTCTGACTCTTACATCCGAGAAGTCTGACTCTTGTATCTGGGAAGTCTGATTATTTTGTCCAAGAAGTCTAACCAGGCCCGGTGACAGGATTCTCGGGCCCCTGGGCAAATGAGAGGTCCGGGTGCTTATTATAATTTTAAGTGCTTGATCTCATTAAAAATGTCAGTCAAAGTCTTCTTTTTACGTTTAACAAAAAGTTAAACACAGCTCTTTAATTTCATTGCCATATTCAATATCAGTATGTCCAAACCATTGGAAGAAGTCACTAACTTTTTGGGAAAATTTAAATCTTTGAGTTAGACTTCCGATAAAGGAATCTAAGAGCTTATACACCAACCGCTGTGTATAATACACCAATTCTGAAATACCCTCCTCGTGTTTTACGTTGGGATCATTTCTTGATAAGGTTTCACAACATTTCTAGTATTTGTATAAATAAATGTATGTTTGTGTGCATGTGGAAGAGAAAGAAATGGGCGCAGAAGGTTGAAACTTATATGGGGCCAACATTAAGCTTAATTTTGACCTACCATCTAAATTTCATTAAAATCGGACGAGTAGTTTTTAAGGTATGTTAGTTCGCAAAAATTAAGCGATAGACAGACAGAGACGGAACCAAAAATATTTCCTGATATCTGAAACAGATTTCTGTCTTGAAATTTTAGAAATAATTAAAACGATGACATATTTTCCGAGCTTACTGATGGTATTTCGAATTTAAATGGACTACTACATTTTAGAATTCTCGGAACCATTATCTAGAATTAATTTCTTTTTAGCTTTTTTGGGGGGGGGGGGGGTAGAGAAAATGTACAACAAACGTCACGACCACCTCGCACGAGAGCTATAACTGTACAGAACTGAGCTTGATAATTTTATTTGATTAAAAGATTACATTTCTTAAATAACTAAGGGAAGGGTAGAAAAGATAACAACTCTAAAGCGAGGTAAAATTAGCAAGGTAAGAAAATAGTTAGATATTAAATAAAAAGAGGTTGTAATAGGAGAAAACAAGTAAGGGGGATTAAGACAGAAAGAGAAATACATATTATTATATAGCAAAAACAATCGACAGAGACAGAAATGAAAGTATGACTAGTTAAGTTCGAAACAGACTTCCTTATCTAGTACAGCTAAAACCGGATTAGATAAGATAACTTTTAAGTTGTAATAAACACTTGGATCTCCTTCCAGTCCAAAATGAAGAACTCTGATGTCTTAAGTCTAAACCATAACATCTCATAACATTCTCACTCTGATTTAAACTCTTTATTTGTTTTATCTTCCTTATTCATTCTTATCTCCCAAAAATAATTTTATTAAAATAATTCCGCCCACAGAGTTTTTATTATGACATTTTTATTTTTCACACTCCCGGGCCCCCTGAAAGCCCAGGCCCCTAGGCAATTGACCTACTTGCCCCCCCCCCCCCCCCCCCCCCCCTTGTCGCCGGCCCTAAGTCTAACTATTGTGTCCGAGAATTCTGACTTGTATCCGAGAAGTTAGACTTCTCATGTCAGAAAATGTGAGCAGTTAAAGATCTCGAGTAGGAAATGTGTGACATCGGAGATGAGTGACTCTTATCTCTAAGAAATTTGACTATTGTGTATTGTGTCCAAGAGGTTTGATTATTGTATCCAAAATGTCTGACTCTTATATCCAAGATGTCTGACTCTTGTATCCGAGAAGTCACACTCTTGTATCTAAGATGTGTGACACTTATGTCCTATAAATCAGACTCATACTGGAGATGTCTGACTTTTGTATTCGAGAAGTCAGACTCTTATATTCGAAAAGTCAGACATGGCAATAAAATATTTCTGGTGATAAATACTTGTGTATTTCAACGAGTATACATAGACTCCACTAGCGCAAAAATGTTTTTCAAACTAAAAGACTTGTGTAAAAGTTTAGGCAAAGGTTTAAATCTAACTCCGATTTAATCATACTTCGTAATATTTAAACCACTGAGTGAGTTCTACTCTAACTCTTCCTCCACCACATTTCTACTCTTCATCATCGTCAAGATAAACTATGATTGAAACTTGCCTTTGTATAATAAAGTTAATTTCAGTGGAGACATTTTTAAAATTTTAATTAATAGGTAATTTAATTTTTAATAATACATCGCATAACAATGTATAAGAAAGTAAACCGTCGCGTCACTTGAAAAAAATAACCTTGAGAAAGAATGCATATCAATGGGAACTGTAACGACAAATTGCCTCTGAGAAATTTTGAAGTCAAACGTGCGTTGAGATTCGCTTCGTGACCTTAGAATTAATTTAAAGACTGTGGCTGATTATAGAATGATAATGACTAAGAAGTGAATTTTGGGAAACCTACCATCAGTAGAGTGTAAATAATTATACTTTTAAATAGAAAGAAATGGTTTATTGAATAGTTGGTAACATTAAATAACGTTTAATGATATTATAATTATCTAAATGGCGATGATGGATGGATTATGAATAGTTGGTATTTACTTGATAATTGGTAGGATTTCGCCTCTGGTGACGAAATATATGTGGAGGTACCGACGATAGCACGGTGAAAGCGATGGCGTAGGTCAGAAGCGTTTCTAAGCAGCTAGGCGCAGAAAACAAAGTAGATTGGAAAAATTTCTAGACAATCTAGGGCTGTGGAACTAAGAGGCAATGGCGAAGTATCGAAGTGCACTAAAGGTGTGAGGAGTAGACAGCGCCACTACTAGTGGGGATTTATAGTACCAAACCACGATAGAAACTAGCCAAAACTCAGGTACAATTATTCCACAAGAAAATCAATAAATAATTTGTTTGTAGTCCCACCCCTCCAAGGGCCAAATGAGTTCAAAAAACAAATTTAAGTGAAAAGAAAATGGGTAATAATAAAAATAAAGAAGATTAAAACTAAAGCAGAGGTAATCAGTAAAAGAAGATAATCAATAAGTGTGGTTTGGTGATATGATCGATGTCACCGCATCCTATCGGATTCCAATATGAAATAGAAGATTCCTACAGTCACCGCTATTTTCGTAGATGTTGGTGGAAGCCTACTCTGATATTATACATCGGTTTGTTTTGCAATATTTAAAACGTGTAGCATTGTTTGGTACAAGTTACAGCCCAACGATTAAATATTTTGGCTGGTATAATAAAACAAAATCATACACAAGAGATGAAGATTAATCGGATGGACAACAAAATTATAGATGCTACAATAAGCATAATGATTCAGAATTAAAACAAGCGGTATACTAAGTTAAAGCACCACTTTACAGTGCTGTTGGAATTAAAATTGTTTTTCACACTCAAATTGGCTAAATAATGTGAGAGGGGGAAAATAAAACCACTAGTTGGACATCCAAAAGTTAATTTTGTTTTCCTTGCTGGCCCTACTACCTTCTAGATGCCAAAATTTCGAGCTCTCAATAGCTCCCCACCCCAATTTTGCTGGTTTTCCCCCCTTCAGAAAACAATTGTATTTGTAGCACCAGTGTTATTCGTTGATTCAAACCACATACACCTATTTAGTCGTATTGCGAGGATTAGGGAATTATAAGATGTTTGAAGAAGTAGCAAGATTGCAAATTTCCGTTTTGGGTAGGAAACATGAGAATTTACAATATTCAGAGGTAAGAGGACAAATAATCAAAGTACCTAAAACTTTTTTTGATATGTTTTTGAAGAAATAGCATTCTTTTAAAAGAGCTTTTTCTTTAGAAAAGCCCGATTGCTTATATTCCTAACGACATTCATAGATGAGTATAGGCACTGACAACCTGCAGAAAACCTGAAGGTGGATTAGAAATTTAGCGTGGTTCAAGCTACGCACGTGTCGGTTTAACAGTACAGTGAACTTGAGCAGTTCTAGCAGCTGTTGTAAATAATAGCCTATTGCAATAGTCTAAAGTGCAGCTATTGTAATAGCCTAAAGTCTGATCAGCCCTTTTCCAAGTGGCTTGATCATATGATAAATTGGACGAACAACTAATCCATGGCCTGATGCTAATTTAATTTATCTCCCATAAAGCAGTACTTTCATTCACTATTTATTCATTTGCGGGTTGTGATATGATAACCATCCTTCTACTTGAATACGTGAGAATGTTTTTGATAAATTGCTTGAGCACATTACAGTTATGAGATTGCGGTAAGAAGTAACAAATCTAAAAGATCGGTGACTGTTAGCAACTTTGGAGAGAAAAGCCTAAAGAGCGTCATTTGCAATTGAAAACTTGTTGGTTGTGCAGTTTTTGCTTTAGTGGATGAAAAATACATTGATTACCACTATGATTTGATGAAGTGAGAAAAATTCTATTTACATTTTTAGTTTTATAATTTGCGGAGTATGACAATAGTTTTGAACGATGATTGAGGTGTTTAACTTATTACTGCGTAACTTCTTATTACAAAAATGTAACTTACAAATTTCATTAAAATCGGACGTGATGTTTTTATAATATGATATTTAGGAAAGCCATGTATATAAAGAAGAGTGTCCGTGTGTGAGTATGTATATTTGTCTTTTAATAAAATCTACAGTTATATTCCGATCTTGATGAAACTTTGTAACTGAAATTTTGATAGAGAGGGGTACCAAAGTCAAAATAATACATACCCTTCATGGTGCATATTGCGTTAAAAAGCTCTTTAAAAGTTTAGTAATAATGTTGTTACATATATATATATATATATATATATATATATATATATATATATATATATATATTGCTTCCGAGCTTACCGAAGGTAACGGAAGCTATGTGATCGTTCTGAACAACGAAAAATTTTAGGTCTCCGATTTCAAAAATTCCAAGACAGAAATCCGTTTCAGACCTCAGGGAACATTTTTGGTTCCGTGTCTGTCTGTCAGTCTGTCGCTCAATTTTTGCGAACCAACACATCTTCAAAACTAATCGTCCGATTTTATTGAAATTTGGATGGTAGGTCATAATTAGCCCATTGTTGGTCCTTAATTATTTAAGAGGGGGGTAAAATTGTAAAATCGTTTTAATTAAGTGTTTTACAAGTTGGCTGGTTAGGTTTCAGGAAATCTAATTGACAATTTAAAATTACATATAAATTTGAATAGGATTGTCGATGACCTTTTTAAACAATTTTCATGCTCAAAATTGAATTTAAAAAAATCCTTTTAATTAAAAATTAGTTATTTTAAAATTTTTGGTATAATTTGAATAAAAATTATGATTGTATATTTGGTGCCTGGAACGCGAATCTGAAGTAGCTTAAGATGTAACGCTGTATTCTAGATTGAGGAAACCATTTTATTCAAATTGGGAAATTTGTTTAATACATCCGTCCGCGTGCTAAATTTGGAGTAGTCGGTGGTCGGTTAGCTCCGGCACAAGTTAAATTGAGCTCAGTATTATTCTTTTAAATAGAACTATTAAATTTTGTAAACTGAACTTCAAAACAAAACCTAAACGAAAATAACTTAATATTATGTATATTCAGATTTTTTATCTAAATACCGGTTGTAAGACCACAAGAGATTTTAATTTTGATCGAGCAAATGTAACACGAGGTATTCATTAAGAATCATTCTACAATCTACTAAAAATGTTCAGTGACTAAATAGGTGCAACATGGGTACTTCTTTAGATTGTTACTCCCCTTTGTTTATTTTTAGAATATAAATGACTTGGACTAAATAACTATTAAGACAAAGGTATGTTTAGCCCAGATACTTAGAATTACTTAGGAATATCACACTTCTGTTTTTATAAGGGGAGTAACAATTTAAAGAAGTGAACATGCTCTATTTTCTAAGACAGTCGCGAGTACAAATAGGAATCAGTGAGAGGAATGACCTTGCGCGCACCTGTAGCTGTTATTATGCAGTAAATTTACCTTGTTGCATCAGATAAACGTTCTTCAGGTGGTAGAGAGTCTCCATTTCGTGTTTTCATATCATTAATCCTTGGACGTATTTATTCGAAGCAGTTAATCAATACTACAAACACTCATTTGATAGTACTCGAAAAATTATGTTGAAGTACAAAGTTTTAATGCTTGAAAAATTATAAGGGTATATGGTCTTAAATCGAGATATATTTTGAGAAAATGTCCCTTTGTTCTTCCATAGCTTAGGCCGGTTTACCAGCAGGTAAATTAATTTACCTTCTTCACTTATATTGTTGCAAGTATATAAGTATGTATGATTTGGAAATATCTATTTATCTGTCAGTTTGTCTCTTGGGTGCCGCTTGGCTGATAAGATGATATACCCAATATTTCTTCCACCATTTTTATTTAAAAAGACATTTAGCAAGCTGCAACATAGCCTTTCCCGATGTGACTTATTTTTGTACGATTTTTTAGCCACAGCAACTGAAAATTGCGTGTTTAGCTGTATAAATGTAACATTTTATTGCTTCGAGTGCTTCAAAATATATTAATTTATAATCTTTCTTGTCTTTTCTTAAAACTAAGACCGGTTATATTTCTTTTTTAACCAGTTCTACTCAAAAGAAGAATTAAGCTCTAAAGTGTGATAATAATTAATTTTATGAGTTAAATAATTTAATTAAGTCAGTCTGTAATCATTGTTTTTTCTTATATGATTTAATCTATTAATTTTTTAACAGATGAGATAATAATAACTAATAGTAAAGGATTAAAAACTTGTAATGTTTTTTTAATAACATTACTTTGACACGTGTCACTAACACTACAACAAACTAAAAGAACAACAAACTGCATTTTCCTTCCACACGGTTCAAAATGCACGAACCGATCATCAGTTGAATATATTATAATAAAGCATCTTCATTTAATCATTGTTATTGGTTTGACGTATACAAAGAAGAAGTAATATAGAGTGAATTTATTATAATATATTCTCATAAATATCTCTTTACGAGATAAATTATATATTGGAGGAAGAATATCACAAAACTAAATTATAATCTCGTGCAAATTTATCGATCTTTTAATATTAAAGGATATCAGATGAAGGCCGCTTCGTCAAGGATGTATCTCACGTTACAATTATTTAATGTTAAATTGATGACCTTTTTATTTCATTAAAAAATAACTATTTGTGACACAATATCCACAAATTTATTTTATTGCAATAATAAGTTGAAACTATTTTATAATCGATTTCTATTCAAAACAAAAGGTGTTTTGCACCGTGATACCAATACCAATACTTTAAGAGGAGGTTCCACATCTAATCATGTAAGGCGCGCGACTCGTAAGTACGTGAGGCGATAATCGCCGGTTTCTGTACGATTAAGTTAAAATTATTAAGTGCAAATTTTAATAGTTGCATATTCTTTTTCTACATTTCAAGACCTTCAAATTAATATACCTATAATGTCATGGTGACTAAAAACATTTTTTTAGTCACCAGTTATTGGCCGCCATCTTGAAAATATTAAGTTTACAATTATAATAGTTGCATATTTTCTTCACTTCAATACCTTTAAATTGATGTATAACATGTCATGGAGACTAAAACTATAATCTTGGAAATATTAAGAGTGAAAACTCCAAAAAGTGTCCAGTTGTCACAAATGCCGAGATGCACCTGTGGCCCAAATTTCATGTCCCTAGCTATAGTAGGACAGACAGACAGAGCCGTTATATATGGTTTTTTTTTGTACTTTGTACAGAAACTTAAAAACTATTCCATCTTGAGCATTTTGATATAGACTGTTTTAAAGAGCAGATTCTTTAGGAAAAAATATAGTTAATAATTCACAGACTCTGTTCAGCCCTTTCTGATAAGACGTTTCAAAACGCTTGTGTGTTTAGGCGCTGAAGATGGCTTTATAAAAGCCGAAATCTGTTTTCATAAATAAACAAGTATTATTTTTACGAGGACAGACAGTGTTTTTGTATTAATCAAGAATATAGGTTAAATTGTTCTTAAAAATGTATTTCCTTCAGGTGATATCTTTAGAAGCCAATAGATTATAGAAAGAATTTTAAACCTTCTTTTTGTAACCTAACCTCCAGAATATAGGTTAAATTCATCTTACAATGGTATTTTAAATCTTTACAGGCCAATGTCTCAGTTGCAACCTTTTCCAATCAAGTATAAGGTCTTTAATTATGTATTTTTAACAAATAAACTTGTACGCATGTTGAATTTCTAATTCACTAACCTAATTGAAATATCATGAAACTGACCTTTGAAGAAAACGTTTATTTCAATGAATGTTAATAGCTGCATTCTAAACAAACAAGTTATATTCTTAGTTTGGTACTTCTTTAGATTGTTACTCCCCTATGTTGTTTTAGAATAAAAATTACTTTAAATAATAACTATTAAGAAACAAGTAAGGCGCGCTTCACGTAAGTACGTGGGGCGATAATCGCCGGTTTCTGTACATTAAAGTTAAAATTATTAAGTGTAATATAATTACACTCATTTTAAAAGTAATATTCTTTTTCTAATCTTCAAGACCTTTAAATTGATGAATGACATGTCATAGTTAAGAACTTCTTTTAGTCGCCCACCATATTGGCCGCCATCTTGAAAATATTAGGTGTGAAATTTTAATAGTTGCATATTCTATTTCTGCATTTCAAGACCTTAAATTGATAACATGTCATGGTGACTAAAAACTTTTTTTTAGTCGCCCGCCATATTGGCCGCCATCTTGAAAATATTAAGTGTGAAAAATTCAAAATGTGTCCAGTTGTCTCAAATGCCGAGAAGACCTGTGTGCCAAATTTCATGTTCCTAGCTATAGTAGTTTATGAATTGAAACAAGCAACGGACAGACAGACAGACAGAGCCGTTATATAAGGTTTCTTTTTGTACTTTGTACAGAAACCTAAAAGGGATGTTAAGTCCAATGTACTTTGGTACAAAGGAACATCCCACTTCTGTTTTGACAAGGGGAGTAACAGGCTAAAGAAGATCATTCCATACAGCTTCTTTAGATTGTTACTCCTCTCTGTTTTTTTATAAGGGGAGCAACAATCTAAAGAAGTGCCCTTAGTTTCTGGAATACTTATAGTCCCAATATTATTAATCTAAAATACTTCACACTTGTAAATATTTAACTAAATCTATGTATATATATATTTGGGTTTCTAATGTGTATTTTCTAACGTATTGGTTTCCCAAGATACCCTCAAATAATTATATAATATAATGAGCTACAATGGAAAAAACTGATCATTTTTCGTACTAAAGTTGCAATTCTTTACGTACAGTGTTTATAGAGTTCTTTTTCAAATTTTAAATCTTGGATAAAAGTTATTTTTACTGGTAATAGAGGCAAATTTATATATTAGTATATTACAAGTATATTACAATTGTAGGTGACTAGTTATTCAAACAAATCTCATTTGTTTTTATAGTATGAACTGTAATATTATAATATCATAGGTTAATTTATTATGCGTTTATACTTACATATAAAGTCGTTTGAGCCGAATGATAAAGGTGTCTCGTTCTGCGTATGAGGAAACCTGTTATGAGGCTTAGGCGATGTATTGGTAAAATCGTCTCGCATTCTTGGCAGCGAAATATCATCTGGAACAGATGGCAAACAGATTAGATTAAATAGGGTTCATAAGTCATTCTTATTTAAATTGACCATTTGCTGTTGTTCTGTGAAAAATGGCATTATCCAAGTGGCGCGTTCAGTAATGGTTTCAGCCAGTTGAGAAATAATCTACCTTTCAAGCATAGCGCATGACAGAACTCAAATGTCTTAAGTTATGGATTCCAATACACCTGAACTATGAGCATCACTGTAAGTAATAATGACACAGTGGAAGATACAGTGATCGTGGGGGCCACTCCACATCTCCCTGCAATGATACGAGACGCCCAGGAAAATGTTTTCTTAAAAAAGCCATGGGTTCTCTTTAGGTATGACAATAGCCCCATCCTGTTGAGGCCAAACCCTGTAGAGGGCAATCCGATGTCTTCTCAATTCAAGCATCTGAAATTCTAAACGCTGCGCTTATGGAAACGCTGAAAGTTGGACGTCGAAACAAATATGGTCCAATTATGCCGCAATAAACAGTAATTCTCTCTCTTTGAAGGGATATTTGATGGACTATCTAATCAAGCACTATCGCCCATAACTCGAGAAATTCGAGAGCTGCCATGCTTGAAATGAAAGGTGTATGAACAATCTACCAGCCTGCAACCATCACTAAAATCACCACTTGGATTATGTCACTTTTCACACCTGAATTCTTATTTGCGCTTTTCTTAAAAGACTATGTATATGTAATCTGACTTGGCAATTTCGCAGCACAAAGAGTGCAATAACGCAACAGTTTGCAGTAATTTAATTTATATTACCCCTTTGGTTTATACCTATTAAGAACTTAAAAAAAAAGTTATGCAGTATCGTATACAACTTTGTATCCTTAAGCGTTTGTATCCTTATTTGTCTTCCTTATCCAAATTTGTATACGTAATTGCTAAGTCAGAAAATGTTTTTAAATTTAAACATGTAGTGTGATTTGGGAAAGAACATGTTTGAGTTTGTAAGGGACAGAAAATTGAGAGGGGGTACAGACAAACAGCATCATTTACTTGTACTAAATAAATTAGACCTAGTAGAACTTAGGAGACTTAGCTAAACCTATGACCTCAAAACGTTTTACGCTAGACTTATTATTTATATGAGTTTTTGTTAGAATAATTTGACATTTCTCCATTATTATTTTGCTTATTTCATCCGCACTACCTCGCCCTTAGACCACCCATTCTTTCAGATCCGGCCGTTCAACAAAAAAAAGCTTGGTGACCTCTACACAATTGAGTTTTATGGATTTTTGTTTTTTTTATTGTTTTAGTAAGAGTTTAATTTACCAATAATGATTCAATGATCAATTATTATTTATTACCCCATGCAAATCAACCCATCTGGAATTATTTGCATCAACCTATAAAATGATGAGTCATTGTTACATCAAATCTAATTTAAGCTGCTATGTCATCATTTATTCGTGTGATGTTTTATTGAGGAAGACTAGGACAATGAGGAGTGGCATCGCTGAGTGGTATATCGTACCCTCTGAAAACTATGTCCAAACATGTTCTGGTCTGTCCTACAAAAAGGCTTTATAATGGTAGTTAATACAAATTTAACACTTTATTAATTATTAATTTTATTAATAATTAATAAAGATAAACGCTCGGGATTTAATTTATAATAATCTACAGGGTGGGCCAAAAAAAAAAACCGCACTTTTTTGTTTTTGAACTCTTATAGGTCAGCTTCTGTAGTAGATAGAGATATGGGGTTTGCGGGGTATAAAAACTACATTCTTCTAGTTAAAATTTCATATCTATAACTTTAAAAACTATTGGTTGAAAGCCATGAAATAACGGTTTGAAATAGGGTCTTAAAAAAAGTCGTTGTCCGGGTAGTGATCTTGTCTGGTATTATACTTTTGATAGAATAAATTACCATATGGTGAAGAGGGGGGGGGGTTCTTTGTAGGTAAGTGGGAGGGATCCCTCAGTGTTATATATAACATTGAAGATGTGTTAAGCACAATGTTGCCTGAAGTCTGGGCAATTCTCTTGCAAGTATTGAATTATTAGCTGTTTGCAAGGAGCGACGGGACGGGGTAACATCTTGCATAAACGTGTAATTTAGTATTTGATCTTTGATTTCAGGCAAAATTGTGCTTAACCCATCTTCAATGTTTGTTATAACACTGAGGGACTCCTCCCTCTTACCTCCAAAGCAAATTAAAATCAGACAATCGTTTTAGTCTTTCGACTATTTTCAATGGCAATTATACATAGACTGAGCCCATGAAACAGGAGTTATAAAATATAAGTACAAAAAAGAAGGGATCCCTCAGGCTCAGGAATTTGGATAAAGGTAACCTATTTGGATAAAGGTACCTTCGGATATAGGTAACCTAGGTAGGAGGTTAGTATTATTAACCTAGGAGGTTAATAGTGTTAAAATTTAGTTATGGTTTCTTTCATATAGAGAACAGATTAAGGATTACTTGTAAGAAGGATTCCGATCTTATGTATTACTTTGATGATGGAACAATGTGTTTTTTTCTAAATTTTACATTTTTATTTACAATTAACGATCCTTACAATAGCATTAAGAAAGTATTGTTGAACATCATTAAGATTATGCTGGTTGTTTTTATTGTTACGATGTTTGTTTTCTAAACAAGGCATCGCGTGGCTCTATCATTGAAGCGTGCGTATTGCAATCAAATATTGAATATTAAGAAATTTATTAATCATGATGAATGTCATAGTTAAAGAAAGTTGAAAGGGTCGTGTGGGGTAGAGTGGGGGTACTTGGTACAAAGCTCGCCTTCCTAGATAAACCTACATAACACGCCTATAAGAATCTTGACCAGCAAAAGTAGGTTTTAAACCATTATTATAAATGTATCAATTCACTATACAAAAACAACTGCTTGTATCAAGTTGAAATTTTACACGCCAGTTTCGATTATACTATAGACGATGTATATGAAGTTTTATTTATTAAAATCGTTACGATAGAACGTAAGATATCGGTAAAACCGTTGTTTTCTCTGCTTTACACGTCTAGGCCCGCTTTAATAGTTCTTTATTAATTCATAGCGGTGTCGCTGTTGGTTTTACTAAAAAATATTATTTTAATAAATGTTCTTCTCAGCGAATAGGGGATGATAGAATCTTTTCCCATCCTGAAATTCCAATTTTACATTTGAAGCTCACTTTTCCGCGAGCGTCGCTCGCGAATTCTTGGACGGATAACGCTGTCCAACGTACTTAGCCTGAGCATTATTACAAGGAACATGTGTACCAAATTTCAACTAAATCGGTCAAGTTTTATTCAAGATATCGTCGGACACGTGAACGTTACTGACAGACAGACAGGATGTGTATTTTGGTAAATATAAAAGAATGAAGTATGTAAGTAATCCTAAGTTGTAAGTAAATAAGTTGTAAGTAAGTAAGGCGGCTTTCACACTGCGTGCGAGACCGATCCCGCTAGAGAAACAAATACATGTATTAGCATGGGGCTTTGTTGTTTATGTTAAACGCCGAGCGAGACCTGGTCAAGTGAGAATGGCCGTTAACTTGGAGTACACCATCGTCCGATTTGGCTCAATGTGGTCTCATAATTTTGCACTATTTTTGCACATTTTTGAGACGCCAAGTATGAATTTTGCGACGCCTTTTAAATCGCGATTAATCGCATGTCAAATTTGTGCTCCAAGTTAACGCTGGAGTACACCATCGTCCGATTTGGCTCAAAGTGGTCTCATAATTTTACACTATTTTTGCACATTTTTGAGACGCCAAGTATGAATTTTGCGACACCTTTTAAATCGCGATTAATCGCATGTCAAAGTTGTGCTCCAAGTTAACGCTGGAGTACACCATCGTCCGATTTGGATCAAAGTGGTCTCAAAATTTTGAACTATTTTTGCACATTTTTGGAACGCCAAGAATGAATTTTGCGACGCCTTTTAAATCGCGATTAATCGCAAGTCAAAGATGTGCTTCAAGTTATCGCTGGAGTACACCATCGTCCAATTTGGCTCAAAGTGGTCTCATAATTTTGCACTATTTTTGCACATTTTTGAGACGCAAAGAATGAATTTTGCGACGCCTTCTAAATCGCGATTAATGGCAAGTAAAAGTCGTGCACCTATAGTTAACGCTGGAGTACACCGTCGTCAGTATCTGTATCACAGTCACCCGTAGTATCCGTATCAGTAACCATTAGCAGTATATAGTAGTATCCGTATCAGTATCCATTAGCAGTATCTAGTAGTATCCGTATCAGTATCCGTATTAGTGCCAGTATCCGTATCAGTATCCCGTAATATCCGTATCAGTATCAGTATCAGTATCTGTATCACAGTATCCCGTAGTAAAGTATCAGTATCCATTAGCAGTATCTAGTAGTATCCGTATTAGTATCCGTATCAGTATCCGTATCAGTGTCCCATATCAGTATCCGTATTAATATCCCGTAGTACCCGTATCAGCATCCCGTATCGGTATCCATATCCCGTAACAGTATCTCGTATCAGTGTCCCGTAGTATCCGTATCAGTACCCCGTAGTATTCGTATATGTATCCCGTAGTATCCGTATCAGTAACCGTATCTGAACCCGTAGTATCCCTATCAGTATCCGTATCAGTATGTCGTATCAGTATCCAGGGCCGGTTGTGACACGACGTCAAACTTGTAGTCAAGCTCTGGCGCTCACTTCCAGTTGATTTCTTTTTACAAATGCAGCCATTTTTCTTACAATTTAAGTACCTCATGCGAATAGCGTGAATGCTAGGAGGTTCTTTTAAAGTGACGTTGCACACTAATAACTGAATGGTTAATGTGATAATCCAGCACACAAACACAAAATGTTTTCCTGTCTTTAAATTTAGCCATTACACAGCACTGACAACAATTGACAACAAACAGCTGATACTTGCCCAAACCAATGTAAACAAAACTTTTTCTTTGAGAGAGTTTTTAGGTAAGAGTTTTTCTTTTTAGTAAAACATATTTATCCAAATATTTTCAATCGAAATCTTTTTCACATTGCTCTAATTCTTTAATGTCATAGAGAACTTTGAAATGCTTGCTGTGGTTTTCCATGTGTTCAAACCTGTCTGTCATAGAATTTATAGCAGTGTCGAGGATGACAAAAAGAAATTGACTTTAAATGATTCCTTCCCAGACTTCAAAGGTTCATCTCTACCCTTGTAAAAAAATTTTGGTTTTCTCATTCTTTGCCTTACCACAAATTCATCACTGAATTCTGGATTGATTCCCAGGTTTTCTGCCAGTTCTGCTTTGGCCTGCTTTCGGTCTTCTCTTTCTATTTCTGCTTTACATTTTCTATAAAACATGCCCGAAGGTTTCTTTTTTCCTGACATGTTAACCAGACAGACAGAAAGAGCTGACAGTTGGTGTGTATCAGGGTATCTATTGCACTGGTTAACACTGGAACTGGATTATATCTCTATTGCACTTATTAACACTGTACTAGAAGGTTAGGACACAGAACACTTTTTGCTGAGTCACTTCTGAAACACATACTCACTTTCTGTGTGTAATACGAAAATAAAATTAAATATGTAACACTTAAAACTGAATCTGAATCGGAATTGGAATCAAATTCTGAATCAGAATCGGAATCGAAATCTGAATCTGAATCTGAATCGGAGATGACAACGACGACGACGACGACGACGACGACGACGACGACGACATGATGACGACTTGATGACGAAGACTGCCGACGACATTATGATGACGATGACGCCATGATGACGACACGATACCGACATGATGACGACACGATGCCGACATGATGACACGATGTGCCGTGATGACGACATAATGAAGACGACGACAACGACACGCCATGATGACGACGACATGATGACGCCACGATGACTACATGATGGCGACATAATGACGACCGCCGATGACGATGGACGACAACATGATGACGACAACGACATGATGGCGACTACAACGACATGATGACTACACGTTGACGACGACATGATGACGACACGATGACGCCGTGATGACGACACGATACGACATAATGATGACGATGACGACACGACGAGGAAATGATGACGACATTTTGACGACATTATACACTCATAAACGAGTTCATAACACATACCCCAACATTTTGAATTTACTAGTTTTCGTAGGTAAATTTAATTATTATTGAATATTTTATCCAAATGTATCACCTACCCCTACACCTATGCCTACCCCTACACCTACCCCTACACCTACACCTCACCTTCACATATACCTACTTCTACACCTACACCTACTCCTACACCTACCCTTACACACCCACCTACCCCTACACCTACACTCATAAACGAGTTCATAACACATAGCCCAGCATTTTGTATTTACTAGTTTTTGTAGGTAAATATTATTATTATTGAAGTATCCGTATCAGTATCCGTATCAGTATCCCTATCAGTATCCGACGACATGACTATATGAACGACGACATAATGACAACATGATGACGACATGACGACGACATTATGACGACATTATGCCGACATTATGACAACACTATGACGACATGACTATATGAACGACGACATAATGAAAACATGATGACGACATGACGACATGACTATATGAACGACGACATGATGAAAACACGACATTATGACGACATTATGACGACACTATGACGACATTATGACGACACTATGACGACACTATAAAGAAACGATTCTTTTTTCCTGACATGTTAACCAGACAGACAGAATGAGCTGACAGTTGGTGTGTATCAGTGTATCTATTGCACTGGTTAACACTGGAAGTGGAGTATATCTCTATTGCACTTATTAACACTGTACTAGAAGGTTAGGACACAGAACACTTTTTGCTGAGTCACTTCTGAAACACATACTCACTTTCTGTGTGTAATACGAAAATAAAATTAAATATGTAACACTTAAATAAAATAACGAAAAATAGAAAAATGTAGAAGAATAGAATAAAGATTTTACGATATTAACGAGCGGGAGGGCTAATTAAATAAAACTGACAACAAATTAAAAATGTAGTATGTAAAAAAGATTTTAATAAGCTTTGATTTAATCTTATCTGTAGATGATTATCTAAGGTAGATAAGAATTCCAGGTGTCCCCTAGTGTTTTTAGACATAGTGTTTTTATCACTTTCTACCTGGTAGAAGTCCTACTGTTCTATTACCATCTCACTTATTTCTCAACTTTTACTCTGTCACTTATTTCCATATCTGCATTTTCATCCCTCTTATCTCCCTTACTACACACCCCTCCGATTTATTTTTTTTATTTAAAACTCAAAAACACAGAATGATTTTGCGGTGATGATTGACGAGGCTGCGCCACATGCGGCCGCATGTCTCGCATGGCCCTTGCGCCGGCCCTGTCAGTATCAGTATCCGTATCAATGTCAGTATCCCGTATCAGTATCAGTATCTCGTATCAGTATCCAGTATCCGTATCAGTATCCGTATCAGCACCCGCAGTATCCCTATCAGTATCCTGTTGTATCCGTATCAGTATCCCGTATCAGTTTCCCGAATTAGTATCCGTATCAGTTTCCCGTATTAGTATCCGTATCAGTATCCCGTAGTATCAGTATCAGTATCCGTATCAGTATGTCGTATCAGTATCAGTATCCGTATTAGTACCAGTATCCGTATCAGTATCCCATATCAGTATCCGTATTAATATCCCGTAGTACCTGTATCAGTATCTGTATCACTATCAGTATACGTATCAGTATCCATTATCAGTATACCTTATCCCGTATCCGTATCAGAATCCGTATCAGTATCCGTATCAGTATCCGTATCAGTATCCGTATCAGTATCCGTATCAGTATCCGTATCAGTATCCGTATCAGTATCCGTCAGTATCCGTATCAGTATCCGTATCAGTATCCGTATCAGTATCCGTATCAGTATCCGTATCAGTATTCATATAAGTATCCGTATCAGTATCCCGTATCAGTATCTGTATGTCTCCCGTGGTATCCATCAGTATCTCAGTGGGGTATCAGTATCCCGTAGTATCTATCTGAATCTGAATCTGAATCTCAATCTAAATCTGAAACCGAATAAGAATGGGAATCGGAATTTGAATCTGAATCGGACTAGGAATCGGAATCGGAATCTGAATCTCAATAGGAATCGGAATCAAATTCTGAATCTAAATATGAATCGAAATCTGAATCTGAATCTGAATCAGAGATAACGACGACGACGACGACGACGACATGATGACGAAGCCTGCCGACGACATGATGACGACACGATGTAACGATTACATGATGACGTTATGATGACGACACGATGCCGCCGTGATGACGACACGATGATGACACGATAATGACGATAACGACACGACGAGGACATTATGACGACATGACGACGACATTATGACGACATGACGCCGACATTATGACGACATGACGCCGACATTATGACGACATGACTATATGAACGACGACATAATTACAACATTATGACGACATGTCGACACTATGACGACACTATGACGACACTATGACGACACTATGACGACACTATGACGACACCATGACGACCCTATGACGACACTATGACGACACTATGACGACACTATGACGACACTATGACAACACTATGACGACACTATGACAACACTATGACGACACTATGATGACATTTGTCGTCATAATGTCGTCATGTCGTCATAATGTCGTCGTTCATATAGTCATGTCGTCATAATGTCGTCATAATGTCGTCATAGTCTCGTCATAATGTCGTTATAATGTAGTCATAGTGTCGTCTTAGTGTCGTCACAGTGTCGTCATAATGTCTAATGGATCCGACATTATGACGACATGACGCCGACATTATGACGACATGACTATATGAACGACGACATAATTACAACATTATGACGACATGTCGACACTATGACGACACTATGACGACACTATGACGACACTATGACGACACTATGATGACATTTGTCGTTATAATGTCGTCAAAATGTCGTCGTTCATATAGTCATGCCGTCATAGTGTCGTCACAGTGTCGTCATATTGTCGTCATAATGTCGGCGTCATGTCGTCATAATATCTAATGACTCTGACATTATGACGACATGACGCCGACATTATGACGACATGACTATATGAACGACGACATAATTACAACATTATGACGACATGTCGACACTATGACACTATGACGACACTATGACGACACTATGATGACATTTGTCGTCGTTCATATAGTCATGTCGTCATAGTGTCGTCATAGTGTCGTCATAGTGTCGTCATAGGGTCGTCATAGTGTCGTCATAGTGTCGTCATAGTGTCGACATGTCATAATGTTGTAATTATGTCGTCGTTCATATAGTCATGTCGTCATAATGTCGGCGTCATGTCGTCATAATGTTGGCGTCATGTTGTCATAATGTCGTCGTCATGTCGTCATAATGTCCTCGTCGTGTCGTTATCGTCATTATCGTGTCGTCATCACGGCGGCATCGTGTCGTCATCATAACGCCATCAAATAATCGTTACATCGTGTCGTCATCATGTCGTCGGCAGGCTTCGCCATCATGTCGTCGTTATCTCTGATTCAGATTCAGATTCAGATTTCGATTCTGATTTAGATTCAGAATTTGAATCTGAATAGGAATCAGATTCAAATTCTGAATCTGAATCAGAATCGAAATCTGAATCTAAATCTGAATCAGAGATAACGACGACGACTACGACGATGACATGATGGCGAAGCCTGCCGACGACATGATGACGACACGATGTAACGATTACATGATGACATTATGATGACGACACGATGCCGCCGTGATGACGACACGATGATGACACGATAATGACGATAACGACACGTCGAGGACGATTGACGACATGACACCGACATTATGACGACATGACGCCGACACTATGACGACACTATGACGACACTATGACGACCCTATGACGACACTATGACGACACTATGACGACGCTATGACGACCCAATGACGACACTATGACGACACTATGACGACACTATGACGACACTATGACGACACTATGACGACCCTATGACGACACTATGACGACACTATGATGACATTTGTCGTCATAATGTCGTCATGTCGTCATAATGTCGTCGTTCATATAGTCATGTCGTCATAATGTCGTCATAATGTCGTCATAGTCTCGTCACAGTGTCGTCATATTGTCGTCATAATGTCGGCGTCATGTCGTCATAATGTCTAATGGCTCCGACATTATGACGACATGACGCCGACATTATGACGACATGACTATATGAACGACGACACTATGACGACACTATGACGACACTATGACGACACTATGCCGACACTATGCCGACACTATTATGACATTTGTTGTCATAATGTCGTCATAATGTCGTCATGTCGTCATAATGTCGTCATAATATCGTCATAATGTCGTCGTTCATATAGTCATGTCGTCATAGTGGCGTCATAGTGTCGTTATAGTGTCGTAATGTCGTCATAATGTCGTCGTTCATATTGTCATGTCGTCATAGTGTCGTCATAGTGTCGTCATAGTGTCGTCATAATGTCGTCATAGTGTCGTCATAGTGTCGTCATAGTGTCGTCATAGGGTCGTCATAGTGTCGTCATAGTGTCGTCATAGGGTCGTCATAGTGTCGACATGTCGTCATAGTGTCGACATGTCGTCATAGTGTCGACATGTCGTCATAATGTTGTAATTATGTCGTCGTTTATATAGTCATGTCGTCATAATGTCGGCGTCATGTCGTCATAATGTCGTCATAGTGTCGACATGTCGTCATAGTGTCGACATAGGGTCGTCATATGGTCGTCATAGTGTCGTCATAGTGTCGTCATAGTGTCGTCATATGGTCGTCATATGGTCGTCATATGGTCGTCATAGTGTCGTCATAGTGTCGTCATAGTGTCGTCATAAAGTCGTCATAGTGTCGTCATAGTTTCGTCATAGTGTCGTCATAGTGTCGACATAGTGTCGTCATAGTGTCGTCATAGTGTCGACATGTCGTCATAATGTTGTAATTATGTCGTCGTTCATATAGTCATGTCGTCATAATGTCGGCGTCATGTCGTCATAATGTCGGCGTCATGTCGTCAACACAAAATGAAATAACATGGTTTTTTCTATACCCTTGAAGGATCCAACATCCAACTCGATATATATAAAGTTATTGAGGGTACTTTTAAAGTTAATATTTATACATAACAATTATTATTATTTTTTGTTTTATAAAATTGTTACAACTAGTAAATGTATCCACGATTTATTTTGAAGAACACCATTAGCTAATTTTATTTACAGTTTCGTATTTCTTGTTTTGTTTTTTTGTTGTTTTATTTGTTCTTTTTACTCTAGGTGATTTTTTTGTAAATTCAATATTTCATCCGTAATTATTTGGCATAGACACAAAATTTTCATTTTATGACCGGGCGCTATTTTGGAATAGATGTATACTGTAGGGGTTTGTTTGGGGTAAATGTTATATTTTTCACTTGATAGGTAAACCCTAATTTATCATTTAAAAATGTGTGCCATAAAATTCTCTCTGTAACAAAATATAAGATTTCTCCTCTTAGCATTTTTTTAAAAAATCAAAATGTTGCCTGTTATAAGGCAGTTAAGTTGAAAAATGTGTGTGTTTGCATCACAATTACTAGCAAAATATTGGGTACTCCAAAAAAAACAAAAAAAAAACGTAATTTGTCATTACATTTGTACTCTTTTTAGTATTTTTTTTTTTTTTTTTTTATAAACCCAATATTTCACGAGTAACTTTTATACAAAAATATTATTTTTTTAGACCTGAAGAAGACCAGTCCTTCTTCAGGTCTCTTCACTGTGTAGTGTAAACTGATTTAAAATAAAAGAATCACAATCGTGATATTAGCAATAAAAGGTTAGAGAGGGAGTGAAAAGAAAGGCAAAGGGGGTTAGGGAAGTATACCTCTAACACCTCTACCCAAGCTCGTATGTTTTGTCTTCGAAATAAATTATAAAGGAGTCGTCGCATCGCTAGTTTCATAGAAATGACGACAATTTCTGTCTTACTATCACTTTATATTCTCCGCTTTATTAGCTTGAAAGTGGAAATAAGATTATAGATAATTATTATTAGTGCAATTTTTTGAGACCACATTGGGCCAAATCGGTTGATGATGATTCCAGCATTAACTTGGAGTAAACTGTGAAAATGTAAATTGCGACGCATCAAACAAGTTGCAAAATTCATACTTTGTGGCATCACAAAAATGTGCAAAAATAGTGCAAAATTTTGAGACCACTGTCAGATAACTGGCTGACATGATGTCAATGCAATATTTTGATGTTAACTTGTTATATTTACATTACTAAATAAATCATTCTTTCTTTGAGCCTACACTGATTAGCCTACAAATTGGCGCTGCGGACAAAGAATGAATAGAAGAAGAAGACAGCAAGACAATGATGAAGTTGAAAATAATCATGTCTTCATACAACCAAATAAATTTTTCAATCTACACCCATTCCAACAAGACGAAGAAGAATGGACCAACTACCAAGAACAGTTTGAAATCGAACTAAGGGTATGCAATGTGAGAGACGAAGGTATGGCTAGAGATTTGTTATTGTCCAAAATAGGACATAAATCTTTTAAAATTATTTCAGATCACTTTAAACCCAACAAGGTTAGTGATCAGACATTAACTTCAATTCTCAAAGTTTTAAACAATTATTTCACCAAGAAATATTGTACTTTAGGTGAAAGAGTAGCATTCAGTCGGAGATTCAGGAACACTGATGAAACCGTATCCCAGTATATAAACGCTCTTAGATCCCTAGCGGGAAATTGCAACTTCCGCGACTCACTAGAAGAAAGGCTTAGAGATCAGTTAATGCTAGGGATTAATAATAGTTCATGGCAGAAAGAACTACTGCGGTTACACCCAGAGACTAATGCAACGCTAAAAGATGTTGAAGTTTCTGTTACCAACATTGAAAGGGCAGAAGAGGCACAACATAAAATATGCACTTATGATAAACCCTCCCAATCTTACAAACTAACGGACAGTCAAAATAACAATGTTAAAAAAGGATCAAAATCTATACAAATTAAACTTATTAGAGGGAAGCATTGTTTTAAATGTGGAAAAAAATTACATAAACCTAAAGAAACGTGCCCTGCTACAGGAGCACAATGTTACCTGTGTGCCGGTAACAATCATTTGTCAAAAGTATGTTTAAAGAAGGGGAGAGCTATAATTTTAAGTAACGACAAATCAACAAATAGGATTACATTTTCGAACGATGAATCATCAGATTCGGGGAGTGAAAACGATCAAAATTCTATTAGGGCTATAAATAAAGGAAATAAAGTAATGTTAACTGTAAAAATAAATAATAAAAAAATTGATATGTTATACGATCCTGGGGCTACTGAATCAGTAATTAGTGAAAATACTTGGAAACATATTGGCTCACCTACTCTTGAACACGGTCCTAATTTAGTCGCATACACGGGAATAGAATTAGAAACTTTAGGACGAACAATAGTTAAAGTTAAGGCTTTTAATAAGAAATTATTATTACCAATTATTGTAGCAAAAAAACACGATGTACCATTATTTGGCTTAAAATGGGTTCTAAAATTTAAACTACCGCTACCAAAAGGATCCCGAGTTTGCAATATAAAAAGTAATGAGATTGAAATAGAAAACAATGCTGACACTAAACAGATAAATAATGTTTTAGATAAATTCCCGGAAATATTTTCGGCTGATCTAGGAACAATAAAAGGACACAAGGCGGTAGTGCATATTAAGGAAGGAGCAGAACCTAAAATAATAAAGCCTCGACCTGTTCCGTTTGCATTTAAGGCAGGAGTTGAGGAAGAATTAACTCGTCTAGTTAAACAGGGAGTTATTGAACCTATTAATTCAAGTACAACGCCTATTGAATGGGCATCTCCCATAGTAATAGTAGTAAAACCGACAGGAAAGATACGCATATGCGGGGATTTTAAGGTTAGCTTAAATAAACATATTCATTGCGATCAACACCCGATACCTAGGATGGAGGAAATTATGGTTAAATTACACGGTGGTAGAGAATTTTCAACAATTGATTTAAAAGACGCGTATTTACAGATGGAGGTCGATAAAAATTCAAAAAAGTATTTAGTGATATCTACACACAAAGGCTATTTTGGTTATCGCCGTTTACCATTTGGAGTGAATTTTGCACCTGCTTTATTCCAAAAGACAATGGACGTTATACTAGCAGGGTTAGAGGGGGTAGCTTGTTATCTCGACGATGTAATTGTAACCGGGAAGACAAGGGAGGAACATCTTAAGCGTTTAGAAGCTGTTTTTATACGTCTGGCAGAGGCAGGAATTCATGTAAATAAGGAAAAATGTAAATTCTTAGTAAATTCAGTTAAATATTTAGGGCATATTGTAGATAAAGAGGGCATTCATCCGACAGAGGAAAAGCTGACAGCAATCAAATTGATGCCACTGCCAACCAATACTCGGACACTACGGTCATTATTAGGGTGCATAAACTATTACCAAAAATTTATTCCAAATTTGCAATGTATTTGTGCGCCATTACATAGATTTTTAAAAAAGGGTTGCAGGTGGCATTGGACGGAAAAAGATACTGAGATAGTAAACAAACTAAAGCAGATGTTAACTTCAACCGACACTTTAGTTCATTATGATCCAAAATTACCGATTATAGTTTCTTCCGATGCGAGCGAAAATGGCATAGGGGCAGTTTTAGCTCATAAATGTGACAACGGCATTGAAAAACCAATTGCATATGCATCTAGGTCTTTAAATAAAGCAGAAAAACAATATTCGGTAATAGATAGAGAAGCATTAGGCATTATATTTGCGGTGACAAAATTTCATGAGTACTTGTTAGGACGTCATTTTATTCTTAGGACGGATCACAAACCTCTAGTTAGATTGTTCGGAGAAAATTGTGAAATCCCGAAAATGACTGCGAATAGAATTACAAGGTGGGCGTTAATCTTAAGTGCTTATTCATATGAAGTGCAACATGTGAAGGGAGTTGATAACGCGGGGGCAGACATGCTTTCTAGGCTACCTCTGAATGATAAAAAAGAAAAAGATGGGCGTGAATATGGCAGACAAATTTTACAATTACGATTAGACGACATAACAATATCAAGGAACATTTTGAAAGAACATACGACAAAAGATCTTCAACTTCAAGCTATCATTTCGTTCTTAGAAAAGGGATGGCCTGAAAAGAAAGACATACAGAAAGACCTGTTACTTTATTTTGACAAGAGAGAAGAACTATCGTACGAAGATAAAACATTATTATGGAAAGGAAGGATTGTAACACCACGGCGACTACGAGGAAAAATTTTGAACATCTTACACGAGGGTCACCCAGGTGTGGCAGCAATGCGTTCAACGGCTAGATTTCATGTATGGTGGCCGAAAATAGACGAAGATATTGATAATTATGTAAGGACATGCAGGCAATGTCAAGAAAATCGTCCTAGTGATCCAGATGTCCCGCTGTACTCCTGGTCTGTTCCCTCTGAAATCTGGTCAAGAGTCCATATAGACTTTGCTGGGCCTTATGAAGGCAAATATTGGTTAATTCTTGTAGACGCAACAAGTAAATGGTTAGAGGTTGTCCCTATGAATAGCATAACAACAACAAAAACAATAGAAGCTCTTCAAGATATTTTCGCCAGGTTTGGACTACCAAAACTTATAGTCTCGGACAATGGACCGCAACTGACATCTAATCTTTTTAAAGACTTCTGTAAAAATCTGAATGTTAAACACATTACAACTTCCCCTTATCATCCTAAAAGTAATGGTCTTGCCGAAAGAGCAGTTCAAACTTTTAAAAGACGTTTCAAGGCATCAAAACAAGACAGACTGGACGTAAATTCTAGATTATCAAAATTCTTAATGAGTTACAGGTCGACTCCACATAAAACGACAGGGAGGACACCGTCTGAATTATTACTTGGGAGACAGATGAGAACAACATTGAGCCTCTTGAAACCCGACATTTCAAGAGATATTGATGTAGCACTAGCAGGGCAGAAGAGATATCACGATAGAGGAAAAAGGGATAAACACTTTAAACTGGGGGAAAAGGTCTGGGTACAGAACACAGACAAGAAAGGCTACACTGAAGGTGAAGTACTGAAGGTAACTGGACCTCTTTCCTATGTTGTGTTGCTGAACGGTCGGCAGCAGAGAAGACACGCCTCCCAACTAAGACCAAGGAAAGAGCTGAGGGGGAGGAATGTCAGATAACTGGCTGACATGATGTCAATGCAATATTTTGATGTTAACTTGTTATATTTACATTACTAAATAAATCATTCTTTCTTTGAGCCTACACTGATTAGCCTACAACCACTTTGAGCCAAATCGGACGATGGTGTACTCCAGCGTTAACTAGGTGCACGACTTTGACTTGCGATTAATTGCGATTTAAAAGGCGTCGCAAAATTCATTCTTTGCGTCTCAAAAATGTGCAAAAATAGTGCAAAATTTTGAGACCACTTTGAGCTAAATCGGACGATGGTGTACTCCAGCGATAACTTGTAGCACAACTTTGACATGCGATTAATCGCGATTTAGAAGGCGACGCAAAATTCATTCTTGGCGTCTCAAAAATGTGCAAAAATATTGCAAAATTTTGAGACCACTTTGAGCCAATTCGGACAATGGTGTACTCCAACGATAACTTGAAGCACAACTTTGACTTGCGATTAATCACGATTTAGAAGGCGTCGCAAAATTCATTCTTGGCATCTCAAAAATGTGCAAAAATAGTGCAAAATTATGAGACCACTTTGAGCCAAATCGGACGATGGTGTACTCCAAGTTAACGGCCATCAAGCGAGACCGAGCCGACTCAGGCGACCGAAAACGCTTTTCGGTGGCCAAAAACGCTTAGCTAACAAAAACGCTCGAAAAAAAACGCCCGAGACGGCTCGGTCTCTCTCGGTGTTTAATGTGAATAACCTCATGCTGATACATGTATTTGCTTCTCAAGCGGAATCGGCCACGCTCGGACTCGCACGCAGTGTGAAAGCCGCCTAAGCCTAAGTATGTAAGTAATCCTAAGTTGTAAGTAAGTAAGCCTAAGTTGTAGGCCCAAACGTTGGCACACGGTGGCACACACCCTAAAAGGACCCACAAAGTAATCTATAAATTAGCTAAAATAATGCGCTAGATGATGACTACTAACACGTTTCGGTTATAGCAATTGTTTAACTTTACAACATTGATTGGTCACATTATCACAAATTTGCTAAAACAAAAAGATTAGATAAGAGCATTTAAAAATGTCCAGTTTTAAATGAGGAAGAGATTATGTAACATAACACTCGCTTGTTTAAATATTCGTGCCTCGTGCACCGTTGTCGTTCTTGCATAAACATTAAATTTAAAGTTCTTTTGTTCTATCTCTTAAAATTCCAGTAGGATTATTAAATAAATATTTTTAAAAATGATGTAAGTGTATCGCTAATATTTGTTTTTTTTTTTTTTTTCCTTACATTTCATATTACAAGGGGAAGTAATAAACAAATTTTAAGACATATATCCTGGGCGCTGGGCGTCTTTTTAGGTCTGAATTTTAAAACTAAAACAAGTAAGGCGCGCTTCTCGTAAGGACTTGAGGCGATAATCGCCAGTTTCTGTACGATTAAGTTAAAATTATTAAGTGTAAAATGTTAATATGTAGTTAAAGGTCTTTAAATTGATGTATAACATGTCATGGTGACTAAAAACGTTTTTAGTCGCCCGGCATATTGGCCACCATCTTGGAAATAGTAAGTGTGAGAACTCCAAAAAGTGTACAGTTGTCACAAATGCCGAGATGCACCTGTGTGCCGAATTTCATGTTCCTAGCTATAGAAGTTTATGTATTGAATCATGCCAACGGACAGACAGACAGACAGAGCTGTTGTATAAGATTTCTTTTCGTACTTTGTACAGAAACCTAGAACACATTATGAGATCAATATCTCTGTCTTCGGCCTGGTCAATAGACTATACGCTTTATTCAACTTCTTAAATAAGTGTAGTGTAATGTTTCAATGGTCAGATTTATTAAGTGTTAAATAAATAAATAAATGACTTAAATTAGTCAGATGTTTTGACAAAAACACGATAACTTATTGAAGGGAATTAATTGTTAAAATGTATTTAGCCAAAAATTAGTAATTATGTTATAGTTCACCTTCTAGCTCGCTAGATAGCAGCATAAGTTGCAACTGAAACAGTTTTATGTAGAATGAATATACGTAGGTAAATAGCTTATCTACTATGAATTATTATTATTTTTATAGGTTTCTTGAGTGAATGCTTTTAATATGTTAATCTTAAAGGAGATATTATTAAGACAATAATGAATTCATTACTAAAAGTAAAACAGGTGTTGTAAATAAAAAGTTATAAATCTTATACTGACTAGTTATAGCCAGATTGTCGATGTCAACAATAATTTACTATGTACTTTTAATAATGTTCGTTTTATAATGCGATTTATAAAACGTGAAAGAGTTAGAGACAGATAAAGAAAGAGAAACATCGAGATAGAGTACTTATTATGAAAGCGAGTGAGAAATAGAAACAAAGAAAAAAAATCGGACTTTGGGACGCCTCAGAACTTCTCCTTATCAAATTATTTCCAAAATGGCGGCATAAATTTAAGTTGAAATATAAAGCAATTTTTTATCTTATAGAAAGGTATAATTTATGCAAGTTTCAGCTCAATTGAGCTGTTCAGCTCAAATGCTACCAACATATTTAGCATTAAAGTTTCAAATTCAAATGTCGTTATGTATTACCAAAATGGCGTCAGATATCAAAACGAAATACTGCAGAAATGATTCTTATAAAGAGGTATAATTGGTGCAAAAACAAGGTGTTGCCTATACTTTTTAACAGAAATGCTTCACGTGGGGGGTATTAAATACAAGAAATGGACGCCCTGTGTACAAATATATGTATATACTATCTGGTTTTGTACCAATTCATTTTAGGTTTCTGTACAAAGTACAAAAAGAAATCTTATATAACGGCTCTGTCTGTCTGTCCGTTGCTTGTTTCAATTCATAAACTACAATAGCTAGGAACATGAAATTCGGCACACAGGTGCATCTCGGCATTTGTGACAACTGGACACTTTTTCGATTTTTCACACTTAATATTTTCAAGATGGCGGCCAATATAGCGGGTGACTAAAAAAAAAATGTTTTTAGTCACCACGACATGTTATACATCAAATTAAAGGTCTTGAAATGTAGAAAAAGAATATGCAACTATTACACTTAATAATTTTAACTTAATCGTACAGAAACCGGTGATTATCGCCTCACGTACTTACGTGAAGCGCGCCTTACTTCTTTAAAATATGAATGCAAATTACAATCACAAAGAATTAGTTTAAAAAGTTAGACCATTACAACACAACTTGAACACCTTGTAAATAGACTACTATTCATAAAAGTTCAAAGTCAATATTTTCAAAATTAAATTCTATGGAACATTTCGTCTTATAAAGAGGTATGATTTTTTTATTTTTACTAATATTAAAATTATATCGTCACAAATAAATAATATACTGACACAGAAAAATAGTTAAGGAAGAATAATTTCAAGATAAAAAAAAAGAACTTTTTATATACTACGTTTTTAAATTTTCTGTTGAATCGTATGTAATGTTGATAATATAATTGTTATTGTTATATAATATATAATGTTAGTGAAAAAAAATAGTTCCGAATTTATTTACTTCACATAAATGACAACCATCAAGAGAGCTGATCTTAAACCTATAAAAGGATAAATCTTTGTACAACAGATCTCCCCAACACCAAATCTAAAGCATGCCATCGATATATTTGAAATAATATAATCGATAAATAATATAATCGATATTTCCTGTTATGCTGTCATTCAATGTTTATCTATCACAAATTTGAGACCCGTCAAAATGAAGATTGCGTAAATATTGAATATGGCAAAACAAATAAAGTAACTTGCGGATTTTTTCCGAACTAACTTTCCGCACAGCAAAATCTGCTGAAAACCAACTAAATTCTGCTGAAAGATGGTTAAAAGTATTAAAATAATGCATTGTCATCGTGTTCTGAGCTATGCTAAAAGTTTCAAATGTCTAGCTATTCGGGAAGTTAGTTAGAAATCGATTTCCAGATTTGTACCGGACAAACAAACAAAAAAACAAGAATGCAAGCTAATAAAAACGTAGTAAAATAAGAGATAGAACCAGAGGAAAAAAGAGATATACTGAAAAAGAGCATTAAGACATAAACTAAGAGATACGAGTAGATAATTGAGACATCTAACACTACAAGGATACGCTGATATAGAAGTAAATAACTTAGAACTAAGTATAAGTATATTTTTATTGAGCTTTTGCTATTTTTAAAGCTTGTTTATTTCTATCTTATCATTATGTTGATAATAAATTTACAAAATGTCAAATATGTCTGTGAAATGCTTTGATTAGTAAAACGCTGTGTTTAATGATTATTTACTAATAGACAGTCATTGCCATATTAGCTTCTGTTTATTCAGATGGTCTCGTCCAATTATTTCCATAGTCATTTCTTTCGCTCCGTTCAAATGGTGTTCACATCTAAAGATTATTTTTAAATTGTTGAATAATTTTAATAATTTATAGGTGTAGATAATATTATTTCACTTTGGGTTTTGGGGGTTTATTAGCTAAGATCACGCTAAAGGGTATGATCAGAAGAGATTATTCAGTAAATTTTCCGTAATTTAAAGATGAATGAAGATACGTAACTAATGATTTGGTCCTTTAACTTGTTTGGTTCTGCTATTGATACGAAGAGATATATATATATATATATATATATATATATATATATATATATATATATATATATATATATATATATATATATATATAAATATCAATATTAAATCTGGTTTTTGTCAGGGCTATGTACTATTCCCCCAATTCTTAACTCCGGTGTTCTGTTGATGACTTTAGGAACTACTTCTACGGCCTGAAGACATAAACCACAAAATGAGTCCTTTGAACAAAATCCGGGTAGCCTTTCATCAACCCAATACCTGGATTGATACCAGACAACCAATCCATTCACATGGGTTAATTATTGGATGGTAAACCATGTCCTCACAACTCAGGTTTCGTTTTATCGATGTTTTATCAAACCATCAAGAGAGTGTCGTCGACCATGGTTTTCCATGAACCTGGTGGAGCTAAATCTTTTTATCAGCAGATTGTTTAACATGCTGGGTGAACTGGTGAACATTGAGGGGGTCACATCCGAGAATCGAACCCAGCTGGTTGTGATAGTTTTAGTAATTTATTTTTTTCATTGCCTGCCTTGGCAGTTAATTTTCGTAGCCTGTCCTCGCCCCCAGCTCGGCATCTAACTTCATCAGTCAGTAAAATTCCATTTTGCTGCCTAGCTACATAAATAACTATTTATGTGCCCCCCTCTCTTTTTTTTAACAAATGGAAAAACATCACAGTTATTCTTTTAGTTTTAAAAATATTAGGAATTTTTCGTATACTGAATATTTTGTAGGATAAATATGTCGAATGAATCTTTTAATTATTATCTCTATCAAGTAAAAGCAATTCCTTTAAAGCTATTAAAGATTTATAGCAAGTTAATGACCTCAACTTACGTACTAGCAATAAAAAATAATACCTAATAATAATAAAATACTTAAAATAAGACGACTAACGATACTGTATACAACATTGACATTTAATTTCTGCGGAATTTTAATCAAACATGATTATTTAAAAGGTGTTATACCCTATTATTATATACCCCATAGCGTGTGTATTTAAAATGTCAAAAAGTTTTTACTGCACGCAAGTTCTCCTAATATATAAATTGGCCTGATATGGTCTTAGATACAACAGTTTTCTATGATATCTCATGATAAACACCTTCTTGTAATTTGTTTCTTTATATAATTTTAGTTTGTTTGTCAATAATTATATGTTGACAAAGAAGAATTATAAATTTCCCCTGTAATTATTGCTTCCAAGCTTACTTATGGTAATAGAAGCATTGTGATCGTTATGAAGAAAAAATTATTTTTATGTCTCTGAATTCAAAAATGTCCAAGACTTTCCAAAACAGAAATCCGTTTAAAACGTCAGAGACATTTTTGGTCTAGGGTCTGTCTATCAGTCTTTTGTTCAAATTTTTTCGAAAGTTAAGTCTAAGTTATCTTAACTACTTCTCATCTAATTTTAATGAAATTTAGACGTAAATTGACCAATTATTGGTCCCAAATTATTTTAGTCCAGGAGATAGTGTCTGACTAACATCAAGCTAGAATTTTGTATGCAAGTCAATCTTTTAGCGCCTTTTAAGAATATGCGGTCGGCTAAGTTCGTCTGCGGGACATAGCTTGGCAGTAGGCGTTTGAAAAAAACAAACCGGTGGAAAGCGGCCATGTCTCACCAATTATGGTGGACAGTGTGATTTTCATGATCCTGAGTACAGAATTAGTTAGTAGACCAAAAATCAAGTCGATGTTATTTTCATACTTGATAGGTTAGTTATTCAAATATTACTAAAATTCAACGTGGTCACCTGTCAAGGGACAAACTAACATTAACTTGATTTTTCGTCTACTAACTAATTCTGTACTCAGGATCATGAAAATCACATTGTCCACCATAATTGGTGAGACATGGCCGCTCTCCACCGGTTTGTTTTTTTCAAACGCCTATTGCCAATGTCCCGCAGACGAACTTAGCCGCCCACATATTCTTAAAAGGCGCTAAAAGATTGACTTGTATACAAAATTCTAGCTTGATGTTAGTCAGACACTTTTTTGCACGCTATCTCCTGGACTATTTGTTTTATTTTCCATATTCTTTTCGAAAAAGGTTTGTGCGCATAAATCTTTCTTAGTAAACACCTATGTCTTTGGTACTCATTCGATTTTGAAGAAATTTAGATAGTTTGCCAAAAGTATTAAGTAAGTTAGCACTGATGGTCTCATATTATTTGCAAACGTCTGCGCACACAAAATATTGCTAAATTGATACCTACTTTTATTCATGTAAAAATAAAACAAAAAACAAATTTTGACAGATTTAAAAAATAGTCTGTCAATTAGTGTGGCCCATAGCTTCCTCGCATCAACTCACGTACTTTATTAATGTTCTGCTTTAAATTAAATTGCTTGCTTTAAATTAAATTTGCTTTAAGTTCCATTATTATCAAACTAATTTAATTGTCTCCCTTTTAGCGAATTTTCGAAGAAAATTAAGCTATTGTAATGGCTTCAAAATTTTTGTGTCTCATCCAAATTCTAAACCAAATTTTTCCTATATTATCATAAGCCAATAATACGCAGATTTCTTTGAAAATTGGCTCATTAAGTCATCAATCAAAATTGTTTGGTTATTTACAAAAATAAAAATATAAATTTATCAATATTTAACGTGTATAGGCAGTTAAAATTAAATCTATTGCTATCGACTAACCATTCTAATTTCTTTTAATCAAATGAGTACTTTAAAGATATGTATGTTTTTGTGCATTCGCAAAAATGTTGGGCATAAACTATACACTGGACCAATAAACTTGATGTCTGAAACAGATTTCTGCTCAGGCATTTTTGTTCCGAAACTAAAAATGTTGGTTCTTCAGAACGATTAAAAAGCTTCTTTGATCTTTGGTAAGCTCGGAAGCAAGAAGGGGATGCAATTAAATATAAATTAGACAATAATAGGCCTTACAAGCAAAATATCATTAAAGTCGCGATATGACGCGAGTAAGATATGCACCACACTAATTGTAGAATATTTTTTAGCATGATACTTTCTACTATCAGTTAATTACTTCGATGTTAATTGTATTTTAATTATAATTAATTGAATATCTTTTAATAGCCAATAGAATGTTGACTCATATCACAAAAAAAATTAATTCCTCAATAGGAATTTTTTTTAATAAAAGTTACAGAGGCACTAAGGCTTTTTGTTATCATTATAATTTCTTATGTACATATTATTGCAAAGAAATATTGGGATGTAATGAAATTCAAAGGAATTGAAATTGAAATTAAAATTAAATATTTGAATAAGTTACCAATTAAGTTACAAACTGAAATAAACTTGATTTTTGGTCAACTAATTTTGTACTCAGGATCATGAAAATCACGTTGTCCGCCAAAATGGATGCGATATGGTCGCTTTTCACCGGTCTGTTTTTTACTTTCTATATAAAGAGAAAGTATTGTGATGGTGCAATTCAATTTTGATGAATTTACACGTTTTGAGGTCCCCTGAGTCCAAACAAGTGGTTTTTAAACAATTTTTGTCTGTCGTCTGTCTGTGCTGACGCCTGGAGACTAAACTATACTGGGCACTGGGCCGTTTTTTATAAAATTTGGCATACATGTTCAGAAAAATCATACCCCGAGGTGAAATCGAAAAATGAATTTGAGCTCCAAATTTGGGGGCGCTACCCCCTAATAACTTTGAAACACAAACATGAAAAAAAAAATTATTTCTCGAAAACAGTTGCGACGATTTTAATTAAAAAAATTCTAAAATGTAGTTCATTTAAATACAAATCTAACTATATAAGCCGTTTCCCCGGGAAAAATCTAGTTCCTGAGAAAATAGCTATAAACGAGGACGGAGAGAGGCCGGGTTCGATTCCCCACCGATGAGAAGTTATTTTTACAATACATTTTGATCAAATTTTCAATAATAATTAAATGTACCTATACGAAAACTAATAAATGGAAAACACTGGGCTAATTAAGTATGAACTGGTATATGATAAGAGAAATTGTATCTCAGTTGTCTCGGACCGATTTATTTTTTACAGTCTTTGGCCAATCGATGTCCTAAACGAACTTAAAAGACCCCGTTTTCTTATAGGGCACCAAAATATTAACTTATACTTAACATTCTAGCTTGATGTTAGTTAATCACTTTGATGCCAGTTATCTCCTAGACCTAGACTATGTCATATAAAGTTACTTATTTTGGTCCACTACCTAGACTTGTGGGTACTTCTTTAGATTGTTACTCCCATGTTTTTTTTAGAATATACATCACAAACTAAATAACTATTAAGACAAAGGGATGTTTAGTCCAATACAGTTTTGGACAAAGGAATATCACACATCTGTTTTTATAAAGGGAGTAACAGTCTAAAGAAGAACATTTAGTACACCTTCTTTAGACTGTTACTCCCCTCTGTTTTTTATATAAAAAGGGAGTAACAATGTAAAAAAGTGCCGACTTGTGAACATGGACTTTTGGAGTAACAAGAAGCAGGGCCTATTTAACAAATGGGCTCGGTGGGCCCCGGCCCAGGGGCGCAGAGGTTTTGGGGCGCACGAGGTTAGGCCCAACAAAATCTATTTTCTCAGGAACTAAATTATTCCCGGGAAAACCGCTTATATCGTCAGATTTGTTTTGACTACATTTTAGCATTTTCTAATCAAAATCGTCGGAACCGTTTTGGAGAAATAATTTTTTTCATGTCTTTTCAGAGTTTTTGGGGGTAACGCCCCCAAATCCAAATTTGAAGCTAAAATTAATTTCTCGCCTCGGGGTATGATTCTTCTGAACATGTATGCCAAATTTCCAAAAGTAGTTTAGGCTGCAGGCGTCTGCATAGATAGACGACAACCAAATATTTTTTAAAAACCACTTTTTTGGACTAAGGGGACCTCAAAACGTGTAAATCCATCAAACTAAAATTTTCTCTTTATATGAGACAATAATAAACTAAACAATATTATGGTTCTTTTCATTGGGCAGATTTTGAAGGTATAATTATTGAATTTGCTATGAAAAAATCGGTCTGAGACAACTCAGACAAACTTTCTGATATACGAGTTCATAACACTTAGCCCAGTATTTTCCAATTGCTAGTTTTGGTAGTAACATTTCATGAAAATTTATCATAAAAATAACTTCTCCTCGGCGGGGAATCCGTCCGCGTTTTAAGCTATTTTCTCAGGAAAACTGCTTATGTCGTTAGATTCGAATTTAAACGTACTAATACATTTTAGAAGTTTTTAATAAAATCGTCGGAATTTTTTTTTAGGGCTAAAATGCATTTCTCGATTAGGCTCGGAGTATGATTTTTCTGAACATGTATGCCAAATATCGTCAAAATCGGGGGGAGGGTCAAGTGCGCGGGTGTCTCTTGGGCCCAGAGCGCATCACATGCTTACCGCGGGCCTGACAAGAAGCAGGGAACCTAAACCGCTGGATAAATGTCAATTAAACTTATAGCATCCATAATATTAAGATTCATATCCCTAGACAGAATTTTTAAAAAGAAAAGTTGCTAATTTAAAAAAAAAATAAAATAAAATGAATAATAATAATTTTCTTAATTTTTTTTTTAAATTGGTTAAAACAAAAATTAAAATTGTATTAATAAAAATGTAACATACCTTCATTCCTCTTCGATGGGTCCATTTTCATTAAATTACTTCTTTTTTATCGAAAGAAAAAGAACTCGTTCAAAATATCGATATTCGTAAACGATTAAATGTAATTTGTTTTTAAATAAATAAATTTATGTCGTAAATCTCAGTAGAATTTTATTTTTACAAAAAATATTCATTATTATCAATGAAAAAGAATAAGTTCTTATATTGCTCATGAAGATAAATTATTATAATTGATTATTAATATTACTTATTTTATTTATATAATTTTAAAATGTTACTTTAGAAACTTATGTTTTATAATGTTAATATTAATGTATTTTCTTAGAATACAATTTAATTTTTAAATATCAATTTAACTTTTTAATAATTTGTTTATTCATTCAATTAAGATCCTAATAATTAATTTTCTATTTTTAAATGTTAATTTAAATGATTATTCAAAAATTTTTAATCAGTTAAATTTTTTATAAATTAAGCATAACATTACCTTAAACATTTAACGTTTTAATATATTTTTCTATATTGTTTTATTCTAAATTATACATTTCTTAAAAATTAATTTTCTAATAATAATTTATAATTTTTTAATTTATTGGAAAATAAATTGTTTAAATTTTATTTAATAATTTAATTGATTAATTGTCTATTCTAACATTATATTTTATATTAACAATATTAACTCTTTTTTATTATTATAACAAAATTTAAAATTTTTTGACAAGTTAAAATTTTCACGTATTAAGTAAAAAAAAAAATGTATTTTCAATTGATGCTGTGATATGAGTGGTAAAGACACGATGCTATATGTACATTTGTTTAAGCTCGGAAGCTAACTGTGCTAAGGAAGTAATTAATGTAGCGAACACATAGTATAGTAAAACCTCCCCACTCCAGATCTCAGCCCCACTTAGTCAACAAACATAGTTCGCGCATTGAGAAAAAAAAATCCCTGATCTTAGCTAACATGGATAACATACGAGTATATCAGCGTAAATCTTATATGATCTACAAAAGAAGAAGAAAAACAGATTAAACAGAATTATAATTATAACAAAAAATTCAAATTTTAGTATAAAAAATTTAAATTCAATTATATTATGCATTTGCATATTATATTTTTTTTTTTTTCTTTTTATTCAAGGTTATATTGATAACAGGTATTTAATTAACGGAAAACTTTCACGAGATAATATCATAATAAAGGAGGAGTAAGAAGGATACATTTTATTGATAAGAAATCACGTGGCTGTATTGTATAAAGATAACAAAATTATTCTAAATTTTAAAATTTACAGGCTGATAAAAAAATGTTTATAAAGTAATAAACAAAAATTGGCCCTCTTTTAGATTAGTACCCTCTATTTAATTGCAAATTTGACATGGCCTTGGTGGGTCTAAAAAGTAGGCAAAGGAATATAACCTCTTCTGTTTATAGAAATGATAATTCCCCTTAGCTTTATTGTCTATTAAGACAAAGGGATATTTATTCGAAAGTACTTTAGGACAAAGGAACATCACACTTCTGTGCGTAAATAAAGGGGTTAATATCCCTTTGCCTTAATAGTTCATTAAGAAGGGGATCCCCTCCCCTTAGTCTAAGGGATATTATCACTTTTACATAAGGAAGAATGTTCCTTTGTCCCAAAGTTCTATGGAATAAATATCCCTTTGTCTTAATAGATAAAGGGAATCAGACTAAGGGATATTGTTATATTTATACATACAGAAGAGATAAAAAAAAAAAAGATTTCATACCCACCCAGACTATGTCAAAATTGCAATGAAATAAGGGGTACCAAACTAAAAGAGTTTAATTTCTCCTTCTTAGTTGGTCAATGCAACCCTGTGTGGCCAATGCGTCGACAACAATTTGCATCCACAAGTTTAGGAGCTGTGCCTAAAAGCTTGCTAAAATTCAATTCTGGCCACCAAGGACTCTGAGATCGTTCTCTACATCTGGACTGAGGCTTTCCAAGCTTTCTAGAGCCAGCGGTCACTCAAAAGAAGTTCAGTGGATCGGTTGATCTTCCGGTGCTCGGACAACATGGTCAACCCATCTTATAGCCCCTGAACCTTCACCCACAGATCTATATTTTCTTAAGCTTTAAGTCCTGCCTTGTCCTGCGGCGTTCATGACCGAGCCAAACACTTTTCGAAGACGAAAAGAACTCGTTTCTCTCTGCCTTGTTCATGGTTCACTTCTCTATATGTCCATTGGACAATCTATTAACTCCTTGTAAAGCAGTATTTGGTAGCTCTCGAAAGGACGTGCGATATTAAGAGATTTGAAAGGCTATAGAGGCATCTGCAGGCGGCTTATATCCGGGTGGAAACTAAAAGAGAGTCATTTAGTAAAAGTATTTACTGTGATACCATACTTAAGAGGCGCGAAATCAAGTTAATAAAAAGTTTAGGTGCATGTTCTTGAAAGTAAGTGGAACATGATAAAATGTTGCTTTATAGTTGCTTTACTGGGCCATACTTTGACGTAAAATCTATAAAATGCGAGTACAATGTTCATTAGAATTGTGTGTTCATGTAGAAGCCTGGAAGCTGATGAAATTATTTATACGTTTTAACAAGGGCCATAATTCAAGGCGAAATTAAAAAAGAAAACATAATTTTCATAATTTTAATATTTTAAATATATTATCATTTTGTCATTTCAACCTCCGAATTTGTGAGATTCTATCATCCAAAAACCATAAAAATATATATATATGTAGTAAAAGTCGATTAGTCTAAGAGAGCTTTGAAAAAAAATTTCAAAATCATAACCCCATTCAGCAGCATCTTACCCTATGGCATCATTTTTTTCTATTCAAGGACTTAAAAAGTGTTAATACCATAAAATATTTAGTTTAATATTTGTAACTCTGTACAAATCATATAGTATAATATTTGTATTTCAACGCCGGATGCTGTTTGCTTCCTAGCTATTAGGTTTTGACTCGATCAGTATCAGTAAGGCGAAGATCGACATTTGTTGGTAAAATGTTAATATTAAAAAAAATAATGTGTCGGTATATAATAATATACCCAAAAAGATTTTTATTTACCAGAAAATAAATTAGATGTACCAAAATATAAATAAGATTTATCAGAAGATGGGAGATTTATAAGAAGATAAATGAGATTTGTCAGAAGATAAATGAGATTTGTCAGAAGATAAATGAGATTTATCAGAAGATAAATATGAGATTTACAAGAAGATAAATGAGATTTACAAGAATATAAATGTGATTTATCAGAAGATGAAAGAGATTTACAAGAATATAAATGTGATTTATCAGAAGATGAAAGAGATTTACAAGAAGATAAATGAGATTTATCAGAAGATGAAAGAGATTTACAAGAAGATAAATGAGATTTATCAGAAGATGAAAGAGATTTACAAGAAGATAAATGAGATTTACAAGGAGGTAAATGAGATTTATCAGAAGATGAAAGAGATATACAAGAAGATAAATGAGATTTACCAAAAATTAAATAAATTTATGTAAGTGTACCATTATGGTAATAGTAATAAATAGGTCTATTTATCTTAACTATGTATGTATATGTATTACAATAAATTATTCAAATTTTATAATACTTTTTGAATCTTTTATCCATATTTTAACAGTAAAGGTCGTATTTTAACATATTCTAATAATGTAAAAAAAAGTCCCGAAATAAATCAACCTAAACAATTATATTGATTATGTTGTCTTTATTTGTACAAACAAATAAATATAAATTCATTCAGACTTTATTTGTTACGATTCCATCGCGTCAGACAACCTCATCTTAATATTTGGCAAGAACATTTTTTAAAATAGATTTTAAATTGAGCAGAAGCTGAATTTATTCTAGCGATAGTGAAGGCTTCTATTAATTTGTTTCGTCTCGAATGATTGATTGATTGATAAACACAGACTGTGATTGATTGATAAACACAGACTGTGATTGTTGATAAACACAGACTGTGATTGAGATCAATCATAATCTATTTTGACAATACCACCTCTCAGACTGTATAGTAGGATAAATAAATATTTACCATTTCCTTAACAGTTTTGTTTATTTAAAAACATCAATAAAAAAACTTGTATAGTTAATTTCATTCTGATTAAAAAAAAAAGGTCCGAGACAACTCAGACAAACTTTTTCATGCAGCCCAGTGATTTCTTATAATTAGTTTTCGTGTTTTCGTAGGTATATTTAATTATTATTGAATATTTCAACAAAATTTATCATAAAAATAATTTCTCCTCGTCGGGGAATCGAACCCGGTCTCTCTCCGTCCGCGTTTAAAGCTATTTTCTCAAGAACTAGATTTTTCCCAGGAAAACGGCTTATATCGTTAGATTCGTATTTAAATGGACTACATTTTAGAATTTTTTAATCAAAATCGTCGGAACCGTTTTCGAGAAATATTTTTTGTTCACGTTTTTTAAATGTTTTTGGGGGGAAGCATCCCCAAATTTAGAGGGAAAATTCATTTCTCGATTTTACCTCAGGGTTTCTCATTTTCAGGTTTTTTTCTCGATTTCACCTCAATTCACCTTTATTTTATTAAGCATTTATGCCAAATTTCGTCAAAATCGGCCCAATAGTTTAGGCTCCAGGGTCTGCAGTCTGCACAGACAGACGACAGACAGACATTTTTAAAAATCACATTTTTAAACTCGAGGGACCTCAAAACGTGTAAATCCATCAAAATCTCAAAATCGAATAGCCGCGTCATCACAATCACAATACTTCCTCTTTATATGAGAAAGTAAAAAATTGCGGATAACAACAAAAATGCAAAGTTCCTTCTTGTTTCTGGAGAAGAATACGTAATTATTTTTTTATTTATATTTGTCTTTATTACCCGTTATTAATTGTAACAAATGTTAATTACTTCTTACAGTGTTGAGAATGGTAAGATAAGAATATAAAATAAAAATGTTAAACCAAAATAATACAGGTACACATGTTTTATTGCTCCCTTTAAATAAACTGTAAACAGCTTTAATCATTCAGTAAACAATATTTTTAATTAATATCAGTTGAAATAAAAATATTTAAAGTCAAGGTCATTTTTCAAATAGAAGAAAGCTTGACAAATTTATCAAGCTATAAATTGTTGTACTAGTTAACCTTTTAACAGTATGTGGTCAGCTAAATTCGCTGCAGGACATAGCTTGGCAATAGGAATTTGAAAATAAAAAACCTGTGGAGAGCGGCCATGTTCCGCCAATTATAGAGGACAATTTGATTTTCATGATCCTAAGTACAAAATTAGTTAGTAGACCGAAAATTAAGTTGATTTACCACTTGATAGGTTAGTTATTTAAATATTACTCCAAATCAAAGTGGTCATCAATAAGTGTCAAACTAATATCAACTTTATTTTTGGTCTACTAACTAATTTTGTACTCAGTATCATGAGAATCACATTGTCCACCATAATTTGCGGGACATGGCCGCTCTCCGCCGGTTGTTTTTCTCAAATGCCTATTGCCAAGCTATGTCCCGCAGACGAACTTAGCCGACCACATATTCTTAAGAGGCACCAAAATATTAACTTATACACAAAATTCTAGCTTGATGTTAGTCAGACACTTTTTTGGACGCTATCCCACTATCCCCTAGGTGACGGGAATGGGAAGGCTTGGTGCAGCCTTGGTCCAAGCTGGCTTTTTTGATTACATTATATATATATATATATATATATATATATATATATATATATATATATATATATATATATATAATATATATATATATATATATATATATATATATATATATATATATATATATATATATATATATATATATATATATATATATATATATAAGCGAAGCTTTTTGTTTAAAGAAATATTAGATCTGTGATCCAGGAGACCGAATAGTTTTTTTATAGCTTATCAGAGTGGTCTTGCATCAATTCAACATACATACCTACTCTACTCGTATATGTATCATAAGTTCCGTAACAAAAAAAAGTGTATACCACTGATATCCTCATAAAACAATTATCTGCCCTTTCATAACCTCAACTTATAATAACCTCAGCAAACTTTATACATTGATTTTTTCCAGATTTCAAATTCATAGTTACAAGTTCTTATTTAAATAAAGATCTAAGAATCCCTTTTCCTATCTCAACACTGGAAGTTGTTTTTTTATTTATTTATAAAAAGACATTGGTAATCAAAGATAGGTCAAGATGAAGACCATTAAATAGCTTGACCTCGCTCTACTCCTCAATTACTCAATGGAGATGATATAATGTTTACTACGTCTCTTGTCTTAGCTGTCCCAGCCTCCTCATAAAACTTCTTTAGTTCAATTAGTAGATGTAGCTGTCACTGTGGCGTAGAAATGCGTGCAGGCACTCATGACTAATATTGGTTTTAACTGTTTTGTACAGTACAGTTTGTGTTTCTTGGAACTATGAATGAGACTGTGCTAAACTGGATTATATTAGTGGTTACTGGATCATGGGAACGTTCTGAGTGCATCAAAATTTATATAAATATTACCAATATTTTTTATTCAATAAGACTGCATTAATCTTTCTTAGGATTCAGTTTTTGTTATTGGTTACTTCTTATGGATCACTTGGTTATATTTTATTAATCAACTTATCCAACATAGTGGATATAACAAATGTTTATTTTAAAATTTCATCCGATTCTATTAATGTTTTTCTCAAGATAAATGGAGACAACAAAAGCAGAGTACAGCACTAGTTTTTTCTTAAATAAATCGATTTTTTAAGTAATCCCTTCTAAATAGTTCATCAACACACTGCTACATAAAGTAGCAAAAAGGGGAGCTTCCATGTCATTCTGCGGATGGAAGCCCGCAATTGACTGATCTAAAGGACAGGCTAAGTCAGCCATCAAAATGAGGATCTGGGAGGAAGCAGAGAGGGCTTGGATAAGAACAGAAGGATGCAGGCAGACTGGCAGACCAAGATGATGCTGCCAAAGCTAATCAAAAGGAAACCCAGATGGTTCATGGGACTGAGTAGATCTAACCTAAGAAACATGGTTGGGGGTCTGGGGTCTTAACTGGAGACAGTCAGCTAAAGAGAAATCTGACATTGTTATAGATTGAAGAGGATCCCACATGTCCAGGGTGCGGCGAAGAAGAAGAAATGGCCTACCACTTTGTGGGAGCTTGCGAAGGATATGACAGACTACGCTTTCATATTTTAGAAGCGAGTTAGATCAGGGAGGAGGAACTTGACACACTTAAGTGGCAGGATATCCTCTCCTTTGTCACATAAACTAGGAGACTTGAGGGTAAGACAGAGGTGGTTTGATGGGCGTGAAAACCAGGGGTTTCCAAAAAGGACACAAGTGCAGTCTAGTTGCTAGGCTTGGTGTCCCCCCCCCCCCCCCCGTACTACTACTACTGTAATGAACACACTCAATCACCTTATTGGCATTCCAAATTTTGGCTGATAAATGGGATAAGTCGTCCCTTCTTGTGCAAACTTGACAAAATTGTGTTCAATCAAGTTTTCAAGAAAGCCAAAAAGCAATTTAGGCTTCTCATTGAAAATAGGTTTTTTGTATTCTAATGATTGGTTATGAATGTAAAGAAAAAGAAAGATCAAATATAGCCGAGCAAATTCAAGGGAATTCTTAAAAAATTGGTGAAAATTGTGCTACCTCCTGTGGGTTGCTACAATTCGGGATACAGATTGGCGATTTTTGCCATGCCTGGTTCGAGTGATTCAGGTTTATGATAGTCAAAGAGGTAGTTCACTTTTAATAAATCCTCTTCAATTTTATTGGCTATGCTAAACCAGCAATACTCAGATCAGGTCCGGCAAAAATCTTCACTTTGTATCCGGATATAGGAACCCACAGAAGGTAGCTCGATTTTTAAGATTTTTTAATAAATCCCTTTAAATTTTCTCAGCTATACTGAATCTTTTTATTGATATAGGTTTGATAGGTGCTACTAAGATTAATGGAAATAAGTATGTTGATCATTAGAAGAGAGGAAACTAATACGTGGGCACGGCTGCCAACCAACTTGGAAGACATTGGAAAATAGGTAATAAGAAGAAAATGGAGATGGGACGGACACTTAAACTCGTATGTAAGATTAGTAGGTGGACACAACAAATATAGAATGGAAACATATGGACCTGAAAAGAAAAAGAATAAGACCGAAAAAAATTGGGATGCTGCAATGTGAAAAAGCAGCAGAAGGTGCTGAGGAGGTGCAACCTAGAGGAGGGTAGCAATCAACAGAACAAAGTGGAAGAGATGGAATCAATGTATAATATAAAGAAGAATGGCTACAGAGAGACAGGGGTGTGAAGAAGGAGGGGGCAGCGGCAATTTTCAATTCTCGCCTAGGGCGGCAAAACACCAAGAAACGGCCCAGCAGAGAGATTAATCAAAATTCATATTTTATTTAAATTGTTATTAAATATATTAATTATTTGTCATTTTTAATTAATTATAAGTGTTGAAATTAAATTTTAAAAAATAATAATGGTTAATTAATCTCATATTTTATCTAAAAACTTGAAAAAACTATTTTTTATTTGGATATTTTCTGGGCGTCAGACTGCTTTGGTTATTTACTCCCGGTATTCATTTCATTTGAACTTTTCTTTATTTTCATTATAACAGTGAAGCGATAAGAAAAAGAAATAGTTACAAATAAAGATTTTGCTTCAGAGCTTAACGAAGGTAATGGAAACTATGTGATTGTTTTGAAGAACAAACATTTTTTTATGTCTCCGATTTTAATAATTCCGGAACAGAAATATGTTTCAGACAAAAGGTAACATTTTTCTTTTCCGTGACAGTCTTTAAGAACTGAAGGAGACTGCTAACATTTTTCTCACTGTCCCCTAGTGCTTCCAGTAAGGTAGTAAAGTCTATCTCGTAGCTCTGTAAGTCTTTCACAATCACAAATTCATAACAAATGGCTAACTCGTCATACTGATACCTTTAATCCAAAACCTCGTAACTACAATTTTTTTTTTTGGCTAACTCATCATACTGATACCTTTAATCCAAAACCTCGTAACTACAATTTTTTTATCTTTGATTTTTTTTTAATTGAGTGTGTGCTTTATCAGTGGAGTAGCTAGGGCATTGCCCCCCCCCCCCCCCCCGCAAGACCTTTTTGGGGGCCCCTCGCAAAACAAAATTGATGAGCACAAAAAAAAAACCTCTTGCGTTTAGAACTGGGGGCCCTCCTCGTCGTTGATTTGGGGGCCCCCTGACAGTGGGGGCCCTCCCACAAAGTGGGCCCATGCGGGCCCATAGTTACGCCACTGTGCTTTATTCCCCTGAATGTATTGGTGTATTTAAAAATCGATGTTTTGTATTGCCACGCATTCTATTGAGATTTTTGTGAACCTCCTATCTACTGAGCTTTTGTTTAAGATTCAAAACCTCTCAAAAGAAAAATTGTGCTCTTTGCAGTTACGAGGTTTCAGATTAAAGGTATCGAATACATTTTTGCATAATCTACTTTTAGGTATCTCGTAATCACAGTTGAAAAAGTAACCGTTTGTCAGTCTTGTGAGTCCTATAAGAAGTCTGTAGAGCACTATTTATTTCCTAATGTCTGTTGTGTCTGAACTCTGTCACAGGACTAATTTTTCTTTAACGAATCACAGCTTGTTTTCCACTTTTCTCGACCATTCTTCCTGCCACGTTTCTTTAAAAAAGCTGATGTTTTCTTGCCTTATAGATTCCTGGGTGTTACAGGTGTCTCAACAAGCAGTCCATCTTTTGCAGCTCGCTTAACTAGTGTTGGCTTCTTAATTATCTTTTATTCCTGGCTGGGTATCCAGTCAAAGTTGAATTTGAGCCTGTTCAGTGCTATATGTTTTTGTATCCTGTTATCGGTGAGGTTATGGCTGTACAAGCCAATAATGTACAAGTAATAATAACAGTAAAAGCAATAAATTTTGCTTTTCTAATTTTGATGACAGGATTGCCAGCAAATTGTAAATTCCGTCATCTATATTGGATCAAGAGCATGTCCCTTCTTAACTTCAAAGGAGGATCGTTGGCTTCTACCAACAGGTTTTGAAAAGGGCTCAAGCTGTCTTGAAAGCTCCAAAGGATTTTTGTATGAGAGTTATGGAATCTTTGAGTCCACTCTCTTTTGCTGAACTGTAGACTGCAAACCCATAATCAAGCTTGGATTTTATTATTTGTCTATTTAGGGTGTATCAATATCAGATGACAATATTGAAAGGAATTTACTACAGATTATTTGGAGCAAAACAGTTCATATAAACTATAGTCCAATTCTCAACAATTAAAATTAATCGATCTTTACCTTAAACATTTAAAATTATTCAAGAAATATTAATCTTGAAACATTCAATGACAATAGATGAAAAAAATCAGGAAATTCCCAATTAAATGGAACATGTTCTAGTTGTCGTTTGTTTATTTACAGCTGCACTGTTAAATATTCTTGTTGCAGTGTCATTTATAGCTATAGAAAGAGAAAGAGGGTTAAACTTAAGACTGAGTCCTGGGGGACTCCACTTTCCTGTTCTTATGCATTTCAGAAGGTATTTCCGAGACTGAAGGACAGACAGACAAGAGTCCAAAAATGTTCCCTGGTACTTGAAATGGATTTCTATCCAGGATTTCTTTAAAGCAAAGACAAAAATTCTATTGTACAAATTTCTACAGAACCATCACAATTTCTGTGAGCTCGGATGCAAAATAAAATAGTAGTGATTTGGGCAGAGAGAAAATAAATAGTCTAATTCACCTTTTAGCAACTATATTTCGCTTCCTACTCAAGCATAATCATGTCTGTTAAAAAATAATAATAATCTAGCATATGCATCCTTTCGTCTAATAAAAAAATAGATTTACAGTTTAACCCGCAACTGGTGAGGTACTTTTTATGTTACTTAACTGGTGAGATTGGGTTATAGATACCAAGAAATTTACTAGTTGGGATAAATAACAAATAGCTGCACATAGTATTAAAAGTAACTTTTATTTATAATCTAAAACATATCTTTACACATAAAAAAACTAAATGGGGCCAAAAAATAAGAAAAGTAAAAAAAAAAAAGCAGTACAATACAAATTTAGAACATTGTTTAATTTAATTAATTTGAATATATTAATTAAAATTTTGAGGAAATATTATTATATTTATGAAATTTAATGTTAATACTAGTAAAAAAATTAAAAATTAAATTGTTAATTTATAAAAACAGTTTTTACTATACAAATTGCATAGTAAAAACAGAGTAGCTTAACTGGTGAGGTTGGGTTAGGAATACCCTGAATTTCTGGAAATAGCCAAAAAAAAAAAAAAAAAAACACTCACGTTTAGCGCAACCTAAGATCTTTAAACCAACAGAAAATAAACTGATTTGAAGGTACATGAGAGGACACAGGCCCCACCCTAACCCTCTAGTGATAATTTATCAACAAAATATTACATGGGTATCTGACACCCAACCTCACCAGTTACAGGTTAAAGTTTAAAATTACATGCTATGAACTCAACTTTAATTATAACTAAATTTATTTATTTTTATTTTTTTTTCTGTAACTGTATGAATATAATAGAAACAGTAAAACAGCTGAGAAAAAATATTTTTTATAATCCTTAAAATATGCAAGCGATGATATCAATTAAGAAAAATAAGTTGATTTCTAGGAGATAGTGAAATTCACAGAGTTAACCAGAAACTAGTGTCAGAAGAGGGGGTAAACTTTATCGCCTCGTCTTACCGGTGTTGGTATTTCAAAGCTGAATTAAAGGGCTCTCACCTAGGTGTCTCATTTTACTTGAGACTCTTCTACATTCTCGCCGGCTTACATAAGTTGAATGCATTTTGCTCATTCCGAGAAGTAAAATATTTTTGAGCTAAGCGATTTTTGTATCATGTTAAAAGAAAAAAAAGTATGCAAATACCTAGTATTTTATTCGGATCGCAGTATTATTTTGTGATAACCAAATTTTCATGTTAAACAGTTTTCACTGTATATGTTTGATTATTATTTAATAGACATGAATATTCCTTGAGAAGCAGGTGAAATATAGTCGCTAAAAGGTGAATTAGATTATTTCTTTCCTCCTATCTGCCCAAATCACTACACTTAATAAATATGAGGAACACAAACGCACTTAACAACATAAAATAATTTAAATATTAAAATAATAGTTTATTCCATCATAAAATTAAATATACACAATACTTAAACAACTAATTAACGTTAAGTTACAAAAAGATGTTATTAAATGAAATCACTTCTTCATTTTACTAGCTTTGAGATCTCGGTATGCTTGAACAACCCTGATCCTTTCTTTCTCGAGGAAATGTTTCTGAGCATTTGATAATATTCTTGTATTTGATTTCTTCGGCTCCTTTGTTTTAGGTCCATTCATCATTTGCTTCAAGAGCAGATCTTTTGTACCAGGCTGCAAAAAACCACACATGTTAGAGATGAAGTTGATTTTTTTAAATTGAATCCACTTATGAAAAATATAACTTTATATGTTCCTCAAGTAAAAAAATATTTTTGAATCATTGTTTCTTATTATTTGAATCTTACTAAAAGCTAACTAGGAGGTTCAGCACAATTATTTAACTTAGAGACCAAATATTTAGTTATTACTATGATATTTTTATTGATATGATTAAGCCAGTAGTCAGGGGTAGATGGGGAGGTAGCACCCAGCACAGGAAAATCTTCTAACCATCATATTATCTAATGAGCAACCCCCAGCAAACCCCAATCAGGGAGCCTCCTCCCCTAAAATTTATATTTTAAAGAAATTTCCTTGCCATCAATAATATAAGTACAAATGTTGTAAAATGAGGGTAAAAATACCACAATTTGTTTTATATTTTATTTTACAAAGTGAAAACTAAAGCTACGAGCTATGAGTGATAAAATAAAATAGACAAATTACAATGCCATAAAACTACAAAATTGCTACGCTAGAATACTTGCTTTCTCAGCAAGTAGAAAATAATCAAAAGTGATCCAGAAAATATTTTTGGGTCTGCTGATTAATACCCCCTTCTACCAACTGTCACGCTGTTATTTTTTTAATAATTATTATTATTTTCTAAAGGCGCCTCACTGACATAGTAGGAGCTGCAGAAGGAGCACCTATTACAGCATAAAGAAGCTTGTTACTTTTTGTCTTTATGACCCTTTTATTGCTGTCTGATATATCACTTACACTTTTAATTGCATCAGTGGCAGCATACTGATACAGTAGCATATACATACATATGATATGAGAAAGTTTTGTTTGATTTGTCAGACCAATTTTTAATTTTGATAATCTGCTTTGCAGCGCTTCGGGAAATTTTCCGTCTTCCTGGTGTCCCCATTTGTTTCTGCCAGTGGCTTAGCACAATAATCAATAGACGGAAGAATTTTTTCAGAATTTAAGATTCTGACTGAATCGGGAAATATATAATAACAATCATACAATTGCTTACTGTGATAATAGTTCTTAAAATGTTGATATAAGCTGACATGAGTATAGTTAAAGATCACATAAATAAATACCTTAGAACTAAGTTGAGAGCCTCGTGGTTTTGCAGTAAATTGAGGTGGTCTGTGAACAACTTCTCCGAACTTAACTTCATCTTTGAATGAAGTAAAGTCTATTTCTTCTTCTGGAGACTCTAATTCATCCTCGTAGTGCTCCTCTTTCTTTATTTGAGCCAATCTTAACTTTCTCCTCTGACGTTTATTTGGCTTAGTACCTGGAAATAACCAATTAACAAATCAAATTTCTTTTCAATTTAGTTATGATGAGACTATATTGTAAATTTATAAGTGTTAGGCATAATTTTATGTTGGGCTATAGGTCAATTAACCATCTATCATTTTATAAAACCAAATTCTTGTTATTGTTTATATTTCACTTTTAAAAGAACTGAGATATAAGCATTTCAGACCCCACTCATTCTCTATAATGGTGTAACAATTAGATTTTACTCTGAAAGCTCTAATTGGCCAACCTATAAGGGAAAAAATAAAGCCACTAGGACTGTACGAGGCACTTGGCCTGTGACATTTTTGTTTGTCATATTGGCCCTACAATCTTGAAAAATCATTCGTTTCCCTCTTAATTTTTTTGTTTATATATATTTTAATATTGTAAGACCACTATAAGTTTGTTAATATGAGCAAATATGGACCTAAGATCCAAAAAATGTTAAGCATCATTTCCCTTTGTTGTATCTACCCTTTTGGCAACATTAACAAAAACAGGTGAAAACCACAATAATACTTCTAAAATAAATAAGATTAACTTTCTGTCATTGATTACATTGAACATTATCTTGTAAATTCAGTAGAACCTCGCTTACACGACCCTCAATAACAAAACAACCTCAATTACAAGTGCAATTTTCAAATCCCCTTGAGATTGCCATAACACATAATGTTAAATTAACCTCTATAACGCGACTATTATTATCCAAACAACCTCTATAACACTGATTTTTTCTAATTCACAATGTAATTCAGAACCTCTATAACAAGTCGTTTTGAGAAGTCAACCTCTATAACGCGACTCTATACAGGAATGGTTCGACCTTGAACAATTCTAGACTTGAAACCCCTGCCCTCGAACCTCAATAACACGACTGATTGCCAAAATAACCTTGATAACACAACCCTCAACAAAAAGAGCACCTCGATAACAAGACTGTTTCCCTAATCCCCTTGAGACACTTCTTATCGAGGTTCTACTGAATTAGAATCACACCTAATATCAGAGTACTAAATGTTTTATATTTTTCTTTATGGTTTTCCAAAATATGATTTATAGTAAAATTATAAAAAAAAGATTACTTTGGACTGTATCACATATCTTACTTTTTTCAATAGGATCCTTTCTGTACCGTCTTTTTTTATTATTTAGATTAAAATCTGAAAAGATATCCTCTTGTAGTTTTCTCTTCATAGATTCTTTCGATTGACTGGGTTGGCTTTCCTCCTTGCTAGATTTCTCTCCCGAAGCTGGTCCAGATTCTGAATTCTCTTTGTATTTACTTTTCAAACCTTCAAATTTAGCATCGTGCTTGTTTTCAAGCTCAACCTGAAACCATTAACAATAAAATAATGTTACATATTAACTTTTTCAAAAAACCAGAGGGTTCAAGAATCTTTTAAATAAAAACTACTTTTTTTTAAAAAAAATATATATACATCTTTCTGTTGTCTATAGTCAGTGCTGATTCATGGAGCCTAAACTAATGTGCCGTTTTTTGATAAATTGTGCTATATAGATTCAGAAAAATCATACCCCGAGGTGAAACCAAGAAATGAATTCTAGCTATAAATCTGGGAGCACCCCAAAAACTGAATAAAACATGTATTTTAAAAAGAAAAAAAAGTTCTTTAAATTTTTATTTTAAAGATAGACTGCCAATTGGTGTGGCACATAGCTTCCTCGCATCCTATCCACGTTCTGTATTGGTTTTATACTATTTTTACAAGCCATTATTGTCTAATTTGTTTAATTATTGTTTACCCGTTTTGTAATCTGTCAAATTGTTTTAATTTTTTACAAGAATTAAACTATCAATTTAGCAAAAGTTAAAGAGCGCAGACCGTTCAAATTAATCTTGGGATATCTGCGGGTTACTTTCGATAAACTGTAAAAGTTTCATACAAATCAGATAAGTACTTTTTAAGCTATAGGTGTAAATAGATGTATGTTTGTGCGCATGTGGAAGAGAAAAAAATAAGCGCAGAAGGTTGAAACTTATATGGGACCAATAATGGGCTAATTATGACCTACCATCTAAATATCATTAAAATCGGACGTGTAGTTTTTATGATCAGTTGGTTCGCAAAAATTGAACGACAGACCGACAGACAGACACGGAACCAAAATATATCCATCAATGAGATATGATAGAATTTAAATTCAGTATCAACATCTTTATGAGGAAGTTTGTCTGAGTTGTCTCGGACTGATTTTTTATTGTGATATTCCCTTTTTATGATTAATATTTGCTCCCCATTAGAAGACAAATCAAGGATTAGGAACTTGCTTGCCAAAATTTTTTTGGGCAAGGAATTCAGTGTAGCCAACCATTACACCTCTCCCTCTGAAGACGGTTGCCATGGAGTGCTCCTAGTGGTGAAATATAGTACTAAAAAGTGAAAATCGAGCATCCTCCTAAAATCCTGGTACTATACTTTAATAATTCAGCGCTTCCATTGGCGAAATATAGAAATAAAAGTGAAAACCGAGCATTCTCCTGGAATATCCTAACTTCCTAGTAATATATTTAAAAGCATTGCATTTTTTGAGAGATGGAAAACATATTCATGCTAAAAGCTTTGAAAAGTTCAAGACATGGACAGCCTTAAGTGCTGATTTATGTTCTTAGTGCACAAAGCAGGCAAACTGACCAGTAATATACACACATTCACAGCCTTCCAACACACACATCAACATGTTGACTTAAGAAACAAATTTTATTATAGCATATCGCCGAATGAGTTAACTAGTCCAAAGCAGTAAAAGGATCATGCCCTCCTTGATTTTTACCTCGTTAATAAATTCTTGAGCTGCTGCAGTGAATCTGTGTACAAAAGCTTCATCTGGTTCATCTGTCCTCTGCAATATCCTTGGCACTTCTCTACTTTTCCTTTTCATTCCTGAAACATTAAAAATATTTATTAAATAAATAATAAAACAAAGAAAAATTAATTAAATAAAACACTAAGATAAAAGAGAAACAGGATTCTTAATAGAATATTACAATATAAATAAAATCATAATATCTTTAAGTATAACAGTGTAATTTACAGAGGCAGCATTAAACCAAAAATTATCAATTTCAGATCTTGATAAAGAGGAAATAGAAGAATTTGTTGTAGTAGGTGCAAAACACATTTTTAAAGAATCCGGCACAAACATAATAGGTAATTACCAAAAGCCAGATACACGTATTCACCCTGCCACCAATATATTTGTTACCAGCACAACCCCAGTTGAAATAAACAAAATTGTGAATTTATACCTCGTCCAATGTTTAAATAATACATCAAACATAAGGCAAATGATGTTGCTTAGAGAAATTAGGGGGAAAAAACATACACAATATGTTTACATACGTTACAGTTACAAAATGTTACCAGCATAAGGTAAAGTCAGTCAAAACAATAGATTCCTAAAAATGGTTTTAGCAAAACGCTTATGCCAAAACTGATATTGACTAGTCAGAAATAGAATTCCTTGCTAATATCAGTGTTTACTAGCCAAGACTATAGTTTTGACAAAATTAAGCAATTAAATATTATTGTGCCTATTCCAACATCCATTAGTTTCTTTTTTTGTGTATAATAATTAAGGAAAAAGATGGTGTGCAAGGAATGTTTATTGACACAAATGCTTCAGTTTGAAAATGACTCAAAATAGACTCACTGTTCTAGAATAAAGCTTAAAAAGCTTTTTAATGAAGTGGAAAAGGCACTATCTACTTTTTGAAAAACTCCTTCGCAATGTGATAATTGAAACGATTTGATGTTTTAGAGATCTGTGGAATAAAAAAATCGGTTTTTGCAAATGAACCAGTCTACGTATTTTATAAGAAAGTCAAGAAATTTCTGAACAAATACAAGTTTTCCTTAACTTAAAATCAGCTTTTAGAAAACATCAAAAATGTTCATTGTTTAACCCTGCAGTGGACACGCCTATTGGAGTTACATATAAGGGCGCGCACGGTACTTTATACTGCAACTACTTTTTTTTGCAAACTTATTACAATAAAAGCCGAAATACTGTCTTAAACTTGATATAGTAGTAATCTTAACTTTAATAATCCAACTTTCAATCTATTCAGACCATAATCAGTGCCTAACCAACAAAGAAACAACTATGTTTCTGTAATATCATAGTGCAACTTTTTCCTTTTTTTTTATCAATATGTGAACTCAATATCCTAAAACTTGCGGTTATCTACAAATTAAAACCTACAATGTGACTTCTTATGATTTGTAAACAAGTGTGACTGCTAATTATTTCGATTTTATTTTATACATAACTAGGGGTTTTAAGAGATTGAGTGTGCCTATTATTTATTTATTTACTTCAGCAGGAGGAATTTTATGAAAAAAAATATAAAAAAATCATAATAATAATAATAATAAACGCAATGAAAACTATTCACCCAAACTTAAAATTATTTTAGAATAATTTATAAAAAAAAAAGAAAATATAGTAAACTGAAATAAATATACACAAATATGAAGAAATACAAATAAGAAAACCATAAAAAAGAAAAAAAAAAAATGTTGTAGCATTTATCTATCTTATTATTATTATTACTTTTAATCACTTGTACGCTTTTAAAAATGTATACAACAACACTGCAGACTTATAGGGCGCGTGCGGTATTGAGTTCCATAAAACGAACTTGCCCTAATGAACTCTTTATAATAACTGATTACTCCATAGAATCGAGTTGAAGTGGAGATTCCTAATCACTGTAAACTACGGAAATAGCATACCCAAGGCCATATAGATTACTTGCAAAAACCTATTGTCTATATAAAAAGTAATGCTTGAGGGGCACAAAGTGCCATCGCACGTCCACTGCAGGGTTAAACATTTGAAATGACTTACCAGGAAGTTTGGGATCTTTATCGTAGAGATAAAGAGAATCAATAGGAGCATATTGACTACTTGTTTGTTTCTTTCTGCCATTCTTTCTTTCCTTTTCTCTGCTTTCTACTAGGGCACAGAGACGTTGAATTTCAAGAATACTCTTAGGCAGCTCCTGTTCATTTGGTTTAGAAGGAGGTGCATTAATGGTAGGACTGAAAAATAAAATATATTTATTATTATTTAAGGTGTAACACTAAATGAAAAAACCCTGTTTATTAACACATACAGTAGAACCTCGATTATCCGTCTCCCGATTTACCGTCTTTCTCGCTTAACCGTCAGGCCACACGCCATTGCGCACCCCTAATTATCAGCTAAAGAGTGACGACGGGAAAATAACTTGTCACTATTTGCCAGCGAACACAACCGCTGAATGGATGAATATAGACCAACATGACGCAGGATTTGAATTCTTAAGTGAAGATGAACTTAGTCAACAAGCGTTGAACCAAAATGACACTGAAGAAAATGATGAAATTGAACAGGAGGAGGCCGGAGAACCTACTACAAAAACAATTACACATGCTGAAGCAGAGTCCATGCTGTCAAAGTGCCTCGATTGATTTGAACAGCAGACTGAAGCAGATGCTACTCAGCTATTACTGCTTCGAAGAATACGAGACACGGCAGCCAAAAAAGCTCCAAGTATGTTAAAACAAAAAAAATTAACAGACTTCTTCCATCAAAAAAGTATGTAAATTTATTATTTATTAAAATAAACATATACTACGTTCACACATCGTTTTGAAAGCGTTTCGGATCCAATTCGTTTTCAAAACGATACGCGTTCTTACAACAAAAAATACAGGTGATCGAAATATTTGTTTTCGAAATCTCGTAACGGTGACGTCACGAGTAAAACCTTCTTTCTTGTTACCCAATATATCCGCGAATTTTTACATTTTATTTACAAGTTATTAAAAGTTTTTACAGGTTCTTTATAGTTTTAACTTTTGTTTAAAAACGTTTTTGCAGTTAAAAAAAAGAAACGGAAGCTCACGAAAACAAAGAACTTAAAAAGTGGAAAAGAGTAAAATAACCTGAAACTTCGATCCCCTCCACGACCTGTTCACACGAGCGTTTTGAATTCGATCCCCCGTTCCGATCACGTATTTTTGGTGGATCGGATCTAAACCGATACGATCCGTCGATCTCCGTTCGTACAGCGTTTTGAACTAGCGGATCGTTTTCAAAACCGTTTCCAAAACGATGTGTGAACGTAGTAATATATTTGTTAATAAAATAACAATTCGTTTTTTAATAAATTAAAAATATCCCCCTTTTTCGCTTAACCGTCTTTTCAATTATCCGTCAAGGCTCTGGTCCCGTGCCTGACGGTTAATAGAGGTTCTACTGTATATACAAGAAAAACCTAAATCTACATATTGAACTCAGTAATATAATAAATATTGATATTTAAACAACATTTAAAAAGATAAAAACATCCTAAAGGTTTCTCAACTTTTACTGTATTAACTACCAACCATCACTGTAAAACTATATTTCCCTTGTAATAGCAGGTACACTTAAATTTATGTTTCCCTCTTCAATAGTGTCTATTTTGTGAACTTCTTAACTTTCAATAAACACTTTGTTAGTTACACAATTTGTGAGAGACACTAAGGGATGTGCCACGCAAGCATGACACATAGGAACTGTTCCCACATTAGACATTACGTCATTAAGATGTTGGCTTGGCATTACGCCATGTACTGCTGCATCATTTCGTCGTGTCCGACTCATCAGGGGCCCAACGATGCCCACCCAACTCTGGACCTATACCAGATCAAGAAGATCAGATATACTTCAACTTCAATAAACTCAGATAACTTCAGCCAGATCAGATAACTTTCAATAAACACTTTGTTAGTTATATAATATAATACAAAGATCAGTACTATTACTGGCACTTCTTTAGATTGTTACTCCCCTTATAAAAAAACAGAGGGAGTATCAATCTAAAGAAGGTGTATGGGATGTTCTTCTTTAGACTATTACTCCCCTTATATAAACAGAAATGTTATATTCCTTTGGCCCGAAGTAAATTGGACTAAACATCCCTTTCTCTTAATAGTTATTTAGTCAGTCATTTAAACTCTAAAAAAAAAAAAAAAAAAAAAACAGAGGAGTAACAATGTAAAGAAGTATCCAATTACTATGAGCCTGAGTTTATTTATTCATTAATCTGCTGAAATAAGAAGATAATAGCAGCCTATCAGAAAGTATTTCATGTATATCTGGCCTTTGGGCCCGCTACTTAACTATAGTCTCACTCTAGGGCACAAGACGTTAGGTGTGGAAATAACAGTAAAACGAATACTATTCTCATAAAGCAGAAGCCACATTTATGCCAAGCTTTGCCAAGTATCTTCCAAGATCAGACTTGATCGAGTAGTGAGGAGTGTGGTCATTCTACCATTGGCAATGATTGTCATTTTGGAGGCTGGAAGGTATTAGAAAGTTGGTCTTTCTGTTATGCCAACGCCTTATATCCCACTCAACGTTGGGCCATGCTAGCCATGTAGTGGCAAAAATTGGAAGCAAATATTTGGGTATTATTATAAAAAAAAAAAAAAAAAAAAAAAAAAAAAAAAAAAAAAAAAAAAAAAAAAGGGCCCTCTTTTTGTATAGGAAATATACAGGAGAGTTTATACCCCTTAGTCTAACTATCTATTAAGACAAAGGGATATTCAGTCCAATATGCTTAGGGAGAAAGGAATATCACACTTTTATACAACAAAAGAGAGTATTCGGTGGTCTGAAAGTATATTAGATTTAAAAAAAATAAAGGGGCCCTTTTCTATATAAGTGCCAATATTTGCAAATTACAATTGGGGCAAGCTGGCCATGAGTGTGGTCCTAGCTTAAAGACAATGTGATGCCGGCATTTAACTGTAGACGGCATCACATCACAATACACTACAGTTGATGAGATAACAACAATTGTTAAACGATAATAATGATGGGGTTGACACAAACAAAAAGAAGAGAAAATCCCCATAAGGTGGTCTGTTTGTTTGGGTTCTCCGTATAACTGCTATGAACCATAGTTAAAACTAATATGAAGGTCATATTACAAATATGTCATTCAGATTTATTTGTTTTTTCCAACAAACCCTTCAAACCATTCTCTGTTATTCCATAGAACTTTGATTGCCACTCAGCAATTTAACATTAAACACCAATGACATTATGTTTTTAGCAGTTCGTATGGACAAGAAAAAATACACCAAGGTGTAAATTGGCCTACAAATAAAGAATAGAAGTAAAACGATAAGCTAACAGTACAATAAATATTCTTATAAATTATCACACAATTATAAAAATATTTAGTACATTTCTCGTAACATTAATTAGCCAATTATAAGTAACAGACATCAAAATATAACACGTGTGTTACACTAACAAGTTATAACATGAGCTATTAATAAAATGAACTCACCAAGCATTGCGTCTAGCTAATTGTAATATTGGATCCTTTACTCCTCTATGTTTTCTTGCAGGAATCTTACGTCCCATTATTAAAGAAATATACAACAATTAATAATTACAAAGGCAAAATCAGCATACAAAAATAACACGCACAATATAACAAATAACAGAAATGAAACCTTCCGAATAATGTCAACAGAAAACTGTTCCTAAATGCACTTTGCTTCAAACCTAACACGCATCGGTTTGTATTTCCAAGGGGTCCCTTCTTCATGCAATTAACTACTGTCGAGGACCCATTACGGAATCGATGAGTTCATCAGTTTATCACAGATACATTATGGAACTTATTTATTATCACCTGGGGAGGGGATGGTTGGTTGGTTTTTTTCAAATTCGGTCGTTCGGTCATCAAAATTTAAAAGTTTTATCTAAATTTTTGTGAAAATGAATGTTTGTCGTGCATTTAGAGCTCCTGCGCTGTTGTGCAGAACTTTAAGTTTTAATCCTAGGTAAATTTCTATTATTTTTATTTTTTTATAAAAAATAATGATGAAATGTTGCTGATTTTCGTGGTAATCTGTACTTTAATTAGAGCAAAAATGCGATAAAACTTCCATTTTAATATACTTAGAGCATTTTAGTGATAGACTTAAGTTAATTTGACGAATGTTTGTATTAAATGAATGTATTTACTTCTAGCTTAAATGAGTGAACTCAGGGTCTAACATTTAGGACAGTAACTCAAGCTTATGTAACTTTAAGAATAGCTTTAGAATACGGTTCTCAAGCCCGCATCGAACTGTTTTATTCTATTTTCATCACTGATGTGACCAAGTGGCATAATCACTCTTGTGTATATAAGTTATAATATTTCTTTGTTTAATAAAAATTAAAGACGAAGAAGTGTAATATCTTCTACATAATATCTAAATTTCGAAATAATATCTGGTCAAAAGATTGTTTACCGGGCTTGGTTACCGTATTCTAAGCTTAGCTTAACTTAAACAACAGGGTAAATCTGCTGAACAGAGGATGTTTCTATCACTTATGTATTTACACTTTTAGAATGGCGATATGAGAGCACGCTCGTCTCTGATAATCCCTATATCTGATCTTCTTGATCTGGTATAGGTCCAGATTTGGGTGGGCATCGTCGGGCCCCTGATGAGTCGGACGCGACGAAACGATGCAGGACATGGCGTAATGCCGAGCCAACATCGTTTGACGTAATGTCTAATGTTGGAACAGTTCCTATGTGCCACGCTTGTGTGGCACATCCCTTGGTGTCTCTCATTGACACAAATTGTGTATTTACACTTTTATACATAGTAGGTATGATGTCTCTTTATCTAACAGGTCTTTACTTTAATTACTTCCAGTAGCTCCATATTGAGGACCTTAGATTAGCTATAAAGAATCTCCTGTCGGAACGATCAATTGCCATCTTTTAACTTCATTCCAGGTCTTATCATGTTTATTTCCTTCTTTCTTGTCCCCCCTCTTCTAAGTTTTCTTGGTCAGACAACGTTTGCGTATTCCCTGAGAGTTCCAGTCAAAAGCAATCCTCTTTATGGTTCTCTGTGACTTCCTTACTGTGTTCTTGTTCCAACAGTTCTTTAGAAAAAAATAATATAATCTCGTCTGTGTATATTAATGATCATATTTGATGAACATCCTCTGTTCTGCAGAGTAACGTCAATTAGCCTTTTAATTTATCGGTGATGACCATGGTAGGATATTGTTGTCAAAAAGTCAACTTGCATGTTTCGGCAACTCGGGTACTTCTTTACTTAACACCCTACATCCCTTTGTATAATAGTTATTTAGACAAAGGAACATATTCAGAGTAGTAATATATTCCTTAGGTGTATTTAGTCCAATGCAACTAGGGACAAAGGAATGTTACTCTTGTGTATATAAATGTGATAATACCCCTAGTCTAATTAACTATTAAGACAAAGGAATATTACTCTCTAAAGACTCAATCTTAAAATTGCCCAGGTCTTAATGTCTTAGGGAGGTAAACACATAAACCTTTGAGGCTTTTGTAGGGCAGATTATTGTTTAGAATGGGGTATGCTAAATTAAAAAAGTGTCATATTCTGCAACAACTATTATAGCTTATCATACTTTTACTTGTTAGGCAATTAAACCCTTTGTGGGAGAGTTTTACATATTCTTATTGATATATTAAATATTTTTTAACTTATGAAGGAAGAATAAAATTGATAATTTGTCAAAAAATCACACCCGTTACAAATTTGTCTTCACTTTAGTAGGTCATCAGTGAACTATAATTATAAAACTTATTTGGAACCTTCATCTTAAATGTGTTTACTAAATTATATCTAAATGTCAATTATAAAAGGCACATACGAGAAACTTTTGAGTTTTGTGAACCACATTTTAAATCCTTCCAATTGTAGGGGAGACCGGGGTTAGTTGGCATAAGGGGTAAGCTGGCATGCAGCTTCTATCACCTGTATTATGCAGCTTTGTCACCATAGTAGAGTTAAAGTGCTGTAGTTTAGGAAAGGGAGGGAGCTTGTTGTGGTCCACCATCCATATTATTATCAGTTCGTTTGAGAGCATTGACAGAAAAGGTTTTTCTTATAGGTTGGTTATAGGCTATTTTTTCATATGAATGATGTTTTACGATTTTGGTAGTATTTATACTACGGAAAAATTAAATTTTAATTTAAATCAAATTATAATTATTATTAACTACGGGAAACAGACAAAGAAAAATACACACCAGCGCCGGGATTTGAACCACGGGCCTCTATACTTCCAGTATAGCGCTCTAACAACTAAGCTATGCAGGAGAATGAGTTTCTCTGACGTTAATGATACCTTGTCCCGAATTTAAGCTTTCAATTTTCCACAAATCTTAGAAGTCAACATTAATGACATAGAACTAGACTGAGAAATAACGCTTATAATTATAAAGTACCCAATTAGTAGAGAGATATATAGAGGCCCGTGGTTCAAATCCCGGCGCTGGAGTGTATTTTTCTGTCTGTTTCCCGTAGTTAATAATAATTATAATTTGATTAAAAGAAAAAAAAAAAAGAATGATGTTAATAATTTTATGATTATCATTTCAGGTTAAACTGTAAAAGATTACTAGCCGATGAAAACCGAGATGCTCCAGTTAAGTTTAGCGCTTCAGCAGCTTCTGGGTGGAAAGCATCGCTGAGTCGACAAGGACTAGCTTCCAAGGATGTTTCAGCTTGGTTCCAGCCTTATGTTATAGTACTTTCGTTTGCAGCATTGCTTATTTACTTCTGTATTCTCAGAGAAGAGAGTGACATTGATGAAATGTTGACAGTCACATTATACGACAGGTAATGTTGAATCTGTATATACTTATAAATTATGTTGTTAAAATAGTCCTGCAGTTTAGAAAAACTTATGAAAATGTTTGATTTACAAATAAAATGTTAACAGAAATAAATTAGGTAGAGATACATTTCTGATCTACATCATTTACCCTCTTAATTGGTCGACACAATTGGAAAAGTGGATAAGTGATGTGTGAAGCTATACATCTCCATTGATTGTAACCAAAAGAGAATTTAGCTTTTTGCAAGAATGCTTGTGATTGGTCAAAAGAAGCCTTGTTTTTTTAATGCTTTTACCAGGAAGAGCAATTTTGTAACTTTAGTTTAAGGTATCAAGACTGTTTTTCACAAATAAAACAAACTTTTTATTTCATTTTTTGAACGTCAAAATTACAAGTGATAACATTGAAAATGTTCTCCAGAAAGTGTCAAATTGTTCTTTTAGTTGTTGATATGTGGCGTGATAGGTATAAATATGTATAAAACATGCCACATATCCATAGACATAAGTAGGTCTTATGGCACATCTCAGAATTTACGTTGTTCTATATTCTTAAAAGAATTTATAAAGATGTAAACAACAATCGTATTAAATATCTTGGTTTTTCGATGAAATCCGCATCACAAAGGGGTTAAAGTCCGGCGTTTCGCTTCCACTACTGGAAGCATCTTCAGGGGTGTGGTGCATCGTGATGTTTAATTGAAGCAACAACAAGACATACTAACGTCTGGAGTAAATGACGGCATATTTATACTGTCTTTCTTGAAAGCTAATATAAATACAGAGCTTTTACCGGAAAGCCAAGCTGTTTATTACGAGTCTACCCACTGGAAGCCTGCACACCAAGTTAACAACTGTTTTATTCTGTGTAGGATTGAAGGACTGGAGAAAGCACAACTTGAAGCCTGTTTGAAGTATAATACCGATAACAACCTACCTACCGCAGCTATCAAGAAGAGACTGCTTGAAATAGAAGAAGAAGAACTAAGACTCTTTGGTCATAAGAAGTAATTTAAATGAATATTAAAACACAAAACTTCACAGCCTTGTCCAAAGCAATGTACAATGTACTTAACTTGTTTTTTTAGTTATTTTAATTGAAATTTAAAATTAAAGGTGCAAGAAAATTTGTAAGAAAGATACTCAAGTTAATATAGTTTTATTGATTTTCGCAGAAATATTTTCAGTAAAGCTTACTTTTTACTTCTTATTTTTAGGTAGGTCATTCAGGGTAAAAATAGTTGTTAACTTGAATTTCTATGGGTTGTTAACTTGAACTATTTTTACCCTAAAATGACCTACCTAAAAATAAGAATTAAATAAGTAGGGACATCTACTATCTACTTACTTACTTTTTACTTTACTGTGTACTACATTAAGCCCAGTTGTAAGTAGACATTAAATTCGGTGCAAAATTATTTAATATAATTTGTTTCTTATAACAGATATAGTAACTCTTATAGAGTGTAACGATTATACTTCCTCAAAACTCATCGATTTATAACTTATGCTCTTAAAAAATTTGTTGCATTTATTGATATTTTGTGTTCATCAATCAAAATACTAAAAACACACTAGGGGTTTAATTTTAAATAATCTAGAATTGTCTGACAAAAATCTACATCAAAATAACGATAACAAAACCTATTTCTTTTTCTCGGACTATGTAAAATTCTCAATAGAATCAGTCGATTGTTATTTTTATGTATATTGCTATGCTGCTCTCTTCTTTTTTTAAAATTAATGCTTATAATTTTATTATTAACAATTCAATATTAAGTTCCTAGATAGTTTTACCTCTGATATTAAATGTATATTTTTTATATTCCCTTTTTTTATGATGAAACAGTGGACTATATCCTTTTGTGTATGTTCAGGGGTATCTTAAAAAGGGCGTATACTTACTGAGACGTCTATTATAAGTTGTTTCAGTAGGTATTATATAAAAAAAAAAAAAAAAAAAAATCTACAACTATACCTGGGGGTAGCCAAAGAACTGATTATGTCCTATGTGTAAAAAAGGTTTGATAAACTTGCTTCTCTAGAATTGTTTTAATCGTTTCTGCCCAATGGCCTAACTATGGACCTTCATTGCTGGCGCCCTCCCAAATCCAAAAAAAAAATAATTAACATGAAATTACTATCTTTGTACTACAAATGTCGATGGGGGCCCCTTTAGAGCATAATAAAAATTTAACTTGAAATCACACTTCTATACCATTGTCAGGGGGCCCCATTCAGATGTTTTGTTTTTTTTTTGCTCATCAATTTTCTTTGGCAAGGGGCCCCCTTATGTCCTAGCTACGCCATTGTTTCTGCCTCGTAATATCATCTCTAAATTAAATTATAGAATATATATAGAGGGATTAGTCTATCCAAGAGTCTTAAAGTGAGTAATTCTAGAATCTTAAGCCCTTGTTCTTAGAGAGGTAGCCTTATCCAAGTTGCTTTTCCTGAAATTTATGTTCTAACACCAACGCATTGTCCAAGAGAGTTGGGATTTATTCTTTTAATACCCCTAATACTGCTGTGAAATAACATTCATCAATAAAAATTATTAAAAAATTGCTGATAACCAATGTAACTTCTTGTTAACATTTTTTTATTTTAGTAAGCCTCATTTTCCTGAATTCTTTCCCACAGCCATACTTTTATTGCGATACTCTCCATTCTCCACCTTTGTTTCTGAAACTAGCACTTTCAAAGTAACTGGTTTCGTTGGTAAGTAAATATACAAGATTTACAAAAATGTTACAGTAAAAAAATGGTAATTACCTTACTTTTGGAAACACTGTTTCTCTGATTGCTTATAGTATATGAGGGGCAGTACCCTCTAATTGCAGCAAAAGCAGTTTTCAGAGCGTTACCTTTCACAGTTAAGAACATAACACCTTGGATGTAAGGTAAGAAGGGCAGTCCCCTCAAATTGCAGCAAAAACTTTTTCTGTTTTCCAAGTTTACCGTCAGAGCGATGATACTTTTCACAGTTAAGAACACCTTGATGTAAGGTGTAAAATATCCTTTTCAGTAAATTTACAAAAAACAATAATTCTTCAACTATCAATGGGGATGGTCAATGAACTGTTAATTAAAATATTTGTATTCTTCAGAACGATCGCATAGCTTCCGTTACCTTTAGTAAGCTCAGACACAAAAAAGATTATAGTTAACCAATGTTTCTCTTATTCAAAGGTCAATAAAACCCTTATGTATTAATGTTAATGAGGCTAGACAATAAATACTAAGTATTACTCATTTAGTTTATTTTTAATTAATAAACAAACTTTGATGTAAAATAAATAAACTTACGATATTATAAATCTGAAATTATTTCATTGAATTAACCTTAGTAACCTTGGAACCATGTATTAAACAAATGAAGTTAAAAATGTTTATTTTTTATGTTAATTTTAATTGAACTTTATTTTTAATTTATATTTTTCTTTTTAAGCACGAGGCAAGGTCAAAGAGCAGTTAAATTTAGATTACTTTTTTTGTAAATATTTAAATTATTTATATTTTATTATTAACTTACTGTAAATAAAATGTTTTACTTACATTTTTTGTTCTTTTTTGAAACCACAACCTTTAGAGACAAACCACAATGTAGAACCAAACTAGGGTTGAGACATCGATGTCGATTTATCAATAACATTGATGTATCTGATAAAAAAAAAATTGATTTTGGGGTTATGACGCATCGGCAACATTGATATTGGGGTTTCGATGTATCAGCAACATCGATATTGGGGTTTCGATGTATCGGCAACATCAATGTTGACCCAAAGAATCGTTGAAATTAAAAAATTGAATAAAAGCAGGGGGAAAAATATTGGTGGTAGTAAAAAAGTTTCAAGTAAAATTTTATTATTTTTTGCCGCAGAATCCAATTCAGTTATCAAAAATATACACTCCAATCTGAAATTTTGAAGTTGGTTGACCTGGGGGCAAAAAGGGTGGTTCCCCCTAATGCACGATAACAAACTTCCCTTTGCATGCAACAGATCTCCCAAGTTTCATTAATTAATCTCAAACCATTCAACATTTAAGAGGGGGAGAGACTTTTGGATCACCCAGTATATTTGATTTCCACTTGGGCCAGATTTAGACAGAGAAACCATATTTATTTATTTATTTATTTTTTTTTTTAAATGCTTTCATTAACTTTGAGTGAGTTTGGAAAGTGGAAGCAAAAGCTACTTATTCATAGAGGTCGTGTCGAAAACCCCTGCACACATTTATGAAAATGTTCAATTTTATACTAGAATTTACACTATTCCCAAAAAAGCAATTTTACTCTTCAGTCCGACTGTGGTGAGCCGATCTTAGCAGAGTCACGGCACACTCAAGACTGCCACACTGATGTACTGTGTAAAACTTATTTACGTAATAACATATTTTCACTGATATAACCCTAAATGTTCTTTTGTTTTAAACCACAAAAATATAAACCACATAAATATGTTTTATATCCAATCTTAGTTCAGTTAACATGAAGGAAAAATTGCAGAACTAAATCGGAAAGTTTCGATGTAATGTATAGTTGCTCACTGATGTTTATAAATGAACATATCAAAAGTCCTGAAAGTTTAATGGGAGCTATAGTATTAATTTTAGGTAAATAGATCCAATTTTTTATGATTTTCACTAATATTAAGAAAAAATAATAAATTAATTGTTATTTTCACAATTAAAAATATTCAATAGTCCATTTTCTTGACACCTCAGAGACTTAAAAACATCTTTTTGTTACTTTTTAAGTACAAATTAAACTATTCTCCATACAATGTTTACTGAATGTTTTTGTAAATTATTTATAGTAAATTTAATATTATTTTTATTAAAACCAGCTTATTCAATACCTAAAATAAAAATGGTTCCAAGCAGTGGCGTAACTATGGCCCCGCACGGGCCCGCATTGCGGGAGGGCCCCCAAATCAACGATGAAGTTCTAAACGCAAGAGGTTTTTTTTTTTGCTCTTCAATTTTTTTTGCTGAGGGGCCCCCAAAAAGTTCTTGCGGGGGGGCCCCCAATGCCCTAGCTACGCCACTGGTTCCAAGAATTATAATGCTTCCTTAGGTAAATCTTCCGTATCCGACTCATCTTTTTTATTTATCAGGTTCCCTGAGTCCAAAAGAGAGGTTTTTGAAAAATCTCTGCAGAAGCATAAACTACCAAGCCGATTTTGGAAGAAAATACACTAAATCCAGCTCTGTTACCTCTAATAAGGAATTACTTTGTCAAAATAACTATTTACAAAGAGATATTAAAATATTAAGTCCAAAGAACTTTGGGACTAAAGAACATCACACTTCTGTTTATAAAGGTGATAATATCAGTCTAATGAACTAAGACAAAGGAATATTTACACATTAAAATAATTCAGGGTCAGAAATAAATTAGTGCCTTATGGAAATTTAGTGTGTTCACTATTATGTATTGGCGGAACGGAACATAACTAAAAAAAACAAAAAAAACGAGTTCCTGTGCTGGAACAGTTCCAATCGTTCCCAGATTTCATGTAACTAAGTTATTTTTGGAACAACTTTGAAGTTTCTATTTTACTGCTTATTTTAATTTATTTAATAACTTTAATTCAATACAATTTTTTTTACACCATTTAAAAAAATCTTCTAAGTAATTATGGTCCAAAGTAATCGTTTTCGTTCCAAGCAAAACTAGTTCCAGATCCTGACAAGCTGAAACGAAACAATTTTTATTATACTTTTTACTTGGTTCTGATTAAAATATCAACGCAATGGAAATAATAAAAAAGAAGTTAATTTTGTTTTCCAATTTATTTTTAATCGTTTGTGAAGAGTGGAAGAATGTGATTAAAAAAAAAAAAAACTAATTGAGGAACGAACCTGGACAAAGGATAACGTGAAGTGTGAAGTATAAGCGAAACTGTAACTTTGGAACATTAACTGAAACGTTCCAAAAATACCTAGTTCCTAAAACTAGTTATTGGCTTGGAACAAAACGATTTAATTTGTTCCACTCATGGAACCGCCATCCCTCGTTCACTAATGTTTCTCAACTAAAGTGTATAGTTTAGCAGAGATATTATTCCAGTGGTAATTCAACCCCTTATGTGCATCCAAGATATCTTCATCCCCGATATAACTGAAACAGTTACTCAATTGTGCTCATAATAATTCCATTATCTAGCCCAGATCTTGAGTGTTTTATGAATGTAAAGAGGCTTAACAAAATGACTATTAACTCATTTACTGTTTGAAGCTTTACTTTACAGCAAATGTTGTGTACACTTTCTGTACAGTAGGGTTTAAAAAGGATTTATTTCTTTTTTAATTTTGAGCTGTCCACCAATTAAAATATTTATTATCTATTTTAAACAATAAACAAAGAAGTAGGAAATTGTCTTAATTAAAAATCTGTGTGCATATCCTTCATTTAAGTAACCCAAACTTAGGCAGATTTTTTCATTATACGTTTGTTCCAAACAAGCTGGGAACTGCTCTGGGCATTTATCATTAGTCGAAACCAACCTGACTGGAAAATGTATTTTGGTACAATCATCCAAGCTGTTCCAACCTAAGTATGGATTGTTAGCGAATTGTTCAAAAATAAGTAACAGCTGTTTTAGACATGTGCTGTTATATTAATTGGAACCCATGACAACAGGAAGGTTCCCTATCCATTGGGTTTTCTTGAATTTTAACTACCATGACAGAAGAACATTTGCTTGCCATCCAAAATATCAACTTTAAAAAGCTAGGAGTGGAAAGTATCTATAGAATTGTACAGAGGCTCTCCACAGGGCTAACTGTTTAAATAAAATCTGAACCATGGGCCTGGGTATTAGAAAATAGATAGAAATGTAGTGTGGAGAGCATGTTCGCGGAGCACGAGGTACGCCCAAAACATCGACCATTAAAACATTCCCAGAATGAGGTCCGTCGTAAACATGTTATACTGTTTGATAAGTCATAACTCCATTCCAACCTGATGAAGATTTAACAGTACAAGATAAGCAAATGCGCTTTAACTGTCCTAAACTAATTCTGAACAATCTATGGGACGTATAAAGGACAGTAAAAATAGGGGGGGGGGGATGGCACAAACCTGTAGTGAACATATCAAGCCCCAAATTTATTCTTAACACCCCACAACTATTTGCCAAAACTAGTCTACATGGTCACCAGAAAAAAAAAATTGTCAAATACTAAAATAAAAAAAAGGATTTAAAACAAATGAACTAAAAAAATAAAAATAAAATACTGAAAAATTATATTTAATAATTTAGACATTTAACAAAAAAAAAAAAGAGAAAGGAAACTAATAGACTAATATTTTATTTAAACCTGCATGTTTATTAATTTTTTTTTTTGCTTCTAACATTTTGCACAAATAACTTGCATTTTCCAAATTCCATGCTTTTCTTTCATTAGCTATCAAATAAACACACATATATATATATATATTTAAACCTTGATTAGTGCAATTATATTTATTTGTAAATAAAAATAACCCATGCATTTTTATTTATTTTTGCATAGATTTTTATTTAGTTTAAGATTCAGGGAAGGTCTTTTGTGAGAATTATACATAAAAAAAAAAATCATTTTTTTAAAAAAAAATTATATTTAATTCATATTTATGTTTTCATTATTGATATAATTATCAAAAAGAGAAAAAAAGGGTGAAATTAATATACAAATAAATACATTTCAATGGGAACTAGAGGTTGAAATAAGGAAGTATTGTATTATCATTTGATATATTTATATACAAGCTAAAAGGATATAATCATTAAAAAAAAAATGTATTCTTTTAAATATAAAAAAGTTGTACCTTTAATAAAAAAAAAAAAAATTTATTAAAAAGATAACATGTAACTCTTAATCAATGTTAACAATTTATTAAGCCTTTAATTATAATGGCGTAACAGAAATCCCTAAGTACGCATGCTAAAATTACAACTAATAATAAAGTATTAAAAAAAACTTTATTTTTGTAAATAGACAAAAGCTAGCGCAGGGAAATAAGATTTAGAAATCATTGATCCAACGGTTAAAAAAGAAAGGCCAAAAATTAGTTACATAATTTTCAAAAGTACTCTATTTGTAAGAAATTCCTAAGAATCAATGTAAATATTTAGTACCGGTATTTGAAAAAAGTAAATATTTTTATGACTCCCCAGAAATTTTTTATAAAGGTACAAATTTTTAATTATCCCTCTTAACTTTGAATATTTAAAAATTTGACAATATCTTTCTTGTTTTAATCTCTACTCCCATGAAAAAACTTTAAATTATATAAAGCTAATTCTGCTTTATAAACATAAAAAACAAAAAAAAAAAAAGACCGCCCTAAATCAACTAATAATATTACAGAATAAAAATATATATCTTACAGCTTTATGTAATTAGTATTAAATCTTCTCTATATAAAGAGAGATATTAATCTTAAATTAAATCATTATTTTCTTGGTATGTGAATTTTTTATTTGTTTCTTTTAAGTTAGGTATATAAAAATGTTTAGTTTTTTTCCATGTTTTTATTTTTGTTGGTTTTTTTTTTTGTAAATCCTTAAACCTATTTTGTATGCACCTACAAACTAGTATATATAATTATATATCTTAAAAAATATGAAATATATTAAATAATATTACAAGATGAGAAACAATCTCAAAAAAAGAGAAAAAAAAAAATTAAAGAAAAATTGTTTTTTTTTCCTTCATATAAAATTCTGTTTTGTTTATACACAAAAAAAAAAAAAAAATCACCTCATCCCCCAATTTTTTTTTAATAAAAATTTAATTTTACCTTAGTGTTAAGTTTTTATATAGAACATAAAAATTAACATGTAAGAAATGAGACAAATATTTTTTTAAAAAAATAAATAAATACAAAAAGATTTTATGTATATTGTTTTACAAAAAGTGATTAACAAATGACAACGAGAGCAAATCTACTTTCTTTGTTATTGTAATTTATTTATTTGTATGTAGCTGGTTTTTTCTTAAGTATCCGAAAATTAAAAAACAAAAAAACAAAAATTTGAAAGTATTAATAAATTAAAAAATAAAGTCACACAATAATATATTATTAAGTATTCTTTGATTTTAAAAACAACTCAAGAGTATAAATACATGATTAATCATACAAATTAAAAAATAAATTAAACACACGTCTTGAAATTTTAAAAAGAAAATAAATGATTATAATTCAAAAACTAAGCTGGTAATAACACCGGCTATCATATTTGAAGAGCAAGAATAATCATAAATCCCAAAAAAAAAAAAAATTCAGTCTGTTAACGTGAATTTCTGTTTAAAAAATAAGTTTTATTGTAAACATAAATATTTGATATAGTTAATTTTCTGAAAGAAAAAAATAATAATACAAAATTATAAGAGGCAAAAACTGGCTGGTTTTATTATTATTTTTTTTTATATATTTTGGCAGTGATTCGCTCTTTTGTATTTTTTTTTCTCCGAAAATTGGAATAAAATTAAAGATTTACAATAAAATAAAAAGTACTAAATTAACCAAGAGAAAGAAACACAGATACGGGAACCGAGAAAGATGAAAAATAAAATAGAATTTTGAGAGTGTGACAGTGAGGAGTTAGTTGGGTGAGAAGAATGCAGAGGAATTAAGCTCTTTCACCACGGATTCGCCGGGCAAGCTGGATATCCTTAGGCATAATGGTCACCCGCTTGGCGTGAATGGCGCACAAGTTAGTGTCTTCAAATAGACCTACGAGGTAGGCTTCACTGGCTTCCTGCAACCATAATAAAATAATATTAATTTATTTGTAGAAGTAGTAGTAGTAAGGTCCTAGTAAGTACTAGACGGGTAGGACGAACTACTTGTTGGAACCTTAGCAATTTAGGCTATCTTTTAGGCCCATTTACTATCCCCGTGGTAGAGTTCCAACCACTTCACACATCATACCTACATTATTTGTACAATAAAAAATTAATAATTACAGTCAAAGCTTTACCAATACTAAATAAGTTCACACAACAGAGATTTTTTTAACCAAGAGATGCTACAGATTTAACGGGGTAAGTCTTAGCCTCTTCAGTAATGTCCAATTATGGCCTAACAAGTACTTAAACTGCTGTTAAAAAATTACATACATAAGACGGGAGAAGAGTGAGTCCAAGGTGGGGGAACAAGGCGCGAAGGGAACCAACCTGTCCAAGGCCAAGCTAACATGCCTATAAGGACGGTACAAACTCGAGATTAAACAAGACTAAACTATGCAACTATGAAGTACCTCCTGCAACAGCCTAGTTCCCTGCTAGCAGTGGAACTCTTTTCAACTTTCTTCGGCCCTACGAAGCGCGGTAGGGGAAGGCACTACAGCTGGAGACTTGATTACAGACCTCCTATACCTTTCTAACTCCCTGTTATACTTTTCTGAGTTTTTAAGCTAAAAGTAACGTTAAGTTTTTGACTTATGTTCCATAGCCTAAACATGAAAATGTCAAAAATTTATTTGCGTTATGACACTGAGGTTGGCCTCATGAGAGTAAAAAATAAAGCCACTAGGTGGTTATCCAGTGGCATTTCCTTTTGCCTAGTTGGCACTACCTTCAAGATGTTAAAATCTTGGGCTCTCATTGACTCTCTACCCTAATTTTGCAATTTTCCCATTAAAAAAGCAATTTTATTTTTAACAGCAGTTAAGTGCTCTTTAATATTTTTAAAGAGCATTTAAATACCATCTGTTTGCAAAAAATCTTAAAGAATCAACTTGAAAGTGGCCTGTATATGACTAACATGTAAGGCGCGTATTCACCCAAAGGAACATGCACTGCCATTAGGCACAAGGGGAAGGGGCGCACGACAATGTCCCGCATGAATAATAAGCCACTGTGTTAGAACCTTTGAACAGTCAGGAGTCAAGAAGGTAATAATCATGTGAAAAAAAAAAAGTCCCTAAATAATACAAATAAATCAGTATCAGAAAGGAAAGGTGGGAGTTGGCCTATATTGTTCCCCCAGACTCGAGTTATCAATTCTGTTCACACTAAGCACGAACCGAGCACATGCTCGCTACTTAGATGTGCCAACACTCTCGAATAGGGCTGAGACAAGCAGATCCATTCGGCTCGCTCTGTATTCTGTATACACCTGAGCAAAATGGGGTGAATGCTCAAATGAATATGTGGCCTTAAAGATTTGTTTGACTCTTTTTCACAATCTTATCGTTACATATCTATATATCTTAAAGAAAATACGTTAGTGTGTTGAAAATTAATCATTATGAAGTCAGTTACAGCTACTGCTGTGTTATTGAACTGGTTATTTCTTTGACCTTTTGAACAGCATAGGGGTTCAATTAGGAAATCATGATAAAACTGTATTATAAACAACTGCATTGAATTACAAAAATGTATCATACACAACAGTTTATTAAAGAAATTAACGAAGATTTTGGCTTTTTCTTGTGTGTTTAACTAAACTTCTAAGAAGCTTTATCTATTAAGACCATACTTTCAAATTTTCATTAACATCTGCTTATATTGCTGCTTAAATTGGTTGTAATAATAACCAGCATTAAAAATATGAGAAAATTCCCCAAAAAAAAAAAAATTAAATCAATGAAGAAAGAAAACCAGGATGCAAATACATCGGAATGCAGCATAATATTAAGAGATAGTTAATTGGCATCCATAATTAGACTGGGAGTCATCTGATTAACAGGTAAACACTTAATAACTTTGAAATGTTATATTTATATCTTATAATCTAAGCAATATAAAAATAAATAAATTACCTGAAGAGCACCGATGGCAGCGCTCTGGAATCGCAAATCAGTTTTGAAATCTTGAGCGATTTCTCTCACCAATCGCTGGAAAGGCAATTTCCTGATGAGCAATTCAGTTGACTTCTGGTATCTCCTGATTTCTCTGAGGGCTACGGTACCAGGCCTAAAAATTAAATAAACAACCCATTTAATTAAGTATTTTAATCTAAACATAAAGCTTAAATCTACCTATCTAGCTTAAATCTATCTATTAATTGAAGGTAATTAAGGGATTTTATTATCCCAGTCTGGGAACCGATATACTTAGTCATCTAATACTACGTTCACACATCGTTTTGAAAACGATCTGATAGTTCTAAACGCAGTATGAACGGAGATCAACGGATCGTATCGGGTTAGATCCACTCCACCAAAAATACGTGATCGGATCGAATTCAAAATGCTCTTGTGAACAGGTCATGGGGATCGAGATATCAGGTTATTTTATTATTTTCCACTTTGTTAAGTTCTTTGTTTTCATAAGCTTCCGTTTCTTTTTTTTTTAAACTGCAAAAATGTTTTTAAACAAAAGTTAATACTATAAAGAACCTGTAAAACTTGTAAATAAAATGTAAAAATTCACGGGCATATTATTAGGTAACAAGAAAGAAGGTTTTACTCGTGACGTCACCGTTATGAAATATCGAAAACAAACATTTCGATCACCTGCATTTTTTGTTGTATGAACGTGAATCGTTTTGAAAACGAATTGGATCCGAAACGCTTTCAAAACGATGTGTGAACATAGTATATGTTGTAACCCTCTTGAAGCTGTATAACTTTATAAAGCTGTTAAGTGCCTTTACTTATAGATAAGTACCTTATTAATAATACCTTGAATATTGGCCACCAAGACACCAACTAATTTAATGGTTATCTAAGCTGTCAATGTCAACAAAGAGGCAATGAAGAAAAACCACTATGATATCCATGTTATAATGCTTAATATTAATAAATCTTACTTTCTAAACAGCTGTAATGCAATACCCCCCCCCCCCCCCCCCCCCCTTTACTTTAAGACTACTTCTGATTCCAAGAGTAATAGTTTACTCTTAACAAGTAAAACTTTAAGCAAATATAAAATTAAATCAAAGATATTTCAGAAATATGAAAGATATCTGTGATTCCCAAAGCTATTAATATCCCTTGAGTATTACATGTATTACCTGGTTTCTAATTGTCCTGTCAAATCTTCCTAAATAATTGCTTTATTTTTTTCAACTATCTTAAACAAGAACAAAAATGTATTTAAATGCCCATTTGATATATCCACTAAATTTTTCTCATGAATAAGTTTTGTAATATTATCTGAACCAAACTTTGACTGAAAAAATGTTATCAGCTTTTTTGGCAAAAGAAAAATTCTCTTGTAAAGGTTTATTATTCAATAAATTAACATATTAATTAGTTCGCCATCTTTAATATTCGAAATCTTATGTACTATGTACTAAGAGAAACGACAAAACTTACAAAGGGCAACATTGACAAGTTAGTTGTTAAAAAACCCACAAATAGCTAATATTTAAGCTAGTTAAATTGGCAAATAAACTGTGAAATTTACTTATAATGACCAAATTAAGAGTTGGATGCCAATTTTGTATCAAACAATCACCATTAAGCTAGTTAAATTGATAAATTTACATATAATGATCAACTTAAGTGATGGGAACTAGATTTGTATAAAACATTAGCCATTGTGCGAGTGTTACTGACAAATAAACCTGATCAACTAAAGAGATAGATACTGGATATGTATCAAACTATAATCATTAAGCTAGTTAAATTGGCAAATAAACTGTGAAATTTACTAATAATGGTCAACCCTAATGATGGAAACTAGATTTGTATCCAACATTTAGCCATTGTGCATGTGTTACTGACAAATCTGATCAATTTGCTTATAATGATCAACTAAAGAGATAGATACTGGATGTGTATCAAACTATAATCATTAAGCTAGTTAAATTGGCAAATAAACTGTGAAATTTACTTATAATGACCAACTTAAAGAGATGGATTCCAGATTTGGATCAAACAATAGCCATTAACTAGTTAAATTGACCAATTTACTTCTAATGATCAACTTAAGTAATGGAAACCAGATTTGTATCTAACATCAGCCATAAAGCTATTATTACTGATAAATAAACTGATCAATTTACTTCTAATGATCAACTTAAAGAGATGGATCCCAGATTTGAATCAAACAATAGCCATTAGCTAGTTAAATTGACAAATATACTGATCAATTTACTCCTAATGATCAACTTAAATGATGGAAACCAGATTTGTATCTATTATCATCCATAGTGCTATTGTTACTAACAAATTAACTGATCAATTTACTTCTAATGATCAACTTAAAGAGATGGATGTCAAATTGGTATCCGACAATAGGCATTATGCTACTTAAATTGATAACTTTACTAAATGAAAATAAAGACTATGTGATGGAAACTGTATTTGTACTAAACTTTTGATTTGGTTTTGTTGACAAATAAACAGGTCAGTTAAAATTACTTATCAGGTTACGGACTATGATCAACTTAAGTAGTCAAATCCAGTCCTTTAACTATTCAGATTAGCTACTGTCGATTTTTTACAATAAATTATGAATTTTTCACTTAGAAATATTATCACTGTGTAAAAATTACTCAAAATCTCAAATATCCCATGAGATTTGTTGAGATAAAATTTATATAAATACCGAATTATAACCTAAAAATCAATATTTGCAGTCAACAATCGAATAATAATTAGAAAAATTTAATAAAATAATGAAATTAATAGACATATTAAGTAACCACCATTTACAAGAATGGAGAGTTCCAAGGAGGGATTATGGTAAATCACGTGATTTTTTTTCTGTATTGTACCTCCCTTTATACAAGGATATTGAGTATGGGAATTAATTGAATTCATAATAGTTCATTAAGTTATGCAGGAATATTAAATGAACAATTAAGTCATAAATTTGCATGTAAATAATGCTAGAAAAATGGTTAAAAACAAGATGTTAATAATGCAAATTTAATGTAGCTGAATTTGATAATTCGACGGTCGCTAATCAAGTACTGTGACTGGATCGCAGTGTGGGGTAAACCCAGGTTGTAAGGAACGTTCTAGAAGTAAGCATTGCCGTGACCTACACTTAAGTATATCCGTAATAGAGTTCAGGTATGATTTTAGGCTACTTCACTCTACGGATAATGGTTGCAGGTTGATTAATATGTAAAAGAGTTATACCTATAACGATGGGGTTTCTTGACACCTCCGGTGGACGGCGCACTCTTCCTCGCGGCTTTGGTCGCCAACTGTTTACGAGGCGCTTTACCTCCAGTCGATTTACGGGCTGTCTGCTTGGTACGGGCCATGCTTCAATAGACTGCAAATGAAATAAAATACAATGTTAAAAAGGAGAAAACATGATGAAATAACCGATAGAACATGGACAGTGTGTAATGGATGCCAACAGCTAATTTGGACGTTTGGAAAACGACGAAAATACAGTTCGATATAAGTTCCCTCTTCAATTCGTTATATCCGTCGTCTGACAGAGAATATAAATGACAAATTAAAGTAAAAATCACAAGTGAAAACTATTTCCCGCCAAGAGAAACATAAACAAAATAAACTAGGGTTAACAAGGCACGGATAGAAACTGATTTATCAACTGAAAAAACATATTTAACAGAATAATAACTACACCGCTACATATAATACACCTTTAAAACTCACCTAAATGTAAATTAAACACAAAAAACAACTGAATTCTGTTTAAAATCGAAAATTGAGATCAATCGACTTGCGGGCACAAACGAACGTGACACAAGAGTGGCTTCGGATCGGAGAAGACGCTGCGCGAGGAGTGATCTCATTGGCCTAACTGACGAACTATCTGTAACGTCATTGGTCGAAATAAGACCCGATCCTATTGGACTAGAGCCAAACAATGCTCTGTCCTCATTGGTAGAAATAAAACCTCATCCTATTGGTTGATTTGAGTCTCAAAATAATTGATTTTTTTTTTTTAGGCTTTTTCTTCGTAGGGAGTTTTGGAAAAATTATTTACGGATATTTTGCTTTTGATATTAATAATGATATTTTTTATGTTAATAATAATAATGTATACGTGTTTGATGAAGTTCTAAAAAAACCTTTATCAGTGTCGGTAACATTACATTACCGGTCGGTGAAAATGAAGGAGGGAAATTTGAAAAGTAGATATTTTGAAAAATAAAACAAAAATGCATTTTAAAAATGATGAAATAAAAAAAGTCCTTGAAAACGATATGACTTATTTCTCACGCCTTTATACCTGGAAGCGAGTGCTGTCTCTCCAAGTATCGATTATCTCTTCACAATCTTCTGCCCTCTTTTTTCTCTTCCTTTTGTCATATCCAGATCTTAATCTTATCTCTGCTATATAGTATAAGGTTTGTTCCAACAGCCAATTCGAGGACGGTTCTAGAACCAGTTCAGGATTTTTTAATGCGCATGCGTCTATGAGGACTGGTTCAGAACTGATTCAAAAAGAGGCGCCTGTTGGAACGATTTAAGAACTCTTTCAGAACTGCAACCTTCATGTTACCTCTCTTTATCTTGTTTTTATTTTCCTCTTCGTATCTCTCCACTTGTTTTGTTTATGTTCACTCAGAAATGGATTACTTACGTGAACATATTCTATTGTTAAACTCAACAAAGTTTATAAGAATGCACATTAGAGCAAATAGTTTTTAAAATTACAAATTTATCACACTGTCATTTCTGAATGATTATATTTCGCTCTCACATTTGGGATTCGTCAGGCTCGTAACAATCCTGTCTTTTAGTTTCAGTTGCCGTTGCCTATTAAAAATTTGTTTGTATAAATTGTAATTTTTTTAAACATTAACTGTTAAATCATATAAAAAGTACCGGTGTGGAAATCCTACACAGGGCGACCCTATTCTGCATAATGGCTATTATGCAAAATACTTTGCATAATTTGCATAATGGCTACTTCTGATCGTACGAAGTCGCTAAAACTTGGTACAATTATCTATTATACTATAAATAAAGAAATGCATCATCTTTTTGACAATTTTGACAAAAAAATTGCGCTCCAAACAAATTCTAGCCTTTTTAACAGTAACTCCTACACCCAAGTACTATGGGTAATTTGTACTTCTAATGCTGCTAGGGTGCTAAAACGTTGACGAAATTGTTTATTATAGGGTATAAACCACATCCAACAAGTTTCAGACCAATAGAGCCAAAATTTACGGCTTATAGGCTCAGTATTAGTATTTTGCATAACGGGGTAATTTTGCATAATCGGTACTTCTAACAATGCTACAGGGCTAAAACTTTGGTAAATTGTTTAATACACTAAAAAATTAAAATTCTGTAAGTTTTAAATCGATAGAGCCAAAATTTACGGCTTAGGCTTAATATTAGTATTTTGCATAACGGGGTAATTTTGCATAATCGGTACTTCTAACAATGCTACAGGGCTAAAACTTTAGTAAATTTTTTATTATACTAAAAAATTAAAAATCTGTAAGTTTTAGATCGATAGAGCCAAAACTTACGGTTTAGGCTCAATATTTGTATTTTGCATAACGGGGTAATTTTGCATAATCGGCACTTCTAACAATGCTACGGGGCTAAAACTTTAGTAAATTGTTTATTAAACTAAAAAATTAAAATTCGGTAAGTTTTGGATCGATAGAGCCAAAATTTACGGCTTAGGCTCAATATTAGTATTTTGCATAACGGGGTAATTTTGCATAATCGGTCATTCTAACAATGCTACGGGGCTAAAACTTTAGTAAATTGTTTATTAAACTTAAAAATTAAAATTCGGTAAGTTTTGGATCGATAGAGCCAAAATTTACGGCTTAGGCTCAATATTAGTATTTTGCATAACGGGGTAATTTTGCATAATCGGTCATTCTAACAATGCTACGGGGCTAAAACTTTAGTAAATTGTTTATTAAACTAAAAAATTAAAATTCGGTAAGTTTTGGATCGATAGAGCCAAAATTTACGGCTTAGGCTCAGTATTAGTATTTTGCATAACGGGGTAATTTTGCATAATCGGTACTTCTAACAATGCTACAGGGCTAAAACTTTAGCAAATTGTTAAATAATCTAAAAAATTAAAATTCTGTAAGTTTTAGATCGATAGAGCCAAAATTTACGGCTTAGGCTCAGTATTTGTATTTTGCATAACGGGGTAATTTTGCATAATCGGAACTTCTAACAATGTTACTGGGCTAAAACTTTAGTAAATTGTTTAATAAACTAAAAAATTAAAATTCTGTAAGTTTTAGATCGATAGAGCCAAAATTTACGGCTTAGGCTCAATATTAGTATTTTGCATAACGGGGTAATTTTGCATAATCGGTACTTCTAACAATGCTACTGGGCTAAAACTTTAGTAAATTGTTTAATAATCTAAAAAATTAAAATTCTGTAAGTTTTGGATCGATAGAGCCAAAATTTACGGCTTAGGCTCAATATTAGTATTTTGCATAACGGGGTAATTTTGCATAATCGGTACTTCTAACAATGCTACAGGGCTAAAACTTTAGCAAATTGTTTAATAATCTAAAAAATTAAAATTCTGTAAGTTTTAGATCGATAGAGCCAAAATTTACGGCTTAGGCTCAGTATTAGTATTTTGCATAACGGGGTAATTTTGCATAATCGGTACTTCTAACAATGGTACTGGGCTAAAACTTTAGTAAATTGTTTATTAAACTAAAAAATTAAAATTATGTAAGTTTTAGATCTATAGAGCCAAAATTTACGGCTTAGGCTCAATATTTGTATTTTGTTTAGCGGGGTAATTTTGCATAATCGGTGTTCTAACAATGCTACTGGGCTAAAACTTTAGTAAATTGTTTAATAAACTAAAAAATTAAAATTCGGTAAGTTTTGGATCGGTAGAGCTAAAATTAACGGCTTAGGCTCAATATTTTTATTTTGTTTAGCGGGGTAATTTTGCATAATCGGTGTTCTAACAATGCTACTGGGCTAAAACTTTAGTAAATTGTTTAATAAACTAAAAAATTAAAATTCGGTAAGTTTTGGATCGGTAGAGCTAAAATTAACGGCTTAGGCTCAATATTTTTATTTTGTTTAGCGGGGTAATTTTGCATAATCGGTGTTCTAACAATGCTACTGGGCTAAAACTTTAGTAAATTGTTTAATAAACTAAAAAATTAAAATTCGGTAAGTTTTGGATCGGTAGAGCCAAAATTAACGGCTTAGGCTCAATTTTAGTATTTTGCATAATTGAGTTTGTTGACTGGACTAGTGGTTTTGGTTTATTATTTTGAACTCTTGAAATTTCTTTTTTTTAGAATTGCAACAGAACTATTCTGTACTTGAATAAAAGCTAATTTAATGTGCTACAACTTCATTTCTTTTGACTTTTCTTGAAAGGGAGAGGTTTTATGACGATATTCGCCCCGAAGCGAGAGCTGTACTTCAATTTTCCATTTTTTGTAAAACACTGCCGATTTTTGAAGTGTAATATCTCGGGAACTATTTGATGTACAGAGTTGTCGTTTGACTTAAACTGAATCTTATTATCTTTACTACAACTTCATATGTCATGACTTTTCTCGTAGGTTAACAGTTTTACACCGATATTCGCCCCGAAACGAGAGCACTACTTTCAATTTCAATTTTTTGAAAATAAACTTAATTTTTTATGTGGCATATCTCGGAAACTATTGGACGTACAGAGTTGCCGTTGGACTTAAATTGTAAATTTATTATACTGAAAAAATGTATGGACAATTAACATCGAACAAAGCATAGTTTACGGTAAATCCCAAAAAAGAGTTCTTTTGCCCCACTAATCCTACTTTATTTTTTATTACCTAACTGTGAGCGCTTTTAACTTAAAAACGGTCGGAGCTAGAAAAAATGTTTAAAGGCCTATTTTTATTGGCAATTTAATAAGAACAAATTTGTACATAATCATAATTCGCCTAATGTCAATACTTTTCAAGACATGTGGTAAGAAACAAAAAAAATCAGCAATGGCCCGGGGGGGGGGGGGGGGAGCAAGCTTCCTCCCCCAGCAAAATGATCTCCTATGTTGCCTGGACTATCAGTATTATTAGGTTTTTTTAAAAAAGTAAAAATGGGAGGGGGGCAGGGTTTTTTTTTTTAAAAACCTGGGGGGGGGGGGGTTATCAAGCTATAAATCTTGGGAGGAGGGAAGTATTCAAAAGCGGGTGAAAGAATATAGAACACCCCTTTATTTTAGCTAGTACATTGTGATAAAGAAATCCAGTTTCCCCCCTATTTTCTTGAAGTGTTAAATTGTAAAAATTTTGAACGCATTTATCTCGAAAACGGTTTTAGTTAGGAAAAAAATGAAAAGGACTATTTTTGTTTAAAATCTAATTTAGAACAAATTGGTAAATAACTACAATTCGCCTAAAGGTAATACTTTACGAGATATTTGTGAAAAACCCAAAATGGCCCCTAAAACCCTCAATTGTAGGGGTCACTTGCCCCACCCTCGGGGACTTTTAGTACGTTATACTGTAGCGTCTTCCGATCATTTTAAGTTTTTTTTACAGAACTATATGATTTAATGTTTTTAAATCCCGTTTTTTGGTCTAATTTGACTGGACTAATGGTATTGCTCACGAGCTTACCGGAGGTAACGGAAGCTATGTTATCGTTCCGAAGAACGAAAAAAATTTAGGTCTTCGATTTGAAAAATTCGGAGGGAACATTTTTGGTTCCGTGTCGGTCTGTCGTTCAGTTGTTGGGAACCACCATAACTTAAAGACTACTAGTCCGATTATAATGAAATTTGGATGGTAGATCATGATTAGCCTATTGATGGTCTCATATAAGTTTCAACATTCTGCGTTCATTTGTTTCTCTTCCACATGCGCACAAACATACATTTATTTATACCTATAGCTTCGAAAGTACTGATGTGATTTGTATGAAAATTTTATAGTTTATAGAAAGTAGCGTGCAGTAGCCCTACATTAATTTGAAGAAACACCAATATGCGTTACTAAAAAGAACACCAAAAAGTTACAGGAAATGTCTCAGACTCGTATGCAAGCTTTTCATATAATCCATGCGTTGTTATATTAATACTTCAGAGCAAGGAGAGGATCTTGCAAGATCTAAGCCAGTAGTAAGAAATCAGGTTAGCAGCTTTTTAGAACTACATCTCCTTTTGCAAGGTTCGATGTATAATTGACTGAACCTAACACATGAAAGTAAAATAGATAATACAAAAAAACAAAACAATAAATACAAATAAATTGTATGAACATTTCTTATGCTACCTAACTGCAATATAAACATTTTATATTATTCAATGTATACATAAATATTATTTCCTAAATTCCCAAATAGTTATTTACGCAACCGCAACAAGGGAGAGAAGTATGTTTTCCTGCTCGAGGTTAAGTTTTCTACTGAGGCATCGCCGAAGTTTTTAGTTTAATAAACAATTTACTAAAGTTTTAGCCCAGTAGCATTGTTAGAAGTACCGATTATGCAAAATTACCCCGTTATGCAAAATACAAATATTGAGCTTTAGCTGTAAATTTTGGCTCTATCGATCTAAAACTTACAGAATTTTAATTTTTTAGTTTATTAAACAATTTACTAAAGTTTTAGCCCTGTAGCATTGTTAGAAGTACCGATTATGCAAAATTACCCCGTTATGCAAAATACAAATATTGAGCCTAAGCCTTACATTTTGGCTCTATCGATCTAAAACTGACTGAATTCTAATTTTTTAGTTTAATAAACAATTTACTAAAGTTTTAGCCCTGTAGCATTGTTAGAAGTACCGATTATGCAAAATTACCCCGTTATGCAAAATACAAATATTGAGCCTAAACCGTAATTTTTGGCTCTATCGATCTAAAACTTACAGATTTTTAATTTTTTAGTATAATAAACAATTTACTAAAGTTTTAGCCCTGTAGCATTGTTAAAAGTATCGATTATGCAAAATTACCCCGTTATGCAAAATACAAATATTGAGCCTAAGCCTTAAATTTTGGCTCTATCGATCTAAAACTTACTGAATTTTAATTTTTTAGTATAATAAACAATTTACTAAAGTTTTAGCCCTGTAGCATTGTTAGAAGTACCGATTATGCAAAATTACCCCGTTATGCAAAATACAAATATTGAGCCTAAGCCGTAAATTTTGGCTCTATCGATCTAAAACTTACAGAATTTTAATTTTTTAGTTTATTAAATAATTTACTAAAGTTTTAGCCCAGTAGCATTGTTAGAAGTACCGATTATGCAAAATTACCCCGTTATGCAAAATACAAATATTGAGCCTAAACCGTAAGTTTTGGCTCTATCGATCTAAAACTTACAGATTTTTAATTTTTTAGTATAATAAACAATTTACTAAAGTTTTAGCCCTGTAGCATTGTTAGAAGTATCGATTATGCAAAATTACCCCGTTATGCAAAATACAAATATTGAGCCTAAGCCGTAAATTTTGGCTCTATCGATCTCAAACTTACAGAATTTTAATTTTTTAGTTTATTAAACAATTTACTAAAGTTTTAGCCCAGTAGCATTGTTAAAAGTACCGATTATGCAAAATTACCCCGTTATGCAAAATACAAATATTGAGCCTAAGCCTTAAATTTTGGCTCTATCGATCTAAAACTTACTGAATTTTAATTTTTTAGTATAATAAACAATTTACTAAAGTTTTAGCCCTGTAGCATTGTTAGAAGTACCGATTATGCAAAATTACCCCGTTATGCAAAATACAAATATTGAGCCTTGCCGTAAATTTTGGCTCTATCGATCTAAAACTTACAGAATTTTAATTTTTTAGTTTAATAAACAATTTACTAAAGTTTTAGCCCAGTAGCATTGTTAGAAGTACCGATTATGCAAAATTACCCCGTTATGCAAAATACAAATATTGAGCTTTAGCTGTAAATTTTGGCTCTATCGATCTCAAACTTACAGAATTTTAATTTTTTAGTTTATTAAACAATTTACTAAAGTTTTAGCCCAGTAGCATTGTTAAAAGTACCGATTATGCAAAATTACCCCGTTATGCAAAATACAAATATTGAGCCTAAGCCTTAAATTTTGGCTCTATCGATCTAAAACTTACTGAATTTTAATTTTTTAGTATAATAAACAATTTACTAAAGTTTTAGCCCTGTAGCATTGTTAGAAGTACCGATTATGCAAAATTACCCCGTTATGCAAAATACAAATATTGAGCCTTAGCCGTAAATTTTGGCTCTATCGATCTAAAACTTACAGAATTTTAATTTTTTAGTTTAATAAACAATTTACTAAAGTTTTAGCCCAGTAGCATTGTTAGAAGTACCGATTATGCAAAATTACCCCGTTATGCAAAATACAAATATTGAGCTTTAGCTGTAAATTTTGGCTCTATCGATCTAAAACTTACAGAATTTTAATTTTTTAATTTATTAAACAATTTACTAAAGTTTTAGCCCTGTAGCATTGTTAGAAGTACCGATTATGCAAATATACCCCGTTATGCAAAATACAAATATTGAGCCTAAGCCTTAAATTTTGGCTCTATCGATCTAAAACTTACAGAATTTTATTTTTTAGTTTAATAAACAATTTACTAAAGTTTTAGCCCCGTAGCATTGTTAAAAGTACCGATTATGCAAAATTACCCCGTTATGCAAAATACAAATATTGAGCCTAACCCGTAAATTTTGGCTCTATCGGTTTAAAACTTTCAGAATTTTAATTTTTTAGTTTAATACACAGTTTACTAAAGTTTTAGCCCAGTAGCATTGTTAAAAGTGCCGATTATGCAAAATTACCCCGTTATGCAAAATACTAATATTGAGCCTTACCCGTAAATTTTTGCTCTATCGATCTAAAACTTACAGAATTTTAATTTTTTAGTTTATTACACAATTTACTAAAGTTTTAGCCCCGTAGCATTGTTAGAAGTACCGATTATGCAAAATTACCCCGTTATGCAAAATACTAATATTGAGCCTAAGCCGTAAATTTTGGCTCTATCGGCCTGAAACACCCAGAATTTTAATTTTTTAGTATAATAATCAATTTTGCAAAGTTTTAGCCCCGTAGCATTGTTAAAAGTGGCGATTATGCAAAATTACCCCGTTATGCAAAATACAAATTTTGAGCCTAAGCCGTAAATTTTGGCTCTATCGGTCTAAAACTTACAGAATTTTAATTTTTTAGTTTATTACACAATTTACTAAAGTTTAGCCCCGTAGCATTGTTAAAAGTGCCGATAATGCAAAATTACCCCGTTATGCAAAATACAAATATTGAGCCTAAGCCGTAAATTTTGGCTCCATCGGTCTAAAACACACAGAATTTTTATATTTTAGATTATTACACAATTTACTAAAGTTTTAGCCCCGTAGCATTGTTAGAAGTACCGATTATGCAAAATTACCCCGTTATGCAAAATACAAATATTGAGCCTAAGCCGTAAATTTTGGCTCTATCGATCTAAAACTTACTGAATTTTAATTTTTTAGTTTAATAAACAATTTACTAAAGTTTTAGCCCCGTAGCATTGTTAGAAGTACCGATTATGCAAAATTACCCCGTTATGCAAAATACAAATATTGAGCCTAACCCGTAAATTTTGGCTCTATCGGTTTAAAACTTTCAGAATTTTAATTTTTTAGTTTAATACACAGTTTACTAAAGTTTTAGCCCAGTAGCATTGTTAAAAGTGCCGATTATGCAAAATTACCCCGTTATGCAAAATACTAATATTGAGCCTTACCCGTAAATTTTGGCTCTATCGATCTAAAACTTACAGAATTTTAATTTTTTAGTTTATTACACAATTTACTAAAGTTTTAGCCCCGTAGCATTGTTAGAAGTACCGATTATGCAAAATTACCCCGTTATGCAAAATACTAATATTGAGCCTAAGCCGTAAATTTTGGCTCTATCGGTCTGAAACACACAGAATTTTAATTTTTTAGTATAATAATCAATTTTGCAAAGTTTTAGCCCTGTAGCATTGTTAGAAGTACCGATTATGCAAAATTACCCCGTTATGCAAAATACAAATATTGAGCCTAAGCCTTAAATTTTGGCTCTATCGATCTAAAACTTACTGAATTTTAATTTTTTAGTATAATAAACAATTTACTAAAGTTTTAGCCCTGTAGCATTGTTAGAAGTACCGATTATGCAAAATTACCCCGTTATGCAAAATACAAATATTGAGCCTAAGCCGTAAATTTTGGCTCTATCGGTCTAAAACTTACAGAATTTTAATATTTTAGTTTAATACACAATTTACTAATGTTTTAGCCCCGTAGCATTGTTAAAAGTGCCGATTATGCAAAATTACCCCGTTATGCAAAATACAAATATTGAGCCTAAGCCGTAAATTTTGGCTCTATCGGTCTAAAACTTACAGAATATTAATTTTTTAGTATAATAATCAATTTTGCAAAGTTTTTGCCCCGTAGCATTGTTAGAAGTACCGATTATGCAAAATTACCCCGTTATGCAAAATACTAATATTGAGCCTAAGCCGTAAATTTTGGCTCTATTGGTCTGAAACTTGTTGGATGTTGTTTATACCCTATAATAAACAATTTGTCAACGTTTTAGCACCCTAGCCGCATTAGAAGTACAAATTACCCATAGTACTTGGGTGTAGGAGTTACTGTTAAAAAGGCTAGAATTTGTTTGGAGCCCAATTTTTGTGTCAAAATTGTCTAAAAGTTGATGCATTTGCTTATTTATAGTATAATAGATAATTGTACCAAGTTTTAGCGACTTCGTACGATCAGAAGTAGCCATTATGCAAATTATGCAAAGTATTTTGCATAATAGCCATTATGCAGAATAGGGTCGCCCTCCTACACATGACTTCCATGAAATGTTGTGGAATCAATACGCGATCAAGAGAGAGCTCAGTATTTACACCCATTTTCATGGTAGTAAAAACATTAAAATGCCAATATCTCCAAAACCACTTGTGCCCAAAAAGTATAGGTACAATCTACCAAATAGGACACATAATAATATATACCCCAAATAAAATAGAAATCAAATAATGTCTACTGAAGTTATCGTCGACAGACCGATTTCGTGCTTAAGTGACTACAGCTCCGAAACGTCGTGAGCTACGATGTTCGGGTTTGTCGCCATCAGTTTTTCCGACAAAAGTTTTAAATAATGTCGCAAACCGCATCTCAATACGATATCTTGAAGCGATATGTTATTAAAGGTTTAGTTACATACGAATACGTACATACAGACGTATATGAAACAGATTTTAATGATATCCTCGGGTTCGTAAGACCCCTCCTTCACAGAGATCTCGGAATCAAGTTTCGGATGATAAAATGTGAATTTTATCTTGGCTTATTAAAAATAAACCCTTATATAAGAAAAGGTCAACCACACATTAAGAAATATTTACAAATAAAGGGTTCAAAACTACAAAAAAGAAAATTATAAGAATAATTTATCTGTTTGTTTTTTTTCTTGTCTGTAAATCATCGGCGGATGTACAGACAAAAAGATCGTAGGTAATTCTTATAAAGGACTCAAAGTCGCTATGAGAAATTTTAATTATCATGAGGAATAAATAAAATATAAATTATATTTTATTATTCTAATATACTATCATGATAAAAAATAATACGTAAAGAAGAAAGAAAGAAGTAGTATAAATATTAACTGAGGAGAGAGAAACAAAACACGCTAGGAAACAGAAATATCAAGAAAAGAAACGAAAACAAATGTCAGGTTATAGTTGAACAGTAGTAGTAGTGTAACCTACACGCCTCCGTATATTAGTATTAGTAGTTCTGGCCGAGTTCCTTCTTCAGTCCGGGGACTGTTTTCACGGTTCTAGGACTGTCCCAGAACCGTTCGACTTTCTGTTGGAACACGGGACTAAAAGTTCCAGAACCGTCCGAAAAGCGTGTAGGAACGGTCTTTCGATACTGCGCATGCTCCCGGCAGTTCTAGAACCGTCCGAGGCTCTGTTGGAACAAACCTATAGTATTCTAATAATAAATCTACGATATCCTACAAATTAAAAGAGATACTCGGATAAAAAAATGACCTAAATATCTATTTTATCCTTATTATTTTCCCCCACTTTTATTTCCCATGAATAAATTTGTTTCAAATGAGTCATACAAATATCATATATAATTAATTACTATTTCGTGTAACAGAGATGACTCATAATTATAATTACAGTATTTTTTATATATTTAATTGCATAGTATTACTTCAAATTTTTACTTCTTTCAAAATAATTAAATATATAATATATATACACACCACTTTTATATTCCTATCTTTTTTTATATAGAAATTTTTATATAAAAAAAAGAGTGCAATCTTGAGGGGAAAAAAATAATATTTTAATTTATGTTTTTTTTACTTATGTCAATTTTGTTTTAATTATTTTGATTTAAACGATTATTTTATATACATATTTATTTTTAAATATAAAATGAGTAAATTAGTCATTATATAATATAATATTTTAAATCATAAATTAATTACTTTTAATTAATTAATTAATTAAATTTAAAATCTAATTAAAGAGGAGGAAATCCCTCAGAAAATAGGTTATGTTATCGAATAAATAAATGGTTAAAAAAAAATCCCTGATATCATTAATGACTAATGAACATCAATGCTTAAAGAGCATTGTGGCGGAAATGGGTTTCGATTTCCGGCGGCGGCATTTATATTTTAACCTTCTTTATCACTTTGTTAGATTAACATATAGAAAAGAATTATCATAGACTATAATGTCACATGAGCGGCATTTTCTTCCTCTAACTTGTGTTGTCTCTAAATCTTCTAACCTAAATTTGACCCTTTTCCCGACTACCTAGAAAGCTGAAACTTGCACAGATTAAGTAATTCCAATGGCAATACAATAATCAGTCTTCAGTTAATTAATTAACTATTAATTTATTAATTTGTTTGTTTTTTGTTTGTCTCCAAATCTAGTAAGCTAAATTTGACCCACTTCCAGACTACCTGGATTACTGAAACAGATTATGTATTTCCATGGCAATACAATAATCAGTCATCAGTTAATTAATTAATTAATTATCTTTAAATCTTGTAAGCTAAATTTGACCCACATCCAGACTACCTAGTCAACTGAAACTTGCACAGATTATGCATTTCCATGACAATACAATAATCAGTCATCAGCTAATTATTAAGTAATTAATTTCTTTGTTTTTTGTTTATCTCCAAATCTTGTATCCTAAATTTGACCCACTTCCAGATTACCTAGACAACTGAAACTAGCATAGATTATGTATTTACAATAACAATACAATAATCAGTCATTAATTAATTAAGTTAAAATTATTGAAAGAACATCTATAAAAGAATTTCATCTAACTTTTTTTAAAATTAACTTGTTTGCTCCGAAAACGAGCAGGGTTACACGAGTTAAAGCAGCAAGCAGGACGGAAGATGGGACTCAAACTCCTCTCTCTACCCTACACTTATGCCATTTATCCCTTAACTTATCGATAACATTTATTTCTCGCAGACCGTGGCACAAGCATAAATTACTTATTTATGAATTCCTTTTAATTTGTAAATTGTACGCCTACGCCACTGGTCCAAATTCTGTTTAGCACCCGTATCATGATTCATGAATCGCATACCATGATTGTGATACACGGTTTTGATACAAGGGTGGACCCAGCTCTAGCCTCTTAAACTCTGCCGCGCCGTCCCTATCTCCGAAATTTTTGTCGTCCATCTCCATCTGACCGCTTTTATACTATTTACGATAGTCTACAGTTCTAGACCCTAATGCAGTCCGGCGTTTTCACCGGTCGGCACAGGGTGATATTGGCCATAATTTGAACTTTAATTATTTATTTTTAAAACTTATTTATACGTACGTATTTGATTATAATCCTCCTTAAATTTATTTATATTTTCATTATTTTATACTTTACATCCTATACCTATACCTTCAATAAGGTTATTTATTTATGTACCCTTTCCCTTTTCATGTAAATATGAAACTGAGATCAATATTCCAATTTTTTCTTTGTGGACGCCCTTTTCTTCTGACAATAAGTTCTTTTTTATTGAATTTCATTCCTTTCCCCTCAATATTTAGTTTTATATTACTATTATTAATTTTTTAAATTCTATTCTGTAATGACTGACGGTAATTATGTTTTAAACAGTGGGAATGTAATAGTAAAATAGAAGTCACCTTGTATTCATTCGGGCTTCAAGGGCGCGATCTTGACCTTAAATTTTATAGACTCTTCTTTAGCTATCGAGTCAATTATTGTTTTCTTTATTACATGAACATGTGTTAAATAACATCCAAAGGATATCGATGCTTTGATTTATAAGTCATAAGGAGTATCTTAAATATCTGTAGCACATGAAGGAGACACTTTTCTCCCAGGGTTGACATAAAAGAAACAAATAATAATAAAATTATAATATAAAGAACTATTGATAAATAGAGATCTATAAATCTATTACAAGCATTGATATAAATAAATCTCTCTTAACAAATTAAACAAAATCATCCCCAGAAAGCGTTTTATATTATTATTATTTAAATTGTCTACATAGACAATATTTTCTAAAGATTTAGTTCAATCAAACTTAATTGAAATCGGTTCCTCGTTTACAGAAACCATAGACCAGTGGCCTTTCATAAAAACCACTTCATGGACTCAGGGTATCTTTTAATTGCAATGAGAGCATAATATAAATCTATTTTTATAAATTTTTGAAATCTGAGACATAAAAAATGTTCGTTCTTCAGAACGATCACATAGCTTCCGTTACCTTCGGTAAGCTCGGAAACAATAACAAATAAAATTTACTTAGTTCGTCTTGATAGCCTGATAATAGTAATACCGTTGTCCGACGACACCTTTTGTTCCACTTAAGAATTACCTTTCTGGTGACTCATAAAAGTTTCCAACCCTTGTGAACTTGAACTGTGAAGGAAAGTTAGGATTACCTGTACACAGTCTAAAGTCTAAACCTAGTATTACCTTATCCTATTATCGTCTCTATCTCCTACCTACGTCTAGTCTACGGGTTTTCAATTTCGTAAAGTTCCAGACACCTTTGTATTGTAACATTACCATTGTTTAAACGGCTTAGAAATCGACAGTACCTTTCCCCCTTCAGCTGTGGGGTTCTAGACCACGAAGGTAAAAGGAAAAAAAGGGCCTGGTGTAGATTTATAGGTTCCTGGTGCGTTCGACAAGGACAAAAACACGGGGGCCATTGATCCCCCACTAACATAAAGACTTTGGTCACTTACCCCCCTCCCTCACCTATTCCCTATTCTCCACCCCTACCTTATAATTTCAAAGGATGTTATCTTTTCTTTGATTTTGATATATCCTGAAGAATGCGTACTCAATACTCCCATTTCTATGATCGAATTCAATCCCCCGCAATCCTCATCAATAATATTTTTGAAAAACATATATTTAAGATTAACCCTCTGCTCGGAACATGATTTGCACCCCCAAGTTCCGAAACATCGGTATATTTTCCGACACCACATTTTTTCAACATTTTTAGGTTATTGGTTATTATTTAATTAGAAGTTCAGTATAAGGCACTTGCTTAGTAGTAAACATAATTAAATACCTTAATAATTATTCATTTTTAAAAATCATTGAAATGGCGGTCAAAATTATCATTAGTGTGCTGGAACAACGGTAAAAAAATACGGGTTTAGTGATAGAATATCATAAATAAGTCCGTAAATCTTACTTCCTATCCGTAACCATAATACCAATACCGATGATTAAACCCAGAAAAAATTAGCCTGCGGAGCGGCAACCGTCTCTTCTATATGGTAAGATGTCCACTGAAAATGTCTTCGGGCCACCCACAACCATATACATTCACTTAGAGTGCTACCGCCGAATATTTAGTAAATTATAGCGGTGAAAAATACCAGAATTCCTGGCAGAAGATTAAATCTAAAAGGAATCCCAACAAAAACACTAGTGTAAAAAAATAAGCCAAGACTCGAGTAAAATGTTGTGATATCATAGGTTTAGCTAAGTCTCCCAATGTCAGAGTAAGTTCTACTAGGTCTAATTTATCCAGTGCAAGTACATGATGATTGTCTGTTCCTCTCTCTATTCTCTTTCCCAAATCATACTTCACGTTTAAATTTAAAAACATTTTCTGACTTGGCAAATACACACCACAAACTTAAATCAAATAATAAATATTATTTTTTCATTTGAGTGTCGCAGCACAACGATACAAATTTGTATAGGGCACTGCATTTAATTTTAGTGTATTTGCCAAGTCAGAAAATGTTTTTAAATTTTAACGTGTAGAGTGATTTGGAAAAGAGAATAGAGAGAGAGACAGACAATCATCATGTACTTGCACTGGATAAATTAAACCTAGTAGAACTTACTCGGACAGTGGGAGACTTGGCTTTGGCTAAACCTATGATATCACAACTTTTTAAGCGAGACTTGGCTTATTTTTTTGCACTAGTGATTTTGTTGGGATATCACATCTTTTTGTAATTAATTCTTCAATTCTCCAAACAATTTTTCGTTTTTCTTTCTTTGTTCTTGTTTATCTTTCGTGTAACTTCTTCGTCTTCGTCGGTGGGTGTTCATATTTAAATAAATAAAATTATCTGGAGTAAATATGTTTGCACTTAAAGATGACTGTCAAATCAACGAACGTTCTCAAGGTCACTTTTTAGTTTTAAAGTTCTCTACTAGGTAGTTCTAGTGGCGATGTTTACAATTTTTAAATTTATTACAATATTTTTAATAGGCATATTTTCTATTACCCTTGAAAGGGATAAACAACCAGATTTTTTGGATTTCTTAATATTTCCTTTATTTGTTCAATAAACTCCAATTTGCCGTGGGTTGGTTCCAGTAAAGGATGGTACGGCAGTACGGCAGTGCTCAACTTGGCGGGGGAACTACCGTGCCCCCAGATTAAAGTTGAAGATGATATAAAACCTAAAACAATGGTAACATCCTGCATCGTTGCATAATACCATTCTCCTTCTAATAAAAACTACGTCACTATTTTTCTTCGAGGAGTGGGTACATGTTGAAGAAGGTGCATCGAAAAAGTGTCTTAACAGTGAACATCCCCACTTCCCTCATAGGAAAGTGAAAGTACGGTATATAGGAACAGGGGGAGGTATACAAGATGTCTTCCTTCCTCACTCATGTAATCCGATATTACATCTTCTTCTTTCCCTTTCTTTTTATTTGTTTTTATTTTTCTTTCTTTAAAAAAACAACAACAACAACTAATGGAGGTCGAAAGAGAAAAAACTAGGTTCAGAGATGAAACAAATGAAAACTGTAGACGAACAAGTACACAATAATTCTATTTTATACTAGCCTTCACCCGTCGCTGCGCGCGGGGCTTATGCTAGGTTATTAGTGGCTTTAAAAATTAAATGCCTATATAGTTTTGTTTCCAAAGTCTAAGAATAGAATCAGGACAATATTATACATCATATTCCACTACTAATAAGAATATAATACTCTCCAAATTTTAGTTTGGACTCTATTTATTTTTTATAAAAAAAAATAGCCAATCGAAACAAAGTAATTTAGTGATTAATAACAATGCTAAAAAAAAAAAGATGAAATAAATGAGAAAATAAACACAGTTAAAACTAATCAGATTGGGAAGTCATAAAACAATCATCAACTATTGGTACATTAATTTAATAATACCAGTCTCTTCTCAATACGGCAGCTGCACCAGTAAATATTTAATAAGTCTGGTTCTAGGACAAAATAATAAATACTCAATTTAAAGAGTACATAATATTAGTGTGAGGTTTAAGGTTTAAGCATACCAATCAGATATTAAATCGGTAAACAATGGCGAACGCCATATAAGAGCTCAAAGTAAAATTTAAAAAAAGTAAATCTAATTAAGCTCTATTTACAGCGACAAACACACATAAACACATACATACACGAAAAAGTTAAGGCCGGATTCGGTTTTCGCAGTGTATGAATAAAAAAGTACCCAAACAAAACTGCCAATTCTGATCAATGTACAGACAAAACTTTATATATATAATATATTTATAATATTATAGATATTTTATCATTTCAAAACTGTTATTGTTTATAAGAAAAATAAAAACTATACCCGCAATTACAAATATATAATGTCATATATTTATTTCTCTCTTTTTTTTCTGTTCATTTCATATTTTATTTTTAACTGTCAAACGGAGTTAAGAAAGAACACTTCTATTTTTAAACTGCAGAACTATAGTTATAAACATACTATTATGAGAGTGATGTAAGATGTAAAAGTATATATTTTGGAAAGAATATGTTCAGCTCTCATGCACATATTTTCCATACCTTTTATTATAACCACTTTCAAAACTTTTCTATAAACAATTTCGCCTACCCAAAACATTTTAAGGTTATCTATATGAATCTATGATAACATACTTTTTCCAAAAGACAGTTTTAAGACAAATTTTGATAGAAAACAAGGAATTACGCATCCAGGATTTGTTTTTTGAAGGGGGGGCCGAAACCCAGACCGTAATAGTGGAAGTCGTGGCAGGGGAGGGGTACTTTGTCCATTTATAAAAAAAGAACCTATTTCTTAATGTGTTTTATGAGCTGTATTTAAAAAAAAAAAACATTCATATATCGTTTTCCTCACGAGCATTTCGTATATAGTAAATAGCATTTTCTTACGTCTTTATATCCTTGGGGGCTCTAGGGGGCGTGCCACTGAAAACAAGCACAAACGGTAGCAGTATTTAGAAAAAGAAAAACATATTTGATCGGATAATATATTTAATGAAAAATTTGGTAGTGACTATTTTAAAGATCCTAAAAAGAACAGTATAGAAATATATATAGGTATAATTTAGGGCAAAACATTTTTTTTAAGGAGGTAGGCCCTTATTGCTTTTTCTTTGACATCCCCTGCGTGCTAATATTATGGTTTTTAGATATAGCAAGAAGATCCAAGAAACCAACAATTCTATACAATAAAATTTATAGCATAGACATAGACTACGAGCTATTTACTCTCTGCACCGAAATGTTGTACACTTGACATCTTATGCCCCCCCCCCCCCACATTGGTTTAAAAATATAATATTAAAAAAAACGTAAAAATTATTTGGGGGTCCGAACCTAAAAGTGAATAAAAAAATTACCTCTACCCTACATAAAAGTAAAAAATCATGAAATAGTAGGCTAAGAAGTAGAAGGAGTTCAGAATATTGTAAGAGGTAGTTAATTAGGGTCTTGTTTGATAGTTTGATGGGTCCTTTTTATGTACTGTGTACTGTACCTTTTATACGGGTTAGCTCCTTTAGCTTTCTGAATTCCTGGCTCTAGGTCTTCAAATAGATTAATCGATTCTTTTGTTATTCTGAACTCAACCATAACTAGACGGTTTTTTGTGTCTCTGCCCTTTTGTTAAGTGTACTTCTTGGGCTGCATCTTAGAAATAATGATGAGCTCCTGTGACTTGCTAACTTCCTGGTATATATTTCTTCAATGTGATTCATTCAGTTCCTAATGCAACTACTTTTTTTTATTTTCTTTCCTCTTCCTCTTTATCTTCTTTATACGTATAATTGAGTGTTTTAGTCCAAAGGAAAGAAATAAAATGATAAATAAGGAAATAGATCTAGAAAATGTTTCTTTACAGTTTATTTATTTATTTTTATTACTTTCTCATATAAAGAGAAAGTATTGTGATGACGCAAAAATTCGATTTTGATAGATTTACACGTTTTGAGGCCCCTTGAGTCTAAAAAAGTGGTTTTAAAAAATGTCTTTTGTCAAGGCAGATGCGTGGAGCCTAAACCACTGGGCCGATTTTGTTTATGTTCAGAACAATTCATACCCCGAGGCGAACTCGGAAAATTAATTTTAGCTCCAAATTTGAGGGCGACCCCTCCCCCCTCCAAAAAAAAAAATTCTCGAAAACGGTTCCGACGATTTTGATTAAAAAATTCTAAAATTATGTCCATTTAAATACTAATCTAGTATATAAGCCGTTCCCCCGGGAAAAATTTAGTTCCTGAGAACGCAAATACTTTAATGTGGACAGAGTTGACATTGTTATTTTTATGGTAATTTTTGAATAATTGAATGTACCTAAGAAAACTTGAAAACTAATAAATAGAAAACACTGGGCTTAGTAATTATGAACTTGTATTGAGAAAGATTGTCTGAGTTGTCTCGGACCGATTTTTGGATAAGTTAAGAGCTTTTTAATATATCATGCATCTTGCTTTAATATTATTAAAAAAATAGACTGAATGAAATTATTCATTATAAAACTTAGACTATCAGATATCATTATAGACATTCTTATTTTCTTCTTTTTAGGGTTTCGTTGGTAAAACCAAAAAAAGAAACCTTTACACTTAGTTTCGTTCATGTGTCTGTCTGCGTCACTCTGTACGGTTCCAATAACTTTTTAATAAAAAGAGATAAAAACATGAAACTTTCCAATATTAAAGATCGTTTTGACGCGCACACGGGAAAAATATAGCGAACTCAAAATTATCAGGTGTTCAAATCCAAAATGGCGGATAACTCACGTCATGCGAAACATTTCTTTTTTAAATTTTGAGTGGGGTATCAAATGAAAGGTATTGAAGAGTAGATTACAATAGTACATTACGCGTCGAGTGCAGAAAGTAGCATTTTGCATGCGAGTATGGAGTTTGCACCCGAGCGACAGCGAGGGTAGTAAAACCACACGAGCAATGCAAAATGCTGTTTGCGCACGAGTTGCGTACCGTACTTTATCTACGATTGTTAGATTTAAATAATAAATACAGAAAAAATAAACTTGCTGTATGTAAGTTCGTATCTCTCTCTTGATAAAGTTGGCATTAATTCTTGAGTTGTATTTTTTGCCGAATTAATTATTTCTGGAGGAGTATTATTCTCCACACCTTCGTCAAAGTCACTTGCTTCACTCATTGTTTTTCACTAAAAACTCGATATAAACAGTTACTTAAATAAAAGAACAGCAAATTAGTTTTGTTAACAATGTAAAGAAACTCGCAAATCGTGCGTAAAGCTGAAGAATTCCTCTTCTTTACTGTGCTAGCGTGGTAAAGAAGAGGAATTCTTCAGAACCATGAGACGCGCATGCGCAATGAATACAAATCACTTTCTACGCATCTAAACAGAGATATAATGATTATATTTCGTATCAATCGTAGATAAAAATATATTACACTTGTAGAACGAGTTTAATTTTCTCCCCCATTTTGTCAAAAAAACCTGCCCCCCCCCCCCCCCCAAAAAAAAAAAACAACTATATTTTCGCTGTTACTAAAGATATATAAAAATATGGAAAATGTCCGGTCTGATGGGCCAAAGAATTTGATCTGATTAACTGGGAATCCAATATAGACGCTAATTCCTGTCACGGGGAAAATTTTTTTTTTTTTTAATTTTGAGTGAGATATCAAATGAAAGGTATTTAAGAGTTGATTACAAGAATATATAACATGTGTGGAAAGTGTTTAATTTTTCATGCCGTTTTGTCAAAAAACATTTAACAAATTCCCCCTCTTACTGATATACGGTTCCTCTATACCTTTTAAGCCAAGTATAGGATTAAATTGTGGCTTTTTACAGTCATACTGTCATGATATGAAAGCACATTGACGACCCAAGTATATTAAAATAAATTAAACTAGGCCATTATCATTAAATTATACTTTATACTTATCTAGCCTTTCTTTATCATTTTCTCGTTATAGTTTGATAAAAAAAAAAGTAAAAAGAAACTAAAGAATAATTTATTTAATTTAAAATTTAAAAAAAAATCTGTCCGAGCTCTTAAAGAAAGCTTTCTTATATAATAGAAATTCTGAATATAAATTCCATAATACATTTATAATTTTATTTATTTTTAAACACATTTAGAAAGTGTTGAATAAATTATTATTTCCAATCTTTAGCTAAATCTACTACAATTTGGTTAAATTTGTATTCAAATAGACAACATTTTAGAATTATTTCAGAACCTTTTTTATTGAAAAAAATAATAATTTTCAGAATTTTTTTAGATGCAGTGTCCTATCTGAGAGTATGGTTTTTCAGAATGTGTGTGAAATTTGTATAAAATCAGCCTCGTAGTAGTTTATACCCACACATCTGCACAGATTACTGAATTTTTTCTCTGTCTGTCTCCCAGTATTAATAATAATTATAATTTGATTTAAATTAAAATAATTGAATTATTATATTAACACTCCAGACTCTAAATATCCACTACTGTCTATACCTGATTATCTGGATCACCTAAGAAGAGATGCAGCTCCCCCATTGAAACGTAAACAAATTCTTCTTTTGAATATGTACAACAAATTGTGGTATTTAGGCAGGGCGCACATTGAGACACAGGTGATGCAGGGCAGGGAAGCCCAGTTTTTTAACCACAGAAATAGATGAGGTCGAGTGAATTGAGACTCCAGAAGCACTGGCACCGGGTAGGCCACATGTGGCGTAGTACTGCCCTGTCCTTCTCTGTGTTTCTATCCATGTGGTTTGGTATATTATCAATGTATTTTAAAGTTAATAATATTTAAGAGTTAGTTTAGTAATTACTGGACATTTTCCTATAAATACCTGGTTTTAACTGGAAATCTGATAATCTGGACCTACTATTTGGTCCCAATTAGCCCAGATAATCAAGTTAATAAAATAAAATTTTATCCAACATCCAAGTAATTTATAAGTACACTAACTCTGATTATCGGGACCAACTTTGGTCCCAATTAGCCCAGGTTTTTACTGTAAGTACATTAAATTACTTACTTACTTAGTCAGATCCTTTTCTACTGGTAGGTGTAGAGAACTGGGATAAAAAGAAAGGCCGTTCAAATTTTAAACTCTTCAGAATTAGAATTAGAACAGTAAGCCTCACTGGGACAACCACACTGAAATTTATCTGCAACTGCATAATTCCATTTTTAATTTGAAGTAAACACCATCTCAAATTTATAATATTGTGTTCTCATACTATCTTTTATTGGTCAATATATGGATTATTCTTTCCTATTTAATATACAAGCAGAACATAAATGCATAGTAGCGTCAACTTGGTAAAAAATAATTATTTTGCAACTTCAATAGGGAAATTTAAAAGTAAAATTGAAAGGTATTAAATAAAAGTTTGTTTTAATTTTTTTATTTCAAAGTCTTCTAAAATATATACATTTATTTAAAAACTGGTAGGTTAAAAAAGAAACCAACAGTATTATATTCATTCATTTGAAAGGGGCAAACGAACATTATAAAAAGTTTTCAAAAGAAAATATATAAAAACAATAAATTCGAAAGATATATTTAGCAAAATGCATCGTCGATATTTGTTTTTTTTTTTTTTTTTTTTTCATGTTTAATAACATTTAGCAATCAAATATACATATTTAATTTAAAGTACAAAAACTACTGAAGATTACATTAAATAATCTTTAATTTTCACGATATATATCGGATACATTTGAATTAGTTATTTTCCTCAAGCTAAGAAGTTAAGTGCTTCCACAGTTAAGAATATTTAAAGATATTTCTTAAATCTCACAGAAATAACATTTACAATTATCAAAGCATATATTTTTAAAAAAAAAAAAATTGTCATTAGCCAAAATATATAAGAACAAAATTGGTCCAATTATAACTAAAAAACTGCAGTCAGTTAATTTCTACAAAATACATACATTTTGAAGAAAAACAAAAACAATCCTTATTTATTTTAAGCCTAGAAGTAATAAGATTTAGGTATAGTTATAAATAAATATGATTAATTAATTAAAATAATAAATATCTTCTATTTTTTATTTCTCTCACAGATTGAAGTGGAAAATAATTCATTTTTTTGATGAACTCTCATCAAAACATAATCATATTAAAATCAGAATTTTAATACATATTAATAATAATTATCCAATTTTATTTTATTGTAGGCTAATGATCTACAATATGTTTACATACAAATAAGTTATTTCTCAACTATTAACATTATACTCAATATTATGTAAAACAACATCAATTTTTGTTTGTAATGAGGCCAACAATTTAAAATAATTAAAGTTTTAAAGCAAAAACAGATGAAGAGCGGTATTAAAGGTCTTAGAACGGTGGATTGCTCTAGAAGAATATGCCTTTTTATGATGAACTGTTATACCGCAATCTACACATTCCCGCTCATGACTCCCTAGCATATGCAAGTAGCATTCCTCCGTTTGTTCCCACAACCTGAACAGACTGTTTACACTCTTTCCAAGAGTGTTACCTTGTTGATACAAAGCCTTTGACTTGTCCTTAAAAAACTGCTCGCAATATAAGTACTAAGAGCAGCGATTGACGACGCAAATGATAAGTGAGCCGATTACACATTAAATTTTCCTCGTCTCGCCACTCATGGAAATGTGTAAATGTGGCTTTATAGAAGTCACAAATTTGAGTTACATAGTGGTTATGTTTTTAGCAAGCAGTTGCAAGCTGCATTTAGAGTGCGTGACTCCCTAAGTCGGAGATAAATTTAATGAAGTCCCCCCTCCCCTCTACAGGAGGTTCTGGAATAACTCCCTAAGAGGAAATTTTCAGAAATTATGACTTCAAAATTAATGTTTTAAGCTCTACTTACACCCTGAAAACTACTTTAAAAAAGCAGTCTTTAAGCTTCATTATGGAACATTAAAACAAGCAAAAGAGAGACATTTTGGATTATTATTGCCTTTAAAACACCTGTTTTTAACTGAAAATCTGATTATCCAGACCAACTTTGGTCCCAATTAGCCTAGATATCAGAGTTTTATCCAAGTACTTTATAAGTAAAGTAACTCTGATTACCAGGACAAACTTTGGTCCCAATTAGCCCGGATTATTTATTTCACAAAATATAGTTTTACACTTAATACATAGATGTGGCTTGATTCATGGTCCACACCTACATTTCATCGTGACAAAGGTGCTGATAATATCTCAAAAGGATAAAAGGATAATTGCCTTAGAGTATCACTTTCTAGGCTCATGTTGCTAAATAGTTTAGTCTGTTTTTTGCCTACCAGCATAACTTTGATTAGAGAATTGCAGTTTATGTAGTAAATTAAATATAATTAAAGCAACATTAAGTTGTCCATGTGGTAAGTAAAAACTATGATGGCATTTAATAATTTAATAATCAAATGGAATCTATAGTACTTTAAATCCAGTTTTAAGAGATAGCTGAACAAGACGTACCAATCAACTTAACTAATATGCTTTAACTCTTGGGTGGATAGGGCTTTGACGAACTTCCGCCATCGGATACTATTCTTGACTAACACTCTTATCTCAGACCAGGATTTTTCTTCTCTCTCAATAACTTCGGCTTCTACACACCTTCTCCAGGTGTGTATGGATTCCACTCTAGATCTTGCCTTGCTATGTTGCTCTAATCTCGGCATAACCTATGTCCAATACCCCTCCACTTTTTATGGCGTACCTCGGTGAGGGTAAATGTCTGGTTTGTTCTCCTCCACAACTCTTTATTTGAGATATCCTGCGGCTATCATATCGGTAAGATATGTCCCACTCTTGATTACAGAAGTTTGAAGGCTCTTTGTAAGTAGTAGATATCGCTTCCAGGATTCACAGCTGTAGAGAAGGATAGATTTAACGTTTATAAACCAAGCTAGGGTGCCGGCATTGTTATGTTATATAGATTATCCTTAGCAGCGTGACATGCTCTGTAGTTATAATGCTTCCTAGGTGGCAGAAGTGGCTGAGTTTTTCAATCTCTTGGTTTTCCAGGAAGAACCTTAAACCTTGACCAGCAGAACCCATTCACTATGCTATGGTGGTGCATTATAATTCTTTATTTCATAGCAATCACTATTATCAAGTAAATTTTTGCAGGTACTATGGACATGTCCACTATAAACCCCTTTGTGTTGCAGGCCCTAGCCCTAGCCTATATAGCCCATTTCTAAATCCGGCTCAGCTAGGCTGTCACACAAACTACAACACCTAAACTTAAATTAATTTTGGGATTATTTCCATGTGTTAGATAGAACAATATAGACAATTACTATCATTTGCTTATCTTAGAGATCCTCCTGATCATATCCCGCGGTCATTGACAAGTCACGACTTAAAAACAAAATGATATTGAAACATTCTCTTTTTCTACTTCCTTCTTATTCTGTCTTATCCATAGAGACAACAATTCAAATAAATAAAATACAATAAGTTAAAACAATTAAAAATTATTAATTGATAATTAAGGAGGTAATGGACCCTGGTTACTCATGAAGGCTAATGAAAAATTAGAATTATTACTTCTCAAAAATCTCTATTTAATAACATTATTATAATAATTTATCAAATACTGTTCAAAAAGTCCCTATCTTTCTTTATCAAAGCCGCATATACTTTTATTTATTTTTTCTCTCTCACAATACAAAATAATAAATTAAAAATAGAACAACTAACATTTTAAAAAACTATTTAAATTAGTTTATAAAATATATATATATTTTTTTTCATTTAATAAGATTACAATTTTTTGTTTAATGTATATTTATAGAGCATGAGCACATACCCCCTTAAGTGATTATTTTTATACAAGCAATAACACTTAATTTTTCGTTTGATTAAAAATAAAAAACACGTATGAAATAAAAATTAAAAAAATTAAATAAATAAACATATTATATTTCTTTTGTTGTACTCGTGAAATTTCTTCTCCTTTTTTAGTTCATATCTTTAAAAAATTACTTATTCAAGAAATACCAAAAATATAAAATTTGTTTATAGATATATTTTTACGCATTAGGTACTATGAAAAAATATATAATGGTTAATTATGTAAAAAATTATATTATTCCATCTTATCTTTATCATTATTATTATTATTTAGTTTATATAAAATATAAAATATTTGTTATTTTTATTTCTTTGTTTCGATTATTATTTATATTATGTTTGTTTCATTTCTTTTTTTTTTTTCCATAAATTCACAAATCACAATGAAAAAATTATTTATTTTTCTGCTTTTGTATAATAGTATGTTATTTGGTCAAAACATAAATTGCTTGAGTTAGAACATTATTTTATTTTTTATTTCTTTTTATCTCTATGGTATTTCTTATTATAAATATATAATTACAATTTTTTTTATAGTTTATTAAGTGCCTTTTTGAGAATAATACAACTACTATAGTTAGTACATAAAATACAATAAAAAGTTATGTTTTGACACTTTATTTTTATTATTAATTTTTTAAAAAAAAAATCATAATTACATAAAATGGAGAGAAGATTTTAAAAATAGTTTAAATGATTAAATATTTTATAATAAAATAATGCTGTTACTGGTAAGGCTGTTAATGGGCTCATAATTTTTAAGGGTAAAAATATAATGAATAGGATGACATATCACATATTACAAAATCCCTGAAAATCGAGAAAAACACAGTTAAATTGGGTAAAATGAACAGAAGCATGGTGTTGTCATGAGCATGGCTTCGATAAGAAACCTTTGACTTAGCCATTCTGTCTGAAAGAACTAATTTGCACTAAAACTAATGAGTACTGGAGAACCAAGGTTGCTTCCTCGTAGCAATGTTCCCTTTCAGTGGGTCTGTCAGCCCTAAGAGGTTTTACATGGTTAATCATGTTCATATGTAAATGATTCATTTGCATATGAACTGAGTGTAACTCGCTTGAAAAGTTACTTACCGTTCAGAGAAAAGGAAAACTGTAATGGATTGAGGTGGTAGCACAAATGGACTGCTTCATAGTGTGCTCCATTGTTTCTAGGGTAATGAATCAAGAACATGGTGCATCCAGGGCCTATTTAACAAATGGGCCCGGTGGGCCCCGGCCCAGGGGCGCTCGAGGTTAGGCTCAACAAAATCTATTTTGTCAGGAACTAAATTATTCCCGGTAAAACCGGTTATATCGTAAGATTTGTTTTGACTACATTTTTAGCATTTTCTAATCAAAATCGTCGGAAGCGTATAATTTTTTTCATGTTTTTTCAGAGTTTTTGGGGGTAACGCCCCCAAATCCAAATTTGAAACTAAAATTAATTTCTCGCCTCTGGGTATGATTCTTCTCAACATGTATGCCAAATTTCGTCAAAGTCGGCCTAGTAGTTTAGGCTCCAGGCGTCTGCATAGATGACGACAACCAAATATTTTTTAAAAACCACTTTTTTTGGACTAAGGGGACGTCAAAACGTGTAAATCCATCAAACTAAAATTTTCTCTTTAATGAGACAATAATAAACTAAACAATTTTATGGTTTTTTTCATTGGGCAGATTTTGAAGATATAATTATTGAATTTGCTATGAAAAAATCGGTCTGAGACAACTCAGACAAACTTTCTGATATACGAGTTCATAACACTTAGCCCAGTATTTTCCAATTGCTAGTTTTGGTAGTTACATTTAATTATTATTGAACATTTCATGAAAATTTATCCTAAAAATAACTTCTCCTCGGCGAGGAATCCGTCCGTGTTTTAAGCTATTTTCTGAGGAACTAGATTTTTCCTGGGAAAACTGCTTATGTCGTTAGATTTGAATTTAGATTCGAACGTACTAATACATTTTAGAAGTTATTTTAATAAAAATCGTCGGAACCGTTTTCAGGGCTAAAATGCATTTCTCGATTTAGCCTCGGGGTATGATTTTTCTGAACATGTATGCCAAATATCGCCAAAATCGGGGGGGGGGGGGGGGTGTCTCTTGGGCCCAGAGGCGCATCACATGCTTCACCATGTTTTTAGCCCAAGTATGCCAAAATGCCAAACATATCTTTTAATTTTCTATTAGTGAAATAGAAGAAGAGCTAAAAACACCTAATATGGAAATTATGTGTTTATCTTGATTTTGTTGCTTCTGCCAAATGTTTTAAAATTAGTTGTATTCACCGAGATTTGTGTAGAACAAACTCATAGGGGAATAAAGCTCAAAGAGCCAAATTTATAATTGTATTTGTCAAAAAACTGAATTAGCTTGTTTGATAAAGATTAGTTTCAACAGATTATCGTGCATCCAGTGTAATAACAATTTTACCGGAGAGTAATAAAAACAAACCGTAAATAATTACCATAAATAAACAAATAAATACAAATAAAATTGTGTTTGTGACATAAAAGATGCTAACTATCATTCCGCCATTGTTCCATTTGGCATATCAGGTTTTCTGCTCATTTGTGTTTGACATGTTTACCTAGATTTCACAAAATTATAGTTTACAAAAAAGATATTAAGAAAACAAATGACCATCTTTACCAGCAACATACCATTAACAAATCATACATTTAAAAAAAAAAAAAAAAATCTAACTCGTTCTACAGTCATTTATAATAATATATTATACTCATTACAATCATATTGCTGTTTAGACACATTTAACCATATTGCAACAAAATTCAAAATCTATAAAAAACAAAAATTTAAAGAAAGATAAATTCTAATCTTTAAAAAATGCATTTTATTTTTCTTCCAATCAAGTACAAATCCTACATATCTATTTAATTTAAACCTCTATTTTAGTTTTTAAAAAAAAACACTTATAAAAGAATGTTGTAAATGATTGTAACCACAACAGAACTTATTTTTTTTTTTTTTTTTTAGAATAAATAAAATATAATAATTATATTTTATATTAAAAAACAATCAGGTATAAGAAAAATAACTGGCCTCATATAATAAAGAGAAAATTAAATTATCCAAATACTTTTAATTTACACAAATTTACTTTTTTTGGTAATTATTAGTGCCACATTAAATAAAGTACATAATAACATTATAATTATGTATACATTTTATTTATTTTGTAGATCTCTAGTGTTAAGTTAAATAGTTTAAAAAAAACAGATATAAGTTTAAAAAAAAATACAAACTGCAAAAGCAACTCTAGTTGCAAACTGACTCTCATCATGAGCAACTCCCTTGCAAACTGCAAAAGCAACTCTAGTTGCAAACTGACTCTCATCATGAGCAACTCCCTTGCAAACTGCAAAACCAACTCTAGTTGCAAACTGACTCTCATCATGAGCAACTCCCTTGCAAACTGCAAAAGCAACTCTAGTTGCAAACTGACTCTCATCATGAGCAACTCCCTTGCAAACTGCAAAACCAACTCTAGTTGCAAACTGACACTCAACATGAGCAACTCCCTTCCAAACTGCAAAAGCAACTCTAGTTGCAAACTGACACTCAACATGAGCAATGCCCAGATAGCACAGATATGTGGTAAATGTTTGGAAAAGAAATGGCCCATATATAAGTTTTTGATTTGGCTTAAGTTTGGAAGTGTGACGAGGTTCCACATTGGCGTCGAACATGTTGCCGGAAAATAACCAAATTCAATTTAATGTGGTCCAAATTAACACCTAACAAGTACCCAAACATTTACCACATTAATTTTTATTTGGCACCATATTGGAACCAAACACGTAACCAGATATTTACCACATTTATTAAGTAGGTCCACATCAGGACCAAACAAAGAACGAATATTTACCACATAACATTAATATGGCCCTGATAGAATCCACAAATTATTCCATTATTCGGCTGATAAAAGAAGACATAATCAAGCCCACAAGTAAAATCTTCGTAAATAAATATTTGGACCAAATATTAGCCATAATTTGTTTGCCATTTTAGCGCCAGACATGTCATCGAACTTTAGCCAAATTATTTTTTATATGGCCCTGATAATATCCATAAATTATTACAATTTATGGTTGATATTTGGTGACTGTAATATGTACCAACCAAAATCCAATTATTGTAATATATGGGCCACATAACATCCATAAACGCATAACCATTATGGCGCCAAAAATGCATTCAAACTTTAGCCTAAATATTTTTTATATGGCCCTGATAATATCCATAAATTATCACAATTATTGGGTGATATTTGGTGACTGTAATATGTTCCAAACAAAATCCAATTATTGTAATATATGGGCCACATAACATCCATAAACGCATAACCATTATGGCGCCAAAAATGCATTCAAACTTTAGCCAAATTATTTTTTATATGGCCCTGATAATATCCATAAATTATTACAATTAATGGTTGATATTTGGTGACTGTAATATGTTCCAAACAAAATCCAATTATTGTAATATATGGGCCACATAACATCCATAAACGCAAAACCATTATGGCGCCAAAAATGCATTCAAACTTTAGCCAAATTATTTTTTATATGGCCCTGATAATATCCATAAATTATTACAATTAATGGTTGATATTTGGTGACTGTAATATGTACCAAATAAAATCCAATTATTGTAATATATGGGCCACATAACATCCATAAACGCATAACCATTATGGGGCCAAAAATGCATTCAAACTTTAGCCTAAATATTTTTTATATGGTCCTGATAATATTCATAAATTATCACAATTATTGGGTGATATTTGGTGACTGTAATATGTACCAAACAAAATCCAATTATTGTAATATTTGGGTCACAAAAGATCCATAAACGTATAACCATTATGGCACCAAACATGACACTAAACTTTAGCCAAATTATTTTAATATGGTCCTGATACTATCCCAAACCTCTCACATTTTTTAAATTTGATTTGATTTAACTAAATTTGAATTATTGTGGCTATAGTTACGTGGCATGTTCAGTAAATTACAATTGACTATTAAATAAAGAAACAAAACACAATTTTTAATGAAAAAAATACTTTAATTAAAAAAAAAATCTTTATATTATTAAAAGTAAATTTAATAGTCTAGTCAAATAAAAGGTTTACAGTAACTTCTGAAAAAAAAGCCATGATTTTTGGGAAAGAGCTTAAAAAGTTTATGTTCAGATGACTTAGTTAGCTAGATAGGATTATCTAATATTAGATTTAATATTATACAAATTAGTATTCTTTGCTAAATTATTTTCTTTTATCAAATTATAATTATTATTAACTACGGGAAACAGACAGTGAAAAACACACTCCTGTGCCGGGATTTGGTTCAAATCCCGGCACAGGAGTGTGTTTTTCACTGTCTGTTTCCCGTAGTTAATAATAATTATAATTTGATTTAAATTAAAATTTAACTTTCCGTAGTATGAAAACTACCAAAAACTTAAAAAATTGAATTTCGAATTGATTGTACAAGGTACAGGTACTAATTGAGTACTTTATAATTATAAGCGTTAATTCTGGTTTAGTTCTAATGTCATAAATATTGACTGTCTAAATGTATATGAATATTGAAAGCTTGGATTCGGGACTAGTTATCGATTACGGTAGTGAAAAATCATTCTCCTGCGTAGCTTAGATGGAAGAGCGCTATACTGGAAATATAGAGGCCCGTGGTTCAAATCCCGGCACAGGAGTGTGTTTTTCACTGTCTGTTTCCCGTAGTTAATAATAATTATAATTTGATTTAAATTAAAATTTAACTTTCCGTAGTATGAAAACTACCAAAAACTTAAAAAATTGAATTTCGAATTGATTGTACAAGGTACAGGTACTAATTGAGTACTTTATAATTATAAGCGTTAATTCTGGTTTAGTTCTAATGTCATAAATATTGACTGTCTAAATGTATATGAATATTGAAAGCTTGGATTCGGGACTAGTTATCGATTACGGTAGTGAAAAATCATTCTCCTGCGTAGCTTAGATGGAAGAGCGCTATACTGGAAATATAGAGGCCCGTGGTTCAAATCCCGGCACAGGAGTGTGTTTTTCACTGTCTGTTTCCCGTAGTTAATAATAATTATAATTTGATTTAAATTAAAATTTAACTTTCCGTAGTATGAAAACTACCAAAAACTTAAAAAATTGAATTTCGAATTGATTGTACAAGGTACAGGTACTAATTGAGTACTTTATAATTATAAGCGTTAATTCTGGTTTAGTTCTAATGTCATAAATATTGACTGTCTAAATGTATATGAATATTGAAAGCTTGGATTCGGGACTAGTTATCGATTACGGTAGTGAAAAATCATTCTCCTGCGTAGCTTAGATGGAAGAGCGCTATACTGGAAATATAGAGGCCCGTGGTTCAAATCCCGGCACAGGAGTGTGTTTTTCACTGTCTGTTTCCCGTAGTTAATAATAATTATAATTTGATTTAATTAAAATTTAACTTTCCGTAGTATGAAAACTACCAAAAACTTAAAAAATTGAAATTATTTTCTTCATTATAAGATTCGGATTCATCCATATGTGATAAATCTTCAGATTCAGATCCTTCAGTTTCTTCAGTCTCTTTTTCCTCAATAAACTTAAGTATCCTCTTCTTCCTACCAAGTCCACGACCACTTAGTTGCCCATCATTTGTGTTGCTTTCTCCCTCACTGGCCAGCTTTGCTTTTTTCCTTGCACTTAACAGTGTCCCTATAAAAACATAGTACATGTTAAAAACATAGTACAAGTTAAAAATGTGTAAGCATATTAATATATACATATTTAACACAAGAACTAAAGGTAATAATTTCGCAAGAGGCATAGCTGCTGATATCAAGTGTACCTTATATTCCGTTTTTACATGAATTTTAAGCACATACTTTAATTGTTTATTCATTGATACCTCTTAAAAAAATAAATAATAATAACAATAAATAATTATCTTCAAATAATAAAGTATTAATAGTAATATTGCATATTATAATACGTATAACTTAATAATAATAATACTATTTTTTTAATAATTTAATCTAATATTATTATAATATTTAATAATTAATATAATTTAATAATAATATTGTCTCAAGTTCTAAAATAAAACATTTTTTACTCTCGGTAGACATTTTATATCTTTAAAGTTAAAGGAGTGGAGGAAAGAAAATATTAAGTGAAATTGCGTAACTTTTTATCAATCTATTTTTTTATTTTAAAAAACAACCCTAAATGAATATAAAAAACTAATTTGTTTAACCCTTTATAGAGTATCGTTAAAATTAAGTGTGTGGCTCTTATAAAGTTAATAAGAAGTATTTATTTAACTAACACTAACTACGAAATAGACATTATTGCAAGTACTTCTGAGTTTATGGCATGGAAGACTCAATAATTGTAATTTCACAAAACTATTTTAAACACCAACAAATAAAATCGAAACTATACTTTCTACATACAAAATACAATAATTACTAAATAAAGTAAATCTGTACTTACAAATTGTCACTGTGAGAGGCGGGCAAATGATCTATCTCAAATATTCTATGCAGAATGCAGAAAACGCAGCGTGGCACATGTATGTAGTTAATAATTATGGCGGCGGTGGGCAGTTTAGAGGTCGGTGTAAGCGAAGCGCGACAGAGTACAGAGAAAAGACCAGAAGTGACTTGAGGGACGAGGAACGAGGCTATAATAGCGTCAGTCAAACAAATGATTTGCGCATGCGTTTACCCCTCCTTTCACATCTCCTTTAAAAACCAAACAATAGCCTTAATTTTCCACAAAAACTACTTTCTCTTTTATGGTTCTTTTATTTTGCAACTGTTAAATTCGAACTTTAACCAAGCATGTGCCTCTCCCCCTCCCTAATCCTAGTATTAAACAAAAATTCACACACTTCAACCAGATATTCTCCTAATATAATACTGAACTAATGATTGGTATAAAAGGTAGGTATAAGGCTAGATTTTAGATATCCATTTATTTATTTAGCTCGACACAGGGGTTAATTTATTTTTGTTTTTACTGATGGGTTTAAAGGGTTTAAGTTAACAAATAAACCCTCATCTGGACTTCTGAATATTGATTTTAGTTTAAAAGATATAGCACATAATATTATATATAAAACCGTATATATAAATCAAGTCAATGAAGTTTCCGTCCATGCTAGCACCATGCTAGCGAACGAAATGTAGCCTCAAAAGATGTTGCATTCTTAGCACGTGGCGCGAGACTGGCCCACGCACTAGCATGTTGGCACGGGGCGGGATGGCATGGCACGCCATGCTAGGCACGGAGACCTCCACACACTGACACGTTTCGTCAGTTTTTGGCACGACGTGTTTGCCCCCGCCGTGCAATGCACGTGTAACGTATGAGCCCACACACTTAAAACTCGAACAAGTTGTATATGTCACAAGATAACATGTCATCTTTTTTTGAAAAAATAACGTACAAGTATTATTGAATCATTTGTTAAATAACTTATATCCTGATATAAAACATGGTTTTTAACCAAATTAAACCATACATTAACCTAATAATTCCCAGATATTTAACATTATATATATGGTCCTAATATAAACCTTAGTTTTGAACAAAATATGAACAAACATTAACCTGATATTCGACATTATATATGGTCCTGATATAAACCTTAGTTTAGAACCCAATTCGAACATACATTAACCAGATAATTTCCTAACATTTGGCATTATATTTGGTCCTGACATAAAACTTGGATTTGAACCAAATTTGGACATACATTAACCATATAACTCCCTGATATTTAACATTATATTTGGTCCTGATATAAAACTTGGATTTGAACCAAATTTGGACTTACATTAACCATATAACTCCCTGATATTTAACATTATATTTGGTCCTGATATAAAACTTGGATTTGAACCAAATTTGGACATACATTAACCATATAACTCCCTGATATTTAACATTATATTTGGTCCTGATATAAAACTTGGATTTGAACCAAATTTGGACATACATTAACCATATAACTCCCTGATATTTAACATTATATTTGGTCCTGATATAAAACTTGGATTTGAACCAAATTTGGACATACATTAACCATATAACTCCCTGATATTTAACATTATATTTGGTCCTGATATAAAACTTGGATTTGAACCAAATTTGGACATACATTAACCATATAACTCCCTGATATTTAACATTATATTTGGTCCTGATATAGAACTTGGATTTGAACCAAATTTGGACTTACATTAACCAGATAATTTCCTGACATTTAGCATTATATTTGGTCCTGATATAAAACTTGGATTTGAACCAAATTTGGACATATATTAACCATATAACTCCCTGATATTTAACATTATATTTGGTCCTGATATAAAACTTGGATTTGAACCAAATTTGGACATACATTAACCATATAACTCCCTGATATTTAACATTATATTTGGTCCTGATATAAAACTTGGATTTGAACCAAATTTGGACATACATTAACCATATAACTCCCTGATATTTAACATTATATTTGGTCCTGATATAAAACTTGGATTTGAACCAAATTTGGACATACATTAACCATATAACTCCCTGATATTTAACATTATATTTGGTCCTGATATAAAACTTGGATTTGAACCAAATTTGGACATACATTAACCATATAACTCCCTGATATTTAACATTATATTTGGTCCTGATATAAAACTTGGATTTGAACCAAATTTGGACTTACATTAACCAGATAATTTCCTGACATTTAGCATTATATTTGGTCCTGATATAAAACTTGGATTTGAACCAAATTTGGACATATATTAACCATATAACTCCCTGATATTTAACATTATATTTGGTCCTGATATAAAACTTGGATTTGAACCAAATTTGGACTTACATTAACCAGATAATTTCCTGACATTTAGCATTATATTTGGTCCTGATATAAAACTTGGATTTGAACCAAATTTGGACATATATTAACCATATAACTCCCTGATATTTAACATTATATTTGGTCCTGATATAAAACTTGGATTTGAACCAAATTTGGACTTACATTAACCAGATAATTTCCTGACATTTAGCATTATATTTGGTCCTGATATAAAACTTGGATTTGAACCAAATTTGGACATATATTAACCATATAACTCCCTGATATTTAACATTATATTTGGTCCTGATATAAAACTTGGATTTGAACCAAATTTGGACTTACATTAACCAGATAATTTCCTGACATTTAGCATTATATTTGGTCCTGATATAAAACTTGGATTTGAACCAAATTTGGACATATATTAACCATATAACTTCCTGATATTTAACATTATATATGGTCCTGATATAAAACTTGGATTTGACCCAAATTTGGACATACATTAACCAGATAATTTCCTGACATTTGGCATTATATATGGTCCTAAACTCTTAACACATATTTGGACCAAATTAATTTTTCTCTTTCTAGCCCAACATAATTATATCCAGATCTGGGCCAAATTTAAATTTACAATTGTATCCACAGACAAGGAAAAAATGTTGGGGCCTTATCTGGGCCTAAAATAAATTCCATAATATAACCGAATAACACACATTTACCAGACTTCAAAAATTAACCACATAATATCCATAAATGCTGTGCTATCTGGGTGATCTCTGAAATGGGTTCGAAACATTGGGAATCACAGAATCTCAAACCCTTTATGTAAATGAAGTAGAATTATAAAAACTGTTTAATACTATTTTGGGCAAGTATTTTTAAATAACTAAAGTAACAAAAGATCATTTCAAATATAGTACATATATATAATAATTTAAAAATAAATTAAAACACAAATTAATGTAGGAAAAGAGGAAACAGTGACAATCTGTTTTATCATAAATGAAGCAAAAGAAACGATAAATAATACATAAACAAACTAGTTTTAACATAATATAATAATAAAAAAATTAAAATTTGATACCATATTATTTATAATGTATTTTAAATTTATATATTATTATGTATGTAACTATATATTAAATGTGTAATATATATGTTTATAAAATATAACATTACAGCTATTTATTGAATATAATTTAATAAAAATATCATTTTTATTTTTGAATTTCTTTTTTATAGCAAGTAAGTAGTGTTAACCTTATTTTGAAAAAGAAAAAGAAAAAACCAAAATAAATTACTTTTTAAAATATATTTTTAATTTTTTTAAAAATTAGAAAATCTATAACTTTGATATCAATATAAAATAAAACAGTCAAAAATGTTTCATAAAAAAAATTAAATTAAACATATTAATATACAAATTAAAAAATAAAATAATCTATTTAATTTATTAATATACATATTTTTTTACATATACATATATATTTTTTTTAAAAGTAAAAAAAATATAAATTAGTATAATTATAAAGTCCAAGAATATAAAAAGTTTAAAAAGTAAATATTGTGCAATAAACCATATCCTTATAAAGAAAATTAAATATTAGTCCAGGAGATAGCGTGCAAAAAGTGTTTGTCTAACATTAAGCATTAAGCTAGAAATTTGAGTACAAGATAACCTTTTAGTGTCTTTTAAGAATATGTGGTCGGCTAAGTTCGTCTGTGGGACATACCTTGGCAATAGGCATTTGAAAAAAGAAAAACCAGAGGAGAGAGACCATGTCCCACCCATTATGATGGACAGTGTGATCCTGAGTACAAAATTAGTTAGTAGACCGAAAATCAAGTTGATGATAGTTTGTCTTCACTTGATAGGTTAGTTATTCGAATATCAATCCCAATCAAAGTAGTCACCTATCATGTGACAAACTAACATCAACTTGATTTTCGGTCTACTAAGTAATTTTGTACTCGGGATCATGAAAATCACATTATCCACCATAATGTGCGGAACATAGCTGCTCTCTACCGGTTTGTTTTTTTCAAATGCCTATTGCCAAGCTATGTCAGGCAGATGAACTTAGGCACCAAACGATTAACTTATATACAAAATTCTAGCTTGTTGTTAGACATTTTTTTGAGTCCATTCATGGAGACATGAAGAAGACTGGGCTCAATCAACTTTTCATTCATATAATATAACTCTACTTCTTCCACATTCCGGCACTGATGAAGGCCTTATGAAGGCTGAAAGCTGCTTTGTAATTAAAAAAAACAAAAAACAAATTAACCAGTATACCTGGAGAGACAATTTATATTATTCATAACTACAGTCTTCGCACAACTAGAATCGACGCGTTGACAGCGCGGGAAAAACTAGCAAAAGGGGGGACGAGCCAATGAGAGCTTGAGATTTTCCCGGACAAAAGGTCGGGCCAACTAGGCAAAGATAAATGTCTCTAGTGGAGGGGAGAGGCCCTCTGGATAACAGTATAAGAAGGCTTCGTAGTGGCTTTATTTTTTCCCCCAGAGAGGTTGGCCAATCTGTGTGCCACTCAATTTCCCGCGCTGTCAACGCGTCGATTCTAGTTGTCCGAAGACTGTACTGTGGATTTTTTTTTATCTACTTTACTCGACAATTTATAGCCAAAAATTTATTTAATGATATTACTTTTAATCTGAACATATTTATGTCCTAATTATTTGGCCAATTAAAAATGCTTAATAAGTCAAAAACTGGATGGATTGTACCATTGTTACAGATTGTTAAATGAGATAGTTGATTTGAAAAACATTTAATTAGAAATGCTACAGATGTGGGGACAGAATGGTTTACAAAGGACTACTTTAGTGCGAAAAGCTCCTCTTCCTTGATTTCCCCTGCTCCTAATACACGAAAACGGAGTCTACCATATCCATCAGATGCTTCCATAAAGTGGTAGGTCATCTCCTCTTCAAGCCTGCACACTGGACAGGAGGAGGAGTCTTCAATTTTTAATAGTGCCACATGTCTTCTAAACTGGCAGTGCCCTGTTAAGACTCCAACCATATTTCTAAAGTTGGGTCTACTCAGTCCCATGAGCCATCTGGCTTTCTTTTTATGTAGGTCTGGCAGTAGGATTTTTGTCTGCCTACAGCCTTCCGGTTCTCTCTATGCTTCTTCCCAGATCCACGCTTTGATGGATGACCTCCCCTGTCCTCTTGACTAATCGATAGGGGGTTACGGTCCACAGAATGGCATGAAAGCTTTTATCTTGGCTACTTCATCTGCCTTCTCATTCCCAGAAATCCCTGCATGCCCTGGACCCAAAGCAGTATGAACTCACTGAGAATAACAAACCTACTATAAATTTACTATAGAATTCACATAATTTGGTTCCGATGAGAATGCATTAACATTTTCCAATACCCTCATCAATTCTAACAGGTAGCAGTAATACAAAATGATTTTGTACCAAAATAAATATTTACTTTCTGTAAGTAAGTAACTCCATGGTGCAATAGTCTGTTGAAGGCCTAAGCCAGCCAAAGGGCATATAAAAATATATGAGGAGCTTAGTATCAAAGACGGACAAGAGCACATTTCAAAATTTTACAGGAGAGCCGAAAAACTGTAGCTCAAATTCTACAGGTGCTAGAGCTCTGATTTTTTTCCTGTACATTCTTAATAGACTCAAAACTAGTTAGAAGTTCTGAAAACGTGAATTTCTTTGATATTTGAGCAGCAAAATGAAGTTAAAAAGCGGAGTTGTCCACTTTTGAAACAAAAACTAGGTATTGTCCGTTTTTTGAAGCAAAACGACATGGGAAATAATGGTTTGAATAATAATATTGGGGAAATAATTTTTTTTCGTTAAAGTTTTTTAGAGCTTTTGGGGGGTAGTGCCCCCAAATTTGGAGCTATAATTAATTTCCCGATTTCCCCCTAGGGTATCATTTTTCTAAACATTTATGTCAAATATGGTAGGAGTAAGTATTCAGATGTTAAAGGCCGCAGTGCATCATGGGAACGAGTTAGTCAAATGCAGCCTCCTGATTGGCTGTTTTGGTTATGTCCACTTTTGAAGCAAAACACGTGTTGACTTGTCCGTATTTGAAACAAAACTACAAATATTATTGCATGTTTACCCCTTTTCTGGTCGTTTTTGATGCAAATGGATAGCAGAATCTGATGCAGTGGCCAAAAATCTATCAGAAACAATCGATAACTGAAATTTGGAAAAAATGTCGAATGTCCGTCTTTGATACTAGGCTCCTCATATATATATATGTAATTGATGACATGAGGTGTCACTCCATCAGCGGTATAAACCCTAGAATTGACTTACACAACCAGTTAGTCGCCACTTAACAAAAGCAGCTAACCATTTATATGGTGATGCTGGGTGAACACTAAGTAGGGGGATACAGTCCGGGAAACCCAGATGATCTAAGGTCACCATCCAAGTTGTGACCACGGCGCTGTTTAACTTTATAGATAGATGAGCCAAATGCTCTCCTATAGGAGCTACTGAGGCCCCCTCACATTAAACAGTTCTGAAAAGTAGCAGTTATTCTACATGATTGTATCCCTAAATAAAATATTTAGATATAAAATTTACAATAATAATGGGGGGGCATTTGTTGCACAGTGTGGCATAAACGCGAATAAAGGGCTTAATAAAAGAGATATATTAAATAAAACACGTAAAGGAAAACAGCAGAAATCGGATAATAGAAAGAGTAGGCGCCAATGGCCCAAGCTGTCGAGGCGCTCCTATCTTTCAGCCACGGGTGGAAGGTGGGTATAAAAAAAAAAAAAAAAAAAAATTTAGATATAAAATGTGTCACTGTTTCCAATCATGCACTGAAATTTTTACTCAAACTTTAACTCTTAGTGAGTTAAAGTCAAGTAAAGTTTGACTCTTAGTCAAACTTTAACTCTACTAACTTTAACTCTTAGTGGCACGGCTATAGTGGACAAACAATGAGGCACGGGCGGCATACTTTATGCACCAATGCATTTTTCAAACCATAAATAGTTCAAATCCAGATTATCTAGATTGTGTTTTAGAAATGTCAATTAATGTATTACATATTTATTTCTCAATGATATCTTTAATTATAAAAATAAAAATTACTATAAAAAATCAGTAATTACTCCTTCAGCATTCTGACTTAGTATTGGGCTTTCAACCTTAATTAATTACTATTAGTTGTCAAAGTCCTAAGATGCAAAACCGAAAAATATTGATCCGAAGGCATAATTTCTCTACCGGACATGATGGCATGGGGGGGGGGGGGGGGGCGCACCAAGACAAATAAACATGGCAAAACAAAGCAGAACAAAGCAATAATCAAAGCAGACTGTTTCGTCCGTTTTAGGGGTCTTTAGTGGTAGGGTACAGTGGGGGTTTATTATTCTCGCATCGTAAATCTGTGATTTACAGAAACTTTTTTATTCGTGGCACACTCAATGTGCCCGGTATTTTCCAAACATATTATGAATCTCAAAGAGCAAAGAGAGTAAACAGGGAGAAATAATTATTTTATGGATCTTTATGTCCTTATTTTCAGCAACTGCAGAGTTAAGCAAATCACTGAGATCCTGAGACACACTGTTTTAATGGTACCCAATTTTAAGTTTGTTTCTTAACAGGCACAATATTTGGGGAGGACTGCCTCTTTACCTTGTTATAATGTCACATCTCCTGAACAATTGCCAGATAAATCAAAACGATTTCTGTTTTTTTTTTTTTTTTTTTTTTTTTTTTTTCTTTAGCAAAGGTTATTTTGGAATATCCCACACCTCAGTAGAAATAAAATCAGATATTTGCTTATGATCTGTTGAATAGCTTCACCTAACATCAGTGCTTAAATTATAATTCATCTGAAATTAAGTTAAGTTAAACTTAGGATTTAATAAGTTTATTAAAGTTTATATTGTCAGGAGGAAATATCTTAGTAAGTTTGTAAAGGTATATTGGAAATAAAATGTGTACACACTACTTTTTTACACCACACCTAGAAGTTTTGAAGCATAAATAAAATGATTAAATATTGTAATACATTACGCTTATAAGCCCAAGACACTTTTGGTGGTCTAAATTTCAATTTTTTCAGAATGTTCCAAAGCAGATGTTAGACAAAGGTACAGTAGTAGTAGAATATGAATTGACCAACTATTAGTTGAGAATTTTTTTCTTTTTATGGGGATATTTAAAAGCACATGTGTATGAATCAAAACCTTAGACACTGGATGCATTGAAGAATGCAATTCGTCAGAAGGTCGCTGGAATCGACAGACACATGTTGGAGAAAGTAGAGGGAAATTTTCGTGAACGCCTCCACCATTGCATCAATGAAAATGGTGATCACTTAAAGGATGTTATTTTTCGTACATGACCCACTGTTTAGGCATTGTTTAAGCTATCTGTTTCTATATTTTAATAAATTTTACATACAAAATTGCCGAAGTTCTGATTATTTTAAAAATGTCCGTTTCCCATGCCCCACCCTGTATACTGTAAATTCATTTTCAGCACATACTGGATAATTGATCAGCAAACTACAGTTGTCTTACAATTAGAATTGATTCTGAAAGCGTGGAAAAATCGAATGGAGAGCTAATAAGAGCTAAATATTTGGCTGGGAGGCCAATAAGAGCTTTATGACAAATATTTTGACGTCTAGAAGATCAGATGTGCAATTCTCAAGCTATCATATTGGCTCTACCCTCCTTTATTTTCTATTTTCCCATGCTGTTGGAATCAATTATAATTGTAAGACTATTGTAACTCAAGTTTGAAACATCAGAAGTCATCAATAATACGCCACTTTCCATATGACTATGTCTAGCCACTTTTTTCTTTTCTTTTTACTTTTCCTTACCTAAAGGAAATATATTGTTTTCAATCAAATAAATCCGAAACCGAGATTTCAACAGAATTAGAACGTTTTGGGTGTTCTAAAAACAATTTGAGTGGTTTTTAGCAGGATGTCTGCCTGTGTACCAAGCATAACTCCCACAGTTTTTGAGCAACAGAGTTAAAACTTGATACAAAAATCAGTCCTTATATGTAGTTATACCGCAAGGAAAATCATAAATTTGTGATTTGTTTACCCAATAAAAAATTGGAAAACTTTTCCGATTGAGCTGCTACTTCTACCAATTAAACCTCTTTATAAGACAAACATTTCCACAGAATTTCATTTTGATATCTGTTGCCATTTTAAAACTATCGACTTTTAAACTTTGAAAATTTAACACTACAAATAATTCGGAACTATTTATCCGATTGAGCTGAAGTTCGCACCACACCATATTTCGGCAAAATAAATAAGCCCGCCATATTTAATATCTGTAACTTAATATCTGTTGCCATTTTGGAATTATTTAGTTAAGAAAAGTTCCGAGATGCTCCGTGTCTGATTTTTTTATTATGAATTAGTTTTACCCAATCATTGGTTCATGTTTCGGTCAAAAATTGATTTCAAAGATTTTTTTTTTTTGGTTTTATCGAACGGAGTAAAAAGTTGATTATAAACTTATATAAAAAAAGGTCACAAAATTTGTCTCCATCATATTTGCCATTAAAAATACATTTTATTCTTTAAAATATTACGATCTTACAGATTCAAAAAGATAAAAAGTCTATTTTTTTTTTATTATTATTATAATTATAAAAATAATAAATTCGAGGAGAATAGCTTATATATTCTCTTTAAAAAAAAAATGAAAAAAATAATATTTTGATTCCTGTTTCTACAAATCTGATTATACAAAGTGAACATTATCATCTAATCAGTAAAAAATTAAAAATTATAACAAAACTATATAACATTTTGTTTTTTTTAAGTCATCAAATAAAAATAACATTAATAATAAAAATAATTTAAACGAATAATATTTATAGCTCTATTGGATATGATTTTAATAATAGCATATCAAGTTTGTAAAAAAAAAAAAAAAAATCATCAATACGAACAATAAATTAATTTTTAGTAAAAAAAATAGTATATTAATAATTAAATTTCATTGTATAGTACAATGATATTCTTAAAATTCAATAATCTCAGTAATTTAAAAACATTTTGCATCAATATTTATTATTTACCTTTTTTCTTTTATTTTTGTTTTTTTAAATATTGGTAACACTAAATTGTAAAGCCGCTAAAGAGCACACGCGAACACACAAATAAATAATATATATTTTTTTTGTTTCTATTATAATCAATATATATATATAAATATTTTGTTTATTTAAAAAAAATAATTTTAACAAACATTTTTTTTAAAAATTAATAGATGATAAAAAAAAAAGTTTAACACAGAATAAATGAGTACAAGAAATAATTATGAGAAATAAAATTCTTTCTTTTTTTTTTATCATAGGCCATTCAATTAATTGCTATTATATCATTAAATAAATGGAAAAATAAGACAGTCGGGGGATTGTTTTTTTTTAAAAAAAAGAAAATATAGTAAAATAAATAATTTATAGTAAACACATTATAATTATTAACTCTGACAGCTTGGGAAAATCGAGAAAAAAAATGGGAGGAGAGTGAATGAGAGCTTGAGATTTTGGCGGGTAATAGGTCATTGCCCGACCTATTACCCGCCGAAATCTCAAGCTCTCATACACTCTCCTCCCATTTTTTTTCTCGATTTTCCTAAGCTGTCAGAATTAAAAAGTATAATGTGTTTACTATAGTAAAACAAATGGTTAATAAATATAATAAATAATAACAATGTTAAAAGATAATAAATGATTACTAGAAAGGTCTTACATTGTACTAATAATGAATAAAACCCAAAGAACAAAGACATTGATCATTCAATGTCATTAAACCGCAATAGCTAATGGTGGTTTGAACCATTTTAGTGCCTCGATCACCACTAAAATGTGTTCGAAAACCAGGGATATTAGATTGGAAAGAATGGATAAAGCCTTGAACTTGTGTTCGACAAGGAAAAGGATCATTTGAGTTTGCAAAGCATCGGAGAAAAGGCAAAAACAAGTCGCTTTCTCTATTTTGGATTACATTCTGAGGATTCCCTTTCTGCAGAACGTAACTCCTGCAGTTATCAAGGGATTACTGTACTCAATTTGAGATTTATAAGATTTATTTTTTTTTTTTATGGTTTATCTATCAAAGATGGTTCAATAAAATTTAGTATGATTAGGCAGATCAATTAAGATTATATTTTTAAGGAATAAGGTACTCCTCTATTAAAACATTTTCAGCCACTTAAATTTTTTTATTATATAACAATAATTGATGTATATCATACCACGATTGATGTACATCATATCATGATTAATGTACATGTCACAATAATGCTAAGGTAAACTTCATAACAAAAGACTTTAACTAGAATTCAAGATGGTCAATAACAATATGGCAATAAAAAAACCAACTATCAATTTCATTGTTGCTACATAGATGCTATGGTATATGTTTACACTGGTCAAGTAGTAGTAGTAAGGTCCTAGTACTAGTACTAAACGGGTACTAAAACCACTTGTTCGAACCTAGCAATTAGACCATCTTTTAGGCCCATTTTACTATTGCTTTACAAAACTGTATTAAAAACAATAGTTTTTAAAGCAAATTATATAAGATTTAGGCTTTTTTCTTTGTAAGTATAATTAAACTTCCAAGAAGCTTTTTATATTAAGACCGAACTTTCAAAATTTCATTAACATCTGCTTATATTGCTACTGTGATAGGTTATAGTAACTAGGCATCGCTTGGCTCTATCATTTAAGCGAGCGTATTGCAATGATATACTGAATATTGAAATTTATTAATCATGAATATCATGATGAATGTCATAGTTGAAGATAAGTGGAAGAGGGCAATGTGGGGTAGAGTGGGGGTACTCGGTACAAAGCTTTACTTCCTAAACAAACCCTATACACTACACGACGGAATCTTAACCACCCGTAGTATCTTTTAACCCTTCGAGTACTGAGGTATATATTGCAAGGTTGTTCCCCAGACCTGGGGTCCAAAACAGGAATACCCGTAGTAGAGAGTTCCAGCCACTTCACTCATCATACCTCTGTACATTGTACCGCCGAAGTGAGTATGACGGAGTCAATAGTGAGCCATATAAATCAGAGCGTCACGGCGAGGAATCGAACCCATGATCTTGTACCGCTCATGATTCAGTGATGGCCGAGCAGATGTGGTAAGTAATTTAATCCACACAGACACACTGCCTCTCTTTACACTGGTGTAACGGGGATTTGGTGAGTGGAATAAAGTAGATAATGGCTTCCCCGTTACACTGGTCAAAGTAATAAATGATACACATTATTTACAGATATTTTGGTGTAACAGTCAAATTATTTTAATTTACTTTTATGATTTAACTCTGTACTCCCAAAACATATATGTTAGTTTTTTATAAATTATTATTCATAATTTAAACGTCTCGAATTGAAATTTAATGATTTTTTTAACAGACATTTTCTCCCGTATTTACACTACCTTTAACACTTTCTTTGGCACTTCTTTAGATTGTTACTCCCCTTATAAAAAACAGAGGGGAGTTGAATATCTTTATCTATTACCCTTAATCGACCCACAAATAACGAAGATTAGAAGAAGGGAGAAGTTTATCGTGGTGAGCGAAAAATAATGTCTAGGCTCAGCAGTGAGACGTAAGTGGCAACAAGTTTCGCTCAGACACTTGTGCTCGCCATAGCAGGTTGTCCTTTACTTTCATTGTACTTAGTGTAAACATAAACATAAGCAGCCCCTCTCTGCTGACCCACCGCTCGCATCGCATCCAAAGCCTAACTCGCACTATGTGTCCAGTATTAAGCCTAACTCGTGTTAAGTATCCAGTATTAAGAGCAAAATGTTAATACAAGCCTATTGAAATAAGGTGGTACAGGAACGCCTATAACTTTATAAAATGTGAATTCTAAATTGAGTAATAAGTTACCTTTTGAAGTTGAGATTTCTTAGGATTCCAGTGTATATATATTTTGAAGCAATGAGCTATGGAGGATTCAAACATTGATCTTTAACCTATATTGTTTTAAGAGTAACGAAGTAACTCTGGGAAGTATTTCTGGGATAGAATAGAATTAAAGAAAGTATTCTGAAATCTATAAAAGTGGGATGGATGCGTGGATCAGTATAATTAAATGTGAGAATCAAACGACACTAGTAACTATTTCTTCAAAATTCATAAACAACCATTAAGCTAATATATATTAATAAGAATCAAATTTGAGTGAACCAAAAATAGCATTTCCTGAGAAGACCTTAGTTTTTTTTTAATGCAATTGTGATTTCAAATATTTTAAAATAATCTTTTAAATGACCATTTAAGCCACAAATATCTCCTCCAGAAAAGACTAAATTAAGACCAAATTCTGATTTTTTTTTTTAGATAATATGAACTGCTAAAAGATAAGACTAAATTACATGAATACGTACTATTAGAACACAAAAAACACGTTTATTTATTATTAGAAGTGGAGTCTATTAATTATTTAGAGCACAAAAAATGGATGAGTGAAGACATAACTCCAATTAAGCATTAAAAAGATAAATCATACCAATTAATTTCTTTACAAATCATATTTTTACCCCTGATTGATTTATTATTTTGTGGTGTTTAACACTACCTTGCTCTTTCAAAATTCTATTATTGCTATGAACGAGTTCAACTCATTTGACGGTGATCAGTAGAGAACAATTTGGACAAGAAATTATATTCAGGCCATCAATGTAAGAGAAGCTATAAGCAAGTGTTTATAGCTATAAACACTTGTTTATAGCACTTATCTGCTTCCAATTATTTTGAATCCTTTGTTTTCAGTTGTCAGTTCTAAAGCAATAGAAAATGGGGGGGGGGGGGGGGGTTATCAACCTTAGAAATAAAAGAGGTTACCATAATATAATGTATCTACAACAATTAATTGTCGCAACCGGGATTTCGTGGAACTTACTCAGTTCAGGAGAATTATACTCATTCTAGGGTATAATATGCATGTACTAAACAATTAGTGGTATATGTATGTACCAAATAATTAGTGGTATATGTATGTACCAAACAATTAGTGGTATATGTATGTACCAAACAATTAGTGGTATATGCATGTACCAAACAATTAGTGGTATATGTATGTACCAAACAATTAGTGGTATATGTATGTACCAAATAATTAGTGGTATATGTATGTACCAAACAATTAGTGGTATATGTATGTACCAAACAATTAGTGGTATATGTATGTACCAAACAATTACTGATACTACACCAAATAAACCAAAAAATTAAATGAAAACGTAAGACCTTCCTTAATAATAATTAAAAAAAAAAAAGAAAAAACTGAACAATTGTTTATTAAAATAAAACTGATTAAAATCAGGGAAACATATAAGTTTTTTAAATATATATAAAATATATATATTTCCACTTTAAATTTCAATGAGCACAATGAGCAAAAATTTTATATTTTTTGTTATTCTTTATTATAAACAACAAAGGAAAGTGAGTCAGTTTCGAACAAAATTGTAACATATGTTCTTATCAATACATTTGTTAAAAATATTTTTTGTTCATTGCAAATTTAAATTTCTGATAACATTGATAATAATTGAAAAAAAAAAAAAAAAAAAACGAATTAAAAATTTAATATAATGCTTAAAAATAAAATAATATAAAAATTCCAGGCATATAAATTGAACCTAATTTTTTATTTTATTTTGATGTGTATACAAAATACATTTTAAATAACTAAATATTGACTTTTTAAAAAGAAAAAAATAATTAAGTAATTTAAAATTTGAAATGTTAAAGCTTTATGTGATGGAAGATATAAAAATGGGAGATATTTAACATTTTTAAATTATTATTATTATTAAAAGATAAAAAGGAGATAACAGATAAAAACACTCCTGCAGACAGGAATCGAATCTAGGATTCTATGATTTAACTCTGAAGTTCAAATCATTGTCAAATTTTAACCATTGAGCTATACGGTGATGGATACAGTTGTAACTCTCAATTTATCACATCCAAGTTAAAACCAAAAATACTTTTAGTTTATAGCTAAATTCAAAGCTAGTACTCAATGTTGCACAAATTTGTTGCAGGGCTGAATTGCAACAACGCCGATCAGCCCTCCAACAAAGACACGCAACATTGAGTCCCCATTAAGGATCTATTTTGATCCAGCAAGACACATTTTTATCTGTCTTTAATCTTTTTAATTTATAAAAATTGATCATTTCAATTTCTATGCATGGATTTCCATACATTTGTACTTTTTTAAAAAACAAAAACAAAAATGACATATTTAATATTAAACTTTGTGGGGTAAAGTTTTTTTAAAAGTAAATTTAATTGTTCATAAATTTATAAATTATCTATTATTTGTTCACTACATAAAATTTTATAGTTTTGCTTTACATTTTCTTAGTAAAGCTATCTTTTGTGCAATATTATTTCACTTTACCCATCAAAAGTTTTTCCAACAAGAAGCTGCAACATATATGTATATATAAGATTTTCCCCTAAAGACGGGTATGATATTATTAAGGGAGTAAACATGTAAATAGATAAGTTGTATAAAGCAAATATTTTTTTGTCTACCTCAAGAAGTTTTTTTTAAGGAATCATTAGATGAGAGTCTGTTACATTTTTATTCGAGAATCTGATATATTTTTACCTCATCTTAGCACCTCTTTACTCCTTTATAAAAAGGAGGAATGAAGAACTAGATAATAACAATGAAGCAAAACTCGTATTTTCAAACACAAAGCCAGCCTTAAGCCGGCCATTCATGTTGTGGTATACCTGACAGGTAAACCTGTACAGTTAACCTGTGCAGATGAACCGAAAAGTGCAGAAGTAAGAAAAGCACAGGTTACCTGTACAGGTAACCTGTGCAGATGAACCGAAAAGTGTGTGCTATCATTAAGCCGGCCATAAATGTTGTGGTATACCTGACAGGTAAACCTGTGCAGATGAACCGAAAAGTGTGTGCTATCATTAAGCCGGCCATAAATGTTGTGGTATACCTGACAGGTAAACCTGTGCAGATGAACCGAAAAGTGTGTGCTATCATTAAGCCGGCCATAAATGTTGTGGTATACCTGACAGGTAAACCTGACAGTGTAACCTAACAGGTGAACTGCTGGTGCGAGTGTACTCTCATAACTGTGCAATTACATCATAACTTGATAGCACACACACTGAGGTTTACCTGCACAGGTAACTTGTACAGGTTTACCTGTCAGGTTCCCTGCTATATGGCCAGCTATAAACATTGCGGTATACCTGACCAGTAAACCTATGCAGGCAACCCTAAAGGTAAACCAGAGTGTGAATGATATCAAGTTATGACATAACTGCGCAGTTATGATAGCACACTCCAGTTGACCTGTACAGGTTTACCTGTCAGGTACTGCAACATGTAAGGCCGGCTTTAGTCAGTTAAGTATGTCCAAGTGTTTTTAGTGTTAATGGTTGTTGTTGCACAATTTTAACTTAAAAAAAAAAAAAAATCGAATGTAAAATGTAAAAAAGATATAATCTTAACAGATGGATGATGCAATTATTGAAATTGATCATTTTAATTTTATTTATTATTATCTTGTTCATAGTATAAAAAAACTATGATGGTTTTTAATTTGCTGTCAATTTGAGGATCTTGTGAATACACCCAAAATGGAGTAAAAAAAATTATATATATACAGAATTCTAGTATTATATTTTATGGTGTAGAGAATAAGTCAACCAGAATGTAAATAAAACCTAGACCATATGTGTTATAGATTCATTTTGGGTAATTAATGTTATGAACTTATTATAATGCTGAAAAATTTCAATATCTTCCTATGTTTTTAAACTTCTGTTCCCATAAAACTTTGATAAAAAGAAGTATTTTTGAAACTAAAAATCAATTAAAATAAAAAGAACAAGGATTTTGTTATTTTTTTAAAAAAAGAAATAATATTACTATTAAAAATTGTAATAATTAAAAATCAAAAATATATAACCAGGCAGTTACCAGCAATAAAATTTCTTTAACATATATATTATATTTTTTTAAAAATTATTCTTTATCAAATTAAATTAGGAATGATAAAATGAAAAAAAATTCAATAATGATTACAAAATAAATTATATTGATTTTTTTTTTTTTTTCTAAAAAATATTAATTAGTTAATAATATGATTTATATATATTTTTTTTATTTATTTTTTTTTTATATTTTTTTAATTTATATAATTTGTTAACCTAGTTAATTAAAAATTAAAATTATTAAATAAAAAAAAAAAAAAAAAAAAATCAGTACACTTGTACTACAATAATGCCATAATTAAATAATATGAAATTAGAAGCAATAATAAAAAAAAGAAAAAAAAGAAATGAAAAACAAATCTTGATTTATAAAAATTCTTTTGTTTCTAATGTTTAGTAATAAAAAATAAAATTATAACATTTAACATGTTTATTATATTACAACATGTTTTTAAATAATCAATTAATAAAAAGAAAAAAAAATTAACAATTTCATATTCAAAATTTCAGAATAGGTGGTAAAACAAATAATGAAAATCTAATGTAGTTCTAGCGATAGTTTTTATTGTTGTATAAATCTCGAATTTACATTTAGGGTTTTCAAAATTTTGGGATGTCACACGCACACACACACAAAAAAAAAATAAATAAATAAACCCAAAATCTCCGAGATGTTAGACAAATCCCGGCTTTTGGCATACAAAAAAAATATAAGAATCCTATGTTTTTTTCATTTTAAGTAAATCCTACAACATTTTGGTAAAAAATAACTTATTTTTAAATAAATAATGATTAAAAAAAGTCTATAGAGCTTTTCAGGATTATAAATTTCAGTTCAAAATAACTAACTCCTTAGCTTAATAGCCCTTAAAGGGTCTAGACCTGTTAAAAAGGTCTAAATAACTATTTTATCAGTTCAAAATAACCCTTCATAATACAGATTAAGGGCTGGAATGAGATTGTGTATCTTGAACATTTTGAAATGCTTAGCAAGATTTATTCTCAAGAAAATTGCTCATAAATTAAGTTAATCCAAGAATTGCTTTAAAAAATAATAAGAAGCAATTCTCTCTCATGAATAACTCCCTTAAGAATTATCCGGCAATTGTTTCAAAATTTTCAAGATTCGAACAATCTAAGACCCTTGTATTAATTAATTATTTAAACTACTTTAGTCTGTTCAATAATCTACAACGAGTTAAGACTATCAATAAACTAATATTGCACTGACAGTGCCATTATCCATTTTTTTTTAAACATTGTAACTATTTGTTATGTATGTGAACTGATAAGCCTTATCTAAGTTAAAAACTTCTTTTGGAAAAAAATAAGATACGTGGAGAGGCTATGTATATTCAAATTCTTCAAGTCAATACTAAATTTATTTGTCTAATTTTAATTTTTTATACCCATATCAACAATAGTTTGAGATCTCTACAGAAAGAAAGTATCAGCTACTTTTCACATTTTTTTAAAATTGGTATCATATTAACAGTGGTTGGACTCAGGATCTGAGTGTTTTAACATTTTGGCCGACAGATCCCTATTTATTTAGCTCATATTTGTCTTGTATTGCTTATAAATTTGGAATTTTTAAAGGACCAAAAAGAATTATAACAGGACCTAACAATTTAACAATTATTACTTCTAATGAACCTTAATCTCAACAATAATTCTGTAGTATGATTTTATTCTATCCTGGGTATTACAGAACTAAGTAATCTGAAATTCTTCTGTAAGTTTTTTTAAGTTTAATTTATTTATCTGTTAAATATTCTTGTCATATTACGAAAAAGTTAACTATAAATTATTACTTCCCAGTAATAGTAGGAAACATATTTTTATAAAAACCATCACATTTAATAGCAGAAATTTCAGGATATTGATTACAAAATATTTTATTCCCAAATCAGAAAATTTAATATAAATGGGGGACCAGTGGGGTTGAGAAAGTTAAGGCTTAGATTTAATAATTAAATTTAAAAGTAGCTACAAAATTTAAATGGTGCAATATTTTTAAGAAATAAAAACTACAGCATGTTTCTTGGTTTATAATAAAAAAATAATATGCAACCCACCAAAACTCAGTCTACAATCCTTACAAACTTTGATAAACTCTATTATAACCACTGAGCAACATGAGGAATTTCTTCTATTGGGTCAGAAGAAATTCCAACAATAAAGGAATTTCTCAACTTTAGAAGAGGAAATTCCTATACCATAGCAGAGAAAATCCTATCTACACCTCTATTCCATTTCCTTTAATCAAAATAATTAATAATTTAGATTTAAAGGGATTGATACCCATTATTTTGAACTTATTTTGTTGTTTACTTTACTAACAAAAACTTTTAATTACTAACTTTTGAGTTGATTTACTACAAGTAAGACATATCCTACATTCAGAGGAGATCTTGCTATGGATAAGGTAAGCACCTTGGTTTTAAACCATTTGCAGAAATCATTCACAAGTGAGAAACTCCACGAAGTATCTCATTCAGTGCTTGATTTGTAATGTTACTCTGTACCGTTACCTTTGACGGAAGATTGTTGGAACACATGAGAGTTTTATCTTTACCAATGTTTTTTTGTTTATTTTTTACCAACGTTTAAAATGCTCAGAAAAATGTTTAAATAAAGTTTTAAAAAGTCAAAATTTCAAAACTTTTGGACCACAAGGTCACAGTACCGGAACCTTTTTTTACAAATCAAGTACTGATCTCATTAGAATTTGAAAGTGATAAATTAAACGTAACACAACACTGTTCAACATGATGACACACTGTTTAACATGTTTAAACACTGTTCAACATGATGGCACACTGTTTAGCATGTTTAAACACTGTTCAACATGATGACACACTGTTTAACATGTTTAAATACTGTTCAACATGATGACACACTGTTTAACATGTTTCAACATGTATAAGCACTGTTCAACATGATGACACACTGTTCAACATGTTTAAACACGTTCAACATGATGAAACACTGTTTAACATGTTTCAACATGTAAAAGCACTGTTCAACATGATGACACACTGTTCAACATGTTTTAACATGTATAAGCACTGTTCAACATGATGACACACTGTTTAACATGTTTCAACACTGTTCAACATCAACTTTAGAATGATTCCTGTAACGGTTTTGAAAAAGGTTGAGATACATTCTCCTCCAAAGATCAGTCTAATACAATAATCAAAAATAATAATAAGATTCCGAACAACACCAATACTTATATGCTGAACAATATACGTGTTTTGTTTTGCAACTAATAAAAATAAATCCTAATTATTATCTCTATATCAAAATTAAATTAAAGTATAATGTAATTTATGGGCCATCTTTGTGTAAAAAGATATTATAGACAAGAAGATTGATATCATAGTGCCAAGGTATTTGAACAGGATACAATAGCATTTGTACTTTTTTAGATTTTAATTCCCCTATGTTGTTTTAGAATATAAATGACTGACAAAATAGCTATTAAGATAAAGGGATGTTTAGTCCAATGTACTTAGGAACAAAGGAATATCACACTTCTGTTTTTATAAGGGGTGTACCAGTCTAAAGAAAAACACTTCGTTCACCTTCTTTAGATTGTTACTTCCTTCTGTTTTTTTTTATAAGGGGAGTAACAATCTGAAAAAGTCCCAAAGCATATTTACCAGGAAATATATATTTACAGTTTCTTTGGTAATTTTTGTTTAAGAACATGGGGTAAAAAATTAATACCTACATGAATAACTAAATCAGAAATAAATAATTCTCATAAATACTGAACGGATTAATTTTTTAAATACTAAATTATTAGAAAAATATAAAGCAACCATTCCCATAATTTTACAATTAAATAAAAAATAAATAAAAACCAACAATTTTTTAAAAGAAAAATAATATACATCTAAGACAGAAGCAATAAATAGAAATAAATTTATTAATACGAAAAACCCTCCGAGATTACTTAAAGTTAAATAAATAATTTTATCAACAAGTTGTTACATGTTGATTAAATTGACAAAAAAAAAAAATTTAGAAAAATTAATATGAAAAAACCAGAAATAATTTAAAATGATCCATCTTTTAAATCACTTGAAGAAAATATAATTCTAAATCTAATTAACCTCAGGTACATTTAAATATACCACCAATTCTGAAAGTTCGAATTTAATTTTGGAACCAAATAAAAACAAAAAAATTAAAATATTATAATTAAATATATTAAAAATAAAAAGAAATTAATCGCTGCACAATAAAATACAAAATAAATAATTATACAATAATAATAATTAAAGAACAAAAAAGAAATAACAAATTAATAAAAAGGATAAAGGTGTAAAAAAAAAATAATACGTTAATAGTTGGATCGCAACCCTAAAACAATTTCTTCAAAAATTATCCGATCATCAGTACGTAAATAGAATAGATTTCAGAGTTTAAAATTTTTAGATAATAACAATTTTTTTTTTTTTAGAATAGGCAAAATATAGAATGAGAAACTAACTTAAAAACAAAATTATAACATGATATAGATCAACTAAGGGTTGTAAATAGAACACTTGATTGATGGGGGACAATTAGAAAGTAACCTAACCATGAAGAACAGACGCATTCGAAGGATTCGAGTGGGCTATAATGGGCGTCTTACAGTACGGGCAGTCCTTCTGGTCTGGTGCGCACAAAGCGCATAATACATAGTGATTACAAGGTCCTAATGTTACCGAGCGATTGCGTTCTTCACACACCACGCACTTTTGCCCCGTCTGCATTTGCAATTCCTAGAGAAATCAGAAAAAAATCAATTAATTTTCGATATTAGATCGAAGTTTCATGTTCAAATAGTACAATAAGACCTTGTTGTTTGTAGGGATAAGGTTTCAGGAAAATCTTGTGATTAAAAAAAAACATGATCTGAAAAAACAATAAAATCAGATAGGGTAACAAGGGGCTATGACAAATACAACACAGATTGGAAGGTGTTAGCATAAATCATAACTCTTTAATATAAGTAAATAGATGTCTGAAGAAGTGTAATAATGGACGTAATCAATATTTCATTTGAGACGTTTCGACCCTGTTAAAAGGTCATCTTCTGTCATGGTTTTTATTACCGTTCAGTCTCCATAAGAGAACGTCAACTAAACTGTTAAAATTTAAATAAAACATAATCTGATAAAATTTAAAATAACAAACAAATTAAATCTTAAATACATACAGCAGAACCTCGCTTACATGACCCTCAATAACAAGTGCAATTTTCAAATCCCCTTGAGATTGCCATAACACATAATGATAAATTAACCTCTATAACGCAACTATTATTATCCAAACAACCTCTATAACACGGATTTTTTTCCAATTCACAACTTAACTCAGAACCTCTACAACAAGTCGATTTGAGAAGTCAACCTCTATAACGCGTCTCTTTACAGGACGACCTTGAACAAGTCTAGACTTGAATACTCTGCCCATTAACCCCGATAACACGACTGATAGGCAAAATAACCTTGATAACAAGACTGTTTCCCTAATCCCCTTGAGACACTTCTTATCGAGGTTCTACTGTATAAGATTGGAGTGGTGTCACTACAATTATCTGATTGGGCTCAAATTTTGTATTTCCACTAAATGAGTAATCCTGATAACGAATTTAAGTTTAGAAAATTTTATGTCTCTTTATCTGTGTGTAAATCATGCCCATGCGGCTGACCAGATTTGATTGGTTTTTGGGTACAATCTTAAGCTCAATTCTGCAGGTAATATAGGCTAGAAAACTTTTTGGTAACTCTAAATGGGGCAGAGAACGGAGCTTCTAAATAGATTTAAATATTCTTATTTTACTTTTTACAAAAAAATGTATTTAACAAAAGTTGCAGAAGGAGCTTCAGACAATATTTTATGTTTTGTGAAAATTTCTGTAGGAAGAACTGTTAAAGAAATAAGTTTTCAATCGTAGTCAAAAATTCAGATTTATTTTTTAAAACACTCCTTATCATGCCTAAACCTTTACTAACATAATCATCACCACTTCTTTAAAATGTTAAAATAAAATATACGAGTCTAGACGCAGTATAATAATTTCTAAATTATATTGCTAACTAACAATAGGGATTTTCTAATATTTTATCCTTAAGGGGACAATTAAGGAACAATTAAGAAAAGAAGGGGAATTAAGCCCTGACTGATCTTCTAAAGTTAGGAAGTAAATACTGGAGAAAGGGCTCCTATTTTGGATGTAAGCATATATATTAATAAAAGACAATTCCAATTTCAACCCAGGGATGTGAAAAGACACGGGAGGGATAAAGAAGGAAAATGCCGCTGCTTCTGTTTCTTGATGGTAGTTATAAACCCACCAAATTAAAAATAACACACTCCGTAGGTAGTGTAATATAAAAAATCAACAAATTGTCTTACAAAAGAGTGACAAAATGTGGTTCATGTCGAAGGTGATCGGGAATAAACACCATGACGGAAGATGACCTTTTAACAGGGTCGAAACGTCTCAAATGAAATATTGATAACATCCATTATTACACCTTTTCAGCCATCTATTACTTATATAAGAGAATTAAAAGAGTGTATCATATTAAATTAGTATCAACAATTTAATTAACCCTTTCGGTACGGAGTTATAGTTGGTGTGGTTGCTTGGGTGGACGGACGTTTTTTAAAGATGAAGCCTACCCCAGACGGGGTTATTTTCACACCTTTTTCTTTTTCCCCTACCTTCAACCCTTCACCAATATTTTTATTATTTCTCCTCTTGTAATCAATGTACAGCAAAACTAATTATTGTTTTGAAATCTATAAACTTGTACCTTTCTTTTGAATATTTTTTTTTCATAAGAAAATGTATTTATCTTTAATTTATTGAGTGACATACATAATTTTTTTGTATTTACTTAAGGAAAAAAAAAGAAACGTATTTTATATCGCAATATATTTTATTATGAAAAGTGCTTTATTAATTTTCTTTATAATTATTATATTTTATGCTGTAACAACAGACATATATAACATACGAAACGAAAAAATCCTTACATTAATTTTGCCGACGGCTTCAATCTTTTTATTCTTTCATATAATTTTTATTCATATTTTTACGTAATTATATATATTTATTCCTATTTAATGTATTGTATTATAAAGTACGTACTTTAACGATCCCTATTCTGTAACGATAGACATACATAACATACGAAACAAAAAAATACGTTAATTTTGCCGACGGCTTCAATCTTTTTATACTTTCATATACATTTTTTTATCCATCTTTTTACGTAATTATAATTTATTTATTCTTATTTCATGTATTGTAATATAAAGTACGTACTATATTTTATTCTGTAATGATAGGTATAGTACATACATAACATACCCAACGAAAAAATCCTAACATTAATTTTGCCGACGGCTTCAATCTTTTTCATTTCTTCTTTTCTTTCTTTTTATAAATATATTCATTTATTGTTTTATATGATTTATAATATATGATTTATTGTTTTTTATAAACTACAAAAAAAAATGAAGACAGAACAAATAAGAGAGAAAAACGATCAAATAAAATATGTAGTCCATAAGCTAATTATTTCAATAAAACAGTCTGAGTCCCAAGTCGTTATAAAAAAAATCTGTTTACGAGTTATTGGAGGTGTTTGTGAACAGTATGAAAGCTAGAAGACAACTACTAAAATAACATAAAATTGTTTTTATAATATAATGTCTTCAAAAGATTGGTTATTTTATGTTAAAGTTCTAGGAATGAAAAAGGGGGAAGGGAACGAGATAGTCAAGAGTAGCTATAGCTAGACATTATGTATGTCTATCAATATAGAAATAGAGACTCGTCTGACATCTATTAGATAAAAGGGGAATTACTTTTAGTAAACTGTAGATCCGTAAAATAGCGCTGGTATGCAATATTTAGCCTAATAAAAATAAGATATAGCTATTCAAAAAAATGGAAGAATTTTTTCGACTATTTATATACATATGTCATTCAATATATCAGAGAATACTTAACTGAAACCTACCGGATTTTTTTTAAAACCTTCTAAGTACATTATTCTAACAAAAGATAGCGCTTTATGTATAATTTTGACAATATAAACTCGTAGAGAGACCTAGAAATGAAAAAAAATGCAACCCACACATATGGGGGCATAGGCCTGGAGAGGCCTCTCTGGTCACCCACATATATGGGGGCATAGGCCTGGAGAGGCCACCCTGGTCACCCACATATATGTGGGCATAGTCTCGAAAGGGTTAATCGTTTACATAACTTATTAAGTTTTGATCAAAATTTATAAGTTTTAAAATTTTCTGTTATACCTCAACAATGTCACACTGCTTCGTCAATGAGCCTTAGGTATATTGAACTACGCAAATCTCTACTACTGAATTTTAGCTTATTTTAACAAATTGGAAATATCATATGCAATGTTAAGAGATAATAACACTTGTTCTGTAACTTGATAGGGATACACATCGTTACTCCAATGGTAAAGTTAAGAACATGGATTATTAGAATTTTTCAGGAGAGAAAAACATTTTATATGTTTTGAGGGTAACATTAAAGACTTAAATTTAACTTTACTATTAATGTCATGACAATTCTTCTAAAATAGAATGAGAGCATACAAGGCACTGGGCACTGATGAGTCAAAAGAACAAACTTAAAAGATATCTTTTTGAGATCCTCGACTATATTTCTCTCCAATGCTACTCATAATTATAGAGGAGTACTTTGATAACCAAGCAATACCTTCAAACGAATAATTTTATTTTAATAATTGACAGGTTTCAGCAGTTCTAACGAAGGTATCTTCAGATAATCTGATTGATATTTCGTGGCTTTATAAGTTCAAGTAAACTTAAATAGTTATTTATGCACCTAGGGAGTAAAGTAAGCCATTATTCCCTGATTGAATAAATTATTCCCTGATTGAGGCGAAGCCGAAGGAACCAAGGTCCCTAAATCCCGAGGCGAAGCCGAGGGAATTAGACTTTTGAATAGCGCTAATTAGCTCCTGAGGCGCAACCGAGGGAATTAGACTTTTGAATAGCGCTAATTAGCTCCTGAGGCGCAACCGAGGGAATTAGACTTTTGAATAGCGCTAATTTGCTCCTGAGGCACAACCGAGGGAATTAGACTTTTGAATAGCGCTAATTAGCTCCAGAGGCGCAACCGAGGGAGATAAATATTGCGAGGGAATTATAGCTCTTTACTCCCGAGGTACATACAATATTTTATATACAGTAGGGAGAAAAAACCGTATTTTTATTCATTGCACAGTTTATATTTTGATCAGTTTAAACAATGATAAGAAAATTCCAAATAAGGTCGTAAAAGCAGTTATGCCAAACTGATTTCAACAATTTCACTACATTAGCCATTCATTCTCTACTATTTATAAAATAATTAAGTTAGCAATCCTTCTTTTTCTACCTGGTTTCACTTTTTCTCCCTACTTTTTGAGTTTAGGGAAGAAAAGACTTACTTTAGTCCCTCCAAACTAATACAAAATGTTAACTTTATCTCCCTACTGGAGATAAATACAATTATTCTGGATGATAATGTTGTTTGGTTAATGGACTAAAACTCTATGATTATTGAGTTAAAAGCAAAATGGCAAATCATTGGGGCTTAGTAAGATAAGTGTAGGATAAATAAAAAAAAAATTAAGTATCTAATACATTAAAAATATCAAAGCAATGAAAAAATTTAAGTCCCGCACACAGTCAGTAATATTGTCAACACAGAAAAATATTGAGAATACTATTAATAGTGTGAGGTCAATGGGATAGATACTGTCAATATTATTGATGATATGCGGTCATATATCAATACATTATTCGACATATCTGAAGATTTCACTGTGGTAATGTAGAGTATTATTTATTTTTATGTGTTTAACAGTCACCTTTGAGACGTCAAAGGAATGTTTTTGTGTATTCAAACATTCGATAAACTGTAAACAGTGAGTTTAATATTGACAATAAAGGTAGCCATAAACGTACAGGAAATTCTTGAGGTTTAGACTGAGCAGTCCTGGGCTGGAGGAATTCCTGAAGGTTTGTGGAGGAGGCCTTGAAGCCACTAGCGGAATATAGTATTTGAAATCCCGAATTAGACCGGAACTACCTGGTCAGATGCGGCGTGTATTGTGTTGACAACATTCAGCATAGAGGATGATTTAAGGATGTGTTGTGAAAAGCGAGGTTTTGGTAGAAGAAATCCTCAGAGACATCCTGTAAGCTATTTCCTTGAGAATTTCCTGTATGTGTATGGCTACCTAATATTAATTAGTGTGCAATATTGTAATAGTAATAATGATAAGTGGATAGCCCATATCTGGATTGAGCAATACCGTGTGTGGACTGCTTTAAACTAATTTATGACCTTAAAAAGATACAGATATACTAGATCTGGATCGTGTGTCCCAGTTTAAGATATAAAATTATTTTCTTTTAAATATTTAAGGCTATTCAAATTTTAGTTTTGTAAATTTGAAAAAGAAATATTACAAAAATATTTTAACAGAGCAAACAAAAAATGTTTACCTTATCAACTTGTTCTAAATCAGTTTTGAGCTGGGCCTGTATTGATCTTAACGTAGTCAGCGGCAGTGTTTTTAATTCAGATACCCTACGAATTCCGTGTAGATAAGGACCACCTTGCAAAAGATCGACTTCTTTTTGCAGTAGTTTCGCTTGATTTATTGCCTGCACAAAAACATATTAGATTAAGAATCAAAATGGTTAAAATAGGGTTTTTTATCAAAGCTATAAGCAAGCCTAAAAATGTAAAACTTTTGCTTCAGCTGTGTAAATATAAAAACATAGATTTAAGATGTTTGGAGATTTTACAATTTTACTTCCTTTCTGGATCTATAAAAAACTTCTGAATAAGAAAATAATTAGCGAAAGAAGTAAATATTTCTTCAATTTATTTGATAAAATTCACATTAAAAACCCTAAAAATAATTTATTTATCACCACTCTTCATAAACTTAAAAAATATGTAAGAACTAGAGTGATTTATATAATATTTTCTTCTCATGTGTAAAAGATTTTAACAATTTTATGTGTCAAAAGATTTACTATAATTTATGCAAATACTATACCGTTTTCATTAATCTCCACCTACTCATCAATTTTATTTATTATTTATACATCACACACTTTATTATATGTTGTGTCTTTTAAGGCTTTTTATTTATTAAAAAAAAAAAATCCATTTTAAAATTCCCCCTCCCTTTTAATTCCTGCATTTTTCTACTGAAGTATCTTCAGGCCTGTTAAATGTTCTCTCTTGAACTAACTATAAGGAAGAAAAATGTCACATTTAAAAAAATCATCTCTAGTTTCGATAAAAAAAAATTAAGGTAAATGTTTCCTTAATTAAATTCTATTGATCACAAATATCGAGTGACAAGTGATAATAAACAAAGCTAGAAAAAGTATTTCTAACTATATGGGCCCCTTTACCCAGGGCCCCCATTATCGTACCACCAGGTCAGCAAAAGAAATTATATTTTTTATTTGTTAATACCTTAAAAAACAAAAAATACCACATAAAATTACATAGTTATAAGTGGTACCAATTAAATATTATAGCTCATCAAAAGGTTATTTCTCCACTTGAGAACATTAACACGTTTATGGTGTGCGATTAATTATGTGGCTCAGAGCGGTGTCTGTGAGGTATATATAGGTATCAATAATTAAAGAACAGAAAAAGCTAGGCAAGAGCGGAAAAGTGGGGTAGAACCGTAGAGATGTGCTCTAGAGGGCTAACTAGTTAAATAGAATCTGAACCGTGAGGCTAGGTATTGGAAATAAGGTAGAAGTGTAAAGGGGAGAGCACCTTCCAGAGCTGTGGTCAACCCCATTGACCCGACCAGCACCACGTATCAGGAACGTTGTCCGCCATGAACGTGTTAAAGGCCTGAGCTGTGAAGAGAGATGTGGGTCTTCCACACAGGGAAGGGATTCCCCTCTACGAGCGACCATAGCTCTCCTCTTCACATGAGGGCCATCAAGCCAGTTAGTTCCTTGCCTTTCTTGTGTGGATTAACAACACAGCCTCTTTTCTTTTTCTTTCTTATTGCTGTGTTTGCTGGCGCTACCACATCCTGTGGTGACACAACTCAGGTGGCGCCTAGACTGAACGGGGCCTTTTGGTGGTGCTGCCAGATGCCATGGGGGCGCCACTATGCTTGCTCCATGTAAAAAGGGGCTTAAACGTTGTTCTTCTTTAACCCCTCATCTCGAGCGACTTACAAAAGAGAAAGACAACTTTAAATTAAAATTTGAAAGTAAATTTATACTTACTTCATCTCTTCTTTTTTCAGCTATGTTAGCTTTCCTATGGGCCTCATCGAGTTCTCTGAGCTGGAGATTACACATATTGCAAGCTTCCCTAACATGATTTCCTTGTTCCTCACATTTGAACCTATTCTCTGTCACTTCACGTAACCTAACCATCTTTAACAAAATAAATCCAATTAATATTTTATTACCAAAAATACAATATTTAAAACTTTGAACAACAAAAATTATTAATTTGCTGGATTCCAGTGCTTTCCTATTCAGTGTTTTATTTAATGTTCTTTTTTTATTTGATAGGTTTGGAAACTACCATTGATCAAACGAGTTCAGCGTTGTGAAGATGTGTATAATCGTGGATAAACATGGTGGGACATGGTTGATTTGGGTTTGGTTGTCTTGTATCAATCCAGTATTTGATTGATACAAGGCTAACCCGGTCTGCTCAAAGAACCTACTTCATGCTCTATGTCTTCGGGCGAAAGCCCTCCAGGATTTTTTTAAAAACTATCAAGAAACATAAACATTTTAAGCTCCCCCCCCCCCTTCAAAACAGGGTTGAAATTAGGTATAACTTTTAATAATAGGTGCTTGCATCCTAAAGAAAGCCTTTCCCAAGCATTATCTTCCTAGCTTCAGAAGACCAGTCTGGGATAAATTACACTTTCGCTTTTAGATACTGCAGCTATTTTCTCCCTTAGAGAATGAACTTTAGAAAATCCCCTTTTAGCAGACATTAATAGCGTTACAGACATTACCATACCAAATACAAGCGTTCCAAAGATTGACCTTAGTTTCAAACGCATATAAGGTCACCATCTTGAATCAAAATGGCCAATTGGAGCACCCTTTCACTAAAGTTGTTAATGTCCATAAAAGGAAGCTAAATTTTAAATTTCAAGGCTCGAGATCATCATTTTTTTTTTTTTTTTTTTTTTTATTTATTTTTTTTTTTTTTATAAAATGGCCACCATATTGAATATAATTTCTAAGCAAGCCACCTAGAGGATAAGATGAATCTATCAATAAACTTTGTTAGTCATAGGTCAATTAGTACCAGAGATATTGTGGTGTGTCAGTCAGTGGTGTTTGAATTTTATTTATAAAAATGTTTTTGATATATTATGTTATTAAGAGCATAGACTATATGTACTTCCTTAAGGCAGGGATACACTTGAGCATTTGTATTAGCCCCGAATGAGTGTGCCTTCCCCCCGTTTTGCTTAGATACGGACAGGGTGAGCCGAACGGAAACGCATGCTCATTCGGGGCGAATGCTCGAGTGTACTCCCGCCTAAATAAACAATCATAAATGGATTCAATTCTTTCTATAATATTTTTATAACACTTTAATGTACAATGTTTTTGAGCTTATTGCTGCTAACTGATTATTTCACTTCTGTACATATTTTTATAATCCCTGTTTTAAATTTTTTAAATAATAAATTCAAATATAATTTTTTATAAATAGTACTTATGTTTCTCAAGTTTAAATAATCAGGTAAATTAATGAAATAAAGAATCTTACTTGTTCAACCATGAGATTATTGGCTGCTAAAGATGGGCTGACGGGGAAACTGTTTATAAGAGGTGAGTTGGCTATTGGATGAGGTGCTCTACCGGGAGACATAATCCCATTAGTTAAACTACTTCCGAATTTAGATGAACCTACGCTACCTCCCAACTGATTTAAAAGAGATCCCTGCAACAAAATTAGCCATAAGATTAAAAATATGGAAGAAAACTATCATTTCTCACTATAAATAAGCAAATTGCAGTAAAACCTGTCGTAAGATAGAAACTTTTTCTTGATACGGAGTTTTTTCTACATAGAACAACCTGCTAGATGATATGCAACAGGTTTCACTTTAATATAAATAAATTAAAAAAAATAATGCTAATTTAACCAATAGATAATATCAAATAAAGTTAAAACTTACGGAATCTAAGCTAGTTTCAGGATGAGAGAATATAGATGATAAATATCCAGATTGTAAATGATGAAGAGGAGAAGCTGTTGACGGAGAATAGCTTCCTAATACACGTGCCATATTATCACTCCCTGGAATAGCGACTGGAGCGGAGCCGCTACCTAATAACCCTGAAAAAAAAAATCCATTATTAGACTCATATTAGTAATAGTAATTTACATAATAAGTAAATATATCTTGAACCACCACATCTCAAAACCTAAGTGTTTACTGGCTCATCCTGAAGGGAGAATCTTTATAACTGCCCTATGTTCCTCAAGGAGTGACAGGGATTAAGTCAAATTATTTTAATTTTACTCTTATTTAAATGATAAAACCACTCTGTATAATAAAAAGCACCTTTATAAATTTAATACACACAATAAAAATACAAAATGATAAAATTTACCAGAATTGGCAAGACCAGTAGAGATAGGATTTGAAATAGTTGGGGAGTCAGCATCGTAATCCCTATCCATAGCGGCAAGTCCTAGAGGCTCATCCATATTTAAATCTTCAAAAGCTCCTTGAACAAATACCATTCACTATAATTACCACATACAATCATCAGTCATGTTAAGAAACATAACATTATTGTTTAGTATTGTGAAGTGAAAACTGATGATTCACATCATTATCACCTGAAATCAGGTATTGTTGATTTCACTTTTATTTTAAATGATTTATCCTATACATTCTCTTAGTTTTCTCTCTTAAAATCCTTATAAAACTATAGTCTCGTAATATGGAACTATTGTTAGAACCTAACCACTCAAACCTGGAGTTGATTTACAAAAATAATATGATAAAAATGTTGAAATTCTAATCGATAATTTACAATATGATCTCCTGAAAAATTGAGGCAGACTAAAATGGTTGCACAAGCCTTTAAAAAGCCCCATGACCCCCCATCGGGCGCATATAATCTGTGAGACGAGGAACTACATTTCAATCAACCAATGTTCTGTGTTTCACAGTAGATAGTGGGGCTCCCAGGTATCTTCCTAATTGATTATTACCTCTGCTTAGCTATTTTTATTTTTAGTATGAATTGGGATTGCCCTGGAGTGATGTTAATCTGAGAGGTTAACTGTGCCCGATCACATACCTATTTCAATTTTCCTATTTGGAAAATTCAACTTTATAAATCCATTATAAAGAACAAGTATTGTTACTTAATTACTTATATAAGTAATATTACTCGAGTTACATTTTCCAATTCAATTCAATGGTGAACTAATCTATCTGATAAATTAAGCTCTATCAGGTTCTTTTTAAACTCTTTTTCTCTTGTAAAAATTAAGTTATTTTAAGTCTAAAATAAGTTAATTATAAAAAAATAAAAATAAAATGAAAACAAGCTTTTATTCGTATTCTTCTCAGCAAACCTTTTCATTTGATACCCATATCATGGGCGTGCTTAAAAAATAACTAGTCCACCATCTTGGGCTGTCCGCCATATTGGATTTAGAATGACGTCTCTTAGCTAACCACGTATTGTATGCACGTAGTGTATGCAAAATTTCAATTCTATCGGTTGAGGATAACTGCTTTAAAATTCAGTTGCAAGATTTGACCCGAACATACATACATACAAACATTCCGAGTTAAATAAAAGCTTATAATAAATAATTTTCTAAACTGGAGTGTTTTAAGACATTATTTCCATTTTAAATCAAATTACAATTATTATTAACTACGGGAAACAGACAGAGAAAAATACACTCCAGCGCCAGGATTTGAACCACAGGCCTCTATATTTCCAGTATAGCGCTCTACCAACTAAGCTACACAATACTACCAAAATCGTAAAATAGGACATTATTTCCATGATCAATGAAATTTATTACATGTTTGTGTACATAATCTATCAGATGAGTTGCGCCCAAAGGTGATGGGATACCCATTACCCCCAACAAATATAGATTAAGAAATAACATCTTTCCTGATTTAACGTCATTTACCCAAAGGAATTTTTTCTCTCGGCTAAAAGTATTAGCTCAATACATTGATAAAGGATATTTACCACCCATAACAGAGTCTAAAGTATCGTGATCTAGTCCGGAGAATTGCATAGAAGATAATATAGTTGAATTGTGATTCTGTGGAGGGCTTGGCGCCATAAATAGTGATGTTTTATTTGCATCAGCTCCAAACTGACTTAATTCGTTATCTAAAGTAGTTAAAAGATCATCTCGCAAATCCTGAAAAAACAACAACAAAACAAACAATTAATTAATAAATCTTTTTTAAAATACAAGGATAATAATACTTAAATAATTGCAAAAACTGAAACTATTTAAAAAATGTATTTATATACATTCAATTTGTGTTCATAACAGACCAAGTAAATGGTGTATCGGTACCTCATAGGTAAAGTATGTTAAGACAAATGTTTGAAAAATATTTACGGTCCTTTCTCGATTGCATCCTGCTATTGGAATAAAGGTCACATTGGAATTTAAGAGAGGTTGAAATTTTACCAACTTAGATTTTTTCAAAATCGGATAAGTACATTTGAAAATATAGGTGTTCTAAAAACAAAAATTGAGGGCATGCAGAAGAAAAAGCAGAGGGCGCAGAAGTTTGAAATTATTATGGGACCAACAGGTTGATTGTGACCTAGCATCTAACGTTCTTAAAAATCGGATAAGTAGTTTATAAGATTTAATAGTTTGCAAAAATGTTAAATCTACAGACAAACACGAGACTTAAAATTTTCCCTGATGTCTGAAACGGATTTCTATCGGTTTCAATTATTCTAATTTTACTTCCGAGTTACCAAAAGTAACGGAAGCTATGTGATCGTTCTGAAGACAAAAAAATTGTAGGTCTCCGATTTCAAATATTCCAAGACAGAAATCCGTTTTAGACATCAGGGAAAATTGTTGGTCTCGTGTTTGTCTGTCGGTCTGTCGCCCAATTTTTGCGAACCAACATATCTTAGAAACTACACGTCCGATTTTATTGACATTTCGATGACAGGTCATAATTAGCTCATTGTTGATCCCATATAAAATTCAACCTTATACACTCATTTGTTTCTCTTCCATTTATATTACATTTATTTACACCTATATCTTCAAAAGTACTTATCTGATTTTTATGAAGTTTTAATGGCTTGTAAAAAGTAGCCTGCAGATAGCCCCAGATTAATTTCAACCGTCTACACTCTTTAAATTTTGCTAAATTAATACTTTAATATATTATGTAAAAAATAAAAATATTAAGATTTTAAAAACTGGGAAAATGAAATAAATTGGATAATAATAGGTTTTAAAAGCATAAAATCATTAAATTTTATGAAATAGGACGTGATGAAGCTATGTGCCACACTAATTGGCAGAGTATTTTAAAAAATAGTAGTATTCAGAGTCATAAAAAAAAGTTTTTCTAAAAAGTTTTTTTAAAATTCATAATTTTTTCAGTACTTTTGAAAAACTTGGATGCAAAATGCAATATAATAGATTTTCAAAAATTCTAATATAAACACTTTACCTATGAGGTAATATTTCTGGGTAAGGTTTGTTCTTTTACTGCAAACTGAGTCCAATTTAGACGCAGGATTAAAGGAATGTAAACCTTTTATTGCTATGGACAAGATATTTCGTTCTGGGAGTTAGCGCTAGGAAGGCTATGAACTATATGCAACAGCCATCTTGCTTTTAAAATATTTTAAGTTTTCAATCCCTCATACACTGACAAATAGGGATTAAACAGTGAAAAAAAAACCACATAAAAAATGGTTAAACAGATAGCTACTAGAGAAGTGCTATTACATACTAGCATTTGCATCGATAAACAAAGGTTTAAAATAATTAACTGAGCTGAAGTGGAGGTAGAAGCATCTGCCACATCGGACTTCATGTTAGAACATTATGTTATTATGTTTCATAGTAAACTTTACTAAAACAATTAAAGATTCTAGAGAACGGTTTACAACATTGAAGTTTAAAATCTTTCATTTTAAGGAATTGTTTTTAGTAAGAAAAAGATCTAAATTACAGAAAGAAGGGAACAAATCAATACAAAAAAATAAAATATGTTGCACATTTTATAATCAAAGCAAAATTAATATTAAACAAAACAAATAGTGCCATCATTCCGATGACATAGGATTAGTATAACTTTTGTATTTTGTTTATTTTTGGCAAATGTTTATCAATTTTTTTTTATACATTGTATCAATTAAGCAATTTGAACTGGGAAATTGTCCTGGATATATCCTACCCGTATCATTTTAATAAGCCCCAGCAAATACTCAAAAATCCAAAAATAAAGGAGAAGGTAGATAACTTAAAAAAATGTTGAAGCTGCATCTTCAACGTATTGCTCTAAAAAATCATTAATGTAACGATTTCACAATTTTTTTTTTTTTTTTTTTAAAAAAAATGGTTATACATACATTAGATTCTCCGTTGTCTTCTCTATTTGGTTGTGGCATAGCACTTGATAAAATATCAGCTAAATTCACTGCACCAATATCCATATCTCTAGCTATGCTCATTTCCTCTGTAACAGAAAAAGAAATGATAAATAAATAAACATGAAAAAATAAGGAATAATAATTATAATAGACTGTATAAAACTTAAGGTATCAGAAATTACTTTCTTTCCTAATTTTACATTACTACTATAAAATAATCTTTATAGAATAATTTCTTTAATAAAAAAGAGTTTTATCTCCAGTAGGGAGTAAAAGTTATGATTTTGAATTAGTTTAGAGGGACTAAAACAGGTCTTTTCATCCCTGAACTCAAAAAGTAGGGAGAAAAAGTAAAGATTGCAACTTAATTATTTTATAAATAGTAGAAAATGAATGGCTAATGTAATAAAGTTGTTGAAATCAGGTTGGCGGCACTGCGCTTTTTTGACCATGTTTATTGTTTATCTTTGTTTATAACCTGCATCTAAATAACCTTCTTTTTGAGTCCAATTCTTATTTGTTTTTAATATTGAATCTCTTATATCTGCTATTAAAAGTGCTAATAATGATTGTTATTTATTAAAATAATGAACGAAAATAAGTGCAATGGACGAAAATGTGTATTTTCTTCCTACTGGAGATAAAATATTGTATGTACCTCGTGAGTAAAGTGCCATTATTCCCCTCGCGATAATTATCTCTCTCGGCTACGCCTTGGGAGCTAATTAGAGTTATTCCCTCGGCTGCGCCTCGGGATTTAGGGACCATGGTTCCTTCGGCTTCGCCTCAAGAACCAACTTTTTGCTCAGGGAATAATGGCTTACTTTACTCCCTAGGTGCATAAATAACTATTATTTATTTATTTATTTCTCTTTCTTATAACATAATTTACACAAATTTTACTTGTGTAGAATTTGTGTTAATTATTTACAAACTTAATAGATATCTTAGTTACCTCTATAAACAAATTATGGCAAAAAACAGATAAGGTAGGTAACAGGTACAAATGCATATAAACTTACGGTCCAAATGTGCAAAGGCACAGAAAACACCTCTAGGACAGTATCCTGCTGTTTGTACGTCGTTACATTTAGTAGATTTATATATTTCTGGGTGGAATTGCTGTTCCGTTCTAGTGTGACAATATGTACAGCTATCTCCACTCTCACAGTTACCTGGTTCTCCCCATTCATCTCCATGTTTTACGTTTGGACAAGGAGTTGATCTGAAACAGACAGACATACGATTATTTAGCTTTTCCTTAATATTAATTAAACTTTATTCAGTCCAGGAGATAGTGTGCAAAAAAGTGTCTAGAATTTGTGTACAAATTAATTTTTTAGTGCCTCGCGGTTGGCTAAATTCTTCTACGGGACATAGCTTGGCAATAGGCATTTGCAAAAAACAAACTGGTGGAGAGTGGCCACGTCCCGCCAATTTTGGTGTACAATGTGATTTCCATGACCCAGAGTACAAAGTTAGTTAGTAGACCAAACATTCAAGTTGATGTTAGTTGGTCACTTGATAGCTTGGTTATTCAAATAATATTACTCCAAATCAAAGTGGTCACCTATCAAGTGACAAACTAACATAAACTTGATTTTCGGTCTACTTACTAAGTTTGTACTAGGATCATGAAAATCACATTGTCCACCATAATTGGCGGGACATGTCTGCTCTCCACGATTTGTTTTTTTTTTCAAATGCCTAGCCAACCACATATTCTTAAAAGACACTGAAAGATTGACTTGTACAAAAAATTCTAGCTTGATGTTAGTCAGACACTATTTTGCACGCTATCTCTTGGACTATCAGTTTATCAATTAATTTTTAAAAATGAGTAATTTACATTGTAATCACAGATCAATAACTAAAAAAGGCCTGTACACTAGGCCTGTGGGGCAAGTGACATTTATGTTTGCCTAGTTGGCCCGACCTTCTAGAATTCAAAATCCTAGGCCATGCTCACTTGGTGGCGTTCATTGGTGGAAACTATAGGGTGGGTCAAGGGAGATGTTTGGCCATGCTCACTGGCTGCGCTCATTGGTGGAAACTATAGAGTGGGTTAAGGGAGAAGTTTGGCCATGCTCACTGGTTGCACTCATTGGTGGAAACTATAGGGTGGGTTAAGAGAGATGTTTGGCCATGCTCACTGGTTGCGATCATTGGTGGAGGTCCCACAAGTGCAACAGTAACTGCTAGAGTGTTAAAGCAAGCTTACAGCTGGAGGAGAGATACTTTTGCTATTGTCAGCAATAGAGATTGATGAACAGAAGGAAAAACAATTTCAAATTTTTGGTGAAACAAGGGAAGAACTCTCAAGACAATCGAAGGCTGCATATGGAGAAACAGAAGTAGAAAATAACTATTTAAAGCACTGAGATGATGAGGAGACAATAAAACGGGAAATGATGGGACAGCTGGAGAGACTGACTTCTGAGGGCATCCACGTATATTTGATCAATGGAACAGGGTTCAGACAAAAGTATTGCTACAAATAGGGAGTATTTTGAAGGGTATAAAAGAAATGATGTACCCTAAATTATGTAAAATATAAAATAAAGTTTTTCAACCACAGTAAGAGTATTTACCGTGTATTTATTCTGAATTGTTTGTAGAAGGGAAGAGCTTACATTTTCTTAAGACCATTATGTTAGAGAAGGAATAAGCAGGAAATAAAGCCGTAATATCCATGAATTTATTCATCTTCTTAACAGTCATAAGCATGATGTAAAATTGTGCATACAGAGCAGGAAACATAATTATTGAAAGTTTGTACTAAAAGGTTTCAAACTGTAATTAATGGCTTCCTCTAGCTCTAGTTTTAATAGTGTATATTTTTTTTTTTTTTTTTTTTTTTGGAACAAAAGAAAAAATTGTGATGCTTATCCCAGATGCACATTGAGATACAGGGCAAGGCAGGGCAGTGTTTTTCAACCTCAGAAATTAACGATTCTGCTCAAAGAGCATCAGTTATACCACGTGTGGCTTAGTGCTGCCCTGCCTTGCTCTGCGTCATAATTCAAGAAAGTTTCTTATAAATCTGCGGTTAAAAAAAAAAAAAAAATGTGTTAAGTGGGAAAATTGACAGATAGTAAGAATAAGTAAATAAATATTTTCTAGCAGCTAAGTGTTTTTAACTAATTGATGTTTTTGATTAATTGTGAAAAGTGCCAATTGATTGTTGAAAGGAGATCATAATTGAGTCTACATTGTCAGCAGCTCAGATGCAGAAGTGGAATCTACAAGTAATAAATAAAAAAATTAAATAAGATATTTACCTATAAATGGACTTCCTAGGATTCCTACGTTTGTCCCTACTGTTATGGTAAGCGGGACATGCATAACCTTGACGACATAGTCTAGGTGGTCTTTGGCACTGCACAGTCTTATAGCATGTCAATACATAATTAGTATCTAAAAAAACAACAAAAAAAAGTTATTACATAGATATAATCACTATTATTGTATAGCTCTAAACTGCTTTGAGATAATAGAGAGCAAATAATTAACAAATAAATAAAACAATGTAGTTCATACCTTGCCACTTAGGATCTTCATTCATTAAATTTCTTTCTTTATCTAATGCGTTTGGACCATTATTTGCACCATTCTCCCCACCTGCATTTTCAGAAGCCTGCGACATAGGAAAAAGCGAATAATACATTATTGCAAATAAAAAGTTAAATAAGGACTATTAATATACGTAAGTGATTATATTATTATAAGTAAGGTGGGGCAAGTGAAACACAGAGTAGAGTATGTGTAACACAGGAGTTACAAATCTCAAGAAATTAAAAAAGGCAAAAGACTTTATTTCTAAACCTAGAATCATAAATCATGATGGTAACACTGTCTGTCAAAAATAATAGTTAAGCTCATTTGAAACCTTCCTACTTATTTTAGTCATATTACTAGTAGTTGCTTCCACAATTATTATAGCAAGCTATAGTGTGTTTTATGCAGTGAATCTAAATAAAAATTAGTAAGTCTATTGTTTAAACCCTATTCCTTAACCTATGCATATTAACACAACAAAATTCTACTTTTTAAAACTGTTTTAAACATTGTTTACACCTGTTTGGGGTTAGTGCAATCCTAACTTGAGGCATATGCAAACTCAAGGGGGAAAGTGCAAACAGGACAGTTTTTTCTTTCTCAGTACAACTTACTAAATAAAATTGAGAGTCAAATTGCAAATAAGTGTAAATGTTTCAGATAATGGTTGGATGTTACAAAAAACAAAACAATTAAGGCGACTGCCTATTCAAAGTAGGATTTGAGTAAAGCTAAAGAAGATGTCGTTAAAGGGGAATTAGGTTTGAGTGAAGTGGCTAATTAATTTAACATACCTAAATCAATCTTATGCTTAGATGAAACTGGTTTAACAGGGATTAAAAATTTGTAATTAGGGCTCACACAGTTCTTCATGAGGAAATAGCGGCAAAACTTGCTGATGGACTAACAACTGTGGAGAAATGGGGTTTTGAGCTGACAAGAAAAGTGGTTTTGGATGTGGTGCAAATTGGTTCGACAAATAATCTAATTGTGAATCCTTTAATATATAAAAGGCTAGGGAAAGACTGGTTTTTAGGTTTCTGTACAAAGTACAAAAAGAAACCTTATACAACGGCTCTGTCTGTCTGTCTGTCCGTTGCTTGTTTCAATTCATAAACTACTATAGCTAGGAACATGATATTCGGCACACAGGTGCATCTCGGCATTTGAGACAACTGGACACATTTTGGATTTTTCACACTTAATATTTTCAAGATGGCGGCCAATACGGCGGGCGACTAAAAACAAAATTTTAGTCACCATGACATGTTATATATCAATTAAAAGGTCTTGAAATGAAGAAAAAGAATATGCAACTATTAAAATTTGATACCCTATATTTTCAAGATGGTGGCCAATGTGGCGGGCGACTAAAAAAAGTTCTTAGTAACTATGACATGTTATACATCAACTTAAAGGTCTTGAAGTGTAGAAAAAGAATATGCAATCATTAAAATTTTCAAAATGGCGGCCAATATGGCGGGTGACTAAACATTGTTTTAGTTACCGTAACATGTTATACATCAATTTAAAGGTCTTGAAGAGTAGTAAAAAATATTACGATTAAAATTAGTGTAATTATATTACACTTAATAATTTTAACTTTAATGTACAGAAACCGGCGATTATCGCCCCATGTACTTACCTGAAGCGCGCCTTACTTGTTAAATGTTAAGAAAGAAACCATTTAAGTATTAATAAACCCCAAAATGTAGCGCAGGCAAGGAGGAGTATTATTGATCCGTTTATTATAAAGCCCTATTTCAACTTACTTTTTAAAACCATATCTGATCTTGGCCTTTATAATAAACCTGGTCAGATTTATAATTTAAATGAAACAAGCTTCTGTACTGATCCACAGAGATCATAAAACGTAGGTAGAAAAAGGCATAAGTAGATCTAGAACTGTGGCAGAGTGTGGAAGGGAGAACTTAACTGAGTTTATGTGCTGCAACACAGATGGGAAGAAACTGCCACCCATGATTATTTTTAAGGGCGCCAATTTTTGGAATTCGTCAAGGAGAATTCCCTGGTTGATCATATGCGACCAATTCCATTGGAGTCGCAACTATTAGTAAGATTCTTCACAATTAACTTTCTTCAATACATTGGAGATACCAAGCCCGTGTTGCTTATTTATGTAAGTCACAGCACACACCTGAATGTTACTATCTTCACAAGTAGTCACTTGACACTTACCCCTTTCAAATTATTTTACACTTGCCCCACATCAAATGTTGAATTTAGAAACATACAACAAAATTTATTATAAATGAAGCTTTAATAACTTCTTGCCCTGTTGACCAAATTTTAAGAAAAAATTAACTTTAATATCCCAGAGTTATGCCTTCTTACCTTAAAAAGAATTTTAATATTGGTTCACACTTGCCCATAAGGCATAAAGTGCAAACACTTTGACTCTCAACATAAAATATTTATTTATTTCTATTCTACGAAATGCAGCTTTAACAAAAGTTGTTTCTGATCAGGGTAAGATGTTTAAAGAATAAATAGAAATATATACACATCACAATCCATTGATAAAAATATATGGTGCTCAGTTAAAGTCAGACTATGTTTTTTTAGTCTGCACTTGCCCCACCTTGCCTTATGCAATATAACAAATAAAACCTTAAATTTAAGCTAGTTGGAATACAGAATTGCTTTCAGATATCAACTATAATCACCAGAAGGAAATAATGGAGTAAAATAATGCTCCTCCAACTGAAAAATACTAAGAGTTGATGTCTCTCGGAGGTAAATGATTGCAGGGGCGTAGATAAGGGGGGGGGGCTGACATGTATGTGTATGTACACATACACACACACACACACACACATACATATATATGTATATGAACTCTATGAAAAATTATCTGAATAAAAAGCATTAAGTGTATATTCTTATACTCCCCCTTTTTAGTTTTGACCTAAAACTTGCTAGGTCCTGACACATTTATATGGTTATACTAAACCAGCAATTTAGCTCCTCCCAAAATTTTTCTCTAGCTACGCCCCTGAATGATTGTGTCACATTTTAGCAATAATTACAAAGAGTTATTTTCTTATTGCAAAAAACAGAAAATTTAGCCTTCTTCCTTCAAATTAAACAACATTTTTCCATTGATCATGTCTTTATTTACTAACAAAGGAGTTACAATACTTTTCCATAATTTTCTGTCAGCCTAATCCAGTACCTATTGTAAATAAGACTGTTTTGAAGAATTGTAAGTGTAAGTTTTCACTTATTCACTTTTTCTTTTGCTTAAAGTACCTTCAAGAATGTTGAGCAACCTGGTATTGACTTAAAGAAGCAACAAACATTAACTTGAAGTTATTAAACGATATTCAACACCCAACAAGATTTTAAAAAAACCAAAAACGAACTGTTGATTTAACATCAGTTAAGATAATGTCTCTAATCAGTGAAAACTGTAAAGGATGTCAGAAGAAAAAAGATTGGTGAAAAAGGTCTATAAAGGAAATCCTGGAGGAAGACGCTTAAGGTCCTTAAGTGTCTTCCTAGCCCTAGACTGAGATGGAAAGACCAGGTGGAAGACGACCTTAGAAGTTAAGGAATCAGGAGATGGTGGACTTTGGCCCAGGACAGAGTCCTCTGGAGGAATAATTTGTTGCAGGCCCAGGCTCTTCGACAGCTGTAGCGCCAGGGATGTATGTATGTAATATACTATCTTCCCTTGAAACCCCCAATTTTTATGAATAGCGATAGTGAAAAACGTCCTACTAAAAATTGCAATGTTGAATCCAAGATAGTATGAACTATTCTTTAAAATAAATTTATAATAAGCATGTGGTTGAGATAGCTTGGCTAGAGAAGATAATAGAAATGTGATAGATTTTATGGGCTGGGAACATCATTGCTACCATCAAAATTAAGTATAAGGCATGCGTACTTGATAAGGTAAAAAACTACATAAAATTGTGATTTTGCCTAATTATTTCAATATTTTATTAAAAAAATAATAGAAATACAAAGACTAAATAAGAGGAAATTTAATTTTTTAATTTTTAAAGTTTCTTAAAAATTAAAAAAAGTAAGGTCAGCAGAATTTTATTGACTTTAGATTAGTCTCCTGCGTTGTTTGAACATATTTAAACGCCCAATATTTTCTCTTAAAACATTTTCTTGAAGGAAAACCCCAAAAACCACAATTTTTCCGGACTTTAGGAGCATTTTCCGGGAAAACTGTACTTCCAGGAGAAACTGGGACTTCAGATTCAGCATCATCAAAAATAAAAAAGTTCAGGCAACATTTTCTTGGCGCTTTCTTTTACATCTCAATTAGCGCATTATTATTACTACAGGATGGGTTATTACAGGAAGAGGGATCCAGCCACTTTACTCATACTGACGCGATCATCAGTGTGGAAAATATCTCACCTCTATGAGATTCAAACATACCACATCTATCGATGTATCAGGCAGCGGAGTAGAGATAACACCTAGGCCTCCCTGATCCCTACTTCCGATGTTATAATCAATTTTAAATAATTATATTTTCATAATCACTAATGATGCTAGTTAAGTTATATAAGTTAAAAATGAGAGTTAAAAAAGAGTGCTAAAAAAGAGTTTAAATGAAAAATAAAAATTCATATGTCAAGAATCAATTAATATTTGGTGGTAAAAATAAATACTTTTTTAAAAAATATATAACTTTAACAAAAAACACAAATTATGATGGTATTTAAAATTAAAAATTCACGATATAAAAATAAATTTGATGATAAAATACAAAAATAGAACTATGAATGATAACACTACGATGTGGTTGGAGTAGAGGGTTTTGGAGATATCAATTTAGAGATAAATAATATTATTTAATTATCTAAGGAACATTCTAAAGCAAGCTAACATCTCTATTTGAAGAAGTATACATTGTTGCAGTCTCCACATCAGAAATGTTTTATTTGTCATCGCTACAGTGGTAAAGTTACAAACAATATTGATAAAAGGAAAAGGAGCATTGAAGAAAAAGAAGAAATTATAAGTATAGTGAGTAAGAATTGTCTTGATTCAAGTTGACAAGAGTTTGATGAGATCATTAATTTTATTTTAAAAAGAAGGGTAAAAGACAGGAAAAGATAAACTCCGTCTCAGGAAATTAAACTGAGATTCCTTTGCTACAAAAAAGGAAGAAACCGCTGTGTTTAGAGCATTCAACATTAAAACAAAGATAAAAAACACCTCAAAAAAGGAGAACATTGATTGCTTCATTAGTTGACACTCTTCAAAATTATTAAGTTGCATGTATTTATAAGTTGGTTATTCAGACCAATTAAAGCTTCATATCATTTATGTTACTTAAGAATAAAATTGCTTCAAGAAACAAAAATAGTAAACAAAGCAAAGAGAAATTGTTGTAAAACGGATGGAATTAGCTGTTTAAGCTGAGCATTGATGTAAACCCAAACCACCCCCAATTACGTTGTGAATTGGAAAAAATCCGTGTTATTGAGGTTGTTTGGATAATAATAGTCGTGTTATAGAGGTTAATTTAACATTATGTGTTATGGCAATCTCAAGGGGATTTGAAAATTGCACTTGTAATTGAGGTTGTCGTGTTATTGAGGGTCGTGTAAGCGAGGTTCTACTATAAGCCCTTGGTTGAGGCCTGCCTAGCTGACACAAGGTTAGCATTGTTGCTCCCTCAGTTGTATAATTGGCATTCGAAATCTGATATACACCACTTGAGTTGCTTGGTGAATGCTAAACCTGAGGCCCCTAGCCGGAGTTGGAAATAGAACCTAGAACTTCCTGTGTGATAAGCCCGAATGATTGCAATGAGCTACCATGGACCCTTTTTTCCTTATGCAAATTAAACTTTTTTAGCTGTAATAAGTGAAAAATGAAAGTTTCAGAGGAATCTAATGCAGATAATGATACTCCTACTAGTCCAGCGAGCAAAAAAGTGTCTGACTAACATCAAGCTAGATTTTTTGTGTATAAGTTAATCTTTTTGTGCCTTTTAAGAATATGAGGTCGGCTAAGTTTGTCTGTGGGACGTAGTTTGGCAATAGGTATTTGAAAAAAAAAAAAAAAAAAACGCTGGAGAGAAACCATGTCCCACCAATTACGGTGGACAATGTGATTTTAAGATTCTGAGCACAAAATTAGTCAGTAGATCGAAAATCAAGTTGATGATAGTTTGTCACTTGATAGGTTATTTATTCAAATCACTCCAAATCAAAGTCGGTCACCTATTAAGTGACAAACTAACATCAACATGGTTTCTACTGACTAATTTAGTACTCAGGATCATGAAAATCACATTGTCCACCATAATTGGCGGGACACGGACGCTCTCCACCAGTTTTTTTTTTTTTTCAAATGCCTATTGCCAAGCTATGTCCCATAGATGAACTTAGGCGACCACATATTCCTAAAAGGCACTAAAAGATTTACTTATACACAAAATTCTAGCTTGATGTAAAGACACTTTTTTGTACGCTGACTCCTGGACTATAATTTCACTGGTCTAAAAAGCTTTAAACAAAATTTAGTTAATTAATGATAAAGTATTCTGTTGTTTTGGATTGCCTCCAAAAGTGTTTCATAGTGTCAACGCCAAAATCTGAAGAACATTAACCAATGTCCAGAACATATTAATTAAATGTTAGCTACTTCAACAGACACAAAATTCATCTAATGAGAGTGCTAATGACTGCTATTACGAGCTACTTACTTAGTATGATGCTTGTAATAAGATCAAAATGCCGATCCACAAAATCTCTAACTTATTCAAGAATTTGTGGAAGTCTATCCTATAGAATAAACTTTGACAAGTTACAACCTTATGATCCATAGGTAAACTCTAAGGCGGCTTTCACACCGAAGTAGCAAGTCGCAGGATGCATGCGTCCGGTGTTCAAGATGCATGCATCTTGAACACCGGACTGTATAACTAAACGAGAGCTTACACACCGTGGATGCACGTCGCACTTGCATCCTCGGTGTGTAAGCTCTCGTTCAGTTATACAGTCCAGTATTTAAGTGGCATGCATCTTGCCACCAGGACGCATGCATCCTGCGACTTTCTACTTCGGTGTGAAAGCCGCCTAATAGAGACACTATTAATTAACCTAATTTTGAGTAATCTTGATCAGATTAATGTCAAAATACGATTTAGAAATCACCCCTCTTCTTTAGCTGGTCTGGTTCTCTTCAATTTTGTTTTAAAGAATTTTTCAGAATCACTTAAACATGATAATGCCTAGGGTAAATTGAGATCCCATTTATTGAAATAATTAATGTATATTAAGCTTGAAATAGGCTAAAATAAGTGGATTTTAGTAGATTATGGCAATTTACCACTCTAATGTAATAAAGAGAGTAATCTTTTGATGATTTAGTAGTAAAATTTAACCCTTTGAAACAAATAACAGCAGTTTGTGGAAGAATTCCTACAATGATCTCAACCAAAATGCATTTTTTACAAAGATTTTATCAGAATTTACCATAAAAAATAATTCCTCGTCAAAAAGGAATCAAACCTGGCCTCTCACAGATTTATTAAATAGGGTTTATTTTAAGATTTGCCAATCCAATGGTGTTGAAATTAAAAATGGTAAAAATCTTAAACTAAAATGTTTTATCTATTTCCTTATCTCTTTTACTTGTAATGTAATTCTTTGTTTTAAAACAGTAGAATCTTTCAGTTATACAATAGAGCAAGTTTTGACTGTATCTTCCATTTCAAACTGATACATATTTAAATAAATATATTTTTATTACTTAGATTCTTATGACTTTGGATGATTACATTTAACCTTGATCTGAGTATCACTGTTATTTCTTTAGATTAGAGTTATATATTTCTTTATTGAAATAGGAAGACAGGAGGCATGAGATAAATAACCGATACTTGATAAAAGGCAACTAAAGAGATAATGCTGATACTTTTGATGCATCTGCTGGCTATTAATAGTCAATAATACAATAAACATACAAGATAAAGATAATACAATAAATTAACAAGAATAAAAGGTGTAATACAATACGCCTTAATTTGTTTCACAGTAAAAAAAAAAATACCATATTAACTTATTTTTGTGTTCATCCAGAAACATCAATTAACAGAATCACTACAATACCTAACAACAACTTGAATTATATTTAAAGTCTTAATATCTACCCGCTTAAGTTACAGAACTACTCTTCTTAATAGTATGCAATTACAAATTGACTGTCAACTAATTATGACAACAACTAGTTAATTACTAACAATGAGCTAATTATGACCAACCATATGAATTTCATTAAAATTGGACATTTAGTTTTTAAGATATGTTGTAAGACAAAAACGGAACCAAAAATGTTCCTTCATATCTGAAATGGATTTCTGTTTTGGAATTTGTTTGTAAACAAGAGAATTTTATGTTAGTCCTTTTTCAAATAGCGATTTTTTTTACTTTTCTCTTTAGTCTTTTACGAATATATTTTTATAATTTAATAAACATTGACTTTCCTTTAGTAATCATTAAATGTAATGTTGCTTGTGTAAGATTATAAAAAGTGAAGGCTCTACCGTCCTTTGAGGTTAGAAGAAAAAGTAAAATTAAAATTTTATTGGTTCTAAAGCCTTGTCCACACTAGTAGACATGTTGCGCAATTTTGGTCTCAGAGACAATGTCTAGCGATTTGTCTATAGACATCGGCTAGACAAACGGTGTCTACGGTCTCGTTGCTAGACCAAAATCCCATGTCTATGGTTTTCTATTCTAAATGGTAGACATGGTGCAAAGTTAGGCATGTTGCGCAACGTGTCTACAAGTGTGGACGCTAGACCTAGACCATAGACGGTCTCAGAAGGTGTCTATAGACACGTTGCGAGACATTTCTGTAAACGGTCTATGAGACCGTCTATAGAAATGTCTCGCAACGTGTCTACTGGTGTGGACTAGGCTTAAGCAAGATATCAAAAATCTAAGTACAGACTTCATTCCCAATTTTAATTCTGCACAATTTGAGCCCTATTTCAACTTCCTATGATAAATAGTACAGGCGCCATTTCAATACAACGATAAAACTCATTGTATTGAAATAGTTGTAGTATTTATTGTAGTAGGGAGTTGAAATAGGGCTCAAATTGTGCAGAATTAAAATTAGGAATGAAGCCTGTACTTAGATTTTTGATATCTTGTTTAGAACCAATAAAATTTTCATTTTAATGATTTTTCTAACCTCAAAGGGCGGTAGAGCCTTAAAACAACTTAGATAAAGAATGCAGTATGTCGCTAATCCAGACCACTCTGGTCCGGACATACGGTTAATCCAGCTACATCTCAATCATTTTCTAATTATGTACAATTAATAAACTTTAAATTTTTTATTAGTAAGATGGCCTGGAACTTATGTTTTTATCCTGTCAATTTATAGGTTTATAAAGTGGGGGCCCCCCGTTGAGACAAAACAGTAATTTTTATGATTGAAAACTTTTCAAATAGTTTTACCCAGCTAAAACTAGTTATACAGATATTTTAAAACCGATTCCATTTAATCCAGATTTTCGGTGATCCGGACAGTGTGTCTAGCTCATCAAATCTGGATTAACGGGACTCAAATGTAATAACGTTAACATGTCTAATGATAACTTGAGTAAAAGATGACCGATTTAGTTGAAATTTAGTTATTTAGTTGAAATTAAGTACGTTGAACAGCGTTATCCATCCAAGAGTTCGCGAACAACGCTTGCGTAAACGTGAGCTTCAAATGAAAAATTGGAATTTCAGGACGGGAAAAGATTCTATCATCACCTATTCGATGAGACAAACATTTTTTTCAATTATGATTTTTTAGTAACACCAACAGCAACACCACTATGAATTAATAAAGATTGTTAAAACTATTAAAGCAGACCCTAATGTTTAAAATAGAGAAAACAACATTTTTACCAATATCTTACATTCTAATAACCATTTTAATAAAATGCAATGTCTATTGCACAATTGAAACAGGCATGTAAAATTTCAACTTGATACATGCAGAAGTTTTTGTGTAGCAAAGTGATACATTTTATAATTGTTGAAATTAAATGGCCGGGACGTGTAGGAGAGTTAAGAATAGTAGAATATCCCTTCTCCCCCATGGCTCTCTATTACAAACATATTCTTTAAATATCAGCTCATCATGATTAACTATATAATATTAATGATAGAGCCATGCAATGCCTTGTTTAATTTTTTTAATTCCCATAGAAATATGGCAATATTGAAAATTCCCATTTTATAAATGATCTCAATTTCTTTTTAATTTCATATGTACCTACTAATTTTTGTATTTATAGCTTATTTTATAAAAATTTTTATTTGATTCAAAGAAACTAATCAATTCGCAAATGGATGTTAAGAAATCTTCTCAAACGGTTAATCTGAAGGCCTCGCCCCTTCACCAGAGATATTTTTGTTAGTTTAGTTGGCGTGACCTATTACCCGCCAAAATCTCAAGATCTCATTGGCTCCCCTGCCGTTATTTTTCTTTTGATTTTCCCGCGCTATCAGAATAACAAAACCTTTGGCATTAATATAAACTAATTAAATCATCATATTTATGTTAATAATACAAGACCCGGTTATTTTTAACACGACACCTCTTTATCTACTTAGCATAATATTTCTAAAATCAATGAGTGATTTTAATATTCTATATTATATAAGACATAAATTATTTTAGCGGCATCAACTACTATTTACTGTTGTTTTTAAAACAACTGTTGCAATTAATCAGTTGTTTTGACTGATATTTTGTGATACCACTTTATAATTATGACAGGCTAGAGAGGTTGGTAGAATGTAACAACAATAATATTGTCACCACAATTTTATATTAAAACTCACAAACGCATTTCTGACGGTAGAACTACAGTATATGGGGCCCCTACTAGATATCGCAAATCGGTACTATCGATTGTTATAATGACGCTATATTTCGATTAATTCAAATAAAGCGTGATTTGCGTAATTTTACATGTTTTAACATAATGGGTTTGATTTCAATTTTGTTAAACTTAATTTTCTTTTTTGCCCTAGAATTTTCAATCGCCACTCTGCTCATTTTCTGAAGAAAAACAACCCTCCTGTATATAGACCAGGTAGAGGTCCAAATAAAAGTACAAAAGAGTTTAACGGACAAGATATATTGATATATAAAGTCTTGAAAGAGGTCGATAGATAGATAACGTGTTATCAGAAGGGTATATACCCCATATACTGTAGTATATACCCCAGTATATGGGGTACAGTATACTGGGCATACCCACTATATACCCCATATACTGTAGTTCAGCCTTTTGGCGGCTTTATTGTACTTAATAATGTTAACGAATTCAGGCTGAACTGAAGGAGATGATACGGTCGAGAATCGCTTGGCAGGACAACTTGGCTTAATTTATACACTTGAGAGATTATATTCCTTTGTCAAACAGTACATTTGTATGATTTAAACATTTGAGAAATTATATATGTATGATTTGTTCATAGGAGGGTTTATATCTCTTTGTCGAAAAAATACGTTAAGAGTCAAAATACGTTAAGAGTCCGCCATCTTTTCTATAAACCGTATCATATTATTTAGTTTTACCCAAATTCATAATAACACAAAACAGAAACTAATGAAATAAGTTGGCTTCTTTAAAAAAAAAAAAAAAAAAAAAAAAAAAAATGGTAGAAATGAATCTGATATGAATAAATACTAGGTATATGAGAAGAAAATAAGAAAAAAAAGTTGTATTCTTTGCTTATATATACTGTTAAGATAAAGGTGAACTATCTCTTCAGTGAATTGGTGATAATATTCCCCTTTTAGTAATGAATCAATTAAGACAATCAAAGTAAAGATTAAAGAAAGCTTAAGGATAAATTAATCCTTGGATTGACCAGAGTTAAATACTGATTTATTAAAAAAACAGTTATTATTATGATTTGATAACAGAATATCTTAGGGGTTGTAATTAGCATTGAAGCAAGTAATACCACCGCTATATAGTTAGTAAGTGCTAGTGGGCCATAAAATAATACAAATAAGGTCCTAAGATCATTAAACATAAGCAAAAGTTTTAAATATTATGTTAATTCGTTATGAAAAATAAAGAAGAACAAATGGAATGAATATCTAACATTGACTGATTTCCCATTAACTATGTATAGCATTATTTAGTAGTTTGGCTTGATAATAATTATTTTATAAGTTTGTCTCAAAAGTGTAAATTAAAAATAGATTATTCTCATACCTGCATTTCTTTAACGTCGTAAACTGGTGGTCTAAGATCGTCGCTTCCATGGGCAAATGCGCAGTGAGGGCCATTTTTAACGCAATATCCACGGGCGTCCGTATCATGAACGCACATAGCCGTCTTATAATATCTCAGGTGATATCTTCGTTCTGTATCACCGTTGGTGCGATGTAAGAAAGGACAACTGAGAAAGAAAACGGGTGAGATATAAGTGAAGATGTTTATACGGTGTTATGATATCGAATGTTTGTAAACAATAGACAAGAAAGAGGTAAAGGGGACTCACTCGTCTCCGTCTGGACAGTTGCCTGTAGTTTCGTCGTATTTTGAACAGTAGTTGTCTGCGCTGTAGTTAAACGTGCCATCTCTTTTCCTGATGGGCCTGCGTCTTCTCTGATTATTAAAATGCCAGTGGAAACAGGTGAAAGGCCTATGTTGTGTACATTTGTGTTGGAGGAATAGACTACACTGTTCGACTCTGAATTCCTTCAAATACCTGCGAAAATCAACCAACCTTTGGCTTTAACATGTAAAACATAAGTTCTTGAGCAACAATAAGTTAAAAATAGATAACAACTCACGAATAATGATTTGGTTTCTCCTCTCTTTTGACTGTCAACAAAGATTTCGACTCCGACGGCATTTTGTCAACTGCATCTGTAAATTATGCGCAGCAGATCTACGGCGCAGGCCTCAAACACGTGACGTCACTAACTGCTTAAAACCGGCGGGAAGGTTCAATATAAAAAAATTGACGTAATGTTTTTAAACTGTTGCATTTATAAATCGATATTACCTTTATTATTTATTCGCGGCTGTTTCATTAATTAATAATCACGTCTAGCAACAAGATACAAACACGAAACAAAATATTTCAGTCGAATGTATAAGGAAGAGCTAAAACTTTAATAACCTTGTGTACTAAGATTAAAAACAATGATTATAAATATTTTATATTTAAACAGCTTATCCAACATTACACACAAAATAATTGTCCTTTAAACCCTAAAATAATGATGCTCCAGTCTAATGAGAGAGTAAAAGAGAATTCAAATTAGAACTTCAAAGGGGCCTTTCTATTTTCTTTTTACTTAATATGTATATTACTACGTTGTTTACTTTTTACAGATTGTCTATACAAATGTAATATCAAGGCGAGTGTCTGTTTATTTAAAGTTTTTTTTTTATACAAATCTACAGTTTTATTTCGAGCTTAATGAAATGTTGCACACGTGACCTTCAAAGCAGGAGGAAGGTCACTATCAGCTTGAGATTTCGAACCCCCCCCCCCCTCCCCCCCCCCCCCCACGGAAACTCCGGGAACTTCAGCTAATTATAATATGAAGAAGAATTTAATTCCTGACTCTACGTTTAGAGATTTTCATTTTGATTTTTTTCTTTACCGTTGATTATTATTAAGACCATATCTAAACACAGAAGATTTGGACTATATTAAATCTTTTTTTAACGAGTTAGATGTCTCGGAATATAGAGGAATTGCATTTTTAGCTTTTATATTTTTATTAGTGTATTAATAAAATTACATTAAATGATGAAATTAAATATTAATAAATAAATAGATACAATTACCAGGTAAAAATTATTGTAGACTTCACGAAGAATTTGTAGTCTAGAGGCGTAGCGACTTTCAGCGCCCTCTTCAGTTTTCGCGCCCTGTGAGCCGTGGCCCGTCATGTTTTCCCACATTTTTGTAAAAGAGTGTTAAAACATAAAAACATATTTTTTTGGTTAGACTCAATATGACGGTGCCACGGAATTATCTCATATACAAATGTTTTATCGAACGGTTTATTAGACTAATTGTTTTTTAACTTCCGCAAACAAAGGGAAATCGCCCTACTGTATATTATGTAAAATTGTTAATATCCCTTTGACAGTGCTGGATCTAGGATTTTCTCGGGGGGGGGGGGGTGAAAAACTAGTATTTTACCGCCCCTGCGCTCCCCCCAACCCTGTAGTAAAAATGTATTAACTTGATTTGAAATATAAACAGTAACCATTTATTACTGGGCGTTTAAAGCACTACTTGTCTTGTTTTTCTTTCAGCAAATAAGCTTACACAACAAACTCGAACAAGAATGACAGTTCAGAACTGAGCTTAATATTTTTCTTTGATTAGGAGATAACAATTCAAAAATTATCCCTGTGGCGGGCGCGGCATGATTTATCTGAAACTACAGATACTTAGTGAAAAAAAATGGAAGATTATTGAATGGCCTCTAGCATTCGTAGTTCAGATTGTCTTATCAACAATAGAGCCATAGAGCAGGTGAATTTTATCTTTATTCACTCACTACATCACGAGACCACACACACAAAAAAATCTCATCAGAAAACACAACAGAGCGCATATTATGTAGTGTGTATATTGAGATTTTATTTAGTTTAGTGCTAAATAGAAGTCTTGAAAACTCTTTGTAATGTGCAGTTTTGGTGGCTTTGCCTGCCGCCCTTATCGCTCTATTTAAAATCAGATTATCAGTTCTTAAAATAAGCTTATGTATCTATATAAAGTATGTACATTATGTAAATACGAACCCTTAGGCCCGTGGCAACGGGCTTAATTTTATATTTAGAAGAAAAAATTAAAATTAAGTTATTATATTATATCTATTTAGATAAGTTATTATATCTATTTGAAGACCATCAAATCAAATCAAACGTTTATTTTTATAGGAATGACATCAAAAGCTTTGTCTATTTTCGGCAATTTATGATAACAATATTTAGGGGCTATAGCCCATGAAAATTGTTAAAAAGGACAAACAATGTGAAGTGGCAAGGAATGGATCGTTTTGTTGGGCATGAGCTCTCGGCCCAGGAACTCGTCTTATGGAAGACACCTTATTTTAGACAACCCTAAAAATTGCGTTTTGGGCCCAAGAGCAAACTAAGAAATGGTGTTCCATAATTGGCTCAAGCCTGACAAAATGACCTTTGTTTCACCACTTTTTATTATTTGTATATTTTTGGCAACTTACAGTCAGGGTGCCCATAGGCAAAAAAAAAATTAATTAATGATTAATATCCAGCTGATTATATCAAGATACATCATTTGAACCCTATAAGTCAACATTTTAATATTGTCTGACGCAGTATACTTTTTCCGATTTTTCAGTCAGACGCGTCAAAGTTATAGGGTTGAAACAATGAAAAACGCCCCAAAACCAAATAAAATCTCAGAGGAAAACGGTGTCAGACTTAGCCTAAACAAGCCATACAAAGAGGTCTGGAAAGAGTATGTATAATTGACTTTTTTGCCCATGGACACCCTGACTATTATGTTTACCTCGTGACATATTTAGGAGACATTTAGTAGACGTGGGCCACCCTGATAATGAGCAGTAAACCTTTGGTGATTTTTTTTTAAAAATCGCCAGAGATAATATATTACGTCTTGTTTTAACTGTGATACATTCCTAAATTATTTGATAAGGTACAGAAACTGAGATATTTCTACACCTTTTTCTTGTTATGTATCTATTAATGTAAAATTGCGGAAATATAATTAATTTTTTTTATCTACGATTGATACGAAATATAAACATTATATCTCTGTTTAGATGCGTAGAAAGTGATTATTTAAGTACTTGTATTCATTACGCATGCGCGTCTCATGGTTATGAAGAATTCCTCTTCTTTACCACGCTAGCGCGGTAAAGAGGAGGAATTCTTCAGCTTTACGCACGATTAGCGAGTTTGATTACATTTAACAAAACTAATTTGCTATTCTTTTATTAAAGTAACTGTTTATATCGAGTTTTTAGTGAAAAACAATGAATGAATCAAGTGGCTTTGACGAAAATGTAGAGAATAATACTCCTCCAGAAATAATTAATTCGGCAAAAAATACAACTCAAGATTAATGCCATCTTTATCAAGAGAAGAGATACGAACTTACATACAGCAAGTTTATTTCTTTCTGTATTTATTATTTAAATCTAACAATCGTAGATAAAGTACGGTACGCAACTCGTGGGAAAACGGCATTTTGCATTGCTCGTGTGGTTTTACTACCCTCGCTGTCGCTCGGGTGCAAAATGCTACGTTCCACACTCGACGCGTAATGTACTATTTAACTCATTTGCCGTTAATTACAGGGCCCTAGTGTAGGACCCTATTTTTGTTATAACTAGGACTGTCCTAGTTATAACAAACGGCCAGTTCGGCGTCCCTTGTATGATCTGGCGGCCGAGGCAGGCTGCCTCATCTAAATCCGCTACTGTACTCTGTACAAATGTAAGAATAAATTACATCGAAAAAAGTAAATTACAACAAGTAAATCCAAGCATTTTTATCCTAAAAATATAAAATAGAAACATATAGAAGAAAGATCTAAAAATATTGAGAACCTTCAAAACACGTCGGTTAATTAAACATAGTATCACGTTCGAGGAAGGGATAAAAATATTGTCTTTGCTGTTAATTTCTTACCATGTCATTTTATATATATGTATATATTTTTTTAACGAAATTCGTCATTTGCCTACCTATAGTTGTCAAAGTCTTTAAGTTTAATTCACTTCAAATTTAAAAAATAATTAAAAATTGAAATCTTCCACCTAATGTCGACTCCTAGTCCAGGCGATAGCATACAAAAAAGTGTGTGACTAACATCAAGCTAGAATTTTGTGTACAAGTTAATCTTTTAGGAATATGTGGTCGCCTAAGTTCGTCTGCAGGACATAGCTTGGCAATAGGCATTTGAAAAAAACAAACCGGTGGAGAGTAGCCTCAGCGCCGGTGCTATACTTTTGGCCGCCACAGGCAGGACGGTTTTTGGCCGCCCCATTGAAATAGGAATTTTTTTGAACAGGGAGGGGGGGGGGGGAGTAGGAGAAGTGTGATTTTTTTTTTCTTTCCTACATTTATGTGTTTGGGTTATTACACAAAAATAACCCGGTCCGAGACAACTCAGACAATCTTCATAATTGCATAGCCCAGAGTGTTCAAATTATTAGTTTTCGTATGTACATTTAATTATTATTGAACATTTCATCAAAATTACTCATAGTTAGTTCAAAATTACTCATAGTAGTAGTTCTCAAAATAACTTCTCCTCGGCGGGGAATCGTACCCGGCCCCTCTCCGTTCCTGTTTTAAGCTATTTCTCAGGAATATATCGTTAAATTCGTACTTAAATGGACTGCATTTTAGAATTTTTTAATCAAAATCGTCGGAACCGTTTTCGAGAAATCATTTTTTTCACGTTTGTTCAGTTTTTTGGGAGCCCTCAAATTTGGAGGTAAAATTAATTTCTCGATTTCGCCTCGCGGTATGATTTTTTTTGAACATGTATGCCAAATTTCGTCAAAATTGGCCCAGTAGTTTAGGCTCCAGAGGCATCTGCACAGACGACTGACGACAGACAGACATTTTTTAAAAACCACTTTTTTAGACTCAGGGGACCTCAAAACGTGTAAATCCATCAAAATTGAATTTTCGCGCTATCACAATACTTCCTCTTTATATGAGAAAGTAATAACTGGAAAGATTCAAATTTTATGTTGGGTTCGTTTACTTTCTCATATAAAGAGAAAGTAAAAATATTTGTGAGGGGGCAAAAATTCGATCTTCAGATTGTGATGAATTTACACGTTTTGAGGTCCATTGAGTCCAAAAGGTGGGTTTTAAAAAATGTCTGTCTATCATCTGTGCAGAGGCCTGGAGCCTAAACTACTGGGCTAATTTTGACAAAATTTGGCATACATGTTCAGAAAAATCATATCCTGAAATGAAATTTAGCTTCAAATTAGGAGCCGCTACCCCCCAAACACTCTGAAAAAATTATTTCTCGAAAACAGTTCCGACGATTTTGATTAAAAAATGCTGAAATGTAGTCCATTTAAATACGGATCTAACGATATAAGCCGTTTTCCCTGGAAAATCTAGTTCCTGAGGAAATATCTTTAAAACCACGGATGGAGAGAGGCCAGGATCGATTCCCCGCCTAGGAGAAGTTATTTTTAAATTTTGATGATAATATTTAATAATAATTACATGTACCTACTAAAACTAATAAATGGAAAACACTGGGCTAAGTATTAATGAACTCGTAAAATATGAAAAACTTTGTCTGATTTGTCTCGGACCGATTTCTATTTTATTAGGAGAGCTATTACAATTAAAAAATTAAGGAAAGGGTTGAAAATATAACAGCTATAAAGGGGTAAGAAAAGAGTTAAGTGAATATAAATAAAAAAAAAAGATATGAGGTATAATGGAAAAGACTTAAGGAGGACTACAAGAGAAAGAAAAATGTACATAGATAAACAAAATATGTACTCAGAACTCATATAATATAGCAAAGACACCCGATAGTTTTTTTTAGGAATAAAATGAAGTAACACCGGTGAACCCAAGATCAACCCGAAATGCGATTAGCACGGCTACTTAACTAAAACAGCTACTGATAAGGTATTGTCTTGTGGTGTTATTAATGGTGTTATATCTCTAACTGCCCACTCAAGACGGGGGTTAGGCACATGATTATCATTTTGCTACTATAGATTTTGTTTTTCAATTTATAAAATAAAACAACCTGAGAGCGTCATCGGCCGCCCCCTGAGTTTGGCCGCCACAGGCGGCCGCCTGCCCCGCCTGTGCGTAGCGCCGGCGCTGAGTAGCCTCATGTCCTGCTTATTACAGTGGAAAATGTGATTTTCATGATCCTGAGTACAAAATTAGTTGTTAGACCGAAAATCAAGTTGATGTTAGTTTGTCACTTTGATTTGGAGTAATATTTGAATAACAACGGAGGTTAGTTTTTTACAAGCTTTTATTTAACTTGCAATGCATGTATGTATGTATGTAGTATGTATGTATGTATGTATATATGTATGCATGTATGTTCGGGTCAAATCTTGCAACTGTATTTTAAAGTAGTTATCCTCTATCGATTGAATTGAAATTTTGCATACTCGTTTAGTTTGGATGACAATGCATGGTTAGCTAAGTGACGTTATTCTAAATCCAATATGGTGGACAGCCCAAGATAGCGGACTAGTTTTTTTTAAGCATGCCCATCATATACATGGGTATCAAATGAAAGGGTTTTTTTAATAAAATTATTTCATTTGCCTATTGCCAAGCTGTGTCCCAAAGACGAACTTTGCCGACCACATGTTCTAAATAAGCACTGAAAGATTAACTTATACACAAAATTCTAGCTTTATATTAGTCAGACACTTTTTTTCACGCTATCTACTGGACTATCTCCTTCAAAAAAAAAGTATTTTTTTTTATTTTTTCCGTCATTTTTATCTATTGATAAATTCATAGATTTATACTTACTTTTAATTCTTTTTCCAACTTCGTACCTCAGAAACATAGACTTGGAGACTCAAACTAAATAAATAAGGGTAGAAAATGATTGTGTATAATTCAATCCACAATACTTACCTTCTTTTGATAAAAAGCAAAAGAACGGTGCAGTCAAGGAGATGACAGAATTAAAGATGCATTCACTTTATAAAAGTAGTTATAGGATGTAGTTCAAGGTGCATTTCCTCTCTAGTCTCTAATTAGATGGAGAGGCAGGAAAGCCCTCTGAATTTGCAGCAACATAATAAAAAGCCTCTAAGCAATTGAAGTGGCAAAGGATGTTGTGGCCCTTTCATTACTGCTTTATTTCCCATGCGACAAACATCCGAAATAGCCTTCATTTGGTTTCACGATACCATGTGGTATAATTCTGAAACTTCCTCTGTTACAAGTCAACTCAAGTGGCGCCTAAAATGACTTAAATTAGTTAAAAGACAGCATTGAACAAAAACTTTACTTTTCTGGAGGGCCTTTATGATTGCCTTCAAAGAACTTTTGTTAGGAACACAGTGCTCCTGGTGATAGACCTTTAAACTATTATTTACAGCAGTGAGCTCTAGCGGATCTCATTAGAATCAGAATACTATTAGTAAATACGAGTAGTAAATACTTGCAGTAAAGCCAATAGAATGCAAATGACAACAACAAGGCTCCTTTAGAGCATAATAAAATCTAACTTGGAATCATACTTCTATACCATTGAGTCAGGGAGCCCCATTCAGCATTTTAATACTAACAAGTACCTATTTAATTCTAACAGCATTAATAATGACGGAGGGCGTATTAATCTACGCCCCTACAGGGCATATTAATCTAAATTAAAATCATCATGCTCAGGACGTCTTATAACAGTTCTTTTCCAACTATATTATCACCTTATTGATTTTTTTTTCAAAATTTAAATTTAATATCTTTTTATACTGTGCATGTTTTTTATAGTTATAAAAAATCGGGTACAGGGTACCTCGGAACTTTTCCTCACTTCAGAGGCCACTAAAGTAGCCTCTGCTGCTGCTTCGCAGCAGGAGGAAGCAGCATTGGACGTGGTCAGTACTTGGATGGGTGACCGTTCTGAACTAACTGATTTATTATCATTTTTTAAAAAAAAAACCTTATTTTTAGGGTTTTGTAGATTCTTCTCAAAACCCTTATGCCGAGGGTGATGTGTCCGTCTGTCCGTCGCTCTTTGGTTCATAGGGCCCGAACCGTTTAAGCTATAGAGCTGAAATTTGAAATACTGGTGTAACTTTTTGACCCAACCACAGGAAAAATATACAGAAGTTCAAAATTAAATGTGCGCATGCGCAATTCGCAAAAATGTTGTAAACTCAAAAATTTATATTTTTTTTAATTTTCGAGTGGGGTATCAAATGAAAGCTGCTGAAGAGTAGGACGCAAATATATATATGCTTTTGTAAATTTTGCATTCCTTATTGGGTAAAAAAATCAAAATATACCCCAAAAAAAATTTCCCCCCCCCCAACCACTATAGTTCGGCTGGTCCTAAAATTTCGAAATAATTCATGCTAATGCCTTATTGTGGGGCGATGAAAATTCCGGGAGTTCATCCCAAATTTAAAAAAATTGCCAATTTTGGGCGCGAAAATTTGAAGTGAGCCAAAAATTTTATTTTTTTAAAATTTTTAGTTGGGTATCAAATGAAAGCTGCTGAAGAGTAGGACGCAAAGATATATTTACATTTTTAAATTTTGCATGCCTTATTGGGTAAAAAAATCAAAATATACCCAAAAAAAAATTTCCCCCCCCCAACCACTATACTTCGGCTGGTCCTAAAATTTTAAAATAATTCATGCTAATACCTTATTGTGGGGCGATGAAAATTCCGGGAGTTCATCCCAAATTTTTAATAATTGCTAATTTTGGGCGCGAAAATTTGAAGTGCGCCAAAAATTTTATTTTTTTAAAATTTCGAGTTGGGTATCATATGAAAGCTGGTGGAGAGTAGGATTCAAATATATATTTGCTTTTTTAAATTTTTCATTCTTTATTAATTTTATAAGTCAAAATATACCCCAAAAATTTCCCCCCTCCCCAACCACTATATAACGGGTGGTCCTAAAATTTCGAAATAATTCATGGTTATACCTTATGGTGAAGCGATGGAAATGGTCTGAAAAAATGAATTTTTCTAGTCGTTATTACCGATAAAAAACATTGTGACCCCCCGGGGGATCGAACCCGGACCCTTGAGATCGAAGAATAAAATCATAATTACATAACGGGCATGCTTAATCTTCTACAAAACCCTAAAAAGTACTTGGACGCAAGTACTTCCCTGTGATTTTTAATACCTATATTTTATTTAATTATTGGAAGTTTGGCGGTATTTTGACAGATGTAAACAAACTTTGACGTCATCAAAATTATTGCACTAATAAATAATTATATTCGCTTATAACTTTTAAACTAATTAATGGAATTTCATCGGTTTTTTTATATTTGTTTCTTAATTTTTTTCCGGTTCCAACGATATGCTATATGTCAAAAACCTATTTATACTTTCAGTATTATTTAACCGTCAAAGTTTAAAAATTTATAACTTCAAAATGGCGGCCAAAATCAAAATGAAATTTAGTGGGCTTATTTGTCATACAGAGAGGTACATTCGAGCCAAATTTCAACTCGATCAGGACCATTTTCGATTTATTACGATTTTTTTACATTTTTGCTGACTCAGCAAACTGGGTTCAAGATGGCGGAAAATGTTGATTTTCCGGGCGGCACAACTACAGGTAAGGCCTGATTTTTCTGCCAAGTTTCAACTCTCTAGGTTAAATACCTTGGGCGCTACGACGATAACACACATACATACGTCATGCTGAAAACCACTCAGGAGGTCTTAAAAACACCTAAAACGGATAATTCCGTTGAAATCTCGAAAAAAAATTTTTTGGTGAAAACAATACTTTTCCTACTATTAGTAGTGAGGAAAAGTAAAAATAAGTACGTACAATATATATTATGTTCATTTTATTATAAACAATCCCACACTTTTTGAAATTCTGAATGCATATGTTATTTTTTGTTTTATTTTCTTATCAAGTTTCTTTGGCGAGGGGCCCCCAAAAAGTTCTAGCAGGGGGGGGGGGGGGTCAATGCCCTAGCTACGCCACTGTTTTCAACTAACATTGCTTTAAAAAAATACTTTTGAAACTACATATGTATAATATTATTACTTACGCATCCGTTTAACGTTTTGTGTTCGTATATATTTTGATATAAGTAGCCTTGCCCAACTAGTGGAGATGGTTAGGAGGGGGATACCATCGTCGCCGTTTTTGGTGCAGCTGCATCTCTTGCCATCAAAAATGGAACTAATAGGGTAACAACCCAACCGCTATTTTTACAGACGACACCAAATCTACCTCCCCTATGGTATGAAGCGCTTATAAACAGATCAGGAGGTAACAAGATCGAGACCTGTCTAAAACAGTTAATTTTTTACAGTTACACACGAGATTAGTTCCTCTTTTCCCTGGTACAAGTGTCGCTACTGTCTCGTGTAAACTGCAAGGAGGAGGTTCTCCCCTAATCTTAACTTATGAAACGCACGCACGTACTCCTAGTCATCATCCGATCATCCCTAGTCATCATCCTCCTAGTCATTAGTCATTATCCCTAGATATAGATATAAATACAGTTTTCCTCCCTACTCCACACCATTTAACTACCGAAAGCAAAACCCTGTAACTACCTTTGTAACTAGAGGGCATTGGACATTGAAACCTTATTCGTTTTGTTATAATATTACAAGTCAAAAAATGATTTTGGTATCCGACATGATTTGTAGTGATATCAAAATTAAACACAGTGTAACATTAACGGTTTACATGATCGTTTTTGGACAAATTAAATAAATTTGATTCGGCTTAACAATTTGTTATGTTCCCAAAACTTTTCATATATGTCGAAGTTTGAATTAAGGTCAAATAAAGTTACCGAATTGGCTCTCTGTTGTTTAATTTACCCATGTTTAAACTAAAACTAATCCTATTTAACTTAGTGGGTAGGCTTCTGCGGGTAGACTCTTAATAAACAGCTTAGTTTTCCGATGAAATCCGCGTCATTAAGGGGTTGAGTCCGACGTTTCGCTTCCACTACTGGAAGCATCTTCAGGGGTGTGGTGTATCGTGATGTTAACTCGAAGCAAACAACATATACAGACGTCTTGAGAGAAGAACCAAATCCCTTGCAGTTGTGGCAAAAGCCACATTGGGCAAACCATAAGATCGATCTCAACCCGCTTACAAGAACAGGTAAGAGCAGTGAAAAACAACGATCACAGATCAGCAATAGGTCAGCATTCTGAAGAAACTGGCCATCTCATCAAGTTTGAGGGTATTCGGGTACTCGCATCTGTCAACAGGTATCAACGCAGGGTGGTAAGGGAGGCTATTGAGATCGAAAAACTACCAGAGCACTTTAAAAGAGAGGATGGTTTCACCCTTTCTCTGGCCTGGAAACCTCTGGTCACCACCTGCGCCTGGCAGATAGCAAGAGGCGGCGCCACAGTCACTTCCCGACTTATTATATCACGAGGAAGGAACAACGAAGAAGGCAGCACCTGCCTGATTGCATCATCCCAACAAAGGATTACCCCGAGTAAAGGAACTCCCGGAAAATCCAGTTACAATCTACGAAACCAGTATAAATACGCCGATCTTCTCTCAAGTCGTCTGTAAATCTTGTGCTTCCTTCGAGTTAACATCACGATGCACCACACCCCTGAAGATGCTTCCAGTAGTGGAAGCGAAACGTCGGACTTCAAACCCTTCGTGAAGCGGATTTCACCGGAAAACCAAGCTGTTTAATCCTATTTAATTATATAATACTCGAACTCAATTTCGTTAATGGTATTTGTTGACATAAAATCTCTCAAAATTTAAATCTGTCGACTATTACTCAAGTTATGACTGACAGACAGCCAATTTTTCTTTTTGCTTTTCGTCAGTGTTGCATATTTTTTTTAAAAATAAAACGGTTACTTACCATATTTAAACGTATCCCTAACATACCTTTAGGTAAAGGGATTTTATGAGAATAAAGGATTCAATATTCAATGAAGAATTTAATAAATGGGATTTTTTAAAAAAAAAAAAACTAATATTAGTAAAAATACATAACAAAATATTCCAAATATTTTTAATTTTTTTTAAACATTAAGTCATAGTTTCTCTCTTTTTCTTCTCAGGAATTATTCTTTGTTAAAAATTACAAAATAATTACAATTAAATACACATAATTAATTCATATTTACAAATAGTAATTTATAATTATTTTATTCCTATTAAATAACCATTATTCATAAATACTCGTACAGCTAATAAATATACTCATCATAAGATAAAAATGATTTTTTTTTTCCATCTACGTTTATTAGATAATATAACATAAGTTTTATTGACATTTTTAAAAATTTAATAAATATTAAATTGACAACGTTACTAAAGAATCAATATCCAACACGATTTTGAAATGCTTTGTTATTAGTAAAAAAAACAAAAAAAAAAAAACAACGAATTAAATATAAAAATTTTCACAATGTGTACGTCGATACATAAATATATAGTGTTGTATAAAAAAACACAAATAAATTAATACACACATATTTAAAATAGAGTCTATTTTTTCTTCAAGTAACCACTTAAGTTTTTAACTGAGGAGAACTGGTAATATTTTTTTTTTTAAATTTGCCCTTGCATTAGAATACAAACACTAAAGAAATCTAATATATTACTCAATAACGTAGCAGTAATTAGTATGTGTATTGTTAATTATAATTATACTGTACATAGCAATATTTGTGGTTTAATTAATAACTACAACTACGAGCTAATTAGTGATCAGTGTACTTGGAATGTGGCGCCAGGCTAAAACAAAAAAAATAATAATATTATATTATCATAATTAATTGGTCCTAACATATATTTATTATATATAATAAAAATCTATTTTTTTATTTCGTTTTACATAAACGTATATTTATAGAAACATTTGGATTATAGTTGTTTTTTTTACATATTTACAATATATTTAAAATTTATCCATTTCTTTCTTTGCTGTCCCCCTTATATTTCAGGGGTGATTAATATGAACAGAACACTATTATTATTATTATTATTATTCTTTTTTTAAAAGGTGACATTTCATTCCTTAATTGTGATATCTCCAAACCACGTTATGAAGTCATGGTGTTTCTTTTTTCTTTTAGAAATCTTCTTTACCGATTATAATTAGTTGATAAATTATTTTATGTGATCAGGGCAAAATGCCTGATGTGAGTCATTAGGTACTTCTTTAGATTGTTACTCCATGTTTTTTTTTAATATAAATGACTTCAACTAAATAACTATTAAGACAAAGTGATGTTTTGTCCAATGTACTTGGGGACAAAGGAATATCCACACTTCTGTTTTATTAGGGGAGTAACAGTCTAAAGAAAAACATTAAGAACACCTTCTTTACATTGCTACTCCCCTCTGTTTTCTTTATAAGGGGAGTAACAATCTAAAGAAGTGCCAGCCATTAGAGCTCAATCAACTGACTGTATTATCTGATAAAAAGGTGATGTATCACCTTTTTAGAGGCACGGCGGAACGATCTTAGGCCAGGGGGGTAAAAACTTGGAAAGTGATACAGGCCTATCGGGGGGTTGGAATATCCCCCAGAAACCAGGGGGGGGGGATTTTGAATTTCAAATCAAATTGGTACAATGTAACCCATTTCTAAGCAGTTTGTAGCTGTGGTGTTATTGAAAACTGAAAGAAAAAAAGTTCAAATTTTCGTTTGTAAGTTGAGTTCATAAGCTTGAGTTTAGGTTCGAAAGGTAATAAAATAAAACGAAATTAATTAGCAATATATTCTTGTATCATTCTTAGCAATCATGAGTAATAAACTTAAGAAACTAGGAAAACAAAACCTTTGTTCATTAAAAAAAGAATTAATTAAGAAATTACCGGAAATGATAATTAATTAAGTAACTTCATGTTCAATAAATTGTATATGCGGTCTTAAGACACTAAATTAATCTACAATCAAGTGTTCATTGGATATTGCCGAATATTGCAGCTCTTGTAGATACATTGCTGATCAACTTCTTTGCAATAGCCAATTCAGAATTGTTTTCTGCAAGAGCTCTATGAACCTGTTAACCATCTCGATGAATTTGTTTTGTTAACGCAAATAGATAATAGTATAAACATTTTACAACGAACAAAGTTTTTTTTGGGTAAAGAAACGGTACAATTTCATTTTTTTAGGAAGTCCGCTGACCCCCTTTACGATTTCCCAGGGGGGTCAGCTGACCCCCCTGACCCCACGGTTCCGCCGTCCCTGCCTTTTTTTTTAAAAAAAAATAAAAAAGTGTTCCTTCTGAAGATTCAAAATAAAAAATAGACATTTAAAATTTAGTTTTACATACACTGAAATGCTAAATGAAATACAAATATTTATTACAATAACTTAAGTTATTATTTATTTACAAAATATTCAATATTTATATATATATATATATATATATATATATATATATATATATATATATATATATATATATATATATATATATATATATAGTTATAAAAATAATTATTAATAATAAGTATAAAATGATTTCGTCAATATACTGTTAGTAAAATGTTGCATCAGTTAGAGGTATAAGAGTAAATAGTTTTTAACGTATTTATTTTTATTTATATCAGCAGAGTAAAACATTATTGATACCACTGTATCGGATTCGTTTGACTAATAATTTAGTGGATTGAGAGTAAAGAAAAGGAAGAATCGAACCAGAATGAATTAATTAGTAATAAATATTAGGTCCAATTTGAGGTTGAAGCGCTTTCTGTCGAGACTTTATATGTACTAATAACCTTATCGATAACACATTAACATTACATGTAAATGAACATGGATTTTTTTAAAAAAAATAGTGTGGCACATATCTTCCTCACGTCCTATTATTGGAAAAATGTTCAAATGGGAATTGAAAGTGTGGTTGTTTGGACCTGTTTCAATTCCTTGTTAAGTCGCACTTATTTTTATTCAATATTAATTGACAAAGGTTAAAATTAATATGGGACCATCTGTAGTATGGGAGTATGAACCATCTGGAGTATTGTGCCATTTTGAAGTAGCCTTATACAGCTGACAAACCACCGAACCCCTTTAAAATTGAATGAGTACTTTTAGATACAAGGTAATGTATAAAGGTGTTAATAAAAACTGTTCTTGTGCATATGGAAACAATAGAAATGAACAAAAAAGGTTAAAATTACCATCTACCAAAATGACCAACCATCTAAATCTCATTAAAATCAGATGAGTAGATTTTAAGTTATGGTGGATCGCAAAAATGGTGGACGATAGACCAAAAATGTTCTATAATGCCCGAAAAAGATATCTGTCAAGGAAAAGGAAATTTTGAATTCGGAGACATAAAAAAAATCATTCTTCAGATAGATCTATAGCTATATATATCTATAGCTGTCGTTACGGAGCAGCAGAATAGAAGTTGTAGTTAAGGGGGGGGGGGGGCGCCATTATGGCGCGCAGCGCCTGTTGCACCGGTAGCGAGAAGCGAAGAGCGGAAGTCGGGGTCGAGGCGTAGAGCCAGTTACCGCGCAAGGTGAAGATGTAGCCCCTACGATGGCGAGCCTGGGGGGGGGGGGGGGGGCTCTCTCTACAACCCTCTAGACTAGACAATAAGAACTACCTACCTTCCTGATAGTAGTGTAACGCTTTTTGGTGCCCTTTTTTGGTAACGCTTTTCGAGTTTATGTAGCATAGCCAAGACATGAAAATGTCAAAAGTGAAGTAGACAATGTGTAGAAAATTTGTCCCGACTTACGATTCGGGATTCGTTGGAATGCAACTGCCAGTTAGTAAAACGAACCCTAAAAGCAGAAAGTTCATGTTGCGAAGTTGTTTCTACCGAGATATTATAAAATATCACCGTGCGTCAATCATGCTAAAAGACAGCAGCAATGTGCTATTGCAATGTACTAGTGCTGTTACACTGCACTATCATGTAGGCATGGTATTTAATAAAATCCCTAAAAAGTTTTGTTTTCAAACACTTGATAAAAACTAATCAGGAGTAAATTGTATATCATACATTATATTATTAATATAAATAGGCTTGGGGTCACTTAATGTGCCATAATAAATTCAAGAAAGTGGCCATGTTGTATATCTACTATATACGTAAATATTAATTACCCACTCGGGTAATTAAATGGGACAACGTAGCATATAGATGAGGTATGTATTGTTAATATTTAAGATACAAATTTTAATTAATTTATAACCCTACTTTCCAATTCCATAGAAAGCTGAATCTTTCACAGATTAATATAGTAATATTATCTAGTAATTATTATTGAAAAAGTAATTAAAAACAAGAAAGTCTCAAAAAAAAAGACTGGCGATTGGTGTGGCACATAGCTTCCTCGCATCCTATCACGTAGTTTATTGATTTTATGCTTTATTTACAATTGATTTACAAGCCATTATTGCCTAATTAGTTAAATAATTTCCCCCGTTCTTTTAATCTGTTAAAATAATTTTGATTATTTACATTAATTAAAGTATTAATTTAGCAAAATTTAAGGAGCGCATACGGTTGAAATCAGGCTGCTTTCGACAAACCATAAAAGTTTCATACATATCAGATATGTACTTTTGAAGCTATAGGTGTAAATAAATGTATGTTTGTGCGCATGTGGAAGAGAAACAAATGAGCGTAGAAGGTTGAAACTCATATGGGACCAACAATGGGCTAATTAAGACCTACCGTACAAATTCCAATAAAACCAGATGAATAGTTTTTAAGACATGTGGTTCGCAAAAATTAAGTGACAGACAGACACGGAACCAAAAATGTTCCTTTATGTCAGAAATGGATTTCAGTATTGCAATTATTGAAACGGAGACCTAAAAAATGTTCGTTCTTTGGAACGATCACATAGCTTCTGTTACCTTGCTTGGAAGCAAAAATAGACAATAATGGCTTGTAAAAACATAAAATCAATAAAGTACGTGATAGAATGCGAGGAAGCTATGTGCCACACTAATTGCCAGTCTATTCAGATTTATTTTCATCAATATCACGAGAACTAGATTTTCCGGGTAAAAAACCTTTTAAATGACTTAACCATTTAAGTTAGATTCGTATTTAAATGGACTACAAATTAAAATCGTTGTGTCTATTCTCAAGAACTAATATTTTTACTAGAGGTCGACCAAGAAGTCATGAACACGGGAGAAACGGAAAGCATAACTTCGTTTAAAATCGGAACTTCCGAGTATTGCCGAAGTCAGTACAGTCGGGTGATAAGACAATAACCATTCCTAGTTTGTATGACATGCGCAGTTATGTCAAATCTCACGAATAAGAACAGGAAGGTTTCCAATCTGTTAGGTTTCCTGTTTTGTTTGTTTTTATACAGCACGAACTATAGTCACAACTCACAACTGATCTAAATCCAAATCAAACTCAGAAATAAAGAGGAAGAAAAAAAATAGATTAAGGAAAAAGAATAACGATTTAGATTTAAAGAATATTATTATGAATAATCAATAAATAATAATATAAAGATATTATCGTATATTATTAGTGATTTCTTATCAGGGACCCTGTTGCAAAAAATATTTAAAAAATATAGAAGTTATCAAAAATAAAATTATTAATAACAGAAGAACAACACTGTTTTTTGACCGTGGTCTATTATATCAAAAACTGACTGTACATGACGACACTAGCGCACTCCTCTCATTTCCATGACTTCTTGGTCGACCTTTAGAAGAACTAGAGTTATGACGAACTAGAGTTTTTAGGTACCACGAATTTAGATCTATTAAATTTATTTCTCAATTTCGTCAGAAAGTTTTCTTTTTCTGAACTTGTATGCCAAACTGTATCGAAATCGGCCTTGTACATTGTACAGACAGACATTTTTTAAACTTTTTAACTCGTCAAAACGATCGTTAATACTGGAAAGTTTCATGTTTTTATCTCGTTTGATTCAAAAGTTATTGGAACCGTACAGAGTGTCAGAGAGACAGACAGTCATACAGACATAGGAACGAAACTATAAGGGTTTATTATTTTTGGTTTTACAAACGAAACCCTAAAAAGGACTAAATATAAGTTGTATTTTTAAAAAAAAAAAAAAAAATGTATTAAACAATTCATAAAGAATATAATGAAAGAATACATCTGAGTAAAGAAATCCTAAGGTAAGTAAATGGGATGGGATGTGCTTGCGATAATTGGCTCAAACTAACAATGTCTGGCGTGATGGGGCTCAGTTTTAAACGCAAATTATTCTCAACGCAGGGCAGTCTGTTTCTTACTTGTTTTTGAGCTATATATAAGGGATGAAAAAAAAACAGCTTCACACAAGTAGGACGTTGAAAAGGGCAAGACACATCCCGTGAGTACAATCCTAACAACCGCAAATATTTATGTGGCGCGTACCACACAACACGATCCCGCGTACCACAGTTTGGGAACCTCTGGTCTAAATTAATTAAAAGAAAAATAATAGTTAAATGTTTCATCCCTAAAGACCAAAAAGAAAAAGAATATAACGAAATATAAGGGATCAACTAAAGAAAATAGACAAGAAACATAATAATAATAGCTGTTTTCAAAAAGGATTGAAAAGGCTTAGAAAACACAATCTGGATTCCAGAATAGAAGCGTTTTCATTAAGAAATGAATTCCATCCCAGTAAAAGCTGTATTGGCCTTGGACTAAGAACTTGGACTAAGAAAACAGGGCTTTCAATGCAGATCTAAATTTTCAAAACTTTTTCCATCCCCCCCCCTAAAAACATAGCTAAATATTATAAATGCAGTATTACTTAAAAAAAAAAAAAAACACTTCGAAATAAAAATAGAATAATATTTTCAATAGGAAAAAAAAGAGAATCATTTCTAAAATTCATAACTAAAAAAAAAAATAAAAAAAAAGAAGTAAATTTATAAAATAAAATTCATAATACTCCTAATAAATAAATCATTTTAAATATCTTAATTAAAAATTTGTCCAAAACATAAAGGTATAAATAAAAAGAATTAAATAATAAAATATATATATATTATTTTTTATTTAAAAAAATAAATAAATGTTTAAAAAATGTACAAAACTTTGTCAATTGAAGAAATAACATTTAATAAAAATAATAATAAATCTCAGTTTGTAAAAAATGTAATGAAATAATGTAAATATCGTATTTAATTTTATTATTCTACCACACTGCAATTTCTACGGTTAGAAAGAGTTATCGTATTTTCCAATTTAAACGTAATCTTCTAAACGTATCTACGTATCTTATACGAAAAAATAATAAATCATGTACATTTTTAAATATACCGGCATAACTTAATAAAAATTTAATTTAACATCAAGTATAATAAAAGAATATAGGGAAGCCCCAAAAATTCATTAGTCCCCAACTTCATCCTTATAAAGAAGGGGTGAATTTTAAGGAATTCATTTTAACGGAAATATGCCATGTGTGGCGTGTTACTCATGAAAGGGCGCCTTGACTACATATTATATATATTTGAACCAATTCTTCTTTGGGCCATGTGCCACTATGAATTGTTTTAAAAATAGTTTTTGAGGTATTTTTTATGCGTCACAAATTTTGTAAGAAAAAAATATTTTTCACGTGAAAATCGTACAATTTGTGGAAGAGTTTGATCTAGAGACTTTTGAGTAAATCCATTTAATGGCTTTTGTTTCACGCTATTACAAAGAAACGGTTTAACATTTTTAGCAAAAACAAGTTTCAAATGGCCGCCATCTTGAAATGGCTGAATGAATTGAAATCTTTACCATGCTTTGCGTTAATTTTTATTTTTATCTGTTTTCGACCTAGTTTTAATGTTTTAACTTTTGTGTTTAACGAAATGATGACGATGTTATGACGAAACCATTACGTGGCCAAAAAAAAAAAAAAAAAAAAATTGATCTATTTAAAATTTGTTAAAAACGTTTCCTATAACGTCTTTAGATAAGGTAAGAAGTCTTTGCCTTTAGTTATGTGATATTTGTTATTATTTTGTTGAGTTTATGTATCTAGATTTTAAGAACAAATTGTAATGAACAATTTTTTCGATGTTTTTAGGCATGAATATGCCCCGGAGAGGGGCGAAATAAAGCCAAATTTAAAGATTCACCTTACTTAAATTTCTTTATATTTTACCCTTTATCGACCCACAAACAACGAACGAAGTTGAAATGGCTGGTTTTTAATTTACATTGAAATTTAGTTGAATATAAATAAAACTTTTAAATGGACGCCATCTTGAAATGGTGGTTTTTAATTTACATTGAAATTTAGTTGAATATAAATCAAACTTTTAATTGGCCGCCATCTTGAAATGGATGGTTTTTAATTTAAATTTAGTTGAATATAAATCAAACTTTTAATTGGCCGCCATCTTGAAATGGATGGTTTTTAATTTAAATTTAGTTGAATATAAATCAAACTTTTAAATAGCCACCATCTTGAAATGGATGTTTTTAATTTACATTGAAATTTACTTGAATATAAATCAAACTTTTAATTGGCCGCCATCTTGAAATGGATGGTTTTTAATTTACATTGAAATTTAGTTGAAAATAAATCAAACTTTTAAATAGCCACCATCTTGAAATGGCTGGTTTCAAATTTACAAACTCTCAAAACAAGTTTTAACACACAATTAAAACCTAATTAAAAATACATGCAATTTAATTTCGCTATTTCATTAATTTCCTGCATGTTAACGAACTTGTCCTGTTTGTTAAATTGATAACGAACCTTTGTGTATACTGATAACACATATTAGCGACCTTAATGATAATATGCGCATGCGCAATCTATCCGAACTTCATTTGACATAAAACAATAATTATATATTATTTTAACCTACTTTAATAAAATAATAAGAAAATTAATTAATCTATTAGCATAACGTAACAAAATAAAAACAAGTACATTTTAAAATATACCAGAAAAATTTGTTTAAACTTAAATTTGATATTACATAATTTTTAAAAGGTAACATAATTTGGAAAAATACCAACTCTTTAGTAACAAAATACATTTTTTGCAAAGAAATATTTTTTTAATGCAAAGAGTAAATCTTCTAAGTTCGAAGCATTAATGATACATTGAAATATTGTATTAATCACATATAAAAACTGTATCAAATCATAGTACTTAAATAAACTAAACCTAATCAAATGTCACATTTATTATAAATTCGTAATTTATTTAATCACCTACTTTTTAGTTCCATTATATAATATCATTAAAATAACTAATACATTACAATTATTATAAATTTAAAGATAATTAATAAAATAATTATCTAACATAATATTTACAATATGGATTTAGAAAGGGACAGTTTTACATTGAGGGGATTATTAATTAATGATACTAATTAAATTAATTACATTATTTAAAGGCTAATTTTACATCCTTATTCCTACGTATCTAATTACAAATATATATTACAGAAAAAATATTAATCAATTAAAAATTCGAAATTAATTAACAGAATTCAATGAAAAGAAGGAATTTATAAAATTGCTTTATGATAATTTCATTAATTTATTATTTAAATATGGTCATTTTTTACAAATATTTAAAATAATAAAATGTTAAAATTTAAAATAATAGTTTATTTTTTTTTAAATTAATCTTAAATATATAGAAAGGAAAAATCTCTGAACAAAGGATCTCGCCTAAACCGTGCCATGGATATGCCCCCGTTTTGGGGACGGTTAGAGAAGAAAAATGAGCCCAAGATGGAGGGGAGTAGTTAAGGCTTTGTGCGCTCAAGGCACTCGAAAGGATCTAATTAAAAAAAAAGTAAATTCTAGATTGATGGAAAAAATGGCTGAACTGAAGGAGATGATACGATCGAAAATCGCCTGTTAACTTTGCTTAATTTATACACTTGAGAGATTATACTTTGTCAAGCAGTATATTTGTATGATTTAAACATTTGAGAAATTATTAAGTATGACTTGTTTATAGGAGAGTTGACATTCCTTTGTCAAAAAAATACGTTAGAGTGAGGCCCCAATATCTTTTCTAGAAAACCGGCTCATATTCTTCAGTTTTACCAAAACAATAAATAAAAAAATTAAGAATAATTATCGCTAGCTTATCTCAATTAATAGCTTTATCTGTAAACTATTTAACATCTTACTTTCGTAAGGTGCTTTTAAATGAGGTCCAAGGTACAGAAGTAATCTTTACATTCGTAAAAGTTAGTTAATCTTGGCAACATTTTGTTTTTATTTAATAGGAGAAAAGACAATCAGTGAATTAGAAGATGTTTGATCAATTGAGGGCTAATAGGAACTTAATCTTAAACAATTAGGCGTTGTTAAGAATTATTAAAACTCTAGATCACTATCACATTAATAATTATAAAAAAAATGTAAGACTTAGATGTTTAATAGCGGCAAACGCTCTGATGCATACAGATTTACTCAAATACTGAAGAGGTACTGGTTAGCTAATTTAAAAACTTACAGAAGATGGCAAGGTTTGTTGTTCTTGAACGAATACTGATTTTCAACAGATAATTTCCTTCAATTCTTTACTATTATGTATTACCTTACCAACAGAGAGAATCTATTAGGTGCTGTTAATCTGCAATAATTTTAATCTCTTACAAGATATAGTAGGGTAGGTTGATATTAAACTGGAATTGTTCTGATCTCACACAAATTTATTACACGACCATCATCCACAAAGGACGATTGATAAATTTACTCATAGGCTCCCATGAGATGGCTTTGGGATGATCACTTTTGAACTACTATGGCTTTCGTCAAACCTTTTCGCCATTTTCATACCCCATCACCTTGTGCTATGGCGCAGTATTAGAAATTTTACTACTGTTATGCTTAATAATTTTGTGCTATGGCATTATCAGACGTTTCACAACTGTCTTCTTACAGATGATGACAAGATTAGCTATTCTTTACCTGCATTTGCTCTTTATTACCTAACTATCACTAGCAGAAGATAGTAAATATAATTCCTCTTGAGCTGGAATGTTCTAATACCTAAAAGGCGGATAGGCACACATCAAGTGCGCAGTCGTACACAGGATTTGTAAACGAATGCGAAATTGTGTGATTCATTGAAAACATTCAATTACATAGCACAATTATTAGCAAATAAACAATTCTTCGTAGACATTTGGCCGAGTTCCTGACATAACCCGGAACATCGGCGAACGCGAATACGGTAACCATACAAAATCATCGTGTTACCAAACGTTAAGCACACTTGGTGTGTTCACGGCTTAACAGTTTTTAAGGTTTATCGATATTTTATTATTTGTCGGTATTTCTCTTACTCTATCAAATACTACCTTCAGATAAGGGTAAGGCTAGGTGTTCTTGTTTTGCAATAACTGATCATTTTATACATTTACCTTCCGGCGGGAGAAGAATTTAACTTAACTGCCTAGTTTTTACGGTGCTAAGTTAAGGGCCGAGCCAAGGGAGTTATAGCATGGAGTTATGACCTAACTCCCTGTAAATTCAGTGCAGCCAACTTAATTCTAGTAAAAGAATACGTTTATAATAGTAATAGTAAATTTAATACGTTTAAACGGATTTTATGAAGATTTAAGTTGGCAACACAGTTATGCAATTACAAACATGACTCGCAATCAGCTGTTTTGAAATATTTCTTTGTTTTGTTTTAGAACACTCGGTGTTATGAGTAAATGCTCTATTAATTGTGTTGTTTTTAGTTAAATTTATTCTAATGTAGGACTTTAAAGTTATATCTTTCATGTTAGTTTTAAACATTTGTTATTTAAAAGCTATATTGTTAATTTTTATGAATTTGTGTGTAAGATAAATTACCATTATATGGAAAAATGTTTTCGATGTTATAGGCCTGATGATGACCAGGTATGGTCGAAATATAGCCGAATTGGGATAGTGAAGTGAAGTTTTTATTAAACACCCTAGATTGACTTAACCAAACAGTATATAATAGATAGGGACAAAAGAAAAATAAAGTTAAATTTATTGGTTATTTTTTAATTTAAATATAAAATGAAGTAAAATAGATAAATAAGGAATATCTTGTGTTATAAATTTGTATGTTTTTTCTCCCTTCTGAAGGTAAAATCTTGTACGCACCACGGGAGCAAAAAGGCAAAATTCCCAGAGCAATACTTAATTCATGATTCCTTTGGCTTTCACCTTAGGAATCAACTTTATTGCTCAGGGAATTATGCCTAACTTTACTCCCTTGGTGCGTAAATAACTGTTCTTTTTCAACTGCCACTTTAAGAGGATGAAAAGGTTAGTTGCTCCTTAGCTAAAGCACGTGTATCTCTAACTTTTACCCTACCACAACTTTTAACTGTATAACGGCAAGTTGCTTTTAAGCTGCAAAACTCTTGTCTCTGTTTTCATACCATCACTTAAGGAAGATGGTAAGACTGTTTGCTGCTGTACTGCAGCAAATTATCTTTTACCCTACCACACATTCTTACTGAATAAAAGCAAGTTGCTCTTAAGCTGCAATAATCTTGGCTCTAACAGTTTTCTAACCATCACTTTTGGAAGATGGTAAGATTGTTTGCTACTGTATTGCAGCAATTTAATTTTTATCTTACCACAACTTCAAACGGATTAAACAAAATTGCTTTTGACCACCCATTGTTTTGTCTCTAAAATATTTCTAATTTTCATTTAAGGAATATGGTCCAGTTATTGCTCATAAACTAAAATGATTCAAATTTAATTATCCGATCTCACATATTTCCTAGAACATACCAGCAAAAAAATCTTTAGAATTGGTATCTCATGAGGTTTAGTGACTCTTTTCAAAAGCTTGTAGAACCTCATAAAGTAGATGAGATTAGGCGTGACCTTAGATTTGTAGAACTACAAATCTATACTCTTCAAACAACTAGAAAGTTTCAATCTTCATTAGAATCTTGCCTAGGAAACATCAAACAACTAGAAAGTTACAACTCTTCATTAGACACATACCTATAGGAAATGTCAAACACCTAGAAAGTTACAACTCTTCATTAGACACATACCTATAGAAAACATCAAACAACTAAAAAGTTTCAATCTTCATTAGAATCTTGCCTAGGAAACGTCAAACAACTAAAAAGTTACAAATCTTCATTAGACACATACCTATAGGAAACGTCAAACAACTAAAAAGTTACAACTCTTCATTAGACTCATACCTATAGGAAACGACAAACAAGAATGAAGAGTTGTAATGTCCTTGTACAACTCTTCATTAGACTCATACCTATAGCAAACCTCAAACAATTTGAAAGTTACAATTCTTCATTAGAATCTTACCTATAGGAATTATCAAACAACTAAAAAGTTACAATTCTTCATTAGAATCTTACCTATAAGAAACATCAAACAACTAAAAAGTTACAAATCTTCATTAGACTCTTACCTATAGGAAACATCAAACAACTAAAAAGTTACAAATCTTAATTAGAATCTTACCTATAGGAAACATCAAACAACTAAAAAGTTACAAATCTTCATTAGACTCTTACCTATAGGAAACATTAAATAACTACTACATTACAACTATTCATTAGACTCTTATCTATGGGAAACATCAAACAATAAAAAAGTTATAACTCTTCATTAGAATCTTACCCACGTATTTCAAACAATGAAAACTTAAAATAGTAAAATAAAATTTACATCTTCAAAAAACACTGATACATCATATACTCCATTACATTCTTAAGATTAGTTAGAAATTGCTTTATTAATTTTATTTTACTTATAAAAATAAGATATCTACATTACACTTATTAAACATTGTAAAAAATACATAAAAATGTAATACAGACAAATACCCTTATATTATATATAATATATAGTTACATGTTATTAATTAATATTAGAATTAAAAAAACACAGATATATAAATATATATATATATATATATATATATATATATATATATATATATATATATATATATATATATATATATATATATATATATATATATATATATATATATATATATATATATATATATATGAAAGTTATAGAAAAAACGTATTATTTAAATAAAACATACATATGTACAAATTTACAAGTAAATTTAAAATGACTAAAAAGTTTTAAAATTTAAAATATGCATTTCTTAGTCCACACACTCAAATTTTGTTTTTCTTATTTACCCTGTTTCAAATATTTAGTTCTTTATATGATGTAAATATTCTTTGTTAGTTACTTTTAAAAGCCCCTTTAACTAGTAATTAAAAAGAATAAATAAAGAAAAGTAACTAGTAACTGTAATAATTTTGGAATAAGTTGCTTTATAATTTGTATCTTTATCTACATAATAGCTATCTACGTACCTAGAGCATTAAGGGCGTTATTACAGGCCGAGGGCGAAGTTTGAAAGAACGAGTACGTTTAACGCCCGAGGCCTGTCATGGCACTTACTGCTCGTGGAGCGTACACTATTTTATCGCCCACCACATTTAAACCAATTGCAAAACACGTAAACTATTTTGCCGTAATCTTCAAAAACAATAAATGCATATTAAGTTTAAATCAGTACCAAAACAAACCGCAGTTATAAAAATATTGATTGTTTACAAATTGAACAGCTGACGCTTAGAACTACTAGCGCTTCTTGCACTCCGTGGCCCGGCCAGGAAGCAGCCGCTTCTCGAAATACTAGTGGCCCTGTAATGAAAAAGCATGCATTTTTACAGGCCCCAGGGCTGTAAAATGGAACTTTACCGGCCGCTTAGGATTGGAATGTTTACAAGTGGAGGGCGGTAAATTACAGTTGGACATCTATTAGCGGACTCCTTATATTAAAAAAAACCTAATACTCATAATATTAGTTTAAATTTGAGTATAGAGAGTAAAATTTACAATCACCACTTAGCAAGAAAAAAAAAAAAAATACATTAGATGTCACGAATAAATTGACCACGTCATGAAGAATTCATCACAGCATTTATACTGAGACCAACAGCGGAAGCCTATGTAAGAGTATGACATATAAATAGTAAATGTATGCACCATAGTATATTACGTCGTGAAGTATTATTAAGGTAAGAGCGCTATACTGGAAATATAGAGGCCCGTGGTTCAAGTCCTGGAATCTATTTTCTCTGTCTATCTCCCGTAGTTAATAATAATTATAATTTGATTTAAAGTATTATTTAAGTAAAGTACATAATTACTTTTCATGTAACCAAAAAAAAACAAAAAAAAAAAACTTTCAAGTACGGACTTAACATTAATGCTTATCATAACGTGATTTTCAAAAATAAAACTAATAAAAATTAAGTTAATTTATCATTGCATAGAATAAAATTACTTCCCAAGTCACTTAACCTAGATTATCTTAAGATTAAGGTTACTTCACATTTAATTAAATAAAAGTTATTTGGTACGCTTTAAATAGTTACTCCCCTCTTTTTTAGAATATAAATAAATATAAGTATTTATACACTCGTTAGTAACCATAACCATTAAGAAAAAGGGGAGTTTAGTCCAATGTACTTTGGGACAAAAGAATATCACACTTCTGTTTTTATAAGGGGAGTAACAGTCTAAAGATAAAAATTCCGTACACCTTCTTTAGATTGTTACTCCCTTCTATTTTTAACAAGAAGAGTAACAGTCTAAAGAAGTGCCAGTTATTATACAGTTAATCGTTAGTCACTATTAGCTATTATTAATATATTTTTTTTTTGAAAACAAAGTAACTCCTAAGTTAACATTAAATAATTTTACATTAAAATTATTTAGATATTTAAATATTTAGAGTTTATAATATATTCATGTGTAGTAAAGGATATTATATAATTATACATTTACCGTATACAAAAATCTATTTACAGAGTTACATCTCATTCTTCATGAAATAAAATTATTTTCGTAGTTATTAAAGTATAAAAGTAGTAGCTTATTAATTAAATTAGTTAGTTATCAGCGAGTACTTTGCATGGGACACAAATTGTATTACACGCTAAACAAATTTTATTTTACAATATGTTCTGTTAAATTTAATAGGTTTTTTGAGGAGTACAATTATTTTACATGCTAAATAAAAAATACGACTTAACAGTAAGTCCCTTAAAATTTAGTAGTATATATTTGTAGTAGAACAACTATACAGGCGAAATAAATTTACAATATGTCACTTCAGATTTAGTACTTTTTTTTATAAAGAACGATTACTTAAAATGCTAAATAAAGTTCCTTGACACAAATAGAATAAGTTCCTTAGCTTTACTGTAAGATACTTCACATTTAGTACTTTTTCTAGAGTAAAATTACTTTAAAATTTAAATAAAATTACACAACTTTAAGTTACTTTCAATAAAGAAACAAATAATTAAACAAAAACTTTACACTAAATTCCTTATCATTTAGTACTTTGTATAGAATAGTGTAGTTCTTAAAGGTACTATACAAAATTACTTACAGCAAGTAAATTAAAATTTTGTAGTAAAGTAAAATTAAAATTTAATTTAAAACAAATTACAAAAAAAAAATTTTTTATTCAGAATTTTATATTATACAAGCATAACGTTAATTTACAGTGTATTAAATTATACTTTATTGTAACCTTATAAGAGGAATATAGTTAAGTTAAAACAGAAAAACTTAAACATAAATAAATGCTATTTTTTATAAATAATAAATAATATTGATATCAATCAATAATATAGTAAAAAAAAAAAAAAATAATAATATAAATGTAATACATACTAAAAAAATTTTATTACTACTAACACCTAATTAATTTATTATTTAGTTTTTACTCAATCCATTTTATTTTTTGTTTGTTCTATGCATAAAGAATACCTCATTTTTCAGTTAATCATTGTAATATGTTTTATCTACGATTGATAAAAATATAAACATTATATCTCTGTTTAGATGCGTAGAAAGTGATTATTTACGTACTTGTATTCATTGCGTATGCGCGTCTCATGGTTCTGAAGAATTCCTCTTATTTACCACGCTGGCGCGGTAAAGAAGAGGAATTCTTCAGCTTTACGCACGATTAGCGAGTTTGTTTACATTTAACAAAACTAATTTGCTATTATTTTATTAAAGTAACTGTTTATATCGAGTTTTTAGTGAAAAACAATGAATGAATCAAGTGGCTTTGACGAAAATGTAGAGAATAATACTCCTCCAGAAATAATTAAATCGGCAAAAAATACAACTCAAGATTAATGACATCTTTATCAAGAGAAGAGATACGAACTTACATACAGCAAGTTTATTTTTTTTCTGTATTTATTATTTAAATCTAACAATCGTAGATAAAGTACGGTACGCGACTCGTGGGAAAACGGCATTTTGCATTGCTCGTGTGGTTTTACTACCCTCGCTGTCGCTTGGGTGCAAACTCCACACTCGCATGCAAAATGCTACTTTCCACAATCGATGCGAAATGTACTATTCTTAACTTATGTCGATGATATAATTAAGCTGGAGGATAAAGTAGGATCTGGCAGAAAATAAAAAAAAAAAAATTACACATTAGTAAATTAACTAATGTACGGTAATTAATGTCGTAAGGTAATTGACAATTAATTTCCTTTATTTGATTATAAATCATAACTGCTGCCATTTATTTTTTACCCTTTGATGAACTTAATATTTGTACCGAAACGTCGGTTAATTAATTATATTTTCTTTAAATATTTTAATTATTTAATGACCTTCACCATTAACACGGTTTATTTAAAATGATGGTTACTATTCACATAGTTAATACACAAAAAAATCAACAAATAAAAATAATAAGAACAAGAATATAATAAGAAAGTGTTAAGTTTTAAAATTCCAGTTTTTTCTTTTAATTCATTTTTTTTTTAATCTGTATTAGTAAATGAAGTTTATATCTCCACTGTATAGAAATGATTTGAAAATTAAGTTATTGTAAGTTTAAAAAGATCATTAGAGCACACAATGAACAATGAAGGGATAAAGATATAAAGTGTCATGGTGTACGAAGGGTACTGTGTATTAAAAAATAAAGCTCATTTAAGATATGAAATCCCTCCAAAAATAATAAGCACTTACTCAGTTGAAAAAAAAAAAAATAAATAATAATAATATCAGGCTTGTGTTTATAGAAGAAATGCTATCAGCATTAATTGAATTTAAAAGTAGAGAGTATATAACTTTAAACAGAATCGTGATTGGTTTTAAGCTAACACCGATAGTAGCTTCAAAAAGAGAATTAATTTTTGTCAACTCTGGAAAATCGAAAAAATAAGGTATAGGAAGGCAATGATAGCTCTAGATTTTGACATTTGGATGGTCGGCCAACAAGGCAAAAACAATGTTACTAGTGGAGGAACCTGGCCCTTAGGATAATTAATTTAGAAGGCCTAGTGGCTTTATTCTTTCCCTTCCAAAGGGTGGCCAGCTTGAGTTTCAAAAGTAAATTCTCTTCTTGATGCTACTGTATAATATCAATAGGCTACAATTTTAATATATATATTTTTCTTAAGGCGTTTTTCATTTAAAAAAAATGAATTTGTTGCCTCAATAACCAACTTTGGAAAGAGCCTACTTTATAGTATAGTTTAAGTTAATTTTAACACTAGATTTTAAGTAGAACTATTTTAGTGTGGTTTACCTGCACCTGCAAGCACTATAATAACCATCCTTTATATGGTAAGATAGGAAGTAAACATAAAAGAACACAAACAGATAAAGGAATAAAGTGTCAAGGTGTGTAAAGGCAGTACAAAATTAAGGTATTAAGATATAATGCACTGAGTTATACATATGAGAAATCTCTGACAGATTTAGAATGTGCGCAAATATTGTTTTTAAATTTCCTATCGGTCAGGAGTATAAAACACGACAAATAAATTGGTACGTAGGCTTCCGTGGGTAGATTCCTCATAAACAGCTTGGGTTTCCGGTGAAATCCGCGTCACGATGGGTTTGAAGTCCGACGTTTCGCTTCCACGCGCGGTTCGCGTTCTCCTTCGTGACTCAGATTTCACCGGAAACCCAAGCTGTTTATGACGACAAATAAATGTCTGATTTAAACCAATATTCAATCAGAGATATACCAATAATATAACTCTTCATAACAAAATATTGAGGAACCTTGATTAACCGTCATTCTAATCGAAGGTCATGCTAATTGAAAAGACGGCAAGGGAGAAAGGAATAGTTATTTATGTAACTAGGCTGCAAAATGGAATTTTGCTGACAAGTTTTTAAGTTTTATTTCCGAGCCGAAGGCGAGGATAGGATAAACAAATTATAGGATAAACAAATTATTTTAGAGGATAGGAAATTTACTTTTTTACTGACAAGGCGAAGCCGAGTCAGGAAAATTACATGTTGACTGCAGAGGCGAAGCCGAGGCAGGAAAAAGTTTATTACCTGGTAAGGTGTAACCCAAGCAGGAAGCAGGTAATCTTTAAACGAGTCAGGAATGTTTCCTTTGCTGCATAGATGCACACTATATTTTATCTACTAACGGTAGAAAATCTACACTAATTATTATATTCCCTTTTTAATATATAAAAGATTTAAAGAAATTAAAGTTGTAAAAAAACGAAAGTTTGAGTCATCATGAAAACAAAACAAAGGCAAAACGAATTCACAGTGTTGCCACTATTTTTTAATAACAGCTGTTTTTTTTCTCAATTTTTAGAGACTTTTAAAAATAGTCACTGTAAAATAATAAAATTTGTTTTATTACTATAATTATTTAAGTTATTTTCACAAAATATTACGCTTAAATATATAAAAATGAGCAATGTGGGAGAGTTTATAACCTGCGATGTAGTAACCTTTTTGTAGTAAATTTTTTTTAAAATGTTACAGCCTGTGTGTTATTTTGCTGACACTTGATTATTTTGCTGCGTGTTTTTTTTGACATGTTACAAAAGAATCAAGAAAAATGACATTTTGCAGATTGAAAACAGTACAAAATGCTTACTTTTGCTGCCGTGAGTAGATAAACATAGTTATTTGATTAAAAAATAGCTTCCTTATTAATATAACCATTACGTGAGAGTGGAGGAACGCGCGGAATCGAAGAAAGGTGGCGTGGGTTGACGGTTAAGTGAATCGAGAATCGGTCTAAGTGAGACGAGTAATCGAGGTTCCAGTGTTCTTTATATATGTTAAGCACACTCAATACACCTGACATAATTATCTTCTGTTGTTGAATAAACCAGGCTATAATATTTAATTTTCAATTATCTCTAGGTCTCTAAAGATCTTGATCTATGTCTCTAAAGATCTTGATCTAGGTCTCTAAAGATCTTGATCTAGGTCTCTAAAGATCTCGATCTATGTCTCTAAAGATCTTGATCTATGTCTCTAAAGATCTTGATCTAGGTCTCTAAAGATCTTGATCTAGGTCTCTAAAGAAATGAGTTTCCTTAACAACAGAGTACGGTTTACTAACCTTTCTTATAAGCTTATCGGCTTATTATTCTAAGAGTATAAAGGAAGATAATATCCTTTATGGACAACATATTTCTTATAACGAAGTGATGGTACATTTATAACTAAACCTAACTAAGAAATGTCACAAAACTGAGGAGATCAGCCAAGTGCCAAAAAGACTCCTGATGTCAGAAATTTTTGCATCTTCGAACTGCTGAAGATTCACACAGTAGATGCTTGATGTCCGTTTGGCTGAAGAGGTGGTACTGGCTTGGGACCGAGATCCAATGAGGTTAGGGTGGTTAGTACGGAACCGCGGGGGCCACCCTGGGCACCCTTGGAGCCACCCGTACACCGGCCCCCGCCCGCCATACCTCCGGCCCAACCAACCCCAGCTCCTTTATATTTGGCTGCCCTTTCCGTACACAGCCCATACCTGGAAAATAGTTATACCTTATCCACTTAATTATGTAATTGAACAATTAAACCATCATACAGTGTTTAGATATATAATACTAATATTTACAAAATCATTAAGGAAAACATCATCGGGGAAGCAGAATTTTATAGGAATTAAAAGCAGGTCAAATCACCTCAAAAACAAAGTTGTAATAATTCAATAGTGTAGGTTTACGCGGCCAAAGTTAGGTTTTAATAATGGTTAAATCGGTTGTCTCCACTGAAAATTTTGTTCCTTGTCATTTAGATATTACTTGCTATTCTTCAGATGTACTCAAATTTAATTAAGAGTTACTATCTAATTTTTCTTTTCCTTCCCAATAGAGTTCTTCAAGAGGCCCTTCCAAAATTGTCGTTCCCATGCTAGTATTCTCATAATTGAAACCGATTGTCCCTACTTCAGTCTGAATAATTTTCCCCAGTCTCCCTCTTGGTCTCCGTCCTGTCAGTCTTGTTTTCATCGCGGTATTGATCTAAACAAATTTACTGTCAAAACTTTATAATCAATCTTTAATATAGATTTATTTTAATCTCAAAAGTTTTAATCATTCTTAAACTAAAGCAGTATAGTTATATAAAACTAGATCTTCTGGAGAAGACAGTATTAGAGTTTTTGTGAATCCCAAAGTTTGAGACCCATAGAGGGCTCATTCTAAAGGAAATTGCTTATGGCTATGGAGTCATTTGCAACTGCAACTGGTTCGAAATGTTGGGATTCCCATAGATCATAGTCATTTGCAACTGCAAATGGTTCGAAATGTTGGGTTTCCCACTGATTATAGAGTCATTTGCAACTGCAATTGGTTCGAAATGTTGGGATTCCCACAAATTATAGTCATTTGCTACTGCAACTGGTTCGAAATGTTGGGATTCCCACAGATTATAGTCATTTGCTACTGCAACTGGTTCGAAATGTTGGGATTCCCACAGATTATAGTCATTTGCAACTGGTTCGAAATGTTGGGATTCCCACAGATTATAGTCATTTGTAACTGCAACTGGTACGAAATGTTGGGATTCCCATAATCTCTGACTTTGTCTACTTCAGAAGATCTAAATCTAAGAGCTGTAATAACAATACTGTAATGCAACTCTCGGATGTAAAAAGTATCAGTCACCTACTTCGTCTTACATTAGACTTACATCTTTACTAGTTTATTTACTTTTGTAGCAACTTGGTATTTTGGAAAGTCAAAGTATGACATGTTTAAGACTAGGTTAGTCTTCTTAATAGGGTATTACCATTCAAGATCTCTCAAACACAGCTTTCCTTCACAATCATTTTATTTAGTACATATAATTTTACTCACGGTAATTATGATAATAAATAGAAGATGAAATAACACTTACATCTGAAACAACTAAAAGAGGGATTTTCAAGCAATTACAGTTTTTAAGCATGCTATTTTATTGGGATTTGAGTCTAAAACCACAATCCAAACTATTGAGATGAACAATAGACACATTTACAAAATTATCTCAAGGAAATAGGGACTACAGAATGTCTAGAACATTAAAATAAAAATTGGAAGGGAAACAGTAAAATTAAAATCTTGACTATTCCAACACGCATTATGTTTTCAAGTTGTTTAAACATGCCAAAAAGGGGCTTTTGATATCAAAAATAAAATTTGTTTCATTATATTTTCACAATCAATAGTAATGCTTAGGTTTCCTGAGCAGGAGAAAAGTTTTGGCACAATAAATTCTCATGCGAAAACTCTGATTTTTATTTTAACCTAACTCCTAGAACAGCAAAATAATTTGTTTGTGAATTTGTGTGGCACGTAGTTTCCTCGCATCCTATCACGTACTTTATTGGTGTTATGATTTACAATCAATTATTTAATGACTTATAATGTTTCCCCCCTTTTGCTTCCGAGCTTACCAAAGGTAACGGAAGCTATGTGACGGTTCTGAAGAACGACATTTTTTTATGTTTCCGATTAAATTCCAATACAGAAATCCGTTTCAGACAAAAGGGACAATTTTTGGTCCCGCTTCTGTCTGTATTATGTCGCTTAATTTTTGCGAAACAACATATTTTTAAAAACTATTCATCCGATTTTAATGAACTTAGGATGGTAGATCATAATTAGCCCATTGTTGGTCATAAATAAGTTTTAACCTTCTGCGCCTATATATTTCATTTTACACTTATTGCCTATTGCTTTAATTTAAAAGTACTCATCTAATTTTAAGAAATTTAGATAGTGTCGTAAAGTAATAAATGTATGTTTGTGCGCATGTGGAAGAGAAAAAAAATGAGCGCAGAAGGTTAAAACTTATATGGCACCAACAATGGGCTAATCTGACCTACCACCACCAAGTTTCATTAAAATCGGACAAGTAGATTTTAAGATTTGTTGATTCGCAAAAATTGAATGACACACACACGGGACCCAAAACGTTCCCTGATTTCTGAAACTGATTTCTATTTTGGATTTTTTGAAATCGAAGACTTAATAAATTTTCGTTCTTTAAGACGATCACATAGCTTCCATTAAGCATTTACATAGCTTCAACTCGGTAAGCTCGGAAGGAAAATTAACAAAAATCTCTTTTGATATAGACTCGGATAAAAATATTTACAAAGTTTAACAACATTTGAACTGCTTGAGAATGAACTGAATTCTAGAAAATGAACTTAACTAGAGGGAAATATTTTAGGACTTGAGGTCACTAAAGTTATGTTAGAGACTCGGTAACTTTTTTCTACAGCGAAACCTTTTAGTACATAATACATGAGGTTAACTCAAACTTGACAATTAGCAACAACTAAACAAACACCGAGTTAGTAAGTTAGTAACAAAGTTATATTAGTATCATTAATTAGTACAGTTATACACAATACAACTTTACCACAACTACTTTGTTTCAAGATAAGTACATAACAACACTGTTTTCGAGAGAAGTTCAGCGAATATTGAAAATCATCGGAGGAACAAAGAATGGAAGTAAACCACCTTTATAATCAAGCATTCTCCGATATCGAAATTTCGCTTTTCTTATAAACTTACTATAATTTAATGTCACAAAATAGGAAGGAAAGAGAGAGAAAAATAGGACCGATAAAACTCGTACTTAATCATAATATGTTTTCTTGAATTATTAACCCAAATTTTACCATAAAAATAATTCCTCCCAAACAGGAATCGACCTCTCACCCTTCTCATTTATACCTATTTTCCGAGGAATTAGATTTTTCCGGGAAAAATATATTTGATATGGTTTAATTACTTATTTGGTTAGATGCTTATTTAAATGGATTACATTTAGTCCAAGTGATAGCGGCAAAAGAGTGTCTGACTAACATCAAGCGAGCATTTTGTGTATGTGTCAATTTTTTGTGTCTCCCAAGAATATGCGGTCGGCAAAGTTCGTCTGCAGGGCATAGTTTGGCTGGTAGACGGAAAAAATGCCTACGGAAAAAATGCCCACGGAAAAAATGTCCAAAATAATTAAACTTTAATGTTTAATGGTAGTTTTTAAGTATGTATAGTTAGTTTATTGTTAAAGCTAACAAATTGTAACCTATTTTTAAGTAGAATAGCCATTAGGGGACTTAAGATCTTCTTTAGGGTATATAATAAAGTAATCAACCTTGCTATTCTATATATATGCTTCAAATAGCAATGTTGATTACTATAAATATTATATACCCTATAGACTATAGACCTTATATACAAGTAAGTTGAAAAGAAAAGTTATTAATTTAAACGACGTTGACTAATATTTAATCAATGGATGTAAATAAGGAGATGTGATCACAGAAGTTACAGTTTTTATAATTTCCATACATTTCTGTGTACTTAAAGTACATTAAGGTAACCTTATCTAAGAGATCATTAAAAAACACTTGATTAATTTCCATTTTCAAGAGGAAATAAATATAATATAGAATTAACCGAAAGTATAAATACGTTTTTGACGTAAGTATGGCGTATGGGATATCGTTGGAAGCGGTAAAAAATAAGGAAACAATATAAAAGACCGTTTTGGACGTTTGACCTATAGCCAAACTCAGTTTGGCTATAGGCTGCCATTGGTAGGTAAGTTATCCAAATCAAAGAGGTCAAACTAAAACCAACTTGATTTTTGGTTTACTAACTTTGAACTCAGGATCATGAAAATCACTTTGTCTGCCAAAATGAGCAGGACAAGGCCTCTCTCCACCGGTTTGTTTTTTTAACAGCTTAATGCCAAGCTATATTAACTTTCCAAGTTATGTTAACATGCCAAGCTATGTTAACTTGCCAAGCTATGTTAATTTGCCAAGCTATGTTAACTTGCCAAGCTTTGTTAACTTGCCAAGCTATGTTAACTTGCCAAGCTAAGACAAACTTTGCCAACCGCATATTCTAGGAGGGCACCACAAAATTAACTCGAACACAAAATGCTAGCTTGAAGTTAGTCAGACACTTTATTGCACGCTCTGGACTAATTTTAAAATGAACCGTTTTTTCATAGCTTTTAAGGAGTTGTGCGCCCAAATTTAAAGATAATTATCTCTTCTCGGGGTATTCTTTTCGATACCAAATTTAATCAAAATCGGTCCAATAATTTAGGTTTCAAGCGTCTGAACGACGATAAACACACTTTTTTTTTTTAAATCCGAAACGTTTTTGAAGTACATTAGCAATAAAAATACTGTGTTTGCACACTGCAATTAGCTACACAATTTGTGTGAGTGAGAGACACCAAGGGATGTGCCACGCAAAAAATGGCACATAGGAACTGTTCCAACATCAGACTTAGTTCATCAAGATGTTGGCTCGGCATTACGCTATGTCCTGCATCGTCACTCACACAAATTGTGTTTCTGAAGTAATATGTTAACCATATCTCATTCACACCTATAATACCCATCAATAGGCAACTTATCAGAAAACAAATATTTTAACCCCACAAAAGTTAATCCTTTGTTTACAAGGGATGGTTTTTCGGGACTTCCCAATATATTTTCCCTGTATTTGGGTTATAACACACATACAAGTTTGGGTTATAACACATATGCAAAGTTTTATATTATTGCGTCGGGTACTTTACAAGTGCATTAACGACCTCTAGACAGACAGATAAACGCAGGAAATAATTATAAGGGTCCTTAATTTTGGTTCTGGACCTTAAAAATCATGAAATTTTGCAGGCATATTGGCATATCCGCTCCTGGATGTAAACAAAGAAATATAATAATATTTAGAGCTCTTGTTTACACCTTGGAGTATACACGGTCTAAACTTTTACTGCATTTTTGTGACATTGCAGTAGGACTTAAGTTGAGCAGTCCCTAGACCATCAATATAATTCCTTAAAAAGCAATAATATTGAATAACATCTTATTTTTACTTTCTCATAAAAAAGAGAAAGAAGGTATTTTGTTGACGCGAAAATTCTATTTTGAGATTTTGATGGATATACACGTTTTGAGTCTAAAAAAGTAGTTTTAAAAAAAATGTCTACCTGTTGTCTGTCTGTGCAGACGCCTGGAACCTAAACTACTTGGCCGATTTTGACGAAATTTGGCATAAAGTTCAGAAAAATTATTAAAAAACGTTAAAACAAATTCTTTCTCGAAAACGGTTCCGACGATGTTTATTAAACAATTCTAAAATGTAGTCCATTTAAATACAAATCCAACGATAGCCGTTTTCTCGAGAAAAATCTAGTTCCTGAGAAAACAGCTTTAAACGCGGACGGAGAGGGACAGGGTTCGATTTCCCGCCGAGGAGAAGTTATTTTTATGATACTTTTTTGATAAAATGTTAAATAATAATTAAATGCACCTAAGAAAACTAATAAATGAAAAACACTAGGCTAAGTAATTATGAACTTGTATATGAGAAAGTTTGTCTAAGTTTTCTCGGATCGATTTTTTTTAAAAAGGTCTTTTAATCGAACAGTCTGTAAATAACAGACACTTAATATTATTGGCAAATCTTTTAAATGTTGCACCAAAAATATTGATCGACTAAGTTTAAATAGTCACTAACTATTTTACAACAAATTAAACTAGGCATCGCGTGGCTCTATCATTGAAGCGAGCGTATTGCAATAAAATACTGAATATTGAAATTTGTTAATCATGATGAATGTCATAGTTGAAGATAAGTGGAAGAGTGTAGTGTGGGATAGAGTGGGGGTACTCGGTACAAAGCTTTACTTCATAACAAACCTACACACAAAACGACTATAAGAATCTTAACCACCCGGAATAGCTTTTAAACTAATATTATAAATGTATCACTTCATTACTCAAATACTACTGCTTGTATCACGTTGAAATTTTACATACTTGTTTCAATTGTACTTTAGACGATGTACATGAAGTTTTATTAAAATCGTTACGTTAGAACGTAAGATATTGGTAAAAAGGTTGTTTTCTCTATTTTAAACGTTTAGGTCCACTTTAATAGTTTTAGCGATCTTTATTAATTCATAGCGGTGTCGTTGTTGGTTTTACTAAAACATGTTGTTTGAAAAAAATGTTCGTCTCATCGAGTAGGTGATGATAGAATTTTTTCCCGTCCTGAAATTCCAATTTTAAATTTGAAGCTCACGTTTACGCGAGCATTGCGCGCGAACTCTTGGACGGATCACGCTGTCCAACGAACTTAGCCTGAGTATTAGTAAAAGGAAGATGTATACCAAATTTCAACAAAATCGGTCAACTTTTACTCAAGTTATCGTCGGACACGTAAACGTTACACACAGACAGACAGACAGACAGACAGACAAGATGCATATTTCGTTGAATGTAAGAAGCTCGCTTACGCTCGCTTCAATTATTTTTTTGAAAAGGTCTTTTAATCGAACAGTCTGTAAATAACAGACACTTAATATTATTGGCAAATCTTTTAAATGTTGCACCAAAAATATTGATCGACTAAGTTTAAATAGTCACTAACTATTTTGCAACAAATTAAATGCAGAAAAGTTAATATAAAGTTAATTAAGGGAATTAAGAAAAGGAAGAGGAGAGAAATGAAGAGAAAAACGTCTCTCCGCGAGAAGTAACTTAATTTTGCAAAGTTGGCTTTAAACCCCCCCAGACGTATAACTTAAGTCTTAATTGTCCGGTGAGACGAGAAGAAAGGTGAAAAAACTTTAGTAAAGGTAAAAATGCTTAAGTATTTAATTACTAAGTAATTAATTTTTTTTTTTTTTTTATCTTTGTGAATATATTTTTTAACTTTTCATTAAAAATGTTGAGAGTATAATTAATATATCTCTAACTAAATAATAGAATATTAAAAAAATTCAAAATTATTTTTCTTTTTTTAATCAAATTGATCTAGCTGTTAGATGAAAATACACTTTTATTTATAAATAACTAAAAATATAAACTTATTTTGTTTAAGACTTTTTTTGTAAGAAAGATTTTTTTTTTCTCTATTTCAGAACTTTTCGTTTAGAACCAACAAAGAAGTAAAAAACAAGAAATAATAAGTTGGGATTACGGTACCAACATAAAGGTAAGATATAAAAGGAGTGCAGATTTAATTTCTTTTTCTTTATGTTCTACAGAGGTTTTTTAAAAGATCAAAGAAGTTATGTAATACCCCTGTATATTGTACTTTCAGCTTCCAGGATCAGTTCGACCTAAAGAAAAGTCTATACCATTTTAATTTAATTTTTGACTTAAAAAATATATAGTATAATGGTAGGATTAATGAAATAAACATACAAAACCAGTATTCATGGATTAGAATAAAATAAACAACTTACAATAGGTTTGTTCCAACAGAGCCTCGGACGGTTCTAGAACTGCCGGGAGCATGCGCAGTATCGAAAGACCGTTCCTACACGCTTCTCGGACGGTTCTGGAACTTTTAGTCCCGTGTTCCAACAGAAAGTCGAACGGTTCTGGGACAGTCCTAGAACCGTGAAAACAGTTCCCGGACTGAAACAGGAACTCGACCAGAACTACTAATACTAATATACGGAGGCGTGTAGGTTACACTACTACTACTGTTCAACTATAACCTAACATTTGTTTTCGTTTCTTTTCATGATGATATCTTCTGTTTCCTAGCGTGTTTTGTTTCTCTCTCCTCAGTTAATATTTATACTACTTCTTTCTTTCTTCTTAACGTATTATTTTTTATCATGATAGTATATTGGAATAATAAAATATAATATATATTTTATTTATTCCTCATGATAATTAAAATTTCTCATAGCGACTTTGAGTCCTTTATAAGAATTACCTACGATCTTTTTGTCTGTACATCCGCCGATGATTTACAGACAAGAAAAAAAACAACAGATAAATTGTTCTTATAATTTTCTTTTTTGTAGTTTTGAACCCTTTATTTGTAAATATTTCTTAATGTGTGGTTGACCTTTTCTTATATAAGGGTTTATTTTTAATAAGCCAAGATAAAATTCACATTTTATCATCCGAAACTTGATTCCGAGATCTCTGTGAAGGAGGGGTCTTACGAACCCGGGGATATCATTAAAATCTGTTTCATATACGTCTGTATGTACGTATTCGTATGTAACTAAACCTTTAATAACATATCGCTTCAAGATATCGTATTGAGATGCGGTTTTCGACATTATTTACAACTTTTGTCGGAAAAACTGATGGCGACAAACCCAGCTAAACATCGTAGCTCACGACGTTTCGGAGCTGTAGTCACTTAAGCACGAAATCGGTCTGTCGACGATAACTTCAGTAGACATTATTTGATTTCTATTCTATTTGGGGTATATATTATTGTGTCCTATTTGGTAGATTGTACCTATACTTTTTGGGCACAAGTGGTTTTGGAGATATTGGCATTTTAATGTTTTTACTTCCATGAAAATGGGTGTAAATACTGAGCTCTCTCTTGATCGCGTATTGACTCCACAACATTTCATGGAAGTCATGTGTAGGATTTCCACACTGGTACTTTTTATATGATTTAACAGTTAATGTTTAAAAAAATTACAATTTATATAAACAAATTTTTAATAGGCAACTGAAACTAAAAGACAGGATTGTTACGAGCCTGACGAATCCCAAATGTGAGAGCGAAATATAATCATTCAGAATTGACAGTGTGATATATTTGTAATTTTAAAAACTATTTGCTCTAATGTGCATTCTTATAAACTTTGTTGAGTTTAACAATAGAATATGTTCACGTAAGTAATCCATTTCTGAGTGAACATAAACAAAACAAGTGGAGAGATACGAAGAGGAAAATAAAAACAAGATAAAGAGAGGTAACATGAAGGTTGCAGTTCTGAAAGAGTTCTTAAATCGTTCCAACAGGCTCCTCTTTTTGAATCAGTTCTGAACCAGTCCTCATGGACGCATGCGCATTAAAAAATCCTGAACTGGTTCTAGAACCGTCCACGAATTGGCTGTTGGAACAAACCTAATAGACATCGCAGTCGCAGTTTCAAATAAAGTAAATTAAAAGTTATACAGAACAAATAAGCACAAATAAGCTTACACAGAAAGTATAACGCCTCTGGGAGACGGATAGAATGGTTGGTTCTCGATCATTTTGTTTGTCACCATGGATTGCACTAACCACTTAAAAAATTACGTCAATCCATATAACTTTCGGTATAGTTATGGTCTCAAAAAAAAAAACCGCGAATGTTGTCATTAATGTATGGGAAAAAATGAGTAACACTTATGAGGTTTAGTGAACTACATAAATATCAGCATTGGTTTAAAACAAAAATATATTTTGAGGGAATTATACTAACACAAATAAAAAGTAGAATTACGTATTCTAGCGCCACTGATATAGAGCTGAAAGACAGGCACTTCTTTAGATTGTTACTCCCCTTATAATGAAATAGAGAGGAGTAACAATCTAAAGAAGGTGTAAGGAATGTTCTTCTTGAGACTGTTACTCCCATTATAAAAACAGAAGTGTGATATTCTTTAGTCCCAAAGTACATTGGACTAAACATCCCTTTGCCTTAATATTACATAGTTTATATTCTAAAAAAATCGGGTACGGGGTACCTCGGAACTTTTCCTCACTTCAGAGGCCACTAAAGAGGCCTCTCCTGCTGCTTCACAGCAGGAGGAAGCAGCATTGGACGTGGTCAGTACTTGGATGGGTGACCGTTCTGAACTAACTGATTTATTATCATTTTTACAAAAAAAACAACCTTATTTTTAATACCCATATTTTATTTAATTATTTGAAGTTTGGCGGTATTTTGACAGATGTAAACAAACTTTGACGTTATCAAAATTATCGCACTAATAAATAATTATATTCACTTATAAATTTTAAACTAATTAATAGAATTTCATCGGGTTTTTTTATATTTGTTCCTTAATTTTTTCCGGTTCTAACGATATGCTATAAGTCAAAAACCTATATGTAATTTTAGTATTATTAACCGTCAAAGTTTAAAAATTTATAACTTCAAAATGGCGGCCATAATCAAAATGAAATTTAGTGGGCTTGTTTGTCATACAGAGAGGTACATTCGAGCCAAATTTCAACTCGATCAGGACCATTTTCGATTTATTACGATTTTTTTAAATTTTTGCTGACTCAGCAAACTGGGTTCAAGATGGCGGAAAAAGTTGATTTTTCGGGCGGCACAACTACAGGTTAGGACTGATTTTTCTGCCAAGTTTCAACTCTCTAGGTTAAATACCTTGGGCGCTACGATGATAACACACATACATACGTCATGCTGAAAACCACTCAGGAGGTCTTAAAAACACCTAAAACGGATAATTCCGTTGAAATCTCGAAAAAAAATTGTTTGGTGAAAACAATACTTTTCCTACTGTTAGTAGTGAGGAAAAGTAAAAAACCTAGGGGAGTAACAACCTAGAAAAGTGCCGAAAGACATTCCTTTTCTTCGTTCTAACATCTTTCTTGTTTAATTAGACCGTCATTTTAGGCAACGAGTCTGTTTCATATTTTACTACTTTTTGGATGCTTGGTAGATTCACGATTAACGGAACGGAACACACACATTTAGTCTCTTTGTGATACAATTAACTAATGCCAGTATCAGTCTTTGAAGAGAATAAAGTAATTTGTTTCGTTTAGTAAATAATTTCGACAATATGTCAAAGTTATATTATTTTATACTTAGAGTATGTCTTGTAAATGCAATCAAGTATACAACTCTGTCATTAAAACCTTAATCTGTGCATTAATGTGATACTTAATAGGCCAAATAACAACAGGTTATGGGCCCAGCACGCTTCCACTGCGCTGATGTTACTATTATAAATAACAAAATTAAAACACTAAAATAATAAAACAGATAAATAAATAAATAAAATTAACATTTTAAGACACTGGCCCTTTTTATTAGTAAACAAGACAAACAACAATTAAATATTAACATAAAATAAAAGCAAGAAACGCATTAAAATAACAATTATGTGAGAACTTATGGTTAACAGATTTAGAGAAATATGAGTTACTAACTAATCAAAAGAAGGATAATAATAAAAACTTTTCTTAAATGCGCTACTAAGAATTAAAACCCTTGAAAAGAAATGTATAACTAAAACTTACTATTATATAAATGGAGGATAAATTACAGAAAAAATCTGCTGTAATATTTTTTTCTTAAGCTCAGCTTGAAAAATGGAGGTCATAGTATTAAAAACAGGAGTGGTAACCAGAAGTGGTCGCTATACACACCGCAAGCTTCTTGAACAAGGTCTGCAGGGCTAATTTTGGTGGCCTCCCCACCAATACAATTAAATCACTTAAACCTAACGACTCTCTTTGACCAAAAATTGTTTCGGTTAGTAGACAACATTCACAATAAGCCTTTCAAAATTTAATAAAAAATTCATAATATCAATATTAATTATAAATAGTTAAAAACCAATGCACCATAAATACTTTTATAAAAGCGGCCATATTATTGATTAGACTCCTTGTCGATGGCATGTTAGATTGTTAGTAGACGCACCGATAATTCGAAAAACCATTAATTTCGGACTAAGTCACAAATGTATCCCAGAACTCTTTCAATACGAACCGGGAAGACGGAAATATTAGAGGCCTGAAGACTTGCGGGCCAGTGTCTCATGGGCTGAAGATCTCCTTCGACTGAGGGCTTCATGAGCCGAAGATCTACGGCCCAAAGTTTCGTTGAACGAAGAGCGGAAGCTGCGGAATCGTGATGTCACCAGAGATAAGATTTCACTTGCAGTTACAGGCCCATCACCGTAACCACGCGAGTTCCTTAATGAACAGTGTTTGAAATATTACTCTAAGCAAACTTATTGTAAAAAAAACAACAGCTGAAGAAATGGGTGATGTCTAAATGTATTATGTAGTCTAGTTTCGATTTCCTAAGGATAAACGTCATTTTCCTCATCCCATCATGAAGTAAATGGACAAGAACACGATAGAAGTGGCTTGAGTCATAATCCAGATAAGAGTTACTGATAAGAGTAAACCATCATAGTAATATTAGGAAGCCGTCTGTCTGGTAAACCCTCCCCTAAGGGGGAATCGGTTTCTTCGAACCGTTGAATTAGGGGTAGACGACCCCGGGCCCTAGTCAAATGCCAATAATGGTAATGGTGCATTTATATCATCACTATTATTTGAAGCTCAAGCATTTCGTGGGCTATCTTGCTAAAAAAGTATAGGTATTATCGTATAAACAATTAGACCTAATAGTCTCTATTGTCTATACATGATAGTGATCATGGTATTCTAAAAAAAAAATAATAATAATAAAATAAATAATAAAAATAATGATTAGCATATGAGCAACTTAACCTACAACTAATTATCTAGGTTTCGAAAAATATCTATAGACTTAGAAGGTTTAATGCTTGTAGCAGTTGCAGAAGTTACATGCTCTTATGAATCAAAGGGTTAACACAGAATTTTCCAACTCGGGTTCATTTAGGTTTTCATTGCATGCTAATAGCCTACATCAGTGATGGTGAACCTTTGGAGCTCGGTGTGTCGAAATTCGTAAAAAAAACCTAGCTTAGCTCGATGCTGCGTCAAATCTAGAAATATCCAACTGTCTGTCTGACGTCTATAGCCCTGCAGTTTGTCGTCTTTGCAGAAGCGTTGAGTCTAAAGGCCCCTCCACACTCTCACGGAGTATCCTCGCCGATTATACTCGGCGAGGATACCCGAGGCGAAGTACTCGCATCCACACTCTCGCTCTCGCCCTTCGTGGCGAGCACCTCATTGCCATGACTCAATGTTCCTCGCGTCCCCTTTGACTCGGGACAAAAAACCGCCTCTGAAGCGAAGTCGGGCGAGGCGAGGTAAGGACCCCCGAGGAACCACAAGCAACTTCTCCACATTCTTTGAAAGTGATGAAATTTGGCATACATGTTCTGGGAAAACAATCATTCCCCCGAAGTGAAATCGATAAATGAATTTTAGCTCTAAATATGGATGCGCCATTACTAAAAAACTCGTGGACTTGTCGTCCATTAAAATACAAATCTAACCATATGTCGTTTTCCCGGGATTAATCTGGTTTCTAAGAAAACTGCTTCAAACGCAAAAGATGAACGATCATATTCGATTCACCACCGCACCGGGGAGAAGTTATATTATGGTAAATTTGATAAAAACCGAAACAAGTAAAATGTACTCGTCTATGAGAAAGTTTTCTACAAGCTGTGTCGGACTGATGTTTCGTTGCTGAATTTTATTTGACAAATCTTTAATTGAAGCTTAGTAGTTCACACGCTTTCAAGTCAAAGCAAGGGCAACTAACTTCATCAGTCAGTCGGTTTCTTTTATTGGTTACAATATTATTTAACATTGAAAATTAGGTCTTTCAAAGTACGAAGAGGGAAAAATTGTGAGGCTACTTTAGTCTTTTACCCAAAATGTATTGGCGTATCACCTCTGACACGCGTTGCATAAGTTCGCTGTCACTGCCCTTTATTAAATTAAGTCCTTTGGTTTTCATTGCATTACTAAGTTGGTATAGTTACGAATTTGCAATAGCTGAGAAGCTCTTGGAAATCAGATGAGTTTACCTCCTCTGCCTTGTGTCTTATTTTGACCATTGAAAATGCCTAATGTATCCCTTAGGGGTTGCTTAAGGTCCCCCCGGTGTGAGGGATTCTCACCCACTAAAAACCTAACTTTTAAGGCCCTTAACCCCCGCATCAGCAATTAGCGCCTGCTCAGTCGGTCTGTCTTCCGCTTGCAAACCAGTAAACTCAACCTAGTGATGAAGAGAAGAAGTTATTCCTTCGTTTCCCAAAAATAGACAGCCTAATGAAGAGTAGTGGTAGTTATTCTTACAGTAATTCTTTCCCCTAATTCTCAGCCACAGCCTGAGAACGGAAGGGTGCTAGCATAAAGAATTTGAAGAAACTGTCTCGCCACGTGAAATAAATTATTTTTATTTAGCAGCTTCAGGTCTTTATTAAACTATTAATAATACCGATCGTAGGAGAATTAGCCCTAATTCAGTTCTTCTACAATATTATTTGTTAGACTAATAAACAAGGACACAGGAAATAAATTAAGCTAGATAATGATTTTTTAAAGAAAAACTATCATTTTTGTAGTCATTGACAAAACACCTCAATTGAAAAAGTTAAAATAATGTAGCTTCCATTCAGAATTTTTTTAAAATGGGGGGTCGATCACAGTTTATTTCAACTCTAAGTGCTATCTGTAGTAACTGTTTGTGACACTAGATGTCACTCAAAAACCTTTAACACGCGAATACAAATTGAAATGATTCTTTTACTTTATATTATTATTTTTATTTTTTTAAAAAGGGAGATTTTTTAAATAATAAAAATTCAATCTAAACTACAAAGTTTGATATAACTTTGAAAATACAATGCAACCTTTTCAATAAAAGATAAATAATAATAATTGGTAAAAATGAACTTTTCAACAAAGATTTATTTAATTTGTAAAATAAAAGGAGCTAAAAGTAAAATGAAGTTGTTTGTAAAAGTACATTTTTTTTTATTAACAATTAAGCGGTGAAGATTAAGTGGTGTAGATAAAAGTTTTTTCTTTTGATTTATGTAAAATGCTGAATAGATATTACACCGACCAAAGAAAAACTTTTCTATTTATTTAAGTTAAAATAGCCTCTTCACTCTTTTCAGCCTTTTCACATTTTAGATTTTTATGAAGATGCGATTTCGTTGTTGCTATTAATGTTGAACAGAAGCTATGTTACCTGTTTTTCAGAAGTAGGTACTTTAAAAAAAGGAATTGTATGGAAGAACTTCATACTTTATTGAAATGCCAAACTGAGAATAAATTCAAATAGAAATTACTCTTTGATAGTAATAAAACTTAAATTATCTTCTATCGCTTATTAAAACATTGAACAAACTCATACCTCAAAGGAACTTTTTAACTAAGTTACACCCTTAAAAATTGCACCTAAATTGAAGATAAAATAAAGTAAATTATCACAAAACTTTTCATTGTTTCATTTACTATTGAAACTTACTCATTATGCCGGGCACAATCTTAGTGGAGGGTTGCAATGATGCTATGAATAACACAAAATTTTAGCATAGTATAATATGGACATGTAAAATATATTGTAATAGGACAAAATATATCCAAACTTATGGAGTGAAAAGAAAGTCCAATAGTATTGTCCACACTAATAAGAAAGTAAGGGGAAATCAAAGTTTAAAACAATAAAATCAAGTCAAAAAGTTCGGAAAAATAAAGATGTGCAACTGTTATAACACCAAATCTGAGAACCTAATAAAAGGTTATCAGATTAGATCTGAAAACTCTAGAATTATTTCTCTGGAACTATTGGAGAAACATTTTTACCTGTATAAACCACTAGCAAAGGCACTTATTTAGACTATTACTCCCCTTATATAAAAAACAGCAGGTAGTAACAATCTAAAGAAGGTGTACGGAATGATCTTCTTTAGACTGTTACTCCCTTTATAAAACAGAAGTGTGATATTCCTTTGTCCCAAAGTACATTGGACTAAACATTACTTTGTCTCAATAGTTATTTAGTTAGTCATTTATTTTCCAAAAACACATAAGGGAGTAACAATCTAAAGAAGTACCTAATGACTCACATCAGGCATTTTGACCTGATCTCACCTAATGACTCCTCTTATAAAAACAAAAGTGTGATATTCCTTTGTCCTAAAGTATATTGGACTAAACACCCCTTTGTTTTAATAGATATTTAGACATACACAAAGTAATGTATAAATAATTATATCCATTTATAGGCACTTAATTAGATTGTTACTCCCCTTATAAAAACAGAAGTTTGGCATTCCTTTGTCTCAAAGTACATTGGACTAAACATCCCTTTGTCCTAATAGTTGTTTAGCCAAAGTCATTTATATAATAAAAAAAATTAAGGGGAGTAACAATCTTAAGAAGTACCTAACAAAATACCTTAAAAAGGCGTCTTATATCTTAATTTTGACCCAAAATAACTTCACATTCTCAGTACTGTGTTTGTAGATATAACATGAATCACAAAATCTATTATCTATATCTCTATTCCTTTATCAATTTTAATAACTTATACTTAACTTACTAAGCCAAAAATTTCAGCGATTGTTAAAGGAAAATTAACGGTTAAGGTCGTTTATACTATATAAAGTATAATTTTGTCAATAAACATTTTCAATTTCTTTCTGTAGCCCTCAAATTGTATAAGATGCAATAGTTCTTTGATATAAATATCGTATATATGTTCGTAATCTGGTAAACTATTGGCAATATACTCTAAGACTGATGTCGTCAAAAAAAATGTAAACTCAAAGAGGCAGAGTAATCTGGAAATGATTGTCAGTAGAGCTCAGGTCTCTGTTTACTAGAAGACATTGATGAATACCTTTAAAAGAAAAGCTCTACGGGTGGATGCAAGTGTATTCTTATAAATCAAAATGAGTACACTCTATTTTTAAAGACGGGTATTATAAGTAAGTACCGTACGTACATCGTATAATCTATATGTAATCTATGTATAATCTGTGTACATCTGAGTATAATTATAGTAAAATATGCGTAGTCATTTCTTCTCTCAGATACATTTATTATTTCCACTTCAGACAGTTAAACAGCCGTTTGTTTTATGCAATTACGTTTTTTTTTTTCCCCCCATTTCTTTTAATGAGTTGATACCCAATATCTCTAAAGTTGCGTTTAGCAAGAGAAGTAGATTATATTAAACATATTTAAGGCTTTTCATTTATTGGGACAACCACATAAATGTTCACCAATTTCGATTAAAAAACAAAACTGTACTAAATAAGTGAACAAATAAAATAGACTAACGACATAAGTAAAAGATAAATGCCGAAGTAATTGATAGTATTAATATTTTAAGAGTTAAGAGATATGACTGATGCTTAAGTAAGTGATATAAAATAAATAGAAAAATAGAATTAAAAAAATGAAAAGTAAATAATTAAGTATCGGAGTAAGGGATAGGACTGAAAACTAAGTTAGAGAAAAGTCCCAGAATAAATGATAAGATTTAAGTGATGGGATGTCACAATTAGAGAAATTAGTGAGTGATAAAACAAGTGCAATAGAAGAGGTAAAATTCAGGTCTAAGTAGGTAAAATTATAAGTGTCAAATCGAGTAAAGTGATTGATAGTTTAACGTGATGAGATTTTAAAATTCCAAGTGCAATAAATTAATCGAATTCAATTAAAAAGAATTATCATAACAATTACTGCAAACATTGATAACGTGCTAATCTTATTAAAGGCTTATAATTTTATAGATTACCTGCTAAGAAGTACCAGAACGTCCCTGCGGTACTGATGCGTCAGTAGAGCGTACAGGTAAGGATTAGCGCAGGAGTTTAGAGGATAGAAGAATACCAGAAGGATTTTGGTGTTCGTCACATTGATCAGAGGGTACCCGGCTAAAGCTGTCAATCCGAAAAATGCTGCAACAAAACAAATAAAAAATTGAATTAATATAATAACAAAGAAGATTCAAATGATAATAAGTAGATATTGGTGCACTTTGGCCAGACAATTTTTCACTATTTTAATGTCTAAAATCATCTTCTTTAGCCTGAAAAATTCAAGCAATATCTGATTTCTTCTGACCTTCAATGGTCCTCTTAAATTTTCTTATACAATATTTAATTATAAAGCGTTCTAATCTTTCATTTATGGAACAGTAATAGAGTTAAATCGTTTCTATTTTCCCCCAATAATCTTTAAGGGGGATATTTCATTTCCTCTAATTCTATTTAATTTCCTATACATGCAAGTAAAACTTTATGAAACTTGATTTCGGATCCTAGATTTTAGACTTGTAATTAAAAACTCTTTAAATACAGTGTGATTAAAAAAGAATAACCCATTTCCAAAAATTAATTATAAAAATCATTGAAGTGTACTTAACATGTTAAGAGAAATTAAGCTATACGTACAACTTAACTGCCCGCTGACGCTGCTGGGCTGCTTAGCTTGCTGCTTATAACTTAATTGCTTTAAACATGTCAAGTACACTTCAACGATTTTTATAAATAATTTTGAAAATGGGTCATTCTTTTTTAATCATCCTGTATATTTAATATGGTATCTTAAAACCGTAATCAATAACTTATTATTAAAGTTCGTAGCATTCCACGATTGAAATCACAATCTTATCAATATTTTTAAGACGAGCCAAACAAATGACATTCGTTGGAGTCTCCAAATATAAATCAAATGCATTGTTCATTACCTATTCTAAGTCTATTTTAGCGTTTTCTTCTTCTTTTGGATTGTCAAATCAAAGTCGATATTAATTAATAGAAATAACATTAAATAACAAATAATTTTACAAAACTGTCTGGTCCATATTTTGAACTTACTTGGACTGAAAGTGATGTAAATCAGAAATAGTATAATATGCAATACTGAAGTATATGTATTATTTTATATATATATATATATATATATATATATATATATATATATATATATATATATATATATATATATATATATATATATATATATATATATGTATTTTTATAGTGTAATGAAGAAAGAAAACCTTAAGGTTATCAAGAGGTATAGAAGTGAAAAATATTTGATAAATATCCACCTTTCAAATTCCAGACGCTAAAAAACTAAAAAGTAGACGAATCTTCCACACTCGGGTATGGGCACGGAAAAGGGGGAAAAAAAACCCAACACCCGGCTTTTCTTATAATTTGCGATAAAATGACGGTGAGAAAAATTTCCGGTAGATTAAACAGACTTAAAAACTCTATATAGAGAGTTAAGTATCTGGGTGAGGAGTCTTGGAAAAATAACCGGGTCGACGTCTAGCCTTTTCACGTTGTCTAAATAAAATGGCAGCGGGCTCAGAAACAGATAAAATATAAAGGGGAAAGAAGTATCAAATTTGTTCCGAGCTAGTTTGTCTAAAGATATACCTCTGAAATGTATTTTATACAAATATGATTATAGCAGAAAGAAATATTTTTTTACAAAAATATATAATTTTAAAGACATCAAAATATTCAGTATTAAAAACTGATGGGCCAATCAATGTAAACACATATTTTAAAATGTAATCTCTTTCGACTAAAGCCCAAGTGAGATTGATCACATAATACAGTAATAAATAATGATGCTTTCAATTCATCATAATTACAAATAAACATATTTAGAAAATAACCAAACTTTTTTTTAATTTGATACCTCACTTAAAATTTAAGAAAATATTTTTTCCCCAGCGTCAGGAATTAGCTGCCATTTTAGATTCCCAGTTAATCAGAACAAATTGCTATTCTTATTTTTCCTTTGGCCCATCAGACCGCACATTTTGTATATTTTTTATATTATTACTAGTAGTTCTGTGAACAGTAGACGTAGACCTCGCGAAGTCCAAAAATGAAAAACCCTTTATATATAAGTCGCTTGTAATGACTTCAATGATAATTCCTGCCAAATTCGAACAAGCATTCCTTCAAACTTTGGAAAAATTTTTCTTAATTCGGATTATATCAAATTTCAATGAAGGCTTTGGGAACGTGATAGAATTATATAATATATATATTTATATATATATATATATATATATATATATATATATATATATATATATATATATATATATACATATATATATATACATATATATATATATATATATATATATATATATATATATATATATATATATATATATATATGTATGTATGTATGTATGTAAATGAATCCATAATCAGTGCATATTTCAGCTTTCTAGGTAGTTGGGAAGTGAGTCAAATTTAGACTATAAAATTTGACGACAGACAGAAAACAAACAAATTGGTTAATAATAATTTAATATTTAAAAATTTGATTTTGTGAAAGATGGTTACATTTAGTTTACAAGATTAGGAGGCAGATTAACCAACAAAATTATTAATTTATCAATAAATAGTTAACTATTGACTATTAACTATTAACTGATTATGGCATAGTCGTAAGAAATAAATAATCTGTGCAAGTTTCAGCTTGCTAGGTAGTCAGGAGTTGGGCAATTTAGATAACAAGACTTAAAGACAAGTGGAAGTAAAATAGGATAAAAATGCAGAAAGACTTACAACCTAAACAAATAATCATAACTATTATGAAGTATACATACATATTTTTGTCGGCAAAAGACAAAAGAGACTTGTAGGTAATGAAAAATAAGCAATAAAAAAGAAAAATGGGGATGTGTATTGTAAAATAATAAATAATGTGTTGCGCATTATTTAAATGATTTATTTTTATTTAAAATGCATGACAAGGGATGAATTTATGCCAAAATTTCATTTAAAATTTTTAATTTTAAAAATAATAAAAATGTTGAATGCGTTATTTGGAAAACCAATACAGATATTCAATAATTCTTAAGTTCCACTATATTCTTTGAGAAGCTTTGGCATAAAATGTTTTATCATGGAACCGCACTCTAATAAGATTTCATGCAAAGGATTAACAAAATATTTGCATATTTTTAATAACTAATTTAAATAATTATTATTCTGTTATAATTACCTATAGGTGCCCAGCAAGCAAAGTCGGTAAATACAAGTAATGCCATCTTCTTTGCCACAGTTGTATCGGAGTGGGAAGGTCCTGCACCAGGTTCTCCACCGCTTCTGATTGAGCAGTACATCCTAGAGTAGCAAGCGACTATCACCCAGAAAGCTAGTCCGTTAAACGTCAACAAAGTCACAAGGTAAGCTACATCTTCAGCATGACGAGTCTGCATCGGTAAACAGATACTGTAAGTCAAACAAATCAAAGTTTGTATAAATTATCTTGCGTAAATTGCTATTTCAATCATTTACGTTTAAATTGTATTCTTCTTTGGATTTGAAATTAATAAAAAGAATTTTTTTTGATTCAACAAAATTTAATGTAATTATAGAATGATTTTGTGAGTCCCCATTCTTCCAACATCACAGAATCATGGTGTGGATCCATCTTAAAACAATAGCGCCAACAATATGGCGGTTGTGGTAAACAAATTCATCCGATTTGTGAAATTGCCTACGAAGAGTGTGCTGAAAGCACATACTTAAAGAGTATGTGCACATAAAAGTATCAATTAAGCAACATTTAAAGAGCGCAGACGGTGGAAATTAATCTGGGGCTATCTGCGGGCTACTTTCGACGAACATCAAAATTTCATAAAAATCAGATAAGTATTTTTGAAGTTATAGGTGTAAATAAATGTGTGTTTGCGCGCATGTTGAAGAGAAACCAATAGGCGCAGGAGGTTAAAACTTATATGGGACCAACAATGGGCTAATGATGATCTGCCATACAAATTTCATTAAAATCGGACAGGTAGTTTTTAAGATACGTTGGTTTGCAAAAATTGACCGAGAGACCGACAGACAGATACGGAACCAAAAGTGTTCCCCGTATCTCAAACGGATTTCTGTCTTGGAATTTTTGCAATAGAGAGAAAAATATTAAAAAGTTTTCGTTCCCCAGAACGATCACATAGCTTCCCTTACCTTTGGTAAGCTTGGAAGCAAAAAAAAATTCGTTCTTTGTAATGACAATAATGCCTTCGTACCCTTCACTAAGCTCGGAAGCAATAAGAATAATAAAAAATGAAGGTGTCTTGGATTAAAACCAGATTGTCACCTTCAAGGTGGTATAGCATAGGACTGACTTAATGAGAAGTGATAACAGTTCAAGAAACTTATTTCTGTTTTCGTCATTTGATGATAAAATTTTGAATGAAGCGAGAGGAATGAGTACGATCGTCTTATCAAACAATACAAAGGCTTACAAAGTCATAAATAAGATTTGAAATCTAAGTGATAAAACCTCCCAAGTATTTGTTACCGGTAACCACGGCTCAAATACGAATTCAGCTGCAACCAAGAAGTAGAAGAGAGGGAAAATCTAATTTAAATTAGTGAAAGAAGCAATTTCACTTGAACAGTGATAGACCGGTGTTTCCTCTTCATCTCAATGAAAATGTTCAGCAAAGTTTAACAACATCTGAGAAGTAATTATTCTCTTCTGGTTAAAAGACAATAACCATCGTAGTGTGTGGTGTACATTTTGGGAATGGGGAATAGAAAATTAATACAATGTAAGAAACATTTGAATTTATGATAAAAAAATTAAGCACGTAAGAAACATTGTATTAGACCAGGAGATAGCGAGCAAAAAAGTGTCTGACTAACATCAAGCTAGAATTTTGTGTTCAAGTTAATCATTAAGTGCCTTTTAAGATATGTGGTCGGCTAAGTTCGTCTGCGGGACACAGGTTGGCAATATGCATTTGAAAAAAACAAACCAGTGGAGAGCGGCCATGTCCCAGCTCTTTTTAGTGGACATAGTGATTTTCATGATCCTGAGTACAAAATTAGTTAGTAGACCAATTTATTAAGCTGATGTTAGTTTGTCACTTGACAGGTTAGTTATTCAAATATTACTCCAAATTAAAGTGGTCACCTATTAAGTAACATACTAACATTTACTTCTAGCTAGAAATTTCTAGTTTGATGTCAGACACTTTTTCTAAGAATTTTCGGCAGTAAAATTCGAGAATATTGTTAACAATGGCAACTAGGGACAGGTAAGTGAGGTTATAACAGATTGTAAAATTTAATATGACGAAGGCTAAAAAGAAGAAAATATTATTATGTATGCTGTATTTATGTACGTAATATAATAATAACACGATTTTATAAATATATTAACTAAAAAGAAGGAAATATATATATTTCTTTTAACACCCACAGTAGTTACTCAAAGCGATCACAGTATATGCTTACGTCACTTAAGATAAAAGCGCTGTGCACAGTCAACAATTTTGGAATTTGTTGATAGCGCCACACGCTTTTACGGTAAAGTAAAATCATGCAGCAATTTTGGCTGTTAATTAAAAAAAAAAAGAAATTAAAAACCCTAAATCATTTATCTATATTATTTAAATCAATTTCCTTATCAATATTCCACATTTTATCAGTTAGGAGACTCGATATGTTTACTTAATACTAGTATTATCGTTGGATTTAAAATTTAGGGCAGGGACCTGGAAATGATTATGCGGAACCGCATCCCTAGCCCTCCCAAAAAACTGATATAGATCAGTAATTTAAATCCTCCAGTCCGGCGCCTTTTAAACCTGGCAACGGTTTATCAAAGGCAAATAGCGTTTTGGGGGGAAATCCCACCGGGTTGGAAGGTCGTAAAGGTTTATTTAAAGCGGAACACGAATAGCAAGAGAAAGAGATCACGTAATAACCTAAATCATTTGAATGAAAAATCGTGTAAAAACACGAAGAACATAATAACAGGTCATCAAACTAAATTGAGCACGATTATTACTTCTTTAGTAAGATATTAATTATTGCTTGTCGTCACATGCCACATGAAATTAAAATGATTAAATTAAAAACTAATCAAAGTAGAGATTCAACTGCGGGCACTTAATAGCCCTGTTGAAATGACCATGAAACGTGTAACTTTAAATCGATATTCTTATTATTAAAGAGTAATGATTTTCATTTTTTAAACGGAGTTTTTGCCAATCCCGCAAAACGCAAATGGTTAGCGGGTTTTAAATTTTAAACAGTTCAAATCTGTACTAGGCTTTTATACTCCCCAGCATTCAATAAGGAAAGGATTACAATTACGTATTTGCTCCACCTCACCTACCATGTAAACGGGAAAGTTATTTCATCACTGCATGTAGTTGCTTAGCACATAGCTTCTTCAGTCCTATGATCAGTTGGATTCTGTTTTGATTCCCAGTTATAACCAATTTATTTTTATGCATTGTAGAATTTTTGCTGACGGTTAAAATTCGTATGGGACCCTGATAAGTAGTTTCGCAAAATTATCGAGTGATAAACAGACCGACACGAGACCAAATTTCTTCCTTTGAATCTGAAAGATTTCTGTCCAGGAATATTTGAAAGCGAAGACAAAAAGTTTCGTTTTCCAGAATGTGATTAATATGCTTCCGTTGGAACTCTATTAGTTTGTTACCTCTATTGATATCAATAAAATGTTGACAAGTAGGATTGGCAACAACTAATAACTATTAGGACAATGGAATATTTAGTCTAATACTATACTTCAGGACAAAGGAATATCACATTTTCATCTTTCAGTTTTCAGTTTTGATATATTCTGATTATATCACAAAATAACCCACCAAATTCATCTCAATTTCAAAAAAAATCCTACGTTTCCAAGAGTTTTCATAACCGTTTTGATAACGTTATTGGTATTCGAAACCCCATGGAAATGGCGATTTCAAAACGTTTAGAGTTCAAGGTCACAACAGCAAATATTTGGTTTTGTATTGAAACTGTTTTGAAAAATAGCATAGAAACGGATATCGAATTGAGACAAGCGCATGACTATATAATAATTAGTCTGATAAGCAGAGATATGATAAACCTGACTTAACTATAACTAGTCTTGGAGTTTACAATTTTCAAAATTGTTATGAAAATTGTTTTAAAAATACCTTGGAAACACTTTCGGTTTCAAACCAAAACTGTTTGCAAAACGGTTTGGTTTGTGCAAAACGGTGTTGTCCCACTAAGGTAACGGAAGCTATGTGATCGTTCTGAAGAACGAAAAAATTTTAAGTCTCCGATTTCAAAAATTTCAAGACAGAAATCCGTTTCAGACATCAGGGATCATTTACGGTTCCGTGTCTATCTGTCGTTCAATTTTTGCGAACCAACATATCTTAAAAACTACACGTCCAATTTTAATGAAATTTGGGTGGTAGGTCATAATATTAGCCCATTGTTGGTCCCATATAAGTTTCACCTTCTGCGCCTATTTGTTACTCTTCCACATGCCCACAAACATACATTTATTTACACCTATAGCTTCAAAAGTACTTATTCGATTTGAATGAAACTTTTATAGTTTATCGAAAGTTACCCGCAGATAGCCCAGCAGATTAATATGAACCGGCTGCGCTCTTTAACTTTTGCTAAATTGATACTTTAATTCGTGTAAAAACTCAAAACAATTTTGACAGATTAAAAAAAAAACGGGGGAAACAATTAAACCAATTAGACAATAATGGCTTGTAAAAGCATGAAATCAATAAAGTACGTGGATAGGATGCGAGGAAGCTATTTGCCACACCAATTGGCAGTCTATATTTTTTAAATACAAATTACAAAAAAAAAGTAGATCGACTTAATTTAAGTTAATTTATCTTCAATGAATATATTATTCAGTTATACAATAACAGAGTGGCAGAGTGGTGATGCATTGAGCCGTATAGAAATGATAAAAATCCAGGGTAAGATGTTAGTTTCTAGGAACGAGGCGGCGCGGCGGTGGATAATAGAGAGGGCTTATAGTTATAGCCTTTGGGCTCTAGAATTAGCATTTGAATGAACGAATGAAGTACATAATGCATCACTACTATCAATAATATGTATAATATTTTTCTTTATCATTACTAAACTATAGTCAATAATTTAACAATGGATAAAGTATCAATTTAAAATATAGAATAAACCCTTACAAAAATATTAATGGAAACAAAATATTAAAGAAAGCATAAAACACATTATTAGCATTATAAGATTTAGGCAATACGCACATTATTGGCATTATAAGAAAGAAGTAATAATAGTTATTTATGTAACTAGGCAGCAAAATGGAATTTGACTGACGAGTGATTAGATTAGCCTCCGAGCCGAAGGCGAGGATCATAATTAACTGCCGAGGCAGGCAATTTACCTATTTGACTGCCGAGGCGAAGCCGAGGCAGGCAATGAATAAACGAGGCAGAAATGTTTCCTTTGCTGCCTTGTTGCATACAATATTTTATCTACTTGCGGAAGAAAAATGAAGCTGCTAAAATGTTATCTTTATTAATATAACATAGTTAATAACTATGTGTAATATAAATTAAGATAATAACATATGTATTAACTAAAATTAATGTTCAAATAAGAAATTTGGGAATAATAACAATAAGTGAAAAGCAAACTCAATTTTTAACAACAAAATACAAAACACACGTTTATAACACACATAACTTTTGAATGAATAATGCACGCAATATAAAATATTTATTTATATTTTTATTAAAAAATGAATAAAAGTGTTAAAGATATCTTCTAGTGCTTAAAAGAAAAGAAGTAACTAGGATACATCAAGAAAAGTAGCTAGTTTAATCTAGAAAGACTTCAATAATAAAAATAATATGGATGTTCAATGTTTACATGACGCTACAGTTTAATCAGTGACTCTACTTTTTTTTAATTAAAGATCTACTAATCATTGAACTTATTTAACAGAATTAACAAATATAGACAAATTATTTTATTATTAAAACGTTTATTTATTATTAAATATTACTTATTTAACTATAATATATAATGTTATAAGATAGAGATAATAGTATAAACTGTTCTTACCAAAATAAGAGGTTATGACACGCAGTGGTAAACACTGTTACTTTCTCTGCCTAGGCAGGGAAAGTAGTTTCCTGACTGTTTTAACTACTTTCCTGCCTGTTTTTAATATTTTAATGACAAATCAGGGAAATAGTGTACTTTTCAGCCTAAAAACAGTTAAGTAATGTTTAATTTTGCTGCCGCGAGTAGATAAATACATTATTAGTATCCAAACTAAAAGTAATAAATAGGTACATTATAAGATAGAAATAAGACAATATTGGCCTGTAAATTACTTTCTCCCGTTTAGTCTAGCAGGTTCGAATATAGAATCTAGATTTTCACACAGACTTAGTGCCTCTTAAGGTAAAAACGACATATTACAAAAAAAGAAATATATATCCTTATTCGACCACAACTTTGCTTCTTTGGTTCGTAGGACTCTCAAAAGAAATGTGTGGATCTTTTAATACATCTTTCGAATGGACATTGCGTGCCCAAGTTTTGAGCCTACTCTAAGCCCTAGACGCTCTACCTCAATATTACCACCTAGCTTGGTCACGTTTCAAATATCTTTTGTTTCTTTTTTTTATGATTTTCTCTTTTGAGAGTATACTTTATTAGTAGAAATAAATTCCTTGCTATCGAGGAGGATTCATGCTTTTCTGCGGGCTTATGAGCACACAGAAGAAAATAAAAATACTTTTTTTTTTCGCCTCTCCTAGTATCTTAGGTGTACAATTTATTTTTCACGTAACAAAAAATTTACAAATTTACAATCATTCCATATTTTTATAGACGATACTGAACGTACAACACTGATCCACCAAGTAAATTAAGTAAAGGTTTTGATCTTCATTAAACTACATTCAATCCGTAGATAAAACACATCACGTTGTATCAACGAAACTATACCTCAAGGTAATAAAGATGTCAACTAAAAAAGGTAATAAATAAAGCATCACGTGACCTCCATTTTTCACAGCCCACGTTCGAAGATGAAGGTAAGGTAGGGTAAGGTAAGGTAAGATGGGAAGGTAAGGTAAAGGAAATCCTCAAGGAAACCCCGGAGGCTTTTCCTTGAGGATTTCCTTAAGGAACACTTCCCGTGAGTGGGGGTAATGAGTAAATGAAATGAACCTCTTTGTTTTTTCGGAGACGAGATAATAAATATTTTCGAAATTTCATATTTTGGTATATTATCTTGTTTATTACACATTCTCATAGACCGATAATAACTCTAACTACTTATTTTAAAGAATGAATTTTGAATATCTTCGATTTTATGCATAATTGATTATTATTTCTTTTAAGGCGGCCGCATACGCACGAAGAGGAAATGAGGTTTGGACTGAACAGTCTAAACCAGGAGGAATTCCTTGCGTGGAGGTGGCCTTGAGGCCACCTGTTGACTGCTGTCTCGAAATCCTGAACAACACCTTCTATAACTTTCTAACTCCTTGATACACCGGGTAACGTTTTTTAGTAACGCTTTTCGAGTTATGTAGCACAGCCTAAACATGAAAATGTCAAAAAACATTATTTCCGCCTTGAGGCCGGAACTACGCAGTCAGATGCGGCGAGTATTTTTTAGTTGACGACCGTCGGCCATGAGGATTTTATCCGCAAGGAAATCCCGGAGGCTTTTTCCTTGAGGATTTCCTCAAGGAACACTTCCCGTGAGAGGCCAGGGTAAGGTAAAGGAAATCCCGGAGGCTTTTTCCTTGAGGATTTCCTCTTCGAGTGTGGCCTCCTTAAGATAGTTTTAGTTAATTTTAAGTACATCGCAGAAACTGTGGAAGACATAAATTCTCCTTTCTAAGGTTTCGTTGGTAAATCCAAAAAAAGAAACCCTTATAGTTTCGCTCTTGTGTCTGTCTGTCACTCTGTACGGTTCCAATAGCTTTTGAATAAAAAAGATATTAATATGAAACTTTGCAGTATTAAAGATCGTTTTGACGCGCACACGTGAAAAATATAGCGAACTTAAAATTATCAGCCGTTCAAATCCAAAATGGCGGATAATTCATGTCCTGTGAAAAAAATATTTTTATACAATTTTGAGTGGGGTATCATATGAAAGCTATTAAAGAATAGATTACAAATATATATATATCACTTAGGGAATTTGTTAAATTTTCGGCGGCATTTTGTCAAAAAACATCGAAATTTTGCGTGCCCCCCCCCCCCCCCCCCCCCTAAATCCGTATTTCCGCTGTTACTAAAAATATAGAAAAATATGCAGAATGTGCGGTCTGCTGTGCTATAGAAAAAATAAGATTAGCAATTTATTTTCAAATAAGAATCCAATATGGCGGATAAATCATGTCACTCGAAGAAATATTTTTTTTATGTTTGCGTGGGGTATCAAATGAAAGGTATGGAAGAGTAGATTACAAATGTTTAAAAACATTTTTTTAAATTTAATTTTTTATTGTATTTATAAGTCGAAATATACAAAAATACAAATGTCCTCCCACCAACTATCCTATAAAGGCTATTCTTAAAATTTTGAAATAATTCATGCTTATACCCTATGGTGGACTGATGAATATTTCCGGGAAAAAATTAATCTAACTTTTCGTTGTTACCGATAAAAAATATTGTGACCCCTGCCCCTAGGGGGATTAAACCAGGAGCCCTTTCCTCACTAACACATGAAAATTCTTTAATTTTCTGCTGTTACTAGAAATATAAAAAATATGCTAAACGGTCTGCTGGACTCACGGTCTGCTGGATTAACTGGGAATCCAATATGGCGGATAATTCATACCACAAAAAAGAATATTTTTTTGAAATTTGTGTTTGGGTAACAAATTAAAGGTACTAAAGAGTAGATTACAAAAATGTATAGCACTTGTGTTAATTGTTTAATTTTCCACGCCTTTTGCCAAAAAGCATTAACAATTTGTGTCCTCCCCCCATATTATAACAAGTTCTATGTCAAGGATACCAACGAAACCCTTTTTAAGTGAAACTTCACGAACAACTATTTATTTATTCATGACCCCAACAAGTGTAACTCATTATTTATGAATAAAAGAGAAAAAATCGGGTACGGGGTACCTCGGAACTTTTCTTCACTTCAGAGACCACTAAAGTGGCCTCTACTGCTGCTTCGCAGCAGGAGGAAGCAGCATTGGACGTGGTCAGTACTTGGATGGGTGACCGTTCTGAACTAACTGATTTATTATTATTCTGCAAAAATAACAACCTTATTTTTAATAGCTATATTTTATTTAATTATTTGAAGTTTGGCGGCAATTTGACAGATGTAAACAAACTTTGACGTCATCAAAATTATCGCATTAATAAAAATAATTATATTCGATTATAACTTTTAAACTAATAAATGAAACTTTAGAGCTTTTTTTTATATTTGTTCCTTAATTTTTTCCGGTTCCAAAGATATGCTATACGTCAAAAACCTATTTATACTTTCGGTATTATTAACCGTCAAAGTTTAAAAATTTAATTATTGATAACTTCAAAATGGCGGCAAATATCAAAATAAAATTTGGTGGGCTTGTTTGTCATACAGAGAGGTACATTCGTGCCAAATTTCAACTCGATCAGGACCATAATCGATTTATTACGATTTTTTTAATTTTTTGCTGACTCAGCAAACTGGGTTCAAGATGGCGGAAAAAGTTGACTTTCTGGGCGGCACAACTACAGGTTAGGACTGATTTTTCTGCCAAGTTTCAACTCTCTAGGTTAAATACCTTGGGCGCTACGATGATAACACACATACACACATTACGTCATGCTGAAAACCACTCTCGGTCTTAAAAACACCTAAAACGGATAATTCCGTTGAAATCTCGAAAAAAAATTTTTTTGGTGAAAACAATACTTTTCCTACTATTAGTAGTGAGGAAAAGTAAAAAATATTAATTAGTTTTATATAACAGCATTTTCCTTGAAGTGAGCTTTAATAGTTTTTATTATCTTCTATAGTCTTCTGGTACTTATTATATTTTAATAGCTTTTTTACACTCACTTTTAGTATTTTTATTTATTATTATTAATTTTAATATTACATTCTTAAATTTTTATGTTAAGCCATTTTATTTTATTTTCTCTCTGTTTTCTTCTTTCATTTCTGCTCATTCATTTACATCTGCCTCGTCAGTTCTAATATTTACTTTTTTGTGTCCCTTCTGTCCATTAATTTAATTATTTTTATCTTGTCATATCAATTTATTCATTTCCGTCATTTTTCTCTAGTCATGTTAGTTCATTTCAACTCTTTTCCTCTTGTCATATTTGTTCATTCATTTCCATTCTTTTTCTCTTGTCACTTTAGTTCGTATATTTCTACTCTTTTCCTCTCGTCATATTTGTTCATTCATTTCCATTCTTTTTCTCTTGTCACTTTAGTTCGTATATTTCTACTCTTTTCCTCTTGTCATATTTGTTCATTCATTTCCATTCTTTTTCTCTTGTCACTTTAGTTCGTATATTTCTACTCTTTTCCTCTTGTCATATTTGTTCATTCATTTCCATTCTTTTTCTCTTGTCACTTTAGTTCGTATATTTCTACTCTTTTCCTCTTGTCATATTTGTTCATTCATTTCCATTCTTTTTCTCTTGTCACGTTAGTTCGTATATTTCCACTCTTTTTCTCTTGTAATATTTCATTCATTACCATTCTTTTTCTCTTGTCACGTTAGTTCATATATTTCCACTCTTTTTCTCTTGCCACGTCCATTTCTGTTAATTCTTTTTCTCTTATCGAGCCAGTCAGTTTACATTTCTTCAATGACTACTTCATTTATTTAATTTTCATTCTTCTACAGTGACTTTAGTTTATTTATTTAATCTATTATCGGTCACTTAAGTTTATTTGACTCACATACATTACCTCTTGGACCCTAGGGTTGTACATCTATTATTATTATTTTTTCTTCTCACTTCTGTTACTATTATATTCATTCGTTTCCCTTTTTCTTCGCTTTTTTAAAATTTATTAATTTTATTTAATTTTTTTTAATTATTAATTTTTTTATTAATTTATTTATCTTCTTTCTAATAATTTTTCCTTCTCATTCTCCCTTGTTACTTCTACTCTTATATCTGGTCTATTCTTTTTTGTGTGTTCATTCCAGACAATATAACTATTATTATTTTCATTCTCAATATACATTGATGTATAAATATAAATATAATATAAGAAAAACTTTATAAATGCAAATAATTTTCAATATTTTTAATACCTTGAATGAAACCTGTGAGAGCTCAAAAACCACAAATCCCGCACCTTTTAAAGATATTAAACATAAATATTGGAAATATCGCGTCTCAACCAAAGTATATTTTCTAATCTTTTTAAAATCACCAGTCAAATATTTTTAATATCTATCATCAAAAAGCTCACATGCAATAGCTATTTACGTACCTAGAGCAGTAAGGGCGTTATTACAGGCCGAGGGCGAAGTTTGAAAGTACGAGTGCGTTTAACGCCCGAGGCCTGTCATGTCGCTTACTGCTCGTGGTGCGTCCACTATTTTATCGCCCACCACATGTAAACTAATCACTAAACATGCAAACTATTTTGCCGTAATCTTCAAAACAATAAATGTATATTAAGGTTACATCAAGGTTACGCATCAGTACCAAAACAAACTGCAATTATAAAAATATTGATTGTCACTAATTGAACAGCTGACGCCGCTGAGAACTACTAGCGCTTCCTACTCGCCGCGGCCCGGCCAGGAAGCGGCCGCTTCTCGAACTACTAGCGACCCTGTAAAGATAAAGCATGCATTTTTACAGGTCCCAGGGCTGTAAAATGGAACTTTACCGGCCGCTCAGGATAGGAATGTTTACAAGTGGAGGGCGATAAACTTACTTACAGTTACCTCTGTCCTGGTTTTAGGAACTTAAAATATATATCTAGAAAAACTCAAAAATATTGTTACATTAATTATAACTACTTTACATAGATGGTTACAGAGACATTTAGAACATTTAAATTCTAACCCTTAATAATATAAAAGTATGTAACTTCTGTGAAGCATTTAAAATCCAACAATGTATTTTTTAAAATAATTCGAATTTAAACAAGAACACAAAAAGACGAATTCGTCTTTCTCGAAAACCTTCTTAAAAATAGAAATTTTCATGCTATGCAAACAAGTAGAGATTAAATAAATTTACATAAATAAAATCTATGTAAATCTGATTCCTTAAATAAAGCCGATGAAGAGGGTTATTTTAAAATGTAAATGTATTACACAGGAGAATGAAGCACGGCAACTCTTAACTAACTCTCTAACTACTACCCGACGTTATTTATTATTTACAGCTGGTTTATTAAACGTAAAAACTCATAGTGCCATTAAAATTTAAGAAAGTTGTCCTGGTTTCTCGAGATGGAAATAAAATTTAAATAAGAAGTTTTTAAAGTAAGTGTCAACATTGGGAACATATGGAATAGTTCCCATTCCCTACTATTGTGTGCCAATATCTCGGAATTTCTTTCCCCAGGATGCTAAGAAACGCTCTAGTAATTGAAGCGAGCGTAAGCGAGCTTCTTACATTCAACAAACTATGCATCTTGTCTGTCTGTCTGACTGTCTGTCTGTCTGTCAGTAACGTTTACGCGTGTGACGATAACTTGAATAAAAGTTGTCCGATTTAGTTGAAATTTGGTATACATGATCCTCTTACTAATACTCAGGCTAAGTTCGGTGGACAGCGTGATCCGTCCAAGAGTTCGCGCGCAACGCTCGCGTAAACGTGAGGTTCAAAAATTAAATTGGAATTTCAGGACGGGAAAAGATTCTATCATCATCTATTCGATGAGACGAACAATTTTTTTCAAATAAAATTTTTTAGTAAAACCAACAGCGACACCGCTATGAATTAATAAAGATCGCTAAAACTATTAAAGTGGACCTAAACGTTTAGAATAGAGAAAACAACATTTTATATATCTAACGGTTGTATATATAATTTTATATATACAACCGATATCTAACGTTCTAACGTAATGATTTTAATAAAACTTCATATACACCATCTAATGCACAATTGAAACAGGCATACAAAATTTCAATTTGATACATGCGGTAGTTTTTTTGTAGCAAAGAGATACATTTTATAATAATTGTGGTTAGAGGAATAGTAAGAATGCGGGGTGGTTCCCTTACTACTAGCCGCTGTACTACTACTACACCCATTATCTATCAACTCATCATGATTCATGATTATTTATTTTTTCAATATTCAATACATATTTATTACTGTACGCTCGCTATACGCGCAATAATAGAGCCACGCGATGCCTAGTTTATTAATGACGGAGAAGTGAGCACGATGAAATACTCCACATAAATAATAAATAATAAAAAGTCTGCAAAATAGTGTGGCACATAGCTTCCTCACGTCCTTTCACTTACCAGCACTTGAATAAAAAAAAGTAGAAATAAGTAGATTTAAATTTTAAAAATTACAAAAAAAAGTCCATAACATCAATAATGTGACCCCCACTGGGAATTAAATGTTAGATTGTACGGACCTATTTCAGTTTCCAGTGGGGTTACATTTATATTTTTATTCAATATTAAATGAGAGAACACGGTTGAAATGAATATAGAACCATCTGTGGGCTACTATGATGGTTCTAAAAAATTGTTCATCGACAGGCAGAACGAAACTAAAATGTTCGCTGATGTCTGAAAACGATTTTTCTCTAGAAATATTTTGAATTCGAAGATATAAAAGAAATTTGTTCTTTAGAATTATCAGAATGATTTGTTGGTACTTCTTTAGATTGTTACTCCCCTATGTTTTTTTTTAGAATATAAATGACTGACTAAATAACTATTAAGAAAAAGGTATATGTATTATAGTCCAATGAACTTTTGGACAAAGGAATATCACACTTCTGTTTCTATAAGGGGAGTAACAGTCTAAAGAAGGACATTCCGTACAGCTTCTTTAGATTGTTACTCTCCTCTGTTTTTTATATAAGGGGAGTAACAATCAAAAGAATTGCCGATTTGTTTACCTTAGGTAAGCTCAGAAGCAAATATACCTTGAAACATCGAGAATCCAAATGGTCTTTCAATAAAAATAGTACTTTAAAACCAGATGTCGAGTATTTTCCTTTCGAACTTACCGAAGGTAACGGAAGCTATGTGATCATTCTGAAGAACGAAAATATTTTATGTCTCCGATTTCAAAATTTTAAGACAGAAATCTGTTACAGACATCAGGCAATTTTTTGATCTGTCGCTCAATTTTTGCAAACGAACATACTCTTTTGATTTTTATGAAATTTGAATGGTTTGTCGAAAGTAGCCCGCAGATAGCCCCAGATTAATTTTAACCGTTTGCGCTCTTTACCATTTGCTAAATTGATACTTTAATTCATGTAAAATAGTCTGTCAATTAGTGTGGCACATAGCTTCCTCGCATCCTATTTCACACACTTTAATAACTTTATGCTTTTAAAATCTATTTATGTCCTATTGAATTACAATTTATTTAATTTTCCCCCGATTTTTAAATGTGTCAAAATGGTTTTGATTTTTTTTTCATGAATTAAAGTGTCAATTTAGCAAAAATTTAAAGAGCGCAGATGGTTGAGATTAATCTAGGGTTATCTGAAGACTACTTTCGACAAACCTTTCAAATTTCATAAAAATCACATGAGTACTTTTGAAGATATAGGTGTAAATAAATGTATGTTTGTGCGCATGTGGAAGAGAAACAAAGGGATGCAGAAAGTTGAATCTTATATGGGACCAACAATGGGCTAATTACGACCTATACAATCCAAGTCTTATTAAAATCGGTCGAGTAGTTTTTAAGATATGTTGGTTCGCAAAAATTGAATAGTCAAACCGATAGACCGACAGACACGGAACCAAAAGTGTTCCATGATGGCTGAAACCAATTTCTGTCTTTGAATTTTTGAAATGGGAGATATAAAATAATCACATAGCTTCCGTTACCTTCGGTAATCTCAGCAGCAAAATCAGATCAATTTTGACAGATAAAAAAAACGGGGGAAACAATTAAATAAATTAGGCAATAACGGCTTGTAAAAGCATAAAACCAAAAAATAAAATCACATAGGAAGCTATGTACTATGAAACTATGTGTACTATTTGGCAGTCGATTTTTATTATTAAACTGAAAATAATTGCATACAAATTTCCTTTTATACTAACGTAAAGAGTAATATTTCGTAATTAAATAACCATCCATTTTAAAATAGGGCCATTGGGTGGTATAATTCATTTTACTCTCAGACATTTAAGTGTAAATAAGTCACTTTCAGATCCTACTTATATGGAAGGTACTACACTTAATGAATAATAAATTTCTCGTAAGAGATAAATTTAAAGTTAACATAACATATGCATGAACAAATTTCCTGCTGCAATGTTCCAAGAAACAGATATTAAGCAATATATAATCTGGTAATAAATTTGGGTAAATGATTTAATGAGAATGTAATTATGATAGATAAACACAAAGGACAAGTTTAAGCAACACCTGAACCAACATATAATTATACTCGTAAATCAAAAATTTAACAAAGTTGAGTCAGTAGAAACAACACGTTAATTAACTAATATGACCGTGTTCATTTATTTTATTTTAGATCAGGTACAACACAAACTGTCATAACTTTGAAGTTAATTAATAGATTTGCTTATTTGTTAACAAAATCAGGCACAACCAAACGAATTAAGATAACGAAAATGTACAAATTAAAATCATATCAACAATGAAAGGCGTAGACGAGTGGTTAGCGCACTCGACTCTGAAGCCAAGGTCTAAACCCCGGCTGTGAGTTCGAATCCTAGAGTGGTGAGACATGTTTCACACTGATGATCTCATCGAGTAAATGGGTAAAGTGGCCGTATAATTCCCTTACTGTAATGATCTAGGCGGTTGAATTTTGAACGGGACTAAAACAAAAAATTGAAAAAAAAAATCGGGTATGGGGTACCTCGGAACTTTTCCTCACTTTGGAGGCCACTTCATAATGGCGGCTAATATCAAAATTAATTTGGAGTAGTTGGGTCTTTTAGGGTATAATAAGTACAAATTTACTTTTCAATTATGGCTATATTTCGACCTACTTGGTCATCTTCAGGCCTAGATTGAAAATGTAAAAATTTTGTTTTTGCGTCATATGTAGGAAAGAAAGTGTATTATCACCTTTTTGGTTCGTCATTTACAATAAAATACATCACATCATATCACATAACATTAACAATTAAACCATTAACATTTGTCAAATAAATATTTAAAAAATATAATAAATTAATAAAAGACATGGTAAAAGCGGTAACCTGGATGATCCAGGTTGACAAAAAATTACATTTTCAATCTAGGCCTGAAGATGACCAAGTAGGTCGAAATATAGCCATAATTGAAAAGTAAATTTGTACTTATTATACCCTAAAAGACCCAACTACTCCAAATAAGTGTTATACATTAGGGACTAGAAGAAAGAAAACTCAAATCAAAATTAAGTTTGGTGGATTTGTTTGTTATACAGAGAGATACATTCATGCCAAATCTGAACTCGGACAACTTTTCGATTTTTTAAATTTTTGCTTACTCAGCAAACTGAGTTGAAAATGGCGACAATGTTGATTTCCCGCGCGGCACAACTAGATTAAGGACTGATTTTTCTGCCAATTTTCAACTCTCTAGGATAAATACCCTGCACGTTACGATGATAACACACATACAGACGTTAGGCTTAAAACAACTTAGGATGTCTTAAAAACACCCAAAACGGATAATTCAGTTGAAATCTCGACAAAACTGTTTTGGGTGAAAACATAACTTTTCCTACCATAGGGGAGGAAAAGTAAAAAAGATTCTATAAAATCAAGTTATTATCAATCTAAGGAGTCTGTGTGTCATGGGCTAAAGACGCTTGTCTCGTCTACTCGGCTATCAATGAATTAAGAGCGTCACAAGGTTGTGGTTTCGGTTCCGCGCCATGGTACTCTGATTTACATCTATGAATCGAGGGAAGAACAAGGGACAGGAAACACCTTAAGCCCTAAGGGGTTCTATGTTGTGTTGCTTTGGATTGTGTCTCTGCGTCAATAGCAGTACAGGGTCATGGGTATGACACTACGCCACAAACTGACCACAATGACCGCGGATCACACCCATCTTGCTTGTATGAAACATGTATGAGGTGGCTGGAAATGTATACCATGGGTACAAGTGGTTCGCCTTCCCTTCCAGTACAACTACTATTACCAATACCAATACGGCAGATAAATTATTCGAATACTATGCTTGCATTTAATTTTGTTCTAAACGTCATAAATAAGCGACTGAATTTTATAATCCATCGTTAGGCTTTCAAAGAAAACTGTTTAATACAAACAAAGGTTTATAAATAGAACGGTTAAAGCAGGAAGAGAGCTACTTGAATATGCAAATCCAATTCTAATATAAACATCAGAAATATCGTAAGCTGCTTTAATAATTAAACTTGTGCAAGATTCAGAACCTGGAGCGAAACGTTTGACATTAAATATTTTGAGGGTTTCAAAAGGTTTGAAAGCAAAAGATTATATATATATATATATATATATATATATATATATATATATATTATAAAGATATATTAAGATATAATATAACTTTATGTCACAATATATACACGTGGGTACTTAAGTACACGCTTGACCTGATATTTGATATGAGACGAAGAGCAATAGATAAAGGAAGGAGAGCAAAAATGAAAGAGATAAACCAGTATTAAGTGAGCTGAAAAAGCAATTCCACGCCAGTGGAAACTGACTTGATTCTAAGCATGGGCGGATCCTAACTTACTTCAAACAAAGGCATAATCTTATAAATCTCAACAAAACCTTATATCTCGAATTAATTCAACAATATAGTATATTACAATAAAAGTCTGTGCTTTAGAAATTAAACTTGTTATCAGGGAAATATTTTTAACCAAAATGTAACGTACGAGTTCTTAAGAAGATTTCATAATTAATATAAATTTCGGTTTGTATGGAGTGTAATAAAGGATAGATTTTGGATAGGGGAGTATATAAGTATATAGCATGAACGGAAAACTTGGAGTAGAAGGATTTGTATTGTGAATGCTAGGTCGTGGAGGAAAGGAACATTCAGTTAGTTGTGGATTGTTAAGCTGGTTACATGGGATGGCGTGTTGGTGATATATCCGGAATAATAATTGATAAGAATGATTGATGGGAAGGATTGTATATTGTAGAAGTAGACGGCTTAAGGTGGGTTCATAGCTGGCGGATCCGTGATTACGGAGGCCCCAAAGGATTCATCTATGGCACCGCTTTAGCGGCGCCGCAGAAAATTGGTTCCAAACCAACTTTCTTAAACCAAATCACGGTCTTGTTAAAAGTAAAATTGATCTGTGCTGACGCTTATTTCAATATATTAGGTGTATTATTTTAATACTACGTATTTAATCCAAGAAAAAATTCTAACTTCATCTATTTAATGAGACAAAAAACTTTTGGAAATATTTTTTTTTAGTAAAACGAACACCGACACTGTTGTGAAGTGATAAAGATCGCAAAATTTATTAAAGTGGGACACAAACGTTTGAAATAAAGAAAACAATGTTTTTACCGATATCTTCCGTTCTCACGTATAAAGATTTTAATAAAACTACTTACACATTGTCTAAAGTACAATTGAAACAGGCATGTAAAATTTCAACCGGATTCAAGCAGAAGCTTTAGAGTAGGGAAGATATATATGTTATAATATTTTAAATTAATAGGCCGGGTAGGTAGAAAACAGTCCTATTTCAATCCAACATCCTTTAACAAACATACTCTTTAACTATAAACTCATCATGATCAACTTTTTTCTTATATTCAATATATATTTATAGTAAGACGCTTGCTTTAATGATACAAATAATGATTTTCTTTTAATTTTTCCTTAACTCTGCACTCTGCTAGGTACAAACAGTTCGTTACTTTTAATTTTGTCTCTATTCTAACTCCACCATGTATAAGTAGTTAGCAATGCTTACGTACTTAGCAGTGTGATATTATAATTTATATTTAATGAAAAATGTAAGGAACTTCGTTCCTACCGGGTGGGTGTCTCGCGACACCACACGTATTTTTGTTTTCTTAAATTTGTCGTAGAAATATAAAATAAATATATAAAAGACATCGTGTTTGATCGAGTAGGCAGTTTGTACGGCTCTGATCCGTCCCATTTATGAGCCTTAATGACACATTAATCCATTTTGATTACCAATTTGCCCGCTAGGAACTCTGATACTATTTTATATAAAATTAAGAAAAAAAAATAGAGCACTTCTATCGGCGAAGTATAGTAAACAACAAGTGAACACATACATATCTACTACAGTGAACACAAGTGAAATCCAACCTACCTCAATTTGAGCGTCACATTTTGCATGTCGTTTATTGAAACTTTAGCCTGGCTATCGTAAAAATATTGTACTATAAATGAAAACCTATCGACCTCCTGTTAAATCCTAAATTTCTGGCACGATATTTTAGAGCGTCACATTTTGCATGTCGTTTATTAAAACTTTCGCCTGGCTCAGAGACGGAACTAGACCTGCTGAGGCCCGTGTGCAAGATTTGTTTTGAGGCCCCCCCCCCCCTCCAAGAAGACCAACTATTTTTGTCGCCTTATTTTTCAGGATACACATAAGATTTGTAATAAATTGCAACAAAAAACATTATTTGATGATAAAAAAGAAAATAAAAAAAAATCCTATTTAAATTAACTACATTTTAGAATATTTTAATAAAAATCGTCGGAACCGTTTTCGAGAAATACTTTTTTCATAGTTTTTAAGGAGTAGCGCCCCCAAATTTGAAGGTAAAATTAATGTCTCCTCGGGGGTTTGATTTTTTTGAAAATGTGTGCTGAATTTCGTCAAAATCGGCCCTGTAGTTTAGGCTCCAGGTGTCTCCACAGACAGACGACAGACATTTTTTAAAAACTACTTTTTTGGACTCAGGGGACCTCAAAACGTGTAAATCCATCAAAATCATATTTTCGCGCTATTACAATACTTTCTCTATATGGAAAGTAAAAAGAGCAAAAAAGTTACGAAAATTAGCAAAAAAGTTGCCTGTAATGGTACTTTTTTACTTTAGCATCCCCCTATATCCCTTTATGTTAATAGTTATTTTTCCAAAGGAACATTATACAGAGTAGCATATATTCTTAGTCTAAATTACTGTTAAGACGAAGGGATATGTATTCTAATGTATCTTGGGGCAAAGGAATATCACACTTGCGTTTATAATTGTGATCATATCCCTCAGTCTAATCAACTATTAAGATAAAGGAATATTAAATATAGAACTTCCCCAGGAGTCTCAATGTCTTGGGGAGACAAACACACAAACCTTTTTGACTTTTTTAGGGCAGACTATTGTTTAGAAGCAAGGGGGATGCTAAAGTAAAAAAGAGCCCTTGTAATTAATTCAAAAGAATGGATTTCGAGTTTATGGCTCAAAATAAGAACTCTTTATTTTAAATGTTTTTATTAGATCCATTATTTTAGCTGTTAGACTTGAGTTGAATACTCATATTTTGAAACTTTAATTCTTGGAGAAAAAATGCCAAAAGTAAAAAGTTCATATTTTAAGCCTTAAAAATATGTCTTCTATTAACTTTTTCATATTTTAAGTACTGCTGCAGAGCATTTTAGCGCTCAAAGTGCTTAGAATTTTTTCTGTAAGCGCATTTTAAGTTAACATAGAAGCCCAGCAAACCGCGTCTTTCTTCCTGCAGTAGATTCCGGAGATATTGAGTGGATCGTGTTAGGTGGCCCCTGTGTAGGCGTATTTTACAAGTTAAAAATGTATAATTAATTTAAAAACTTACTAAAGATAGTAGTCCTCTAGGAGGACGGAGAGGAGTCACCAGAGATCCGACGAGGACAGGGAGAAAAGGAGGCAGAGTGCTAGCGGCAGACCACCTCACCGTGAGGGTGGTAGCCGCAGGCAGAGCCAATAGAGGATGATTGAGGTAAAACACATTAATTTACAGCACAGTCAAGACGCTGTAGGAGAACTACAGAGAGCCTTGACTGGAATAGGGTCATTAATAGTGTTAATTCAGGAACCTTATGTTTATAGAGGTGAGGTGAGAGGGATGAGGAGGTCTGGTCAGAGGCTCGTGGTAGGAGGAAACGAAGGACCAGACGAGGCGAACCCCAGGACTTGTATAGTGGCATCGGAGGACCTGAAGGTAACACCCATACCCCAATTAGGGACCCGAGACGCCACAGCAATTATCCTGGAGTATAAGGTTAAAGGTTTAGTTAATAAGGTGATCATGGCAAGTCTATACTTGCCATACGACAGGCAAGACCTTCCCCCAACAAGGGAACTGACCAATATTGTCAGATTCTCAGAGGAGAAGGCCATTCCAGTAATAATTGGTTGCGACGCTAACGCGCATCACCATGCCTGGGGCAGCACTGACTGCAACAGCAGAGGTGATGCGCTGTTGGAATTCTTAGCATCCACAGATTTAGAGGTAATGAATAGGGGAACGGAACCAACTTTTATAAACAGAATCCGTTCACAGGTAATAGATGTCACAATGGCATCTAGGAGGATATCTGGAAAAATTGAGGGCTGGCACGTAACATCAGATATTCTGCTGTCTGATCATCGCATGGTCAGCTTCTGTATCAAGATAGATGAAGTAGAGGTAACACCGCAGAGGCACCCAAGGAGGACGGACTGGGAAACCTTTGACAGGGAACTCGGAAACCTCCAAGGAGTGACCAAAGAGGCATTAACTGACCCCGAAGCTCTGGAAAGGAAGGCAGCGGAACTGAGCTTGTATATAAGGGAAGCCTACCAAGAAGCTTGTCCCCCCAAAACTAGTGTCCAAAAGGTAGCCACTTGGTGGAACAAAGGACTAGATAAGCTCCGTAGTAAAGCGAGAAAAGCCTTTAACAAGGCCTTCAAGAATAAAGAACCAGGAGAGGAGCTATGGGACAGCTTCAGGGGGGCTAGGAGGGAATTCAAAAAAGAAATAAGGAATCGCAAGAGAGCTGGCTGGAGAGACTTCTGTAAGGGAATTGAGTCCCTACCAGAGGCAACCAGACTGGCAAGAATCTTAAGTGGTGAGGGTAATGGTAGAACTTTAGGCTCCATTAAAAGGCTAGACGGTACCTGGACTCTCAGTGTAGAAGAAACACTAGAGTACCTCCTACTCACCCACTTCCCAGGAGAAGGAAACGAGGTCGGTGACTCACTAGGAGAGGCTCCAGGCGTAGAGACGAACTGGGACCTGGCGACCCGCCTAGTAACCAGAGAGTCCATAAAATGGGCCGTCGACAAATTTCACCCATTTAAGGCACCTGGACAAGACGAAATATTCCCAGCACTAATACAAAGGGGTATGGATCGTCTATTATCCAGTATAGAGGCAACTTTCAGGGGCAGTATAGCTATGGGCGTGGTACCGGAAGTGTGGAAAGCAGCTAGGGTAGTTTTTATCCCTAAACCAGGCAAGAAGGACTATACACAGGCTAAATCCTTCCGACCCATAAGCCTTACATCTTTCATGCTAAAGACCCTTGAAAGGATAGTAGATAAATACATAATAGAGGAAATTCTACCCAGAAAGCCGCTGCATGCCAATCAGCATGCATACTCAAAGGGGAAATCGACTGAAACAGCTCTCCACGCGGCCACTTCTAGGATAGAAAAGGCAATGCACAAAGGAGACTACACTTTAGCCCTCTTCTTTGATGTAGAAGGAGCCTTCGATAAGGCAAAATCTAGTAATATAAAGGAGGAACTGACGCAGAGGAATACTCCCCAGGTTATCATCAATTGGATAATATCCTCCCTAAAAGGGAGGAAAGTTAGTTCATCAATGACCGGCACTAAAGCATCTAGAGTGGTGTCAGGAGGGTGCCCCCAGGGCAGCTGCCTCTCGCCACATCTGTGGTGCCTGGTGATGGATGGACTTATGAGGAAAATGACCGAGGAGGATATCTATTTGCAGGCATATGCAGATGATGGACTAGTCCTGATTAGAGGCAAGTTCCTAAGTACCTGCTGTGAAAGGATGCAACGAGCTTGTAGGATAATTGAAGGATGGTGTAGAGAGGTAGGACTCTCAGTCAATCCATCAAAGACTGAGATGATAATCTTCACTAGGAAAAGGAAACTTGTGGATTTCAAAGCTCCCAAATTGCTGGGGCATGAGCTTACTTTGGCCAACGAGGTAAAATACCTAGGTATTACCTTAGACCAAAAACTAACTTGGAAATCACACTTGGACAAGGTAGTAGAAAAGGCTACGATAACCTTCTGGCAACTTAGACGAGCAGTAGGGAAGACATGGGGACTGTCCCCGAAAATCCTCAAGTGGCTGTACACCGCAGTTATTAGACCTAGGATTCATTACGGATCCCTAGTGTGGTGGCCTAGGACTGAGGTTGCCAGCTCGACTAAAGGGCTTAGCAAGGTCCAGAGGTTAGCCTGCCGTAGTATAACAGGGGCCATGAGGACTACACCTACGGCAGCCTTGGAAGCCTTAGTAGGAGTCCCCCCTCTCCAGCTATGGATCAGAGGAGAAGCCATCGCCTCGTATGTCAGACTAAGAGACAACGGACAATGGCTAGGTGAAAGGTCCGTTATAGGACACTTGGACATAGGAAGGTTCGCTGAACTTAAGGTCCCACTTACGGGGATCAGAACTAAAGGAGTGGACCATCAGCTTAAGCTGAAAAGGAAATATGAGGTAGAAATCCCACTCAGAGCCGATTGGGAATCAGGAGAGATTAAATTTGATACAGAGACTCTGGTGGCATACACGGACGGCTCAAAGAATGAGAATGGTATGTCAGGTGCGGGACTTTACTTAGAAAGGTCCGGCACCCAAGAGAGTTTCCCACTAGGAATATTTACCACAGTCTTCCAGGCCGAAGTCTACGCCATCCTAGAGGTGGCAAGAAGGCAAGAGGTGGTAGAGGCGAGAACTAAAAAAGTAGTAGTATGCTCGGATAGTCAAGCAGCACTTAAGGCACTCTGCGCTCCCAGTGCAGACTCAGCACTGGTCAAAGAATGCCAAGAGGCCTTAGAGACGCTTGCAGAGTTAAAGAAGGTTACTCTGCTTTGGGTTCCTGGACACACAGGAGTACCGGGAAATGAAAAAGCAGATGAAATAGCAAAAAGGGGTGCCTCCATGTCATTCTGCGGACCAGAGCCCGCTATTGACTGGTCCAGAGGTCAAACCAAATCGGCCATCAAAATGTGGATCTGGGAGGAAGCAGGGAAGGTGTGGACAAGAACTGAAGGATGCAGGCAAACTAAGATGATGCTGCCTAAGCTAGATAAAGGGAAAACCAGATGGCTCATGGGACTGAGTAGACCCAACCTAAGAAAAATGGTGGGGGTCTTAACAGGTCATTGTCAACTAAATAGACATCTGGCACTATTAAAGATTGAAGAGGACCCCACATGCCCAGTATGTGGTGAAGGAGAGGAAACAGCCTACCACCTGGTGGGAGCTTGCGAAGGACATGGGAGACTACGCTTTCACACCTTAGGATCAGGGATTATCAGAGAGGAGGAACTTGTCACACTTAAGTGGCAGGATATCCTCTCCTTTATTACCCAAACTAGGAGACTTGAGGGTAAGACTGAGGTGGTTCGATGGGCGTGAAAAACCAGGGGTTGGCAAAAAGGACCCGAGTGCGGTCTAGTTGCCAGGCTTGGCCTCCCCGCCCCCTTACTACTACTACTACTAAAGATAGTTACATTTTGAAGAAACATATGCAGGATAATACAAAACATTAACAGTCTAAAATACCCAAATGTATAAAAATCACGTCATGTTGTAAGTCAATTTTTTTTTTATATTAATAATATTATCTTAATAAGCATTTAACATCAATTGTCTCAAAAAATGATAATAATAATAATTATTATTATTATGTAGAAAAGAATATAGATACCTACCACATAAAGATAATATAAATAATAACAATGGTAATAAATAAAATATAAACTAACTTCACCTTTTTAGTAAAATTATTCTTTATTTTTATTAATTTATTTTTATTTTATTAATTTTTTTTTATAACTGGCTGAGCGGAAGTGAGGCCCCCCTTACCCCGAGGCCCGTGTGCGGCCGACCCCATGCACACGGCTAGTTCCGGCACTGGCCTGGCTATCGTAAACATATTGTACTATAAATGAAAACCTATCGACCTCCTGTTAAATCCTAACTTCCTGGCACGATATTTAAGAGTGTCACATTTTGCGCATGTCGTTTATTGAAACTTTAGCCTGGCTATCGTAAAAATATTGTGCTATAAATGAAAACCTATCGACCTCCAGTTAAATCCTAAATTTCTGGCACGATATTTAAAAGCGTCACATTTTTCATGGTGTTTTTTGCGTGATGGAAATGATTTCTGTCTCCCATAGCAAACACATATCTATGTTAAAAAGGAGTTTTGTTGAAGTAGTAAATAAATGTATTTTGTTTTATAAAAAACAATGAACATTTTATAAGCTAAATAAATATTTTTAAAAAAAATCAGGTTGTTTAAGGGTTTTTTTTGCTAATCCTTTAGGAATCGAGTTATAAGGGAAACGGAAAACCTTGGCGTCCCTTGAGGGGTCGAAACACACGCCCCTAGAGACCTGGAACAGCTTGCTACGCTACAACAAGACTCTCCTTTGAATATATATTGGTTTCATATTTCAAACACTCACAGATATATTGGTACAAAAGTTCAAAAGCCAATATCAGTATATATCAATAGGAATAGACAATATATCAGTTTGTTTCGAAACTCAGGAATCAAACTTTCACATCTCTCTCAGGTTTAGAGTCACTAACACATATAAACTTATTGACGAATAAAATAAGTGTAAAGTAATGAAAATCAAACTTGTTCCCATATAAAAAAAATATAAAAATCTATATAAAAAAAATGATTGTTTGTCTGTCTGTCTGTCTCTTATGCATGCCTAAACCGTCCATCCGATTGCGATGAAACTTTGGGGTATGGTTGGACGCATGTCTGGGAAGGTTTCTGAGTTAGTAAAACAATGTTCAGATTTTGGTACACAGGTGTACAGGGGGTACAAATGTCGAAGTAATGAAAACCCTTCATGATGCATATCGTTGAAAACCTCTAAGAGTACAGTGATGGTTGGACGCATGCCCGGGAAGGTTTCTGAGTTAGTAAAATAATGTTTCGATTTTGGTACACAGGTGTACGAGGTACAAATGTCAAAGTAATGAAAACCCTTCAAAATGCATATCGTTGAAAAAGAATCGTTGAAGCTGCTCTATTGGCTTATAACCAGTGGAATTATGCCGTTTACCTGCTAACACTAACGTGTCTTTCTTTTAGTTGTATTTTTTATGTATTGTAATTATGTTTAAAGGGCCTCAAATACGGTGCGATTTGTTGTAAACCTAGGGTCAGATGCCATGTTTCATGTTTCAACGTATTTAGGCTGGTCTTCCAACCAATTGTTACCTTATTGTCTGTCAAATCAATAAACTTTAACAAACTTGTTTTCAAAATCTAAGCACCATAGATTTTTCTTTTAATGTTGATATATTTTTAGGCTAGGATACAAGACATTTCCGCCATGAGATAAAAAGACATGAAAAACATGTTACGCTCTTAAATATAGTATAAGGAAGTTGGGATATTATTACGATTGGATATTATAGTATCAGGGGGTGTTTTATTACGTATTTAGACAGATTTGACTAAAGTTTCTACAGAAATACGCTAGGTGCGCTCACACCCACACTCTGCGCATGTCAGGATCAAGTTCAGGAGTTTTCATGCAACTCAATCCAGATACGATCCCAGAATTTAGTGTATCGTATCAGGATCGGTATCGTATTCAATCCGTATTGAATCTAGGTTTCCATGGACACTTTGAATTCAAAAACTATTCAACCCGTATTTAAACATCTTGGAAACGTAGTATGAGTCTGGGCGTGTTGAATGACTTTGATATACCAACATTTATCGGTTCTAAGATGTGTAGATCTGTATTTATATATGTATTATTAATTTTTTTAAGGGTAACACTTTTCCTTGATCAACGCATTTCAACTCTTAACACTACTGCTTATCAAACCTGTTATAGTGTATTGCCAAGTTTTTTAACTTGGTTGAACTACCCTTAATAATTAATTTCAAATTAGGTATAATTAATGTCCGAAATAGAAATGGATAATTAAGGTCATTCAAGTACAAATGTATACCTATTCTCAATATCTTTTATTTTCAAAGTACATATATTTAAAATAAGAAATTCTTGTATAGTTTGAACATTATCAATCAATATATTTCTTTTTATATTTCATAAAATGTACAAATGTCACAATTGAAAATAAACACTTTAAATTATATAAAGTAAACAACACATATATATATATATATATATATATATATATATATATATATATATATATATATATATATATATATATATATATATATATATATATATATATATATATATATATATATATATATATATATAAATATAGATATTCAATTTTTTAAGTTTTTGGTAGTTTTCATACTACGGAAAGTTAAATTTTAATTTAAATCAAATTATAATTATTATTAACTACGGGAAACAGACAGTGAAAAATACACTCCTGTGCCGGGATTTGAACCACGGGCCTCTATATTTCCAGTATAGCGCTCTTCCATCTAAGCTACGCAGGAGAATGATTTTTCACTACCGTAATCGATAACTAGTCCCGAATCCAAGCTTTCAATATTCATATACATTTAGACAGTCAATATTTATGACATTAGAACTAAACCAGAATTAACGCTTATAATTATAAAGTACTCAATTAGTACCTGTACCTTGTACAATCAATTCGAAATTCAATTTTTTAAGTTTTTGGTAGTTTTCATACTACGGAAAGTTAAATTTTAATTTAAATCAAATTATAATTATTATTAACTACGGGAAACAGACAGTGAAAAATACACTCCTGTGCCGGGATTTGAACCACGGGCCTCTATATTTCCAGTATAGCGCTCTTCCATCTAAGCTACGCAGGAGAATGATTTTTCACTACCGTAATCGATAACTAGTCCCGAATCCAAGCTTTCAATATTCATATACATTTAGACAGTCAATATTTATGACATTAGAACTAAACCAGAATTAACGCTTATAATTATAAAGTACTCAATTAGTACCTGTACCTTGTACAATCAATTCGAAATTCAATTTTTTAAGTTTTTGGTAGTTTTCATACTACGGAAAGTTAAATTTTAATTTAAATCAAATTATAATTATTTTTAACTACGGGAAACAGACAGTGAAAAATACACTCCTGTGCCGGGATTTGAACCACGGGCCTCTATATTTCCAGTATGTCTGTTTCCCGTAGTTAATAATAATTATAATTTGATTTAAAATAAATATAGATATATATTGAAGATAAGTATTTGTAATATTCGAATTTTAATCCATTTTCTTGTCATTGAAAAGTTGTCTGATGAATAAATTTAATTTTTGCCGTTGTTTACAAACTTTTCTTTATACAAATTTTCCAGGACGTTAAGTAAAAATTTATAAAAAGATACAAAAACAATTGTATGAAAAGATATTGGCCTCATCCGCATATTTTATTCTTAAAAAAAAATATATGTATATGTATATTATTAACACATAAACTGCGTTTTTTATTTTGTTATCTGAATAGGGGTACGCCCATCTTGCCAATAGCCTACAAGGGTGACCTAATTTTTGGGCCATTTAGCCAACTGGAGTTGTACCTACGGCCCTTACTCTCAAAAGAGTAAGCAATTCAGAAAAGCCATTTGTCTAATTTATCACATTTTTCGATGAGGGTAATATTAAAAAACGGAATAGTATGCTAAAAGAGAAACCTTGGACCGATAAATATTACTTTGATATTTATTTGTGGAAAAAATGTGATTTTTATTTTTAAGGTAGACTCCACACTCCTTATCATCCAATATACTTAACTTACTTCACATGATAAATATACTAGTTGTGCTTTATAGATGGAAATTTTTTCTACTAAAAAATAAATTCATGATAATAAATAATAATAATATTGCTATAAAAACATAACGCTAACAAAAAGAAAAAGGGCAGTGCCGGAACTAGCCGTGTGCATGGGGTCGGCCGCACACGGGCCTCGGGGTAAGGGGGGGCCTCACTTCCGCTCGGCCAGTTATAATAAAAAATTAATAAAATAAAAATAAAGAATAATTTTACCTACTAAAAAGGTGAAGTTAGTTTATATTTTATTTATTACCATTGTTATTATTTATATTATTTGTATGTGGTAGGTATCTATATTCTTTTCCACATAATAATAATTATTATTATTATCATTTTTTGAGACAATTGATGTTAAATGCTTATTAAGATAATATTATTAATATAAAAAATTAACTTACAACATGACGTGATTTTGATACATTTGGGTATTTTAGTATTTTAGACTGTTAATGTTTTGTATTATCCTGCATATGTTACATCAAAATGTAACTATCTTTAGTAAGTTTTTAAATTAATTATAAATTTTTAACTTGTAAAATATGCCTACACAGGGGCCACCTAACACGATCCACTCAATATCTCCGGAATCTACTGCAGGAAGAAAGACGCGGTTTGCTGGGTTCTATGTTAACTTAAAATGCGCTTACAGAATAAATGCAAAGCACTTTGAGCGCTAAAATGCTCTGCAGCAGTACTTAAAATATGAAAAACTTAATAGAAGACATATTTTTAAGGCTAAAATGAGATTCTATGGCTTAAAATAAGAACTTTTTATACTTTAGGCATTTTTTCTCCAAGAATTAAAGTTTCAAAATATGAGTATTCAACTCAAGTCTAACAGCAAACATAATGGATTCAATAAAAAAATTTAAAATAAAGAGTTCTTATTTTGAGCCATAAACTCGAAATCCATTCTTTTGTATTAATTACAAGGGCTCTTTTTTACTTTAGCATCCCCCTTGGTTCTAAACAATAGTCTGCCCTACAAAAGTCAAAAAGGTTTGTGTGTTTGTCTCCCCAAGACATTGAGACTCCTGGGGAAGTTCTATATTTAATATTCCTTTATCTTAATAGTTGATTAGACTGAGGGATATGATCACAATTATATACACAAGACACAAGTGTAATATTCCTTTGTCCCAAGATACATTAGAATAAATATCCCTTCGTCTTAACAGTAATTTATACTAAGAATATATGCTACTCTGTATTGTATAATGTTCTTTTTGCGAAATAACTATCAACATACAGGGATATAGGGGGATGCTAAAGTAAAAAAGTACCATTACAGGCAACTTTTTTGCTCATTTTCGTAACTTTTTTTCTCTTTTTACTTTCCATATAAAGAGAAAGTATTGTAATGGCGGGAAAATTCGATTTTGATGGATTTACACTTTTTTTTTAATAAAATGTCTGTCGTCTGTCTGTGCAGACACCTGGAGCCTAAACTACTGGGCCGATTTTGACGAAATTCTGCATACATATTCAGGAAAATCATACCCCGAGGAGATATTAATTTTACCTTCAAATTTGGGGGCGCTACTCCTTAAAAACTATGTAAAAGTATTTCTCGAAAACGGTTCCGACGATTTTGATTAAAATATTCTAAAATGCAGTTAATTTAAATAGGAATTTAATTTATTTTGTTGATTTTATATCATAAAATAATGTTTTTGTTGCAATTTATTACAAATCTTATGTGTATCCTGAAAAATGAGGCGATAAAAATAGTTGGTCATCTTGGAGGGGGGGGGGGGGGGGGGGGGGCCTCAAAACAAATCTTGCACACGGGCCTCAGCAGATCTAGTTCCGTCTCTGAAAAAGGGGTCTCAAAGTATCAAAGGTTTTTGAGAAGTTTGACACAAACGATTTAATTGACAAGAGATAATTACAAGATAAAATTAACTTTTTATATACTGCGTTTTTACACTTTCTGTTGAATATTTAGTGTTGATAATATAATAATTGTTATACAAAATGTTAGGGGGAAAAAATAGTTCCTTATTAAAAAAATAGTTAGTTATTTACTTCATATAAATGACAACCAACTAGACAGCTGATCTTAAACCTATAAAAGAACTAATCTTTGTACAACGGATCTCGCCAACACCGAATCTAAACCGTGCCATTGATATGCCCCCGTGTAGGGACAGTAAGAGAAGAAAAAGAAAAATGTGTACAAGTAAAGAAGTACAGATGAAGAAAAATTAAACCGATACCTAGGACACACGTGTAAACAAACCTGATTGTCACACGTTAATTAATTTATTTCTTTGTTTACTTCTCAGAGTAAGGAAGGGGTAGAGGGAACAATACTATAGAATCGGGGTCTCAAAAAGTGGTTCATTATGCGACACCCCTGTACTAAACCTCCCAAGCGGCAGTTTGGTGAAACAGTATCGATATTTAGATAAAAACTCGAAATTTATCTGATGTCAGCTGATAAGGATAAGTATAATGTGATATTTTCTTAAGACATTTAATATTTTAATACAGTTTTCTTTATAAATACATATGTACTTTAGTGTTTGTTGTTAACCGTATTAATTATCTAAAGGCAGTTACATTTACTACGTTCACACATCGTTTTGGAAACGGTTTTGAAAACGATCCGCTAGTTCAAAACGCTGTACGAACGGAGATCGACTGATCGTATCGGTTTAGATCCGATCCACCAAAAATACGTGATCGGAACGGGGGATCGAATTTAAAACGCTCGTGTGAACAGGTCGTGGAGGGGATCGAGGTTTCAGGTTATTTTACTCTTTTCCACTTTTTAAGTTCTTTGTTTTCGTGAGCTTCCGTTTCTTTTTTTTTAACTGCAAAAACGTTTTTAAACAAAATTTAATACTATAAAGAACCTGTAAAAACTTTTAATAACTTGTAAATAAAATGTAAAAATTCGCGGACATATTGGGTAACAAGAAAGAAGGTTTTACTCGTGACGTCACCGTTACGAGATTTCGAAAACAAATATTTCGATCACCTGTATTTTTTGTTGTACGAACGCGTATCGTTTTGAAAACGAATTGGATCCGAAACGCCTTCAAAACGATGTGTGAACGTAGTAATTGTTAATAACATGTAATAGTTCCTAGATAACCAAAAGCAATCATATATAAAAAGTTGAGCTCGCTTGAGAGGTTTAGTATATGGGTGTCGTAATGAACCACTTTTCAAATCGCATTGCTCCCTCTACCCCTTCCTTACTCTGACGTTTACTTTTCCTTTTTCGCTGTCATTCAATGTTAATCTCTTAATAAAAAATCACAAATTTGAAACCCGTCAAAATGAAGATTGTAAATATGGGACATGTCACAACAAATAAAATAACTTGCGGATTTTTTCCGAACAAATTTTCCATAAGCAAAATTTGCTGAAAACGAATTAAATTCTGCTGAAAGATGGCTCAAAGTATTAAAATATTGCATTGTCATCGTGTTCTGAGCTATTCTAAAAGATTCAAATGTCTAGCTACTCGGGAAGTTAGTTAAAAATTGATTGCAAGATTTGTACTGGACAAACAAATCTTATGAAAGCAAACTAATAAAAACGTAGTAAAAAATAAAGAAAGGGAAAGAAGAAATATCGTTCTAGGATACCTCAAAGTTTTACCAATATTTTTTTAAGCTATTCAATCGAGACCTGTTAATTTGAGACCCCTTCCATTGAGATCTGGTTTACTAGGAATGCAGCTTAGGGAAAGAACGGAGAAACTTGGTTCAATTAAACAGGGGACTAGGTCATTTAGCAGACCCATTCATCAGAGATGGATTCATTTCGTTCCAATATGGATAATGGAACTTGAAACTATTTTGTGGAAATAAAACACGAACTATTGTAGAATTTTTCCTACGGTATCTCTGAGTAAATTGGGGAAGGAAGTAAACATAAGGAAACTAGCCAATAGAAAATGTCCAGTGTTGTCGCTCTGATATATTTTATTTTTATATTTTACATTTTTTACATTTTTACATAGTAGAACTTTTCCCACAGTGTCTCTAAGAAAAACGGAGTGGGGATGCTATGTTGCCAAATCATTTATTGTTAACTTTTGTGCGGAGCATATTTTAATTGATAAAATTAATCAAAGCGACAAAACTGGACATTTTCTATTGGCCAGTTTCTTTTTGTTTACTTCCCTCCCAAATATACTCAGAGATACTGAAAAAGACTCTACTATAACAACTACAACTAAAATATGCGTGGTACAAAAGTAAACAATAAATTATTTGGCAACGTAGCAACCCCACTCCGTTTTCCCTAAAGACACCGTTGGAAATGCTCTACTATAGTTGTATAAATTTAATCTATACATTTTAAGCATACTGTTTAAATTAACAGGTATTTTACACTTAAAGGGTATTATTATTTAATGTTAATAGTGAGTACTTAATAAGTTCGCCTAATAACAACGACGCAACACCATTATAACAAGATCCAACGGATAATAAAGTTTCAAGCAAGAGATGGTAGAGGGAGTTTAACACGTTAGATAGATAACGTATAGCGTGTTAACGATCAATCAAAAACCGGATACTTTAATGCTCTAACAAGCTGGAGGGAGATGAAATAAACCGCTAACCATCATTAGGTAAAACAACACTGGTTTACTCTGCTTCATGCAACCTTAAAACATTGATAACACGGTCAAAACGTTCCTTTTCTATACTTTGGCAACACTGTGCCACTATATTTTATCATTTTCAATTTGAGGTTATTCTTAAATAACCCATAATTATTCAGTATAATATAACAAGAACCGTATAATTAAAGATATAATCCAGTGTGTTTTCGGATTTAAAATTTGCCTAATCATAAATCGAGAAAAATGTCCCTACTAAGGAAATAAGTCGTATCCTGAGACTTGCTTCCTATATGCTAAATAAAATGGTTGTCCGTGATGTCTCACGTAATAGTACATTACGCGTTTAGTGCGGAAAGTAGCATTTTGCATGCGAGTGTGGAGTTTGCCCCCGAGCGACAGCGAGGGTAGTAAAACCACACGAGCAATGCAAAATGCAGTTTTCGCACGAGTTGCGTACCGTACTTTATTAATAAATACAGAAAAAAATAATAAACTTCCTGTATGTAAGTTCGTATTTCTCTTTTGATAAAGATGACATTAATTAATCCGTTGTATTTTGTGCCGAATTAATTATTTCAGGAGTATAATTATTCTCCTCATTTTCGTCATAATCACTTAAATAATTTTTTTTCCCCTAAAAACTCGATATAAACAGTTACTTTAATTAAACAAACAGCAAATTAGTACCTCTTTAGTACCTTTCATTTAATACACCTTACTTACATTTGATATTTTGAGTTCGCAACATTTTTCCTGTGTGCCCGTCAAAAAAAAAAAAAAAAAAAAAAAAAAAAAAAATCTTTAATACTGGTAGAGGCACTTTGCAGTAATAAAGATCTTCTTCATAGTAATTATAGTTAACTACTACTTTTTAATAGTAATAATATCCTTATTAGAACGAAATGGATCCATCTCTGATTAATAGTTCTGCTAAATGACCCAGTCCACTGTTTAAGTGAACAGTGGTTCTCCGTTCATTCCCTGAGCCGGATTCCTAGTGAACCGGATCTCAAATGAACGGGTCCCGATTGAATTGCTTAAAAAAGAGATTGGTGAAACTTTGAGACATCTCAGAACGATATTTCTTCACTCCTTTCTCTTTATTTTTCTCTTGTCAATCAAATCTTTTGTGTTAAAATTCTCAAAAACCTTGTTACTTTGAGACCCTTTTTCGTAGCGTTTGTCTTTTGTTAGAGTTATTCAAAAGTTATTGGAACCGTGCAGAGTGACAGGAACAAAACTGTAAGGGTTTCTTTCTTTTGGTTATACCAACGAAAACCTAAAAAGGAACAGGCAAAAGATGTTTGGAAATTTGCCTATGTGTTTTACACACTTTTGCGAAGAATAACTATATATTTTTCAGTAGTGGCAACATTGTATTCAGCAAGTATTTACTTGGATATTTAAACATAAACAGTCAGGTACCAGTTATTTCTTAAGATCTTATTTTCGAGTACAGTAACCACTTTGCTACTTCACAGACCAATTTTTAGTTATTGACTTCTAAAAATGAAAGTTTAAATTTTTTAAATTTAATCAAATTATAATTATTATTAACAATGGAAATTAGACAGAGAAAAATAGACTCCAGCACCGGGACTCGAATCACGCCCTCGATATTTCCGTTACAGTGCTCTGACCAACTAAGCTATACTGGAGAACAATTTTCCTCTGTCTATAACGATATCTAATCCCGAATTAAGCTTTCAATTTTCCGAGAATTAACGCTTATAATTATAACGGAAATATAGAGGCCCGTGGTTCGAGTCCCGGTGCTGGAGTCTATATTTCTCTGTCTAATTCCCATAGTTAATAATAATTATAATTTGATTTAATTAGCTAATTAGGTAATATGCTAAATAAACAAAGCCTGATTTTGAATGTTGTTCATAGATGAATGAACAACATTCAAAAAATGTTTTAGTCAAAACGTTTACAGTTCCACTGTTGCTTTTCCTTTTCTGGTTAGTAGAATGTTTCAATATGACGCTAAATTGGCTATTTTGTTAGTAGAATAGAATAGCTTTTATTTGTTTAAATATATTTAGTATACTTATTACAAATATAGTTGCTTTCACAATAAACAATTTTATTAGTACATTTTAGACAAATGTGATTTTTTCACGAATATCAATTATTCAATTATTGAATTATTAGTTTATTATACAGCAAACTTAATAAATTTATGGAATTTATCTCTCGATTCAAGAATATTCTAAAAGAAAAAAAAATTAAAGAAGGAACCAAGTGAAACCGTGCGTACATTCAAATCTCAAAAAATAAAATCCTTTTACATCAAATAATTAAGTGAGATTCGGAGGTGACTAAAATTCTCTTAAAAGAAAGAGAAATTCTATTTCAAGCTTCAACCTTTGAAATAACGCTTTTTACTAAAAATGAGAAGAGAAGAATATAACCTTGGAAGTTAACCTTCTTTAATATTATTAGGCCTTCTTGAAAGGGTTAAATCATATTAACATTTTTGTGGGTTACCTTCATTTATTAGTTCCTTTTTTAAATTATTATTTCTTTTATTTATAATTATTTTCTAATACCTAAGTAAGAATGTATTTAAAACGTCAAAGATTTATATAATATATTATATATATATATATATATATATATATATATATATATATATATATATATATATATATATATATATATATATATATATATATTATATATATATATATATATATATATATATATATATATATATATATATATATATATATATATATATATATATATATATATATATATATATAGTAACCCCTCAAAACGAAGGCATACAAGAATTAAAAGTGTGGTTGTTTGAATCAGGAGAGATTTCTTCATGACATTATAGTTTTTATCTCACTGTTTCTAAGCTACAATTATAAATAGTCAGCCAATTAGTATGGTACATGCTTCCAACATGTGCTCACTTCCAACATACTAGGGAATGAAAGGTCATATAAGAATTAAATGTCAGCCAATTAGTAAGGTACATGCTTCCTCACTTCCAACATACTAGGGAATGAAAGGTCATATAAGACTTCTGTACCTCAGAGGTAAACTGTCGTAACTACATTTTTTTGTGATTTTCGGATTATGGAGATGAGTTATGGGTAAAAAATAAAATTTAATATGGAGTCAAATAGCCAGACATCAATTGTATTTTATGTTGTGACATCTTAATACATTTCTGGCTATTTGACTCCATATTAAATTTTATTTTTTAGCCATAACTCATCGCAATAATCCGAAAATCACAAAAAAATGTAGTTACGACAGTTTACCTCTGAGGTACAGAATTAAAAGTCAGCCTATTAGTATGGTACATGCTTCCTCACTTCCAACATACTAGGGAATGAAAGGTCATATAAGAATTAAAAGTCAGCCAATTAGTGTGGTACATGCTTCCTCACTCCCAACATACTAGGGAATGAAAGGTCATATAAGAATTAAAAGTCAGCCAATTAGTATGGTACATGCTTCCTCACTTCCAACATACTAGGGAATGAAAGGTCATATAAGAATTAAGTCAGCCAATTAGTATAGTACATAGCTTCCTCCCTTCCAACATACTAGGGAATGAAAGGTCATATAAGAATTAAAAGTCAGCCAATTAGTATGGTACATGCTCCCTCACTTCCAACATACTAGGGAATGAAAGGTCATATAAGAATTAAAAGTCAGCCAATTAGTATGGTACATGCTCCCTCACTTCCAACATACTAGGGAATGAAAGGTCATATAAGAATTAAGTCAGCCAATTAGTATAGTACATAGCTTCCTCCCTTCCAACATACTAGGGAATGAAAGGTCATATAAGAATTAAAAGTCAGCCAATTAGTATGGTGCATAGCTTCCTCACTTCCAACACACTAGGGGATGAAAGGTCATATAAGAATTAAAAGTCAGCCTATTAGTATAGTCCATAGCTTCCTCACTTCCTACATACTAGGAAATGAAAGGTCATATAAGAATTAAAAGTCAGCCAATTAGTATGGTAAATTGCTTCCTCACTTCTTACATACTAGGGGATGAAAGGTCATATAAGAATTGAGTGTGCTTGTTTGAATCAGGGGGGATTTTTTCATGACATTATAGTTTTTATCTCACTGTTTCTATGCTACAATTTTAAATAGTCAGCCAATTAGTATGGTACATAGCTTCCTCACGTCCTACATATTAGTGGGGGGAAAGGTCATAAAAGTGGTCTTGTTTGAATCTGTTTAGATTCCTAGTTGTGTCACACTTATTCCTTTTCACTATATAATGAGTGCACACGGTTGTAGTAAATGTAAGACCATCTGTAGGCTACTTTTTACCAACCCCCAAATATATTAACAAATTGGATAAGTATACTTTTAAAGATATAGGTGTTAATAAAAAAATGTTTATGCTTACACGCATGCATAAGTAAAAGCATTGGGGTTGAAACAACGAATTATTGAAACAAATAATTATGACCTTCTATCTAACATTGTAAAATCTCGCATGTAATACACAGGCGCTTTTAATATACAGGTTGAATTTAGGGCTGAAATTTCACTAAAAACTCGCCTATAATACGCATCCGAAATTTGGGGATACTTTTATGCTTGTGCACATTATACACAAGATTTCAGTATATTCTAAATTATTATTTATGTATTTTTTAAGAGGAAATAAAATTAATTAATTTAGATAGTAGTAGGTATTTAATAAATAATTTATTATAGACCCTTAAAAATGAAGACGCTTAAAAATGAATCCTAGCTTCAAGAGGAATATAGTAATGCATTTCATAACAATCATTCGTAGAAGGCGGGCGAGCAGTTTTGAAGACAGCATTAAAATAAAAATAATAATTAAAATAAAAATAGTTTTGGCAAGCAGGCGGTATTTTAAAATGTTAAAATAAAAAGTTTTAGAGAATTTCCGAAAAAAAAACTTATTTTAATTCTGTTTAATTTGCAATAAAATTAGCTGAACTCTAAAATAAAAAAGATGTTATAATTCAACGTAATTAAGATACTTTCTCTTTATATGAGAAAGTAAAAAGAGGTAAACATTGTGCGTATTACACGCCAGATTGTACGGCAATTGACAGCTGTTTTGTTTGTAGATAAATTGTTTATCCTCGAAATGTTATAGTAATTAACATAAAAATGAGTAAGTAGGAATTAGTCTTTATAAGACGGGGAGGCATGGCCAAGTATTTAGGTCAACCAGTAAATTTTTTGCAACAAAGAACCATTAAAAATATTATAATATATAATCAACTTAAGGCCCTAATTATGAGGGCAAATAAAAAATACATTTAATAAAAAAGTTCTCCTATTTCAACAAGTTGTTTACAGAGTTTCATTTCTCAAGAAAGTTATTCCTTGTTATTAAGATTAACGATAAATAAATCTTATTAATATATTGTTTTCTTTAATAATGAAATGTTATAGTTAATTAGTTGTTTTTTTCAAGAAATTATCATCAAACTTACCAAAAATTACAAATATTATTTCTTATAAGGGCACCAAATATATATATATATATATATATATATATATATATATATATATATATATATATATATATATATATATATATATATATATATATATATATAATATATATATATATATATATATATATATATATACATATATAAATAATTATATTACGGCTTATTATGTAAGTAAAACTTTTTTTGGTTGTTATTCTAATTAAATAATTAACAAAATAATATTATAGGAATGGTTAATTAACAAAATGAAGCCTTTAGCTGAATAACGAATAACTTAGCTACGTAAATTAATAAAACAATTTAATTAAACCAGACCTTGTGAAGTTAAAACATCGATTACATTTTTTTAAATTATTTTCTCCTTTTATATAAAAACTCATCAAAGTAATTAACAACCTCATAAGCTTATTTTCCTTTAGCATATTTTGGTGCAAAATATGGTGTCATAAGTTGCAAGAGAACCTTTGCTTTTGGAGTGAATCTTTTTCAAACCACTAGATATGTGAAAGATTTTGTGGACATGATAGTTATTGTTATTGGTTTTCCCTCCCATTTTTCTACGGAAAAAATAAATGATAGAACCTATGCCTGAACCAATATTCCGGTCTGAGAAGATAGGATTAACCTTAAAGGTGAAAAGGAACTCCTTTTCCTTGACCTGTAGGAAAACATTGGCAATGTCGTAAGCCCTAAAGTAACTTCCCTTCCCTAAGGACCTCACACATTGAAAGGAAAATAGACCAGCAGGGACCATACCAAGGATATCCTGATCCTACCTTCAGACTAAAAAAAGGATTATACATATATGTATAGTCAGTATCGTGTAAGGATTAAGTCGATAAAAATATCCGTTCTCTTTGAAATTACCTTTTCAATACAAGATATTGGTCACGAGTAAATACCAGGCGTGTAGACCGTGACATTCTAGTATAGAGGTGGCACACAAGATAGAAATACAAAGAACAGCCTTATCTACAACAACTGTTATTGAAAAGGGTCAAGATAATTTCCCAGTCTTATCCATTAAGAATGTCAAAAGAAACTAAACATCAAAAAAATCCTTCCCAACATGCCTAGATACGAATTAACAAAACGACAAAATTCCGCACTAAAACAGGCTAGGTAATGCCTGTTTGGATGTCTAACATTTATTGTTTCCTTTGTATACGAAGAAGAAAATGCTTCTGATCTTCATTTTCTGTAATGCTGGGATTATATGTCTGTATGAGGGCAATTCCTCTTCTAGCACAGTCATTATAACTACCTTCATCATTTGTATTTATCTTTCATCTCAATTAGGTAGAATCAGAGAGCCACAATGTTGGTTTCTTGCAAAGAAAAAGAATTAGCCCTTTCTTTTCTATTTGTGAGAAGGGTGTCAAATAATTAAGCTGTATGATGAGAGCAGTAAGTCTCCAGTGGGCTTTCAAGCTTGAATAGTTAGCCTTCTAGTCTCTTTAGTGATTTTTTCTTTGGTGGACTGTTGAGGAGGTTTTGAACCATTTTTATTTTGGTGGCAATGATGACTCGAGGATCAAATAGAGCCAAACCTATTAAAAGTTAAAAAGAAACAGGTCAAGTGTGTGCTAGTCAGCACACAGCGAGGGTCCGTAGGCCACACTATATGGTGTTTAACTGTAAAGTGTATATAAACAGTGTTTTTTTAAAATGCTAAAAGCTTACTTTGAACAATTCTAAGGGTCTGATATTTACAAAACACACTCTGATAAAGTTTTGTTTGCCACTGAACCGGACTACAACCATATAAATACATCGAAAATACCATAATTATAAAAAAAACGTATTTTGTCAATAAAAAATAAAATAATATTTTTTTCGAAATTTCCAAAAAGTGGTATCTTTACTTTTGGTCGAAGAATGTTCAGGAATTTTTTCAGATTTTTTGCACTTCACATAAGCGAGATAGAGGGGGGGGGGACACGTTTCACACCCATTTCAAACTTGCCTACGCTCGCCCTATCAAAGTTATAACCAAAGAATTATATATTATTGTAATCAGCTCGACGTACCCTTTCATATGATACCCCTCACGGTGTCGAAAAAAAAAACAAAAACATTTTAACCCTTAAGTTTTTTTACCCTAATTTTTTTGAAAAATATATTTGTTAAGTCGCTATATTTTTAAAATATGTGGGTAGGTACAAGACACATACATGCCAAATTTCAAAGTGATCGGACGAAAGGTGTAGCCGTGAGAGCACGCGAGAGGACGGACGGACAGACACACGCAGGAAAATATAAGGGTCCTTGGTTTTGCCTACGGACCCTAAAAAACCACAGGTGGCGATGAACTGCTATAGAAGCATCACTTCCAATCTAGTAGTAGCCATAATTCATAGTAGAAGCCATAATATTATGCCTACGGATTTTTGGATTAGAGATAATACTTTCAACAACAACTTTCAAATTATAGGGACCTCAAATCATATCACAATTGGTCCAATTTTCGGTATAGTAGTTCAGTTTGCATAATGGAACAAGGAAATCGATGTGTAGAAGATTATTTTTCACTTTTAGATTTACCCTATATACTTTTGGACCACTCTACTAAGCATATATCCTAATCAATTGCACATAAGACTTGAATCATCCAAAATAAAGATATAAGAGGACCCTGATAAGTGAAGGAAGACTTTATTATTTATTTATTTTTTTCCACTTCACTGAGTGATCAATACAGCAACGTCTATAGTCGAAGAATAAGCATAACGAACTGTTCTGCACAAGGCGTATTAACCAAGATTATATTTTTGGATACAAAAAAGTCAATATGAATAAAACGTGATGTCTTAACAGATCCGTTTTCGAAATCCATCCTCTTAAACGAATGGAATTTAAAAATTTCGTAAATCAAAATAGAAAAGCTGAGTTTTCGTAAAACAAATTTAAATTCAAGTTGCATGAAACTAGTGATGAGCGCATTACTTTCTGATTCAAAACACCAACAGCTGGCAAGAACATAAGACATTTCTTTATTAAATTAGGTAACATTATAATTGGTGATTCCATAGCATAGGTTTCCGAAGCCAGAATTGATTGCCGAATTGCCGAACAAGGTAATTGAGTGATCAGTTGCTAATGGCTCATATCATGGGTTCCCTTCAGAATAATTCCTTCAATCTTTTTCTATCTCTGATCGCATTTCGCACTAATTATTTCGCAGATCGCATTTCGACTAATATTTCCCTTATTTCCTCCAGATTTTAGCTATCCAGTCGTCGTACTTTTTGTGGTCTTCCTTTTGGCTTTCTTCTTTCTGAACAAGTTTATTAGTGCAATCTTATTTATATTTCGTATTGGCTCATATTATGTGGGCGAACCCTTCTTGTATTTTCATTCATCTATTTTCTTCATCCACCTCTTCTCTGATTCGCTCGGTGCTAAATATGGATGAACCTGTTCTTTGCGTTTTGGAGGTGAGCTTTTAAATAGATAAAATCGGTATGTATTAACATATTTAGTCAGTGTTTTAGTCATTTAATAATTTTTTATCTTGAAATTTATTCACTAAGATAGGATCTTAGTAAAGAAGATACACATCTCATCATTGTAACATATAAGTAAATATCTTCTATTTAAAAAAAAGGTAGCAAGGTCAAAAAAGGCCTAGTTAAGGATTTAATTAAAGTGATACTACATTAATTATTTACACGATAAAATAGTTTTGAGAAAAGTGTTTTGTATAGTTTTCTTGTTGATATGCGACATTTGGTATTCTATCTTAAGTATCAACTTGTGCTTAGGGATTTGCCTTTCCGCAACTTTGTTTTAACTTTGAGACATCAGTTGCTTAGTTGAAAGTTTTCACAGTGGCTACCCACAGAGTGGTTTTATAGCTTTAGACCCACACAGTGGTTTTATACCCTTAGACCACCGCAGTGAACATCCAATGTACACAATAGCCAACTTCACAAGGATTTTACTAAGATCCCACGACTCAGCCGTTTAATCAACTCTGCATTAGACATTTCAAATGAACTTTTGAATTCTCCCCCCCCCCCCCCCCCCCCACAAAAAAAGTATTCTCTAGGTTATGTTTAGGTAATATCAACACTATTCTGCTTTCGAGAGGGGAAAACAATGTTTCAACCATTGGGAATTCAAATGTAATATACTTTTATTTCAAACTAATATCGTTTTATAATTTAAACTAGTAAAAAAGGTCACTCATCTTGAGATATTTAAAGTCTATGACTTACATGGTTATACTTAAATACCGATATAACCGGTTCTGTTATACTTAACTACCGGTTGTGTTGAGATACGATTTCCTGATGGGTAAAAGAATTACACTAACTGCAAACTTTATTACAATATTTAACACTTCAACTAACCTCAATAAAAAGTGAGTATGTACACAAAAAAGGTTAGTACGAGAAGTACCGGACAGATATTTATAATTAGTGCCTCTAACATCTAACACATGGAAAACACTGGATAAAATGATTAAGTACAAGTGCCTGCAGCAACTACCACATGGAAATTACTGGACGAAGTGTTTATGTAAATAAGATAGTTCAGCACTAGAAGTACCGGACAGATATTTATAATTAGTGCCTCTAACAACTAACAACTGGAAAACACTTAACGAAGTGATTGTGTACGAGGGAAATTTCAGTAGACATAATTATATAATTTGTGTAAATTAGTATTACTTTAGGATGAACTTTTGAATCGCACACATAAACAGTAATTAATCCTCATTCTGTTTTAATATATTCCAACAATTATCATCTGTAAATAAACATTATGTAGATCAAACATCACCCGCTCCACAAAGGAAAATAGACGAAGGTAGCACCTACCCGACTGCATCAACCAGGACAAAGGATTAACCCGACTCAAGGAACCCCTGGGAAATCAAGGTACAATATACGTTCCAGAAAGCTAGTATAAATACGCCGTCCTTCACTCCAGTCGTCATTATGTCTTGCTTTTGCTTCCTGAAGACGTTTCGCTTCCAGTAACGGAAGCGAAACGTCGGACTTCAACCCCTCCGTCCGCGGATGATTTCACAGTAAAACCAAGCTGTTTATTAACAAGTCCATCCGTGGAAGCCTCCGCACCATATTAATTATCATTTATACTTACAATATCGATTAATTAAGACAATTTTTTCCTTTGAAAAAATTTACATGGTTAGCAGAAATTTTATACCAAATTTTTATTTAATTTGTTAATATGTTACTAAAGTTTATTTAATTTGTCAATAAGTTACTAAAGTTTATATAATTTGTCAATAGTAGTAGTAGTAGTCTAGTACTTCCTACTAGAACGGGTAGGACGAACCACTTGTTCGAACCTTGCAATTAGGCCATCACTTAGGCCCTTTTTACGCCCCGTGGTGGAGAGTTCCAGTTACTTCACACATCATACATTTGTACATTGTACCGCCGAAGCGAGTATGGTGTGGTCATTAGTAAGCTATATAAGCGTGCGTCAAAGCGTGGGGGAAGAGTCCCCATAAAGGGTGTCCCTCGCCCTGCTCCGTCCTCGAACCATAGATACAAATCACATCATCATGACGCGGATCGGACCCACATCAAAGAGTGGGGGAAGAGTCCCCATAAAGGGTGTCCCTCGCCCTGCACCGTCCGCGATTCATTGATGCAATTCAGAGTATCATGGCACGGGATCGAACCCACGACCTCGAGTTGCCTCGACTTAGTGATAGCTGAGCGACCGCCCTAAGACGCTCGGCTACCCTGGCTCCCTAATTTGTCAATAAGTTACTAAAGTTTATTTAATTTGTCAATAAGTTACGTTTATTTAATTTGTCTATTAAAACAGAAGAGCATCAAATATGACCTCATGATTTAAAGCTGAATCTCGAGACAGTAAACACAAAGACACAAAGCACTATAAAAAAAGTATGCATTAATAATTTCGTTTTACCTAAAAAAATGTTATTCTTAAAATCTTTCCTTTAAGGAAAAACTTACTCTGTTAAAAGCTTTAAATTTACATAAATATGGATGTTTTATCGCTACAAATAAATACATAATACATCAGAAGAAAGAAAGGAAAGGAATTATGATTAAAAATTTATTGATTTCCATTTTTCCGCTTTAGCGTCAAATATCGAGTCGGTTTTTCCTTCATTAAATAAATAACAAGGAGAAGAAGTCAAGCTTAAAAGAGAGGAAACCGGTGATTGCTGGTAAAAATAACACCCATTCCATTAACCGTCTGTAAAAATATTAGGTTAAGGGATTTCTTTTATCATTCATTCTAAAACATGTCTCGTAAAACAACAGCTTTAATACTTTAAGAAACACCGACAATGGATTTGTTCTCATAATTCTTTACTAAATAACTTTGGACAAAAAAAAAAAAAAAAAAAAAAAAAAAATGGTGGAGAGGAAATCACAATAAAAATAAAAGAAGTTAAAAGAATAATGTCAACTTATATTCAAGAGAAAATCTTAACACATTATTAGAAAAATTTAATAATAACAGTTAAATATATATACGAAATAAATATTTTTTAAAAAGTTGTTTGCCTTGTCAAATAGATTTGAATATAAAAATATTTATCACTTTAAATAAATCCAACTTTAGCTTTATTAACTTGATAAAGATGATTATTCAATAAACAAAAACTTTTATATAGATGTTACTTGTAAGGCCCCCATACACGATCAAATATTTTGCGCAAACATGTTTGCACAAACCTGATGTCGGGCAAATTCAGGCCATACACGGTCAAAATGTTACGCAAACATTTTGACCGTGTATGGGGTATGGGGGCCTTTTAGAATATTTTAAATAAAAGTTGATAAATTGAATGGGAATCACCAGTTAAGCAAAAAAAACTAGAGAACCGATTTCATATTCTCATTCAGTCAAACTATAACCCACGACGAAATCGAGAGCGGGACAAAAAGTATAAATTTATCATGGAAAAAAAATTATTTTTCGAAAAATAAAATTATAGGTACATTTGTAAAAAAACTAAAACGTAGGGATCTTATCGTAGTATTAGATCTTATCAGTTTTGGGGGAGAATTATTAGCTCAAGTACAGTAAACAAGGTACTTTTTTAGATTGTTACTCCCCAATGTTTTTTAGAATATAAATGACAGACCAGATAACTATTAAGACAAAGGGATGTTTAATCCAATGTACTTTGGGACAAAGGAATATCACACTTTAGTTTTTAGGGGAGTAAAAGTCTATGAAGAACATTCAGTACACCTTCTTTAGATTGTTACTCCCCTCTGTTTTCTTTATAAGGGGAGAAACGATCTAAAGAAGTGCCGTAAATAACACTTAAGTCAAATTCCTATTTATATTCTGTCAGAGAAATTTTGTTTTAAACTCGAAAATTTAATAAGTCACAATCAACGACATTCAGAAAGTAATAGCTTTCAAATAAAATAATAGCATTCAAAGTATTAAATATAAAATCTATTTAAGAGTGGAAAATTAAAATTGGTACTTATAATTCAATCAGAGGGAGTTTCCATGATGAAAATCTATTTATGTCTGCTTTCATGTAATTCCATTATTAAATTTCAAAAGAACGGAATTTTCTCTTTAAGGAGAAAGTTGACGAATGAAGCAGACTGACAAAGTCAGAAATAAGGAACGAGATTTGAAATTAAGGGGACAAAATTCAAGAGACAATAGTCACCTCGAAACATTCAGCTAAGAATCAAGATGGAGAAAATCTAATTTCAATCAGAGAATGTAGTTCTCTCACTGGGCTTTCAATTCATCTCGTGAAAATGTTTTGTTGGATTCAACGCGAATGCGTGTTGCTAAGACATTTTTGGTTACTTAGTTAAAATTTGATAAAGACAAAACACCGCCGTAGTAAGTGCTGATAAAATTAGAAACCACCATAAATCAATTATTACAGACTGAGAATCCATTAAAAAATGAATAAACCTTACTACTATATACGTAGTAACAATCAATTATAATTTTCAACAATAATAATTTATTTAGGTTTATAGAGCTATGCGATTGTAAACATTGTAAACTTCTAGGTATTTTGGAGGTGACAGCGTTTCGATAGGTGAAGGTCCTAAAATTACGCTTCCGACAGCAGGACAGGGAGTATACGGTTAGTTAGAGTTGATGGGATAATCTAAATGATCTGATCAAGTGCAGTTAATTTATAAGTGACGAATCAAGTGCATCATAAAACCCTTGGAAATACTTTTAGTATTGAGACTTTGGTAGCAAAAGGTCAAAATTTGCACAATCTACATCATGAAGAAACTCAAAAACTCAAGGTATATAGTGTAGAAGTCTACTCTATTACATCTTGCGTAAAACCTATATCAAGAAGAAACTATAACCCAAGATATACAGTATTATACAGTGTAGAAGTCTACTCTATTATACCTTGCGCAAATCCTACATCAAGATGATCTCAAAACCCAAGATGTACAGAGTAGAAGTCTACTCTATTACATCTTACGCAAAAATTACATCAAGAGAAACCCAAGGTGTTCAGTGTAGAAGTCTACTCTATTACATCTTGCGTAAAACCGTACATCAAGAAGAAACTATAACCCATGATATACAGTATAATACAGTGTAGAAGTCTACTCTATTATACCTTGCGCAAATCCTACATCAAGAAGAAACTCAAAACCCAAGATGTACAGTGTAGAAGTCTACTCTATTACATCTTGCGTAAAACCTATATCAAGAAGAAACTAAAACCCAAGATGTACAGTGTAGAAGTCTACTCTATTATCTTGCGTAAAACCTATATCAAGAAGAAACTAAAACCCAAGATGTACAGTGTAGAATTATACTCTATTACACCTTGCGCAAATCCTACAAGAATAAATTTAAAACCCAAGATGTATAGATTAGAATTCTACTCTTGAGCACCTTGAGCAAAACCTATACATTAAAAGTAACGAATACCCCCAAGGAGTATAGAGTAGGATTCTACATACTTGTGCAAAACCTGCATCAAGAAGAAACGTATACCCCACGGAGTATAAAGTAGGATTTTACAGTACACACCTTTCGCAAAACCTAAATTCCTTTACACGCAATCACCATGAAAAGAACAAGAACTTCGGGATGCTTTCTACCACGAAAGTCTATAAATGCATTAAACTGCAACATCAGAAAGTTTTCAAATTTATTTGGCTAGCATCAGAGTTATAAAGAGATAAAATGTGTGTTAATGATTATCGCAAGAGAAAAGTTACGTTTTTGTGTATTGTCGATTTGTTTGACATTTTATTTCCATTAAGAGTATTTTTTAATTAAAATCAATTGGTTTAAGAGAACAATTGCTTTAATATCTACCAATGAATTATTTATCATTGAATAAATTATTAAGCAGTCACAGTTCCCAATGTAAAAGATATAAAGCTGTGATTTTCACTAATTTCTGATTCTGAATGACCATACATAATTCCGGGACGATTAATAAAAATACGTCCTTGATTTAGACGTCCCGAAATAGTATCAATTTGAATTCCTAATGTTGGAATTGTTCATGAGTGTAATTTAGTCAATTGAAGTTACTATAGAATACGAATTTGATTATTTATCTGAAAAACAATACGATTACCAGTTTCAAGTAATCGAAATTCATTATTTATTGAAATTATCATTTTGCAAATATTTTTTTAATGACTAAAATTTCTCAAACTACTTATACATTGATGAAACTCATATTACATCGTAAAACACTTTTGCCAAGCGATGCTTTTTATATTTCACCTGCAAGGCAGGGCACCTTTTTCTTAATTGCAGAAATATACAAAACCACGCGAATTGAGACGAAGACTTCTTTACCTTGAATATCATATCCCAATAAAAACACTTGTGTAAAAAAAGTCTTGCGGAAAAAAATGCATTATCGATGAGTGCCCATCGTGCCATCTTGTTTGCGTGAGCTGTTTAGAGACTCTGATTATATAATTGTAAACTATTAATTATTTATAATATTAACGAATAAATAAATAAAAAGTTGTGAGATTGTAGGTATAGCCAAGTTTCCCACTGTCCAAGTAAGTTCTAACAGGTTTAATTTAGCCAAAACAAGTAAGGATGTTGTTTGTCTGTCCCTCACAAACTCAAACATTATCTTTCCCAAATCACTCTACACGTTTAAATTTAAAAACGTTTTCTGATTTAGCAATTACAGAGCTCAAAAAGGTTGGTTAAACAATTTGATGTTATTTAATTTATAGTTTTACTACGGTTTATATTAAGATGTTTTTAAACATGTTCGAGTGTGTGAGGGACCGAAAATAGAGAGGGGGACAGACAAACAACATCACTAACTCGTACTGGATAAATTAGACCTTGTAGAACTTACTTGGACAGGGGGAGACTTGGCTAAACCTGTGATCTCACAATTTTTTACTCGAGACTTGACTTATTTTACTACGTTTTTATTAGCTTGCTTTCTTGTTTGTTTGTTTGTCCGGTACAAGTCTGGCAATCGATTTCTAACTTAGCTAGATATTTGAAACTTTTAGCATAGCTCAGAACACGATGACAATACATCACAAAAAGTTTTATTTGTTTTGCCATGTCCCATATTTCCGCAATCTTCATTTTGACGGGTTTCAAATTTATGATTTTTACTTTCTCATATAAAGAGAAAGTATTGTGATAGCGCGAAAATTCGATTTTGAGATTTTGATGGATTTACACGTTTTGAGGTCCCCTGAGTCCAAAACAGTGGTTTTTAAAAAATGTCTGTCTGTCTGTCGTCTGTCGTCTGTCGTTTGTGTAGACGCCTGGAGCCTAAACTACTGGGCAGATTTTGACGAAATTTGGCATACATGTTCAGAAAAATCATACCCCGAGGCGAAATCGAGAAATGAATTTTAGCTCCAAATTTAGGGGCGCTGCTCCCCAAAAACTCTGAAAAAACGTGAAAAAAAAATATTTCTCGAAAACGGTTACGACGATTTTGATTAAAAAATTCCTAAATATAGTCCATTTAAATACGAATCTATAAGCCGTTTTCCCGGGCAAAATCTAGTTCCTGAGAAAAAAACTTAAATCGCGGACCGAGGAGAGAGCCCGGGTTCGATTCCCCGTCCGGGAGAAGTTATTTTTATGATAAATTTTAATGAAATGCACAATAATAATTAAATTTACAAACGTACTGATAAATGGAAAACACTGGGCTAAATAATTATGAACTCGTATATGAGAAAGTTTGTCTGAGTTGTCTCGGACCGATTTTTATAAATAAGAGATACACATTGAATGACAGCAAAACAGGAAATATATCGATTATATTATTTATATTATTTCAAATATATCGATGGCATGCTTTAGATTTGGTGTCGGGGAGATCCGTTGTACAAAGATTTGTCCTTTTATAGGTTTGAGATCAGCTCTCTAGACTCTAGATGTTTGTCATTTATGTGAAGTAAATAAATTCGGACTATTTTTTTTCCCCCCTAACATTATATATTATATAACAATAACAATTATATTATCAACATTACATACGATTCAATAGAAAATTCAAAAACGTAGTATATAAAAAGTTCTTTTTATCTTGAAATTTATTATTTAAATTTTATCAATAAAATACAAAACTTTTAAGATAATTATCCAGTCGTTAAACAAAATTAGTCTAAAACGATTCTTAAAGTATTTTCGGCAATTAAGAGATTTACCTAAGTACTTAATTAAGCTTTAAAACTTTCTTAACTTTGTAACAATTGAATTATAATATTATTTCATGAGTTTCTCACTAAGAACACTTTCACTCAGTTGAAATTGTTATTATATTCATACTTAAGTGAGTTTTACCTTAAATTATAAGAGTTGTTGTTTGAAAAATTTAAAAAATATTGCTTTAAATTGATGGTAATCCATGGCTACAGATGTTCGAACTTCGTCTTAGCTCAGTTACTTCATTATAGCATAAAAGTTATGATATGATAAAGGTGGATAAGCTGGATGCTGAATCACAGATCCTGTCTAACCAACTTCTTTATAGCATAAAAGCTTTAATGAAACTGGTTAAGCTGGATCTGAGATTCAGTTCCAGTTATCCAGCTTCATTATAGCATAAAAGCTATAACAAAGCTAGATCCATGGTTCGGTTCCAGGCCGCAATGTTTCTTTTTATTATCTTTAACAATATTAGTGATTTTAATATTTGATTGGTTTGGAGAAGATCAATAACAAAATGCAAATTAAGATCGCTATAAAAGTTGGTACTTCTTTAGATAGATACTCCCCTGTTTTTCTTTTCTAGAACATAAATAAACATAACTACTTATACATTCCTTTGTCTAAATAACTATTAAGAGAAAGGGATGTTTAGTCCAATGTACTTTAGGATTAAGGAATATCACAGTTTTGTTTTTATAAGGGGAGTAACAGTCTAAAGAAGAACATTCCGTACACCTTCTTTAGATTGTTACTCCCTTCTGTATTCTTAAAAGAAAAGTATCAATCTAAAAAAGTTCCTGAAAGTTCATTCATGAGGTAATATATGGGGTTGTACAACAGCTCCTTTTAATATCGCGTTCGCTTGTCAAACAGGACTTTGTGGGTTCGATTCACTAAATGGGTGAACTTTCACTGCTTATGGGAAGTGGCAACAAACAAATGGCGGACTAATGGAACTAACTATTGAAAGATTAACAAGAACAAAGAAAGAAAAATGAAACATTGTTTGGGGCAACGAAAAATAACTTACTTAAAAAGAAGTGACATCCCAACACAAACACTAGCGTAAATAAAAAGGTCAAGTGTGTGCTAGTCAGCACACAGCGAGGGTCCGTAGGCCACACTATATAGTGTTTAACTGTAAAATGTATAATCAGTGTTTTTTTTAAAATGCTAAAAAGCTTACTTTGAACCATTCTAAGGGTCTGATATTATCAAATCACACTCACAAGTATTTTTTTGCCACTGAACCGGACTACAACCATATAAATACATCGAAAAGAACCATAATTATAAAAAACGTATTTTGATAATAAAAAATAAAATAATATTTTTTTCGAAATTTCCAAAAAGTGGTATCTTTACTTTTAGTCGAAGAATGTTCAGGAATTTTTTCAGATTTTTTGCACTTCACATAAGCGAGATAGAGGGGGTGGGGACACGTTTCACACCCACTTCAAACTTGCCTACGCTCGCCCTATCAAAGTTATATCCAAAGAATTATATATTTTTGTAATCAGCTCGACGTATCCTTTCATATATGATACTCCTCACGGTGTCGAAAAAAAAATAAAACAAATTTTAACCCTTTTTACAAAATTAAAAGTTAAATTTTAAAGGTTTTTTTACCCTAATTTTTTTGAAAAATATTTTTTTTAAGTCACTATATTTTTAAAATATGTGGGCCTGTACAAGACACATACATGCCAAATTTCAAAGTGATTGGACGAAAGGTGTAGCCGTGAGAGCACGCGAGAGGACGGACGGACAGACACACGCAGGAAAATATAAGGGTCCTTGGTTTTGCCTATGGACCCTAAAAAATATGCCAAGTCTCGCGTAAAAAGTTGTGAGAGCATGAGGCCGATTCTGTAACTTTTTTACATATATCAAAAATTCAACTTATTCTAATATATCAACTTTCTTCTCACATAATAACAACAAACAAAGTTATAGATTCACGTTGACAGGTTGCGCGCGCATCTTCATAACAACTTTTTGATATATAACCACATGAAAAGGGAGGTTTCCAAGTCACAGAATCGGCCTCCAAAGGTTTAACCAAGTCTCCCACTGTCTGAGTAAGTTCTTCCAGGTCTTATTTATCCAGTGCAAGTACATGATGTTTGTCTGTCCCTCTCTCTATTGTCTTTCCAAAATCATTCAAAACTTTTAAATTTAAAAACATATTCTGACTTGGCAAAAACGCACCCTAAAGAGGCTAAAATTAAACGCAGTGTAGTATAAAAATTTGTATCTTTCTGCTGCGACGCTGATATGAAAAAAAATTATTCATTATTTGATTTATGTTTGTGGTGTGTATAAGTCAGGAAATGTTTTTAAATTTAAACGTGTTGAGTGATTTTGGAAAGAGAATAGAGAGAGGGACAGACAAACATCATGTACTTGCACTGGATAAATTAGACCTGGTAGAACTTACTCGGACAGTGGGAAACTTGGCTAATTCTATGATCTCACAACTTTTTATTTTTTTTTGACTTGGCTAATTTTTTACTACGTTTTTATTAGCTTGTTTTCTTATTTGTTTATTTGTTTGTCCAGTACAAATTTTAACTAACTTCCCGAGTAGCTAAACATTTGAAACTTTTAGAATAGCTCAAAACACGATGACAATGCATTATTTTAATACTTTTAGCCATCTTTCAGCAGAATTTAATTAGTTTTCAGCAAATTTTGCTTTATGGAAAATTAGTTCGGAAAAAATCCGCAAATTATTTTATTTGTTTTGACATATCCCATAGTATTTACAATCTTCATTTTGACGGGTTTCAAATTTGTGATTTTTTATTAAGAGGTAAACATTGAATGACAGCGAAAAGTAAACAAAGAAATAAATTAATTGACGTGTGACACCCAGGTTAGTTAACACTTGTATCCTAGGTATAGGTTTAATTTTTCTGCATCTGCACTTCTTTACTTGATCACATTTTTCTTCTCTTACTGTCCCTACACAGGGGCATATCAATGTCACGGTTTAGATTCGGTGTTGGCGAGATCGTTTTCGATGCAATACTAGAGAAAAAACAAATTATTTAAGTGAGTAAACAAGTTTCAGGAAAGTGGTTATATCTTGATATGAATTTATAGAGCTATATGAAGAATATAAAAGAATATAATCGGATTTTCTAAGGTAAAAGGGTAGCTGGGTAAACACAGATAATACTTTACATGAGAATTTATATTATAAAATGATATTTTATATAAACCAAACAGAATTCCTTATAAGAATATAAACAAGTGGACTACAAAATGTATATAATATATACTATTTCTAATAATGAAAAAATTTATTTGTATTCTTTTATTTTTGGGAAACAAGGTTTAAAAACTATTCTATAATTGTTTTTTTCTTGTTCGCATTTACTATATCAAGCTTTAAAAATCTACCCTATATTCTTCTCTACATCTTATACTCTCGCGAACTGGGCCAATTAAAAATGTTAACATTTCGTATTTTATAATAAAAAAAAAGAGTGAAAACGAAAGAAGAAAACAAGAGCACTAAAAATAACTACTAATATGGCAAAATTAAATAAAACATAATAAGTTAGAGATAATAAACGAACAAACTCGAAAATGATTGCGTTTTTCTTGATAAAATACTATGTTGTTTCCAATTTGTTGTACTCGTATAGTTATATACTGAGTTACCTACCTAAAAATTATCCATAATCAAAAAGCGTCTGCTAATTTGTGTGACCCATAGATTTCTCACGAGACATTCATGGACCATGGACATGATTAAATCTATTTCATGGTTATATGAGATAGATTAAAAATTATCGATGTTAGTAAAAACTTATGTAGACCCCATTGGGAATATACATTGTGTAATTGATTTGGATATTGGGCGTTTTTCCGACTTTCAGCATGGTAATATTAAATAGGCGCAATATTAAATGGGAAGGTTTAAATTAATAGAGGACCATCTGCGGCTTACCATTCAAACTTCTTGAAAATCGTTATGATACTTTTAAATATATAAAAAAAAGTTGTTACGCGTGCGAAAGAGGGAGCAATAGATGGAGAAGGTTGAAATAATAAAAGACCTTCTGGGGGCTAATTTGGACGAGATTTGGAGGTTCAAAAAATTGTTGACTGGCGGACCAATAAATCGACACGCAGACAGGAGACTAAACATGTTCCCTTATGTCTGAATGTAATTTCTGTTCAGGAAAATTGTTAATTGAGACAAGAAAATGGCATACTTCAAAATGATCAGAACGCTTCCGTTACCTTCGGTAAGCTCGGGAGCAATAAACCTAAATATATATAGATAAAATCCTAAATTCCATTTCCTTAAGATTGATTAAAATTGTTTTAAAGTTGATTGTAGACCCTAAGATTTTATTAAGACAAACATAAATTATTAAGACCCTTGAGCTACATACAAAAAAAAAAAATACAAAGAGGGGAAAAATATATACATATACATAATTTTACCTGGTTTTATAGTAGCCAGAGACACCTAGGAGGGGAAGAGCAGCCATGGTGAGAGCGTAGAGCCAGCCAAGAGCCATGATTTTAACAGCTGTTGACAGCTTGAGTCGTTTGTTCATATGTATAGCGTAGGTTATGGTGTACCAACGTTCACACGTGATTACTGTCAGGGTTAGAATAGACAACTCACTTGAGAACACCGTCAAAAAACCGCTCACCTGACAACCAGCACCTGTGACAAACAAAACAATCCATGTAAAAAAAGCATTAAATGTATATATACTAGGCATCGCGTGGCTCTATCATTGAAGCGAGCGTATTGCAATGAAATACTGAATATTGAAATTTATTAATCACGATGAATGTCATAGTTGAAGATAAGTGGAAGAGGGTAGTGTGGGGAAGAGTGGGGGTACTCGGTACAAAGCTTTACATCCTAAACAAACCTATATACTATACGACTATAACAATCTTAACCACCCGCGGTAGCTTTAATAATAAATTATAAATGAAAATTCATTACAAAAATATTAATTTCAAATTATAAGGGAGAAGTATAGATTAAAATGTACCGCGCCACTGCAATCCAGCCTCAGAGGAATTCCAAGACAGTAGCTTATTGGATGGAAGACAAAACCAAGGGATTCGAGGTTTCAATTCCTAGCGCAGGGATCCAAGAATTTAAGTAGTTTAACAAAGTATTGAGACACGTCAAAATTATGTCAATGACATGAGGACAATTAATTCTTTATAAAAGCCAAATACCATTGACTAGTAGGAGTAGTAGTAAGGTTTTAGTTCAAGTACTAACCGGGTAGGACAAACCACTTGTTGGAACCTAGCAATCAGGCCATCTTTTAGGCCCATTTTACTAGCCCCGTGGAAGAAAGTTGCAGCCACTTCACTCAGCATACCTCTGTAAATTATACCGCTGAAGCGAGTATGGTGTGATCATTAGTGAGCCATATAAATCAGACCATCACGACAAGGTAACCAACCCATGACCTCGTACCGCCCTTGATTCAGTGATGGCTGAGCAGCAGACGTGGTACGCAATTAAATTCGCACGGGCACACCGCCTCTCATACCACTGACTAACTAATCACTCATTACGGTATATCTGGAACCAGTTGACAATGACCATAAAATATTGTAGATAATTTCCTCTCTCTTCTTCTCAAAAAATAAATTTTTTTTACCCCATCTTCAGTCAAGATGGTGGTCATTTATATACAAGTCGTGTTTTGGAGATATCTCCGGCATCAATTTAATTAGAACCTTCAAATTTAGCTTTCTTTTACGACATTAATAATTTCAGGAATTGGGTTATCCAATTTTGAACCAATATGGCGGCCATATACACGCATATTTGAAACTCAGTCCATTACCAACATAATTATCACAACAAAATTGTTATATATGGTACTAGCTTTCACCCCGCGCTCCGCGCGGGGCTCATGCTAGATGTTAGTGGCTATGTTACATATAATCATGTAGGCCTAGCAATTAAATTAAATTCCTAAATAGTTTTGGTTTCCAAAGCCTTCCTGAATCGGATTTTTCAAGTCGGGTTGGGCCAATTTCCGACCAAACGCAAAAAACCGCGAGTCTCTAGGTGGTCTGGAAGCAAGATGAGTAGAATATACATAGAATATACATAGAATGTACATTCTACTCATCTTGGTCTGGAAGTGCCCAAACGTTTTGAATAGCGAGTCTGTGGGGTTTGTTTACGATGGGTCAAACATTTTTTTTTTTTTTGTTTTTATACATTTTATTTTATAAAATTGTTAATAACGTTGGTTCTACTTAATATTTTTCGATGAAACCAAGCCTACGAATTGCGCAACATGTTTGCGCTCATCTCTGAAAAAAAATCGATATTGCTTAGCCAGTTTTGCGCCTATAAAGTTTGACTGAGGCGACAGACATACATACATCCACACAAACACGACATTAAGGTCATCTAGATATGATCGCTTAGTTAAATAATGTTAATTTTGTCTTAACCATCGGTGTAAAATTTTACTGAACGCACAGTATATTTTTGATTATGACCTCTACGTAAAGGCCCCCATACACGATCAAAATGTTTGGGCAAACATTTTGACCGTGTATGGGGCTGTTTGCTGTTTGCGCAAACATGATGTTTGATGTGAATGGCCAAAATTTGCCTATCAGGTTTGCGCAAAATGTTTGATCGAGCATGGGGGCCTTAAGAGTACATGTCCATCTCTCTTTTTTGTCCGAATCCTCTTGCAGCCTTTAGCATGCCTTACTCTTTCTTCACTGACACATTTTAAATCAATCTATATCCATCAGGTACTTTGTATTTCATGTTTAATTTCACCCTTTTTTTTTTTTTTTTAAAATTTAAGTTAATCTTTAATTTTTTTATTCCTGTTATTTCTGTACCCTTTTGTGTGAGGTATATACTTTTATGTTTAAGTTTGTTACTTTTTTTTTGTAGATTATTTGAAGAAGGCTGCATTAGAACAGCCGAAACCATTCTGTGTGAAGACGTTGTTTGGTTATCGAATAAACAGGTCGAGTGTGTGCTATTCAGCACACAGCGAGGGTCCGTAGGCCACACTATATAGTGTTTAACTGTAAAGTGTATAAACAGTGTTTTTTTAAAATGCTAAAAAGCTTACTTTGAACCATTCTAAGGGTCTGATATTCTATAAACACACTCTGATAAAGTATTTTTTTGCCACTGAACCGGACTACAACCATATAAATACATCGAAAAGACCATAATTATAAAAAAAACGTATTTTGTCAATAAAAAATAAAATAATATTTTTTTCAAAATTTCCAAAAAGTGGTATCTTTACTTTTGGTCGAAGAATGTTCAGGAATTTTTTCAGATTTTTTGCACTTCACATAAGCGAGATAGAGGGGGGGGGGGGGGGGACACGTTTCAAATCCGCTTCAAACTCGCCTACGCTCGCCCTATCAAAGTTATAACCAAATAATTATATATTTTTGTAATCAGCTCGACGTACCCTTTCATATGACACCCCTCACGGAGTAAAAAAAAAAAAAAAAAAAAATGTAACCCTTAAGTTTTTTTACCCTAATTTTTTTGAAATATTTTTTTTTTTAGTCGCTATATTTTTAAAATATGTGGGCAGGTACAAGACACATACATGCCAAATTTCAAAGTGATCGGACGAAAGGTGTAGCCGTGAGAGCACGCGAGAGGACGGACGGACAGACACACACAGGAAAATATAAGGGTCCTTGGTTTTGCCTACGGACCCTAAAAACATCTCCTTTTTTAAAAAAAATACAGAACAAATATAATACTCCGCAGCGAGCATGGGAATTTAGCAAGTAATTGTACAATTTGCATGATTATTCAAAGCAAATTATTTTACACAATGTTGTTACATTGTAGACGACTATACATTTGCCAATAATAGATTCAACAGATCCATGTTGATTGGACAATGCTATTTCTTAAGCACCCACATGATTTAAACGCTCATGTTCACGCTCCGTGTTGATTGGTTTGTAAAATTAATCATCAGGACGCGTTCCAATCAACTGCTTTCTAGTAATTGGAGTGACAATCTAAGACGCGTGTTCGACGACTAGGGGAGTTGATTGATTCTACATCGGAGCCAATACTGTATGTGTTCATAGCTATAGATAGAGCAGTGACGGATTTAGAGGGGGGCACAGGGGCCATGACCCCCTCAAATTTTTAGGTTTGTTACAAAGAAAAAACGTTCGCAAGGTTTTGAGTTGATTGCTTTTCACACACGTTAAAAATGCAAGATCATTTTATATTATTCTTCATTTTGCACTTTTGTAAGTACTTACAGAAAATAAAATTTCAACAGCTTAATTTTTAGTTTTTAATATTTTATTATCTGTATTTTGTTGTTTTGTTACACATATGTTATTTGCCAATTGCCTTTTATGGCCTACATTGTACTGGCCTGTACATACGGTTTCTATTTCCGATGTATATTTAAAGATTATGTTTGTAGTTGGTAGGAAATAGGACTGTTTTCTACCAACCCGGCCTACTAATTTAAAATATATCTCTTCCCTACTTAAAAACGTCTGCTTGTATCAGGTTGAAATTTTACATGCCTGCCTCAACTGTACTTTACGACTACTACTACTAGACGATGTGTAAGAAGTTTTATTAAAATCGTTACGTAAGAACGTAAGATATCGGTAAAACATTGTTTTCTTTATTTTAAACTTTAAACGTTCATGTCCGCTTTAATAAATTTAGCGATCTTTATCATTTATGTCTTTGTTCGTTTTACTAAAAAATATATATATAAAAGTTGTTTGTCTCGTTAAATTGAAAAAGTTAGAATTTTTTTTCCCGTCCTAAAATTTCAATTTTAAATTTGAAGCTTAAGTTTACGCGAGCGTTGCGCGTGAACATTTGGGTGGATAAAGTCGTCCAACAAACTCAGCCTGGGCATTGGTGAAATGAACATGTGTACCAAATTTCAACTAACTCGGTCATCTTTTACTCAAATTATTGTCATCGGTAGATTTCGTGACGCTTGGTTTAGTGACGGTCGTTTTTTTCGGATTTATTCCCGGGCTCCAGAACGCACCATAAGGAACTTCGTTCCAAAAACTCTTTTCTTTTAGACTCGGGGGAAAAAACAAAAGATTTAACTAAGATGGCTTTTTTTATCTTTTTTCTGGGTCTTTCTTAATTGGGAAAAGGATTTTCCGACTTGAGACATCAAGATAAAAAGCATTGAAAAGAGATATTCTTCACTGGAGAATTTCAGTTTGGTACGAATAGGAAAAACAATACCACTGGTTGCTGTTATATAAAGGGGCACAAGATGCGTCTTTTGACAAAATAACAAGCAGAAATAAAATAGGATTAACACGAAAAAAAATCAGAAGGGAAGAAGTGAGAAGAAAAAAAAATCAGAATATAATGTTACAAAAAAGAAGTAAAGCTAAAATAAATAAATAAAAGAAAAGAAGGAAAAACAACAGATTTATCTACGTTTTATATCAGGATTGTTATTCTAAAACTTTCCATGCTTTGGTAATAAATACAAATATATTTTAACTTCCGTTAAATATATACTAAACTAGCTGGATACCCGTGCTTCGCTACAGAGTGTTATTTTAATTTGATAAGATTATAAACCATCAAGATCTACCATCAAGATAGATTTAAATTATTTTACGATGTGACATGTGACAATACCTAGATTCTATCCCTCCCACTTATACCCCCTTCTCTTTGATAAGATGATTTACAAATATCCCAAATGTATCCCCCTCCTAAATGTAAATATGACAAAACTGTACAGAAAAATAATTACTGTGCGCTTAAAGAGCTTTTTAACGATATGCATCATGAAGGGTATTCATTACTTTGAAACCGTATTCATTACTTGTACTTAACTAAGTAAGGGGTACTAGTACCCCTTTGTACCAAGATTTAAATTTCGGAAATTAATATAGACAGTGACCTTCCCCTTGCTTTGAAGGAATAATGTGTAAATATTCATCAAATTGGGATAAAACTGTAGATTCGTATAAAAGACATATCCAAAGACACTCTTCTTTTATATTTTTATAAATATATTTTATATTTCTCTTATATATATATTTTTCCATTTTACCCCCTCCTAAATGAAAATATGACAAACCTGTACATAACAACAATTAATGTACTCTTAAAGAGCTTTTAACGATATGCATCATGAAGGGTATTCATTCCTTTGATCCCGTATTCATTACTTGTACCCCGTACCCCTGTGTACCAAAATTTATATTTCGAAAATACATGTAGTAAGGGATTTTCTCCTTGCTTTGAAGGTCAAGTGTGTAAATTTTCATCGAGATCGGACTAAAACTGTAAATTTTTATAAAGAGCATACACACATACGTTCAGTGGCACACCCAGGGGGGGGGGGGGGGGCACGGGGGGCACGTGTTAAAGTAATAGTGTTGTGATAGTCAATAAATAAATAAATAAGTAATTATATACCTAGTTAGCCCGACATTTTTTTTGTTGGCGTTTAAAAAGACGTGCCCCCCCCCCTCCCTCAAAGCCAATGACATAAAATTTAAGTATGCAATTTCGCAGCACATGTTAAAGTAATAGTGAAAAAATAAATAAGTAATTATATACCTAGTTTAGCCCGGCATATTTTTTTGGCGTTTAAAAAGACGTGCCCCCCTCCTCCCCCCCTCCTCCAAAGCCATAGACTTAAAATGTAAGTATGCAAATAAGTAAGTATTTTAAATAAGTCAGTATCACTTAATAAATAAGTAATAATCTACCTAGTTTCGCCCGACATATATATTTTTGTGTGTTTAAAAAAAAAAGAAGATGAAGAAAAAGAATAGAAGTAAGTTAAGTTATCAACCCGTTTAGGTTAAGGATCTATAATAGGGAGGGAGCTTATAGCTCCCTATAATAGGGTAAAAAAGTGTCGTCTATTGAACTTGGAAAAATCTGCATAAAATACGACTGTGCATGGTCAGAACAAAAGTTCGAAGTTTTTTCGTCCCACTAAAAATAGTAGGACGAATTTCTTTCCGACTATTATCCATTGTTTATTTTGAATGAAAGGTTACAACAATATAACATTTTTAAATCAAGTTTTTAATTAAATTTTTCTTGTTTTAAGAGTTTTTATTGTAATCTAAAGTTTTACTTTAATATATTAATTAAATTTAATTAAAATAGTTAGTGGCAGTCATTAGAATAGTTTTTTACTATCGAATAATTAATATTAATGAATTTGGAAACGGGTTCAATTGTAGAATAAGATTTTAAAAATTGCAGATACCCGACCTTTCGCAAGGAAGACTATTTTTTGTACTTATTGACTGGACTATTATATACCCTACTATGTTTATTTTTAACCTAATACTATCAGCTAATTTCTGTTAAACTCAAAACATTTGGCGTACGTATTTTTTTTTATTTTGTATTTTATTTTTTTTGTTAATTCACATAACAAAAATATTTTTAAAATGTGCCAATTTATTTTCTGGCTACTAAAATAAAACATTAATCTATTAACTTTTAATAATAAAATATTATTAGTATGTATATAATTTTGTTTAAATAAAATACCCCGGTCTTCATGTCCCGTTCATAAAAAACTTAAATTTATTTGTATATAATAACATTTTAGATGCTCTTAGAATAGGCTAAAAAGACGTTTTCAAGTAACGTAAACTATAAAAATTTTCCCGGGGGAGGACCCCCGGACCCCCCTAAAAGAGAGCCCAGCCCCCCTTCAAAATTGGCTGGATCCGCCCTTGATATAAAGTAATTTAAGAACAAAGAAAACCAGACTGGTTAATTGTCTGCGATTACGCTAAGCCCACATTACATCCCCTCCCCTCCCCCCCTTATTTTTTTTAATCTGTGCCCCTCCCAAAAATAAATCCTGGGTGCGCCACTGCATACGTTGACTTTTATATATATATGGGCGCCAACTTGAATCAAAATGCCTGATTGGTAAACCATTTATCATAAATTACTAATTTCATAAAAGGAAACTAACTTCTAAATTTCAAGGTTCTAGTACAATCAGTTCCGGAGATATCGTCTTATTTTGTATATAAATGATATTTGTCTTATTTTGAAATTAAAAATATTTCTTAGCGAGCACTTAGGAGATAAGAGAAACAGACCTACGAAATTTCATGGTCATAGGTCCAGTGGTTTCAGAGATATCGTGATGTGTCAGTGAGTGAGTGGTATTTGGATTTTATATATATATAGATAATCTATTGTTATTATTTACTTATTAATTGTAAGGATAGTCATTTTAAGGAGAATTGAAAATGGAATCATAAAGTTAATAAAACTTGATAATTCTACATAAAATTAATTATAAAGATAAATATAAGGGAATCGAAAACTTAACTAATTAAAATGTAATGAAGAAACTTCTTTTTGTAACTTTTTGGAATAAAATGCAAAGAATATAAATTGATCGGTTCCCTGTCAAAGAAATAATTATAACTTGTTAGGACTTAATTTATACTAAAAGATTATTCCTTTCAAGCCCTAAAACTTAAAATATAAGGAAAATAAATTATGTAAATAAAGATAAGCTTAAAACTGACTGAACATTTTTATTTTATTATTTTTTGCATTGGCTACTTACATTTAACCTTATTTCGAAGTTAATGTGCTTTTGAATTTTAATGAATTAATAAATTAATAGTAAAAAAAACATTTTTAAAAACAAGCTTTTATCTTGGGCCATCCGCCATATTGGATTTACAGTGAAGGCATTTAATTTTTCGCATTTTTCTCAGCAAACCCTTTAATTTGATACCCATACCATGGGCGTGCAAAAAAAAAAACTAGTCCACCATATTGGGCTGCCCGCCATATTGAATTTTGAATTACGTCACTTAGCTAGCCATGCATTGTCATCCAAACTAAACGTGTATGCGAAATTTCAATTTAACCGGTTGAGAGAAACTGGTTCAAAATTCAGTTGCAAGATTTGACCCGAACATACATACATACATACATACACACATACATACATTGCAAGTTAAATAAAAGCTTGTAAAAAGGCTCACTTTTGCAATATTTCGACCTCTCCTTAGTGACATGTTTAAGAAAGGATCTTACAACTTTATAAACAGAGCGCGAATTTAATTTTGCCAGTGCAGAAACTGAACCCTCTTGAGATTGGACGGGAGTAGTGTCAAAAGAGTATTATTAATAAAGGCAGCCCTACCTACGGACGCGGCCTAGCGGAACCAAAAGCTGCAAACAACCTATGCCAACTCTTTACTTTGGGCGGAAGTGTTGAAAATATTTGAAAAGTAAAGGGTCGATTAAACCCAGCTCCCAAGCTGTGGTACGCGGAATCATGTCCAGTGGTAAGCGCCGCATAAATATTTGCGGTTATTAGGAGTGTATTCATCCCTTATGTACCTCAAAACCAAGTATAGAAACAGACTGTCCTGCGTTAAGGATGATTTGCGTTCAAAACTCAGCCCCATCCAGCCAGACATTGTTAGTTTGAGCCAATTATTGCAAGCACATCCATTCCATTAACCTGCCTAACCACATAGTTTATTCGGACGTATATTCTTTCATTATGTTCTTTATGAATGTTTTTTTCTTTTTAAATACAATTATTATAAATATTACTACTTAATGTTGAAAAAAATGAAAGAACATCAAATAGGATGTTCTTTCATTTTTTTTTTTTTTTAAATACCATTTCCCGAACGAACCCGGTCTCTCTCCGTCCGCGTTTAAAGCTATTTTCTCAGGAACTAGATTTTTCCCGGGAAAGCTTATATCGTATTTATATGGACTACATTTTAGAATGTTTTAATAAAAATCGTCAGAACCGTTGTCGAGGCATTTTTTTTTTTCACGTTTTTTTTCTTTTTTTTGGGGGGGGGGGGGGGGGGAGGGCAGCGCTCCCAAATTTGGAGCTAAAATTCATTTCCCGATTTCGCCCCGGGGTATGATTTTTCTAAACATGTAAGCCAAATTTAGTCAAAATTGGCCCAGTAGTTTAAACTCCAGGCCAGACAGACATTTTTGGACTCAGGGGACCTCAAAACGTGTAAATCTCTCAAAATCTCAAAATAAAATTTTGGCACCATCACAATACTTTCTCTTTTTATGAGAAAGTAAAAAATGGGATATGCCTACCCATTTTGTGGTTAATTACATCCTACAAATTCAACCAGAATTAATGGTTATTCCTGATGCTCAACGTAAAATAAGGATGAATAAAAATACCATTATTGTGTTAAATTAATTTAAAAAATCTCTTTGTCGCAACTCCAGCTTTTTTAAAAACTGATTCGTGATTTAATACAACAAAAAACTATTTTTAAATAAAACACAAAGAGAATAAATAGATCGGTTTGTTGTTAAATAAAGTTATAGTCATTGCTGCATTTTGTTAAGGCTTAACATGAAATCCGATGCTTACAGTACTTTATACAAAAAGATTAAAGCTTTCAAAAGGTTCCAACAGCTTAACAAAAAAATCCTTTCAAATCCACGGCATTGTTCCAATACAAATGTTCTAGATTCTAGAAATAATAAAGAAATGAGGCATTAAAAAAACTCTTCTGATTCGAAAACAAGCAGCATGAAAAAAATGGAACTATTGTGTACTTAAAGTAAACTTGCAGATGAAATATGATGGTAAATCGATTTCACTTAGAAGTGATAAGAATGTTTTCATTCAGGATTGCTTGTGAGTTATTTTCTCTACAGGGATGAGCTAAACGTAGTGATAAATCGCTGTAATGAGTAATGTTTAGTATCATGAGATATCTCTATTTTTCTCACAAGTCTTCTTTAAATTTGAATAATAGTGTTTTGAATACAATCTTAATATTAAAAAACAAGTAAGGCGCGCTTCACGTAAGAACGTGGGGCGATAATCGCCGGTTTCTGTACATTAAAGTTAAAATTATTAAGTGTAATATAATTACACTAATTTTAATAGTAATATTCTATTTCTACTCTTCAAGACCTTTAAATTGAAGTATAACATGTAATGGTAACTAAAACAATGTTTTTTCACCCGCCATATTGGCCGCCATCTTGAAATTTTTAAGGGTAAAATTTTAATAATTGCATATTCTTTTTCTTCATTTCAAGACCTTTAAATTGATATGTAACATGTCATGGTGACTAAAAACTTAAGTCGCCCGCCATATTGGCCGCCATCTTGAAAATATTAAGAGTGAAAAATCCAAAATTTGTCCAGTTGTCTCAAATGCCGAGATGCACCTGTGTGCCGAATTTCATGTTCCTAGCTATAGTAGTTTATGAATTGAAACAAGCAACGGACAGACACACAGACAGCCGTTATATAAGGTTTCTTTTTGTACTTTGTACAGAAACCTAAAAACAGCACTTCGAATTCTATGTTAAACATGATCTTCATATGCAACTTAGAAAGAATGCATCTTTAAAAAAAGGCTATAAATAATTAATATATTATTGGCAATATATTTCACTAGCTGGATCGGCACACTTCGCGCGCCTTATCTGTCTAGAAGTTGTAACTATGTGTGAAAAATAATTAAAACAATATAATTAATGTATCTTTATTGTTACATAATTTCGTATTTTAGTACAAGTAGGTATTTTATTTTGTATGCTTATTTTTAAAAATGTATCTAAATTAAATATATGTCCAGCTATTTTTTTTTAATGTTTTTCTTAAATATGTTTTTCATTATAAATTAATTTAACCATTCATTTTTATATTTATCTACTTTGCAGTAATTAGTTAGATAATGCATTTTGTTTAACTGTAATATATATTTTTAATTAAAAAATAAATTATGAAATAAATTTAACTTCAACTTTTTTATTTTATAATTTTCAATTATTCTATTTTATACTACCTTTAATTTTCAATTTTAGGTACAATGAGTCTATGTACCAAATTTCAGATCTCTAAGTCCACAGGGAGCTAAGATAATAGTATCTGATTAAATTCAAGATAGCGGTCATATGTTGAAGTGATAGTACCTTTAATTTTCTTCTTTAGCTACCATTAGTCTATAAACCAAATTTGAGATCTGTACGTACACTGGAAGCTAAGATAATTGTCACAATGCTAAGTATATGATGCTAACTACTTATACATGTTGGAGTTAGAAAAGAGACGAAATTAAAAGTAACTAACTATATTTACTACTATGTACTTAAAGGAGATTAGGCAAAATTAAAAGAAAAGCTTTTTTTATCATTAAAGCGAGCGTCTTGCAATAAATATGTATTGAATATTGGAAAAAAAGTTAATTATGATGAGTTGATGATTAGAGGATGGTTGTAGTAGAGTGAGTCCCAAACCCATTTACATCCCGGCCTACTTTGCTTATAATATTATAAAATATATCATTTCACAACTCAAAAACGTCTGCATGTATCTGGTTGAAATTTTACATGCCTGTTTCAATTGTACTTTAGACGATGTGTATGAAGTTTTATTAAAATTGTCACATTATAATGTAAGATATCGGTAAAAACGTTGTTTTCACTATTTTAAACGTTTAGGTCCTTTTTAATAAATTTAGCGATCTTTAACACTTCGTAGCGGTGTCAGTGTTTGTTTTAGTAAAAAAATTTATTTGCAAAAGCTGATTCGTCTTATTGAGTAGATGAAGTTGGCATTTTTTCCCGTCCTAAAATTCTAATTTTACATTTGAAGCTTTCGTTTATGCGAGCGTTTACAACGAACTCATCCTGGACATTGGTAAAATGAACATGTGTACCAAATTTCAAGAAAATCGATCATCATTTACTCAAGTTATTGTCATCGGCATCGTTCGATTTCGTGACGTTTGGTTTTTTAACGGTCGGTTTTGTCGGGCTCCAGACGCTGTAACGTGCCATATCATAAGGAACTTCATTCCGAAAATTACCAGTCTAGGAATTGAACTCAGATCTAAGGTCATCTATCGAAGATGTAACACCACCCGATGCTGTTAGGTAACCTTATTGATTAGGAGAACCAACTTTTCCCTCTTGTTGGGAGGAATCTAATTAAAACTGCTGCCACAATGGTTTGTCCATTTCAGAGTAATAATTGCATTTGGATAGTAATACAATAAAATCACATGACATTACAACGACAATTAATATTTGACCTGACACACAAAGGGAACAGTTAATTAGTTCAGCTTCCATGTATTTACTTACAGTTGTTTTCCAATTAAGACTGTTGCTGCAATGGCAGATCGAGTTTAAGCACAAAGTTTTCTCTACATCAACAGACCACAAACATTGAGCAGATGTGAACTATAATCGATTTAACAGCTCTAAGTAAAGACTAATTCCCTTTTAGTCTTACTACCGTGGAAACGAGTGAATTGGTTTGTAAATTATGATAATTTTTGGTTTAAATAGGTAAAACAGCCGATGAAAATTGAGAACAATTTCCGGAGCAGTGAAGTCCTAGTTTTGTTTTGACAGTGACGGAAAGCAGCAGAGAACGATAAGAGCCCCCCCCCCCCCCCCCCCCCCTACAGTCTCTTTAGGGTCAAGAGGTTTTCAAAACAATCAAAAAGCCCCACCCACACCTTTACATGTGCATAAAATCGTCATCCAATAGCTTGGGGATTTGATTGAGAACAAAGCATTGGGCAGTTTCGAGTGGTACTAAGTTATATAGGGCCATACTTCACATCTGAATTTAAATCGTATAATTTTCCCTTGAGAGAAACCAAAAATTAGAAATTCTAAAGTTTAACAATGCCTATGTAGAATTCTAAATACAAATGAATTCAGTATAACTATTAATTCAACAACACTTTATAACGATTTAGCTTCAACAAGAAGTGAGAAGCTATAAATAATAGTCCAAGAGATTGTGTGCATAAAAGTGACAAACATCAAGGTAAACTTTTGTGTAAGAATAAATTTTTAAGAGTCCCCCAAAAATATGTGATCGGTAAAGTTCGTCCGCGGGACATAGCATGCCTATGAGTTGTTACAAAAAAGACGGGTAAAGAGGGTTAATGTTAGTTTGTCACTTGTTAGGTAACCACTTTGATTTGGAGAAATGTTTGAATAGTAGTAAGGCCATAGTACTAGTACTAGAAGGGTAGGACGAACTAAGCAATTAGGCCATATTTTAGGCCCATTTTTACTAGCCCTTAGTAGAGAGTTCCAGCCACTTCATACATCATACCTCTGTACAATCTATCGCCGAAGCGAGTATGGTGTGTGGTCTTTAGTGAGCCATATAAAGGCACTTCTTTAGACTGTTACTCCCCTTAAAAATGAATCTAGTAGTAACAATCTAAAGATGGTTTACGGAATGTTTTTCTTTAGTCTTTTACTCCCCTTATAAAAACAGAAGTTTGATATTCCTTTGCCCCAAAGAACATTGGACTAAACATCCCTTTGTCTTAATAGTTATTTAGACAAAAGAACGTATGCATAATTATATTCTAAAAAAACATAGGGGAGTAACAGAGGTAATAAATCAGAGGATTGCAGTGAGGGATCGAACCTACAACCTCGTGTCACCCTTGATTCATTGATAGTTGAGCAGACGTGGTAAGTAATTTAACCTAAATAGCCATTCTGGCTCTCCAGTTTTGACTAACTAACCTATATCAAATGACTAACTACCATAAACTTGATTTTTGTCAACTAACTAGTTGACTAGAGGCTATCCACCGTTCATTTTTCAACATCTTATAGGCAAGGACACTAAACAATTAACTGATACACAAAATTCTATCTTGATGTTAGTTAGTCACATTTATGTGCGTTATCTCCTGAATTATAATCTAATTAAGTTTGCCAGTACTTAAACAACTTAAACAAGGGATGGAATGCTTGAAAATTTGGAAGAAGTTTTTGTAAGGGCTTAGCTATATATAAGTGCCAATACACTAGTATAAAGAAATAGATATACACGTAGTTTTATTTACGCAAAGCAATTTAATCTATTAAGAAGTTATCATCAGTACAAAAGGCATAACTGTAAATAAAATCGTTGTGTCATACTTAAATATCAGTCTGAATCCCGAATCCAAATCAAGCACTTTAAGGGCAGCCAAGTGATGATTAAAACTACAAGCTAATAATAATATGTCACAGTAAAAAATAAAAAAAAAACAGTGTACTACCCAGCAGTGTACCTACTACCCAGCTCCTTCAAAATGAGTCGAGAAGTGAGAAAAATTCGACTTTGACATTTCGATGAATTTACACGTTTTCAGGTCCCCTGGGTCCAAAGAAGTGGATTTTTAAAAAAAATCTGTCTGTCGTCTGTCATCAATCTTTAGTCTGTCTGCGCAGACACCTAGAGCCTAAACTATTGGGCCGATTTTAACGAAATTTGGCTTACTTGTTCAGAAAAATCATACCCCGAGGCGAAATGAATAATTAAATATATAAATGCATCTACGAAAACTCGAAAACGAATAAATGGAAAACACTAGGCTAAGAAATTATGAACTCATTATTTGAGTTGTCTCGGACCGACTTTTTTTTTATAATATAGTAGTTATATTTTTATAAATTTGAAAATTGTTTTATTTAATTTTAACCTCTTTAAATTTATTATTATTTGGTAATGTTAAGAAAAGATTATATACATATAGATATATTTATATTAATAAATAATGTACAAGAATATAAGGCTCTAACTAAATTCAACGTACGGATCTTAAAACAAGTGTAAAAGTTAAAGTGTTGAAGTACTTTACACAAAATACTTTTTAACTAATGGCTCAAGTTTATGATCTAGGCGATAATGTAAATCCATCATTTATCACTTTGACAATATAACTTTTTATTTTTCCTCGTTTTTTGATAAAAAGGAAGTTATATTCACAGAAAGTAAAATGTTTCTCACATTTAAGATTTAAGGTTTAAGAAATGGAATATGGTAAAGGTAAAGCCAAGAGCATATAAACCCACAACATTAATTCTATAACATGGAGGGGAGGGGCCTCTTAGCATATTCAGAGCTTGGAAAATGTTGAATAATATATCATCATTTTACATTTAACCATTTGAGATATATTTCTCACATGGAAGCTCTTAATATATTTCAAGGAAGATGTAATTGTAATGTCTGAGACTGAGGTAGGTTCTAAAGCTTGTGGCAACCTCTTAATCTAGTTTAAAGCTAATTCAATTGAAAAAGGCTTCTTCGTCCCCACATTCAATTTCCAAGGTTAAGGCAATGGAAAATTGATACAAGGTCTAGCTAAGATCCAAGGCTTTAAATAGTAAACTACGATTAAAACTCTAATTAATTAAGTGAAGTGAAATAACAGATTAATATAACGCATGAATGAAAGATAATGTTATCATTATTAGCTCTAAAGAGAAAAATCGACTCGCCAAAAACTAACAAAACTTTCTCATAGTAGGGTAGGGCGGGGCTAGTTGAGCAATTTTTTATATAATCTATAATAACTCCTAAACGGTTCATCCGATTTACTTGATTCCTTCAACGTTAGATAAGTAATTTATCCTTCTTTAAATGTATTCAGAAAATAAAACTATTTCAGATCTGGTTTAGAAAATATTACCATTAATGCGAGAAACCTCCTACTTGCTCAACCTGCCCCATAGTAGGGGTTAGTTGAGCAAGGGCATGGGGCAAGTTGGGCAATGGAAAGAATAGGTTAATAGTGATGTGGAAATTGCTCAAAACTACAGTAAAACCTCAGTTGATAATTAAATATATATTTTTTAAGTTCCATCTCTAATGTAGGTACAGAAACAACAAGAAACAATACTTTTCCTACTATTAGTAGTGAGGAAAAGTAAAAATCTAAAGCAAATATAACACACTTTTACGACATAATTTATTATTTATCTTTGGATATTATTACACTCTTTGTAATTAAAATTATGTTTTATTATTCATTTTTAAGGATAAAACAAATGTAAATATAAAAACAATATAAAAATTCGAGGTTAGTAGGTTATTTAGAGGTTAGTAAGGTAAAAATATTAATGGAGGGTTTATCATCAGTCATCTTGTGAGAGTCATTTGTTTTACGTTAAATTCTTTTGCAGCTGCGTTCATGCTCTTTTACCCGGCCATCACAGATTTTGCAGCTTCACTTGACTGTTGACTCGTAGCAGAACCCCTTGACGTTTTTCTTTTATATTTCCGCATCCTAAAATGAATTGCAAGCCATTTAACATTTTCTTATTTTTTTTATTGATAATTTCAAAATTATAAATACAATTATTATACAAATTGTTATTACAAAGTATAAAAAGGCATACCTAGTATAGCCGTCTGCCAGAGTCTGCTTAGTATTTTTAAAAATAAAAAATAAAACTTTAACTTTTAGTAGTAGTATAAGAGTGGGGCAAGTTGAGCATGCCTGCCCAACTAGCCCCGACTAGACTTATTAGATAAAAAGTTAAGTTATGAAAAAACGGGTAGACTTGGGACTAAATAACTAATCATTATCAAAAGTACAATAAATACATAAAATATAAACACTTACGTGATTATAGACGGTTGGTTTAGTACGAGTCTAGGAGAAAAATGGCGATCAACAGTTTTTTTACTTTCTACTAAGAAAATTAAAAAAGGTGTCTGTTATCTTTATCAATTGTCGTAGGGCAACTAAAGGTCGCGCGATGCGTTCTCCTTCCTCGTCCCCATCTTTCCATTATTTGAAGTATTTTTGTGACATGCGTAGTTTTAGAGATAATTAAATTGCCCAACTTGCCCCTATGCTCAACTAGCCCCGCTCTACCCTAAGTACAAAGTCAAACTAAACTCCAAAATAATTTGGAACATTTATTTGACGAATGATCACGTGAGATACTAAATATTTGCGTTTTATACGCGAGAGAAAAAACCCTTCTAATTTCTCTAACTTGACTTTTTGCCAGTATAGAGATGATTAGTGTGACGTCACAAAAGCTTTCGAAAATTTAACTCAGTGTTTGTTATGTTCCTTTTTCTTACCACCTCTTATCAAACCCATGTAAAATTAATGGGAGAATTTTCTCAACTTTTTAAATAATTAATTATTAAATTATTATTGATTTATAAGAGTTTTCACCCTTTGAACATTATTGTACCAAGTCTTTTTAACGAGTGTAACAAAGAAAACATTAACAACTTTCGTTTCAGTTATTTAAAATGAGTATTTGTGTGAAGGGTCATATAATCGAAAAAGTTATTTAAGTTAATTAATCTTTATACTTGATTTTTTGTATTTCCTGTTGCCATAAAAATTCACAGGGTGTGTTCGTGTTCATATTGAGTATCCGAAAATAAATTTTCCTCAAGTTTTGAAACTCAATGAAGTCTGCCAGGTAATAAAAGATTATTTGCTAATAATATTTTGTTCCTGGTTACTTACAATGTGCATTATATTTCACTGATGTTGGAACATAATATATACTATAAAATAGATCACTGACCAGCCTAGGAAAAAGACGTTGATGACGAGACAAAGACCAGACTGTTTTATTTATTTATTTGTTTATTTATAATAACGAGTATGATAATATAAGATATGAGTGCGTCGCATGTATACTTGTTTAAAAGTTAGATTAAAAAACTAATTTAATACATTAATTTAATATTACTTAAGTAATCTGACATACTTTTACGAAGAATAGCTTTGTCCTCCGAAAAAAATGAAGTATAGATGAAATTTTCATAACGCGCGAGGAGGTGGAAGACATAATATACAAACTAAAATAGAAAAACCATTTAAAAAATAAACAATAAATAAGAACGGACCCGGACGGTATCAATACAATAAAACACACACACAATAATACTTATTTTAAACCACTAGAAAGGCCATTTTTAATGTTTTCTTATCTTACATTGTTAAAATAGACTTAGTATAATAACATTCAAAGGTTGAAAAGTCTTAGAAATCAGTAATAATTTAATAATTAATTATAAAAAAAGTTGTAAACATTCCCTCATTCAAATTACATGGGATTGATAACAGGTGATAGGAAAAGGTGACACACCGAATCGAATAAATTTTCGAAAGCTTACGCCATCTTGTGACGTCATTACTAATCATCTATATAGGAAGTTAAAAAATAACCATAATACGACTACTTGCATCAGTACAAGTCTACATTTAAGAAAATATGAACTTAAATGTTTCTTTTCAAAAAAGGGAATTACTATTCACACCTGAAATTTCAGCCCTGAATTCAGCCTGTGTATTGTACGCGAGTGCGTATTGCATGCGAGATTCTACGGTGAAGATAAATCACAATTCTGCTGACTGCTGAGAATTTTACAAATCAATTACAACATTATAACCTCTAATCTGTCGCGGAGCCATAGAGTATTTATGATTCTACTAATCCAAAACAATAAAAAAACTCAAATACCTTTTTAAAATCCACTAAATTCTTCAAATCTGCCGTAAAAGTTCTTCGTGCATATTCATATCCACCGAATTCTTTTTTATAATTAACTTATTTATTATAATTATCGTCAGTATTACACTAAGCAACATTCAACGTTTATTCTACACGGAAGCAAACTATGTGAAAAGTAAAATAACCCATTTGCAAGTTGTATTTGTCTTTAAAAGAAAAACATATCAAAATGTAAACAATAAAAATGAATTATAACACACAATACACTAACAGAGACTTGATTAAACATATTGGATACATTTTTTTCAAATCGGAAATTAATTAATTGAAAGAATCGACGGAAAAAATGAAAAGATTAAAAACAGACGCGTAACATAGATCAAGATGGCCGCTGAACTACAAACTACAACGTGGCATTGCGCAGACAAATGCCAATCTCACAAATAACCAATCCCTACCAACACAACAACAAAAAAGAATCTAAAATTAATTAATTATTAATAATAAAAATAATAATTATTATTATTAAATAAGAATTGAAGTAGCATAAATAATAATTCATATGATTTGTTATAAATATTTTAAATTTAATCAATAAAACAAATTAACAAGTTTAGTTATTTCTTAATTTAATCTTTTGTTTATGTTATTCAGATAACCTCTTTGTACTGTTATAAATAAAAGAAAATCACCATCATCATTTGATAGCAAATTAAATAATACATTTTAAATAAATAATATAGTTACCAGCTTTTTCAATCTGATTGAATACCAATGAAGTTTACGATAAAATAGAGCTAAAATTATCTATTTTAAGACGTTAAAGAAAAAATAATAGTTTAGTTGGGTATTCAGAGTTGTGTTACACTTTTTTTATTTATTTTTTTTTTTAATAATTATCGAGTTTGAGACTAACCAAAATGTATATAACTAATTTATAATTGTTACTTCAATCTAAAATATTATAAAGTAACGATAACTGATAACGAATAATCAATAGTAGACGGCCGATAGTTGTGAAGCATTTTAGAAAAACTAAACATTTCTAATTAATAAATTAAATACTTGTATTATAATTGATAGCATTAGTATACTCGGAACTTAATATAATTAGTAATAGTGTATTAGCAGTTTGTAGTGTTCTAAATATTCGTAGTTAAATGAATTCGTCCAAGTCAAAAAGAGAAACACTTTAACATTGAAAGACAACGAAAGACTGAGTTCCTTGGAACCTGGAATAGTTTCGTTTTTTTAGATATAAATGCTAAAATAAAAATTGAATCCCACTTTTTAAATCTTTAAGTTTTAACATAAATAAAAACAAACTTTCTGAGAAATCTATACAGTTTTTGTATAGATTTCTCAGAAAGTTTTTTTTAAAAGATAATTGAATTATCTATGTCTTAAGAAAGCTGGATGAGTGCCAATAAAATATATCTTTACTTGGAAATAAAAAGAGGTGGACAACATGTGACATTGCAACAGTTAAACAAAAAAATAAAAAGGAAAACAAATATTTTTGAATGCGAGTGTGGAGTTTGCACTCGAGGGTAGTAAAACCACACGAGCAAAACAAAATGCAGTTTTCGCACGAGTTGTGTACCGTACTTTATCTACGATTGTGTATTTTAATAATAAATACAGAAAAAAAAAAAAAAAAACTTCCTGTATGTAAGTACGTATTTCTCTTTTGATTAAGATGACATTAATTCATTAGTTGTATTTTGTGCCGAATTAGTTATTTCGGAAGGGATGTATCATTCTCCTCACATTCTTCATAATCACTCATTCTTTCTCTAAAAACTCGATATAATCAGTAATTTTAATTTAAAAAAAAGCAGCAATTTAGAATGTTAACGAACTCGCTAATCATGCGCTAAGGTGAAGAATACCTCTTTTTCCGACCTAGGGCGGAAAAAAAGAGGAATTCTTCACCTCATTGTGAACGCGCATGCGCATTGAATACAGCTACGAAAAGAATCACTTTCTATGCATCTAGAGATAGATGTTTAGAAAGTAGAGATATTATGTTTATATTTCTTATATTCCGCACTAGACGCGTAATGTACTATTTTACCATAAACTAAGCCTAATTAAGACAGTACACACAAACCAAGCTTCATTCGGGGGACGGTTAGATATTCTCTTGGGGCATTAATGGCATTGGGCATTAATGTTCGTTACACCGGGCCGGTACTGAGTGGTTTAGCCTTGCCTCAGCCGAGGCTCGGTCACGGGGATTAAAATAGAATTATTAAAAGCAGATAACTTAATTTAATTGATTATTATCTGTTTCCGAGCTTACCGAAGATAACTTAAAGTATTATGATCCTTCTGAAGAACGAAATATTTTTGTCAGAAAATTTTAAGACAGAAATCTGTTTCAGAGACATGAGAGAACATTATTGTAACTACCTACTACATTATTTTACATTAATTCAATAATTGGTTTGTCTTCAATTCAATCATTGCTTTGTCTTCAATTCAATCATTGCTTTGTCTTCAATTCAATCATTGCTTTGTCTTCAATTCAATCATTGCTTTCTCTTTAATTCAATCATTGCTTTCTCTTCAATTGAATCACATCATTCTCTTCAATTCAATCATTGCTTTCTCTTCAATTGAATCACATCATTCTCTTCAATTCAATCATTGCTTTCTCTTCAATTGAATCACAGCTTTCTCATCAATTCCAATCCTTGCTTTCATATTTTTACTATATCTTTAAAAATAAAAATTTTAATACACAATATTAGGCGGCTTTCACACTGCGTGCAAGACCGAGCGAGACCGAATAAGGCCAATTCCGTTTGAGAAGCATATACATGTATTAGCATGGGTCTATTCACTTTAAACTCCGATCGAGACCGGGCCGAGCGAGACCGAGCCGACTCGGGCGTTTTTGTTAGCTAAGCGTTTTCGGCCGCCGAAAAGCGTTTTCGGTCGCCGAAAATGCTTAGCTAACAACAACGCTCGAAAAAAACGCCAGAGTCGGCTCGGTCTCGGTCAGTCTCGCTCGGCCCGGTCTCACTCAGCGATTAATGTGAATAGAGCCATGCTAATACATTGCTAATACATGTATTTGCTTCTCAAGCGAAATCGGTCTCGCACGCAGTGTGAAAGCCGCCTAATACAATATCGGATGCGTTTTCCTTAATCTTCATTAATAAATATCTATCGATCATTATAAAAATTTAAGTTTAACTTACTTTAAAAAACACTATTTTTTTAAAAAAATTTATCTTAATAAAAGCAAGGGAAAAAATAATAACGAAATCAAAAAATTTAATATACAAAATAAATATGTTCGTTCTTCTAAATGTTAAGGAAAGGGATTCTTATAGTAGAGATGACATTTCTTTCCTCTTTTTTTAATTTAAATACCAAAAAGAATTTTAATAAAGTGCTTACAGGATTTTTTTTTCTTTTCTTACGTGAAAGTAACTATATTTAAGTAAGGTTATAAGCTGTCTTATTCTTAACCCTTTCATACATGTAGCGCCTTAAAATTTATTACATCTTTTTCATAAGGTAAGGGAGAAGATTAAATTTATACCTGTATTTAATATGGTACATAGAAAAAAAGATATTTCAGACTTATTATTTATTTACTAGCGGGCTGCCCTAAAAATAGTAATACTTTTTGTTTTTCAATATTATATTATAAATTTCTATAGCTAATGAGAAGAAATAGCCCGATATAAATAGGGTAAAATCTCTTTAGATTCATACATGCGTATTTTTATTGTGGTATTCCACATTCCATAGCTATATTAGAACATTTAATTTTAAATTTCACAGCGGTGTATGATTTTATCTAGATATGAATAACGGTTGCCGTTACAGTAGTTTAGGCTCTATGAGTACGCACTAATACACTGATTACAAATCGTTGTAGGATTTCGTAGGTAAAACCAGAAAAAAAGAAATCCTTATAGTTTCTTTCCAGTGTCTGTCTGTCACTCTGGTACTGTTTCAATAACTTTATAATTATATAATAATAATAATTATAATTTATCGATAAAAAGAGTTTTTTATATACTACGTTTTTAAATTTTCTGTTGAATCATATGTAATGTTGATAATATAATTGTAATTGTTATATATATATAATGTTAGTGAAGAAAATAGTTCGGAATTTGTTTTCTTCGTATAAATGACAACCATCTAGAGAGCTGATCTTAAACCTATAAAAGGACAAATCTTTGTACAACGGATCTCCCCAACACCGAATACACGTCAATTAATTTATTTCTTTGTTTACTTTTCCTTTTTCACTGTCATTCAATGTTTATCTCTTACTAAAAAATCACAAATTTGAAACCCGTCAAAATGAAGATTGTAAATATGGGACATGTCAAAACAAATAAAAATAACTTCCGGATTTTTTCCAAACTAACTTTCCATACAGCGCAATTTGCTGAAAACGAATTAAATGCTGAAAGATGGCTAAAAGTATTAAAATAATGCATTGTCATCGTGTTCTGAGCTATTCTAAAAGTTTCAAATGTCTAGCTACTCGGGAAGTTAGTTAAAAATCGATTGCAAGATTTGTACTGGACAAACAAACAAACAAACCAACAAGAAAGCAAGCTAATAAAAACGTAGTAAAAAATATGAAACTTTAGAGTATTAAAGATTTTATTAGACGCACATACAGGATAAATATAGCGAACTCAAAAACTATCAGCCGTTCAAATTCAAAATGGCTGATAATTCATGACACACTATTAATATTTTCTTAAAAAATGTTGAGTTTGGGTATCAAATGAAAGGTATTAAAGAATAGATTACAAAAAATATATAAAACTTGCAGAAATTGTTCAATTTTCCACGCCATTTTGTCAGAAAACATCAAACTTTGGTACTTCTTTAGATTGTTACTCCCCTAAGTTTTTTTAGAATTTAAATGACTGACTAAATAACAAAGGGTTGTTTATTCCAATGTACTTTGGGGAAAAGGAATATCACACTTCTGTTTATATAAGGGGAGTACCAGTCGAAAGAAGAATATTCCGTACACCTTCTTTAGATTGTTACTCCCCTCTGGTTTTTTATAAGGAGAGTAACAATCTAAAGAAGTGCCCAAACTTTAGATTCCCTCTCCCCCCAAAACCATATTTCTAATGTCACAAAAGATTTTAAATAAACAGGTCAAGTGTGTGCTAGTCAGCACACAGCGAGGGTCCGTAGGCCACACTTTATAGTGTTTAACTGTAAAGTGTATAAACAGTGTTTTTATAAAATGCTAAAAAGCTTACTTTGAACCATTCTAAGGGTCTGATATTCTCAAAACACACTCTGATAAAGTATTTTTTGCCACTGAACCGGACTACAACCATATAAATACATCGAAAAGACCATAATTATAAAAAAACGTATTTTGTCAATAAAAAATAAAATAATATTTTTTTCGAAATTTCCAAAAAGTGGTATCTTTACTTTTGGTCGAAGAATGTTCAGGAATTTTTTCAGATTTTTTGCACTTCATATAAGGGAGATAGAGGGGGGGACACGTTTCAAACTCGCCTACGCTCGACCTATCAAAGTTATATCCAAATAATTATATATTTTTGTAATCAGCTCGACGTACCCTTTCATATGATACCCCCCACGGGGTCGAAAAAAAATAAACAATTTTTAACCCTTAAGTTTTTTTTACCCTAATTTTTTTGAAAAATATTTTTTTAAGTCGCCATATTTTTAAAATATGTGGGCAGGTACAAGACACATACATGCCAAATTTCAAAGTGATCGGACGAAAGGTGTAGCCGTGAGAGCACGCGAGAGGACGGACGGACAGACACACGCAGGAAAATATAAGGGTCCTTGGTTTTGCCTACGGACCCTAAAAATATGTGGTCTGCTGATCCACAGAAGAAATAAGAGTACCATTTTGATCTGATTAACTAGTCCTAAGAAAATTGATTTTTCAATTTCAAGTTGTCACGTTCATTGTACATTTATTTAAGATCGCAAGTTGATCTGCCGATTAATACCAACGAAACCCTTTTTATTTGAGACTTTAGGAACAAACATTTTTTTTAATAAGCTTAATTAGGATATTTGAAAATCAAAATCTCTACATCGAATTTTAGCAAATTCCAAATATTTACACTTATACGCTTAATAATAAATTCATTTTAACACACGCTTTTATTATTTGTTTGTAAGTTACAACTTTTTATATAAATCCTAATTACTTTCTTTTGTTATTAAAATAAAAATTTAAAAAAAGGAGATAGCGTGACTAACATCATGTCACTTTTAGTTCACATAAAAGTGACCTCTTTGATTTGGAGTAATATTTGACTAACTAACGTATAAAGTGAGAAAATATCATCAACTTGATTTTTGGTCTACTAACTACGTTAGTACTCAGGATCATGAAAATCAAATTGTCCACCATAAAGGGCAGGTGATGGCAGCTGGCCGCTCTCCACAGGTTTGCTTTTTCCAAATGGCTATTACCAAGCTATTTCCCGCAGACGAACTTAGCCAACCCCATATCATCCCCATATATTCTTAAAAGGCACCAAACGATTTACTTATACACAAAAGTCTAGCTACCTAGAAAAAAGTTGGGTTTTAAAATATTTAAATTAAAAACTATAATCTAAATAGTGTTAAAACTACCGGCGATATAAAAACGGAAAATGTGAAAATAAGAGGGCCCTCTAATGATGGGCGTAGCACCATGTGGGGGGAGGGAGTAGCCCCTGCTTCAAAAAGTTGACAGAATTTCACAAGAAAATATTCAAATAATAACAATTACCATAATCTGCAGAATAACATTAAGTAAAAAGCACACGTCAATGTGATGACATTAAGTGGTGATTATATATATATATATATATATATATATATATATATATATATATATATATATATATATATATATATATATTTATATATATATATATATATTTAGTTCTGATTTTAATGTTTATTCCCCATTAAAGCACATTTTTAAAGTCGTATAATGTATCTTTCTTTAGAATAGAAATGCATTTACATTTTTCTGTGAATAGATGTATATTTGAAAACAAATTATATTAAATGTACAAAACGTAGAACCTTCGTATTTAAAATAAAAATTATGCATTAGAAAATTATGCAAAATTAGAAAATATTATGCATAATAAATATAACTTATGACAAAGTTTTTATTTTAAAGGATAAATTTATAAAAAAAAAACTACTTGGAACAAATACACAAATCAAAATTTGTCCGATACAACTTTCTCATATATGAGTACATAATTACTTGGTCTAGTGTTTAAAATTTATTTTTAAGTTCTCTCCAATTTTTGTTGATAAATTAAAAACGAAAACTGTAAACAATTTGTTAATTATTAAACGCTTTTTTTTAAATTTACAATAAAAATAACTCCTCCCCGGCGGGATTGAAATATATTCGTTTCACTATCCTCTCTATAGTTTTAAACAGTGTATTTCGAACATATTCTGCATATTTAACAGCATGTTATGGATTTTTTTCGAGCATATCTATCGAGCATATAATGTGTTTTTCAAGCATATCTATCGAGCATAAAACAGGTGGTTTTCGAGCATATCGATCCGAGCCCTAGAAGTAACAAATTTTTAATAACTAATGTAAGAAGGGCGTATTGAATGATAAATAAAATTGAAAATGTAAGAGCTAATTGAATGATAACTAAAAGTGAAAATTTAAGAGCTTATTTAATAATAACTAAAAGTGAAAATTTAACTTATTTAATAATAACTAACAGTGAAAATGTATGGGCTTATCAAATGATAACTAAAAGTGAAAATTTAACTTATTTAATAATAAATAAAAGTGAAAATGTATAAGGGCTTATTGAATGATAACTAAAAGTGAAAATTTAACTTATTTAATAATAACTAACAGTGAAAATGTATGGGCTTATCAAATGATAACTAAAAATGAAAATGTATGGGCTTATCAAATGATAACTAAAAGTGAAAATGTATGGGCTTATCAAATGATAACTAAAAGTGAAAATGTATGGGCTTATCAAATGATAACTAAAAGTGAAAATTTATGGGCTTATCAAATGATAACTAAAAGTGAAAAAGGAAGGACATGATAATGATAAGTAAATGTGAAAATATAAGGGCTTATTAAATTATTTTATAACTAAATGAAAAAATGTCATAGAATATTAGGGGTATGGGGAGTGGAATGTTCGAGTGTTGATCTAAAACATAGTCGTTTTTATTCACAAAAACTATTGATGTATATTATTTGCTTGAACCTGAAGAGGATTTTATCTTTATGTTTAATTTAATAAAAAAAACTAAATTTATATCGCCTGAATATTTTTAGTCAAGTTTTAGCGATTTCTATGTATAATGGAGATGAAAGTTTTTCCAGATGATTAAACTCTAAACAGAATTGTAAATCTATAGACTTCATAATAGATCAAGGAATTCTGATTATTCGCTTAGTGAATATAGAGCAGCTGACACATAAAATAGACAAAAGAAAAACCTAAAAGAAATAAATACCGCAAAATAAAAATTAGAGAATATAATATACAGTTAGATTATATCAAACGAAACAAATCCGATAACGTTATATTTATTAATTTAATAAAAGATATAAAATAATTGAATTATACATTAGGTAAAATCGTAAATAATGCGCAATATATACTAAAATATACCTCTATAAAATGGGTTTTATAATGTTTGTGAAAATGCTTATGTTTAATGGGGGATTGTATAATGGGAAACCTCCAGTGGTGTGATTAAAATTACCATATAAAGATCAAAAAAAGTAAGATACAATTACAGGAAACAAAAACAACAATTTAAAATTGAGTTCATATTACTGCCTAGAAACAGTCAGGTAGTATCATGAGCAGCCAAACTAATCTCTCCTATGCGTCCTTCTAAAGACGAACGACAAGTAGGAATGTGCTGCAACGGCAGGTAATCTTACTTTATGAGGGGAGAAGTAATACCCCCCGAAACGTCGTTAATAAATAACAATTTAAAATAGACTGCCAATTGGTGTGGCACATAGCTTCCTCGCATCCTATCACGTATTATATTGATATTATGCTTTTACATGCCATTATTGTCTATAATAATTGGTTTAATTGTTTCCCCCGTTATTTTAATCTGTCAAAATTTTGATTTTTTACTTGAATTAAAGTATCAACTTAGCAAAAGTTAAAGAGCGCAGACGGCTCAAATTAATCTGGGGCTATTTGCGGGTTACTTTCAATAAACTATAAAAGTTTCATACAAATCAGATAAGTACTTTTGAAGCTGTAGGTGTAAAGAAATCTATGGAGACTTATATGGGACCAACAATGGGCTAATTATAACCTACCACCCAAATTTCATTAAAATTGGACGTGTAGTTTTTAAGATGTTGGTTTGCAAAAATTGAACGACAGACCGACAGACAGACACGGAACCAAAAATGTTCCCTGATGTCTGAAACAGATTTTTGTCTTGGAATGGCTCCTTACGACAAAAAGGAAAATGGGGGTATTTCTTTAGATTATTAATCCTTTTTTTCTTTTTTCTTTTTAACTTAAATGGATATAAATAATTGTTTTCCATTCTCTGTGCTGTCCCCTTTAATTTTTTTATTTAAAAAAATTAAGAGTCTACAGGGGTAATAAAAATTCTATTATTTTTATTTAAAAAGGTGATATTTCATCCCTTGTTTGGGATATTCTCAAACCTTAAATTTAATATTTTTTCCATTAGATTCATTACATTTTGTTTTATAAAACATATAAACAATATAGATTTTACATTTAAATGTAAAATAAATGAAAAATGTAAGGAACTTCGTTCCTTTATTTTTATTTTTATTATTTTTTCTTAAACTATAAAAAATGAATAGTTTTTTTTACATTATGTATTTATAAATATTTCTTTCCTGTAGACTCTTAATTTTTTTTAAAAAAAATGGATATAACTATTTCTACATTCCTTTGTCTAAATAACTATTAAGACAAAGGGATGCTCAGTCAAATGTACTTTCGGACAAAGGAATATCACACTTCTGTTTTTATAAGGGGAGTTACAGTCTAAAGAAAAACATTCCGTACACCATCTTTAGATTCTTACTCCCCTGTTTTTTTTTTTGTTTTTTTTTAATATATATATAATATAAATGGATATAACAATTTATAAATTCCTTTGTCTAAATAACTATTAGGAAAAGGATGTTTATTCCAATGTACTTTGGGACAAAGGAATATCACACTTCCGTTTTTATAAGAGGAGTAAAAGTCAAAAAGGAGAACATTCCATTCACAGTCTAAATGAGTGCCAAATGGGGCATAGTCTGCGATTTGGCTGGAACTGAGCTCTCCACTCAGCAAATCGATCAAATCTACATTGAGACTATATTGAGCTGCCAATTAGGGAGATGGAGAGAAAAGTGAAGGATTAACTTCAGCTTCTCGTCACTAAGTTGAGTCTACTGGAGTGAAAGAAGATGGCAGGCCCACTGAGAAAGGCGCTATTAGCCTAATGTGCGTCTTAAATGTGTTTCAAGCCTAGGAAACACTGGGATGCATTGTTCGCATTCACCGTCGCAGATTCTTCGCTTGCGTTCATTCCAACATGAGAATCACTGACTCGATGTTGCGCGACAATAAATTCCGTATCTAGAATAACAGTGAGTACTTGGCTTTAAAGTGAAGAGCGAAAGTTCCACTTAAGGGTGAATCTTAAGTGTCACCTGAAGGAGAACAAAAAAAAAAAAAAAAAATACGTGTGGTGTCGCAGGACACCCGGTAGGAACGAAGTTCCTTACATTTTTCATTAAATATAAATTATAAAATCACACTGCTAAGTACGTATACATTGCTAACTACTTATACATGGCGGAGTTAGAAAAGAGACAAAATTAAAAGTAACGAACTGTTTGTACCCAGCTAGGGTTAAGGAAAAATTAAAAGAAAATCATTATTTGTATCATTAAAGCAAGCGTCTTCTATAAATCACCGTTATATTGAATATAAGAAAAAAGTTGATCATAATGAGTTTATAGTGAAAGAGTATTTTTGTTAAAGGAGTTTGGATTGAAATAGGACTGTTTTCAACCTACCCGGCCAATTAATTTAAAATATATCTCTTCCCTACTCTACAGCTTCTGCTTTGTATCAGGGTGAAATTTTACATGATTATATTTTATTTATTTACAAAACAAAGTGACATTTTTGACACATATAACAAAAATAATCAAAACAAGTCAAGTAACAGGCCTCCTTAATAACACTTTTTCTCGTCTTTTGAAGCTTACGTTTACGCGAGCGTTGCATGTGAACGCTTGGGCGGATAACGTTTTCCGACGAACTCAGCCTGGGCATTGGTAAAATGAACATGTGTACCAAATTTCATCTAACTCGGTGATCTTTTACTCAAGTTATCGTCATCTGAAAATTTCGTGACGGATTTTGCGTGACGGTGATATTGTGACGGTTATTTTGTGACGGTGATTTTGGTCGTTTTTTTCGGATTCACTCCTGGGCTCCAGAACGTGCCATAAGGAGCTTCATTCCAAAAACTTCTTAAAACAACAGTAAAACTAAGAGATGAGTAGTGGAGGTAGTAGTAGTAGTAGTCTAGTACTTTCTACTAGGACGGGTAGGACGAACCACTTGTTCGAACCTTGCAATTAGGCCATCATTCAGGCCCTTTTTACGCCCCGCGGTAGAGAGTTCCAGCCACTTCACACATCATACATATGTACATTTGTACCGCCGAAGCGAGTATGATGTGATCAATAGTGAGCCATATAAATCAGAGTGTCACGGCGAGGAATTCCTAGTCTATACAACGTTTAAATCCATAAAAATTGAGTGATTATTTTACCACAATATTTTTCCCTCTATATAAAAAATATAAAAACTAGGAAAAATGAAAGTAAAAATATTATAAATAAAAATTCAGTTAAAGTTATATCACAGAGAAAATTGATTAGATTTACTATAAAAAAAAGATTTATAGTTATTTATTTATTTTTATTTTATTTATTCGCCATTCAATATATCTATTCATCCAGATAAATTGTTACGTGAGAAAAATGTATAAATAAATAAATATTAAAAAAGCAAAAAAACCCCGAATGAAACGAAAAGGTTACAGAATTAATTTGATTTCCATAGGGAATTGGTTCTAACAAATAAAAAATAAAAACTCTATTCCGGGGGGATAAAAAAATAGATTTAAAAGAGAAACGTGGGTGTTATAGTAAGGGGGGTATAATATAGTTATATTTGTTTGTTATAAACTATTTGGTAATGACGAACCATTTGTTGGAACCTAGCAATCAGGCCACACTGGGCCCGTGGAGGAGAGTTCCAGCAACTTCACACATCATACAATCTCGAACAACAATTTCTCACACAGGATAGTGGTACTGAATTTAAATCCCATAACGTAATTAATTAATAATAAATCGGATTTAAAAATATTCCACAGGTTTATCCTTGTATTTAGATTTTTAGTTCAATCAGATTAATTTTTACTACGTTTTCATTAGCTTGTATTCTTGTTTGTTTGTTTGTCATGTACAAATCTGGAAATCGATTTCTAACTAACTTCCCGAATAGCTAGACATTTGAAACTTTTACCATAGCTCAGAACACGATGACAATGCATTATTTTAATACTTTTAGCCATCTTTCAGCAGAATTTAATTGGGTTTCAGCAAATTTTGTCGTATGGAAAGTTAATTCGGAAAAAATCCGCAAGTTATTTTATTTGTTTTGCCATATCCCATTTTTACAATCTTCATTTTGACAGGTTTCGAATTTGTGATTTTTATAAATAAGAGATAAACATTGAATGACAGCAAAACAAGAAATATATCGATTATATTATTTCAAATATATCAATGGCACGGTTTAGATTTGTTGTTGGGGAGATCCGTTGTACAAAGATTTGTCCTTTTGTAAGTTTAAGATCAGCTCTCTAGATGGTTGTCATTTATGTGAAGTAAATAAATTTGGAACTATTTTTTTTTCACTAACATTATATATTGTATAACAATAACAATTATATTATCAACATTATATACGATTCAACAGGAAATTTAAAAACGTAGTATATAAAAAGTTCTTTTTATCTTGAAATTATTGTCAATATACCTATTACCTATATACCGTTACATCTCGAAAACAAGGTAATTTTTTTTATAGCTTTTCTGAACATGTATGTCAAATTTATAATCGAAATCAGACCCCGTAGTTTAGGCTCCACGTGCCATCCAGATTACAGACTATAGTAATATTCTATATAATAAAAACTAAGGATGCGAGAATTTATAATATATGTACATTTAATTTAATATACTTTTAATTTCTTTAAAACATATACACAGCCAATTTTTCTTCTTTTTTTTGTCGAATCTATTCTACATATGCATCTAAATACTAATTTATTGATTTTTTACACTTCAATATTTATATCAATTATAAATACTTTCGTATGTGGGTTCTGTTGAACAGAGCAGTGTATGTAAAGTGAGATGTATGTAAAAGTTTAGTCCTAATAATTATTAAATTAAAGCTGTTTAAAAGCGTTTCTATTTTAACTATATTGAACAGTGATCAACCTTCTTTACACAGCAAACAACATAACGTAAATTGTAGTGGTTTATATACAGTAATTGACGTTTATCAAATAACTCCAATTAGTTGATTAAGAAAGGACTTGATTAGAGTAGATCTTTGACAGAAATTTTGGACTGTATTTGTAAAACTTTCTATAATGGTTGTTTGCCAGGGTTTCCAACTTTAACTTAATAATTGCTCCATTACGATCACTAAACAGGAATTTATTCTCTATTTTCCGGAGAAAAATAGAAGATAGTCGGATACAGGAACTGAAAAAATGGGATTAAAAAGAAGATAAAATATAAACTTTAAGTACCTGATTGCCAATCAATGGCGTAGTTGAAATAGTCACCGATAGATCTAGCATCTTGTACAGCGATGAGTAGAAGATAAAGACCCATGCAGAAATCTGCAGCTGCCAAATTACACATCAAGAACTTCGGCACAGTCATCCGGAACCTGTAAAAAAAAATGAAATTAAATTTAAATCAAGAACTTTAATTAGTGCATTAATTAAGAAAAGTTAATCTGTAAAAGTGAGGGAAAACAATAACACTGCTTCACCTCTAATAACTCTATTGTATGATGACATTTTTAGTGGAAATATGACTAATCAGTTCGTAAACATAAAATAAATTACAAAACAAATATTATAACGGTCTAGTACCGTAAGATTCGTTAAATATCTTACGATATTAAACCGTTTTTATATGGCGATATCTTAGATTGTAAAGCAAAGGAAATGTGGAGCGTAAGGAGGGTGGTAGAATGACAAAAAAATTATACTTCTGCCAAAGTACATGGTCATCAACAAAGAGAATGACCCCGGCTACGTTTCATTGACGATTAAAAAAAGAGGCTTAAAGATGTTCCAGATTAGAGGATGGTAATCGACGAAGAGCAAGGCCCCGGCTAGGAATGACTGACGACGAGGAAGGAGTCTTAAAGATGTTTCAGATTAGAGGATGGTAATCGACGAAGAGGAAGACCCCGGCTACGAAGGATTGACGACGAGGAAGGAGTCTTAAAGATGTTTCAGATTAGAGGATGGTACTCGACGACGAGGAAGATCCCGGCTACGAAGTATTGACGACGAGGAAGGAGTCTTAAAGATGTTTCAGATGAGAGGATGGTAATCGACGAAGAGGAAGATCCCGGCTACGAAGGATTAACGACGAGGAAGGAGTCTTAAAGATGTTTCAGATTAGAGGATGGTAATCGACGAAGAGGAAGATCCCGGCTACGAAGGATTGACGACGAGGAAGGAGTCTTAAAGATGTTTCAGATTAGAGGATGGTAATCGACGAAGAGGAAGATCCCGGCTACGAAGGATTGACGACGAGGAAGGAGTCTTAAAGATGTTCCAGATTAGGGGATAGTAATCGACGAAGAGGAAGATCCCGGCTACGAAGGATTGACGACGAGGAAGGAGTCTTAAAGATGTTTCAGATTAGATGATGGTAATCGACGAAGAGGAAGACCCCGGCTCCGAAGGATTGACGACGAGGAAGGAGTCTTAAAGATGTTTCAGATTAAAGGATGGTAATCGACGACGAGGAAGACCCCGGCTACGAAGGATTGACGACGAGGAAGGAGTCTTAAAGATGTTTCAGATTAGAGGATGGTAATCGACGAAGAGGAAGACCCCGGCTACGAATAAGGATTGACGACGAGGAAGGAGTGTTAAAGATGCTCCAGGTAAGAGGATGGCGATCCGAAGTTAAATAATATACTGTTTTAAGGCAAATTATGAAACAAGTCAAATCCTTCACCGGGCTAAAGAGCAATACTAAGAAATAGAAAGTATCGAGTGCGGAATAAAACTTAGATGAAGGGTCCACCAGTGGCGTAGCTAGACCATTGGGGGCCCCCCCGCAATGCGGGCCCGCGCGGGCCCATAGATACGCCACTGGGATCCACCCTAGCCTAGTCTCTTAGTCCCTTGGATCTTTGAGGAGACCGAAATGGGACGCAAACCGGCCAGCATACTTAAACTTAAGGAATATAAAAATATTTCCCAGTCAATTACTAATGAATTCACTGAAGATAATATGCAGCTAAGCTGAATATTGATGAAATTACTGCTCAAGTTAAAATATTAATAAACTCAGTTTTAAGTTTAACTAGACGAAAGTCGATTTCTTCATGCTTCGAGTCCACATTTTTTTAAGTGTTAGGCCTCGGTGAGTGGTGGGCGGCAGAGCGGTGCCGCTTACGTTTATTCTTTCATTGAGTACAATTGAAGTAGAGGACGAATAATGTTGCCGCTTACTACTGATGTCTGAAATGTTGGACGAATAATGTTGCCGCTTACCATTGAGCCTAGCCATTAATATTTGCTCACCGCTCAGTCTTTTCAGTTGATTAGAAACTCTTGTCAAGTAAACATGGCAGGGAACTGAAGGCAAACACTGCCCATTCTATTATTTTCGATCTTATCGTACCCATACATACATTTACAGAACCGTTTGCCACTCTGCCACCCGCAGCTCGTATAGAACCCGAGGCCAATTAGAATCACAAAATTTAAGTTTTCTGTCGTCTTTTTGTAAATGTATAGCACAGTCAACTATAAACACTTCTTATAAACCTATTATTCATAATGGTTTGTAGGTAATAATAGTACCATTACTTCTTATTAACACATACATAACAAAATAGTGTAGAATTAAATGCCTTTGCTTGTCTTTAATAGCAAGTCATGGGATTTTACTTCTATCTATTCAAAAGAGTGCCGAAACCTTAAACAAACTCTAAAACGAGACCTCGAGCTGAGAAGGACCAGAAGAACAGCTGCGTTACCGAAGAGAGCAGCTATGGCTACGATCCAAACCGCAACTCTAAGCCCCCAGTTGCCCATAAGATCTTCGCAAGGGTTGAATGGATCAGGTTCCGGTGAGCAAGCCGGTCTAGTGGGACGAGAGCTTAGGTTGCCGCAGAGAGCATTGACTGGACCGGGGGTGGCTTCCTCCACGTGGAACACTTCGCCATCATCAGAAAGACCTCCAAGATCATGACCCCAAGAGTGATGTGCCTTATCTATGCATGCCTCTCTCATCTTCTGCAGCATATCCTGCAACAAAAGTAAAAGAAAATATAATAATTTATCTGTCAACAATTCTTAAAAAATTGTTTTGAACAATCAAATTAGCACATGATACAACAAGAATTGGATTTTTACAATAAGAATAGAACATAATCTTCCTTGTATGCCAGTTTTTTAAAAAAGAGATTATAGGGTATAAAAAGGATGTAAAGATGTATCTATTTTCTAACGTTATATTTATTTGATTAGTTATATTAGATTGATTGTCCAAAGAGTTCAAAAAAATTAATTGAAATAAAATATATATTAATTAACTCATACCTTCAGAAATGTTTTTAGTCAAAATGTAGAAGCAGAAGAAAACAATAAATATTAACATCCACTATAACATTTTTTTATGTCTCCGATTTCAAAAATTCTAAGATAGAAATCCGTTTCAGGAACATTCCCATTAGGGAACATTTGTGGTTCCGAGTATGTCTGTCGGTCTATCACTTATTTATTGAGAATTTGGGAACCAACATATATTAAAAACTACTCATCCGATATTAATGCAATTTAGATGGTAGGTCATTGTGGTTGGTCCCACATAAGTTTCGACCTTCAGCGCATATTTGTTTCTCTATCATACCCACACAAAGATACATTTATTTACAGCTATATCGTCAAAAGTACTCATCTGATTTTTATGAAATTTGGATGGTTTGTCGAAAGGAGCCCCGAATAATTCAAACATCTGCGCCCTTAAAATTTTGCTAAATAGATAGGTACTTTAATTCATGTAAAAAATAAAAGCAATTTTGACAAATTTAAAAAACTAAATTTAACAATAATAGGTTGTAAAAGGATAAAATCATTAAATTTTACGATATAGGACTTGAGGAAGCTATACGCCACTCTCATTGGCAGACTATTTTAAGTTAAACTCTGAGCGGAGGCCAACATTATTAAGACATAAAATGGAATTCTCTCTCCTTCATTGCACATAAAGGAAAATATATTTTATCCCTTGTTAAAAACTCTAAGCACAGAAAGAAGTATTCTTAATAAAAACCAAGAAGGTTACGATGGAATTTTAAGCTTGACGTTATACGGCCCAAATAAAAACATTCCTTAATAAATAGCAGTCCTGTCCGTCCTAACAATGAAGACAATAATAATAGTACCGAATCTTCTGCAAGAAAAAAAACGCCTTTTAGTTTAAATTTAAGTCTCGACAAAATTAAACTTCATGCACTAATATCTAACAGTTTAATTATATAATACTGAAGAAAGTGTTTAAGAGTCTTCAACAAAATGCGATGCTAAAAATAAAAAGGGTTAATTTATACGGATAGAATACAAGGTTTTAGTCTCAATGGTGCAAATTAAATGCGTTAGTCTAAATTAACTAAATAAGAATGATTAGTTTAAGCGTTACCCTGTAGTTACATTGAGCCACCGAACACTAACTTATCGTCAATTTGATAGCTTTGGGAAATGTTATGCGAGTTTATGGGAGTGAACATAACAACTTTCTTGTATTAGACATACAAGGCAATGGGGTACTAAGGAAGCAAGAAGATTCATTAAGCGAAGGCCTCATGTTCTTCATCCTGCAAGGATCAAGAAACATGAGAGACCAAGAATGACGTGGAGACGGACGATTGTACTTCAACAAGGTGCAGAGGGGAAAAGTGGCAAGATGTAAAGACGATTAATCAGTACCGCAGAAAGTGGCGTAAGTTGTTAAAGGATCTATGCTCTAACACGGAAGAAAGTGACGTAACTTAGTAAAGGATCTATGCTCCAACACGGAAGAAAGTGACGTAACTTAGTAAAGGATCTATGCTCCAACACGGAAGAAAGTGGCGTAACTTAGTAAAGGATCTATGCTCCAACGCGGAATGATAGGAAATAAGTCAAGTAAGTCAACTATCGATAGAGGTTACGGTTTGAGTCCGCGCATTCACCGACTAAACAGTTGGTTGATCAACATCTCACGTGGATCGAGATTTAAAGGTTAGAAGAATTATGGAATAGAGGGTATCTATAAACCCAGGGTCGGACTGGGAAGAAATTTCGGCTCGGGAGTTTCTCCATCAGACCGGTCCTCAAGCCTTGAATTGGCCAAGGGACCGGCCCATTTTAGGCTTTAACCAGACCGGCCAACCGGGAAAACTCCCAAACTCCCTTACAGCCAGTCCCACCCAGTATAAACCGACTTTGGAGTACAGTGTACGTATACATAATTATAGCCAAACTGTTTAGTCGTGGATGAATCCAGTACATAGCCCTGCTAGTCTGCCGATAAAATGTTGGGAGTGTTCTAAAGGCTATAGGATCGGTCAAACAGGAAGCCGACTGTTCTCTTGTCTTTACTCTGTAATATTTCATCATCCTGGTTTAACAGAAGGCGGCCTGTAGCACGGTGGACTAATGTAGTTCGCAGTGGACGGACGGATGAGCTGTTGTATATTTCACAAAGTTTGCGACAGACTGGAACCAGAAAAATTACCGATGAAGCAGATAGATAAATTGATTGATCGCGTGTGTTAGTGCATTTTTTTAACAGCACAGACGATGCAACTCACTGAACTTATCTTTTTCTTATTTATTTCTTTCACCCAAAATCTTTTTCGGCTTTCTTTCCTCAATGCGAACAGGAGAAGCAATTCTCCTTCGTTGGAGGAACTACTGGACATTTTGAATAAAACACGAGTTTAAGAAAATAGGAAACATAACGCAGTACGCACTTGGGTGAAACTGTTATTAGTTATTACACTGGTTCGTCATGACTTGCCCACATTATATTTGACGACCCAAGTCTGCGATGGACAACGGTCGCTGTCGTTCCGTGAGCTCCTATTTAACTGAGCCTTTAGGCTATATTATAATATACGTATAATAATTCAGGTGTTATCCAGGTTAGAAACTAGAGCTAATACAATGTAAATCATAGTACATAAAAGGGTGTTGCTACATGTTAACAGAATAGTGTAATTGTAATCCGATAGAATAGTGTTTTAGCATTTGATATAGGCGCTCTGAGCAGTGGATATAATAGTGTTTGTATCAGCTGATATAATAGTGTTTGTGTCAGCTGATAGAATAGTGTTTGTATCAGCTGATAGTCAAGTATTTACTCAGCTGTGAGAATAATGATTTCATAATTTGATTCATATAGAATATTTACAAAGTTCCGGGTAATTTGTTATAGAAAAGTGTTATATGTAGGGTGTTAAGCGTTGTAAGGAGAATATTAATCCAGTGATAGACGAATAAAGTGTTTTCAACAGTTACAAATTTGAGTAACAGTTGTTAGAAATTGTTTTTATAAATTAAATAAAGTTTTATATACCTTATAGTTAGTAGTTAGTACAACCCTTTAAGCAGGTTCACATTAGGCTTAACATTAATTTTCTAAAATAACATTAAATCTTCAGAAATATATTAGGTTAATCTTTGCCCACTTCAAGGAAGGTCCAGGGTGTGCGTGACTACCGCAAGCACTTGCATGACCTACCAAAACATCTTCTCTCCAGGTATAATTGAAAGAAAAGAAACAGGCGCATGGAATCTAAACTACTGAGTGAAATTTGGCATATATGTTCAGAAAAATCATACTCCGTGGCGAAATCGAGAAATGTATTTATCTCCAAATTTGGGGCCGCTACCCCCAAAAACTCTGAAAAAAGGTAAAATTGAATATGTAAGTTGGCTGAAGGTGTAAAATAAAAATTATTTCGAAAAAACGGTTCTGACAATTTAAATTAAAAAATTTCTGAAATGTAGTGCATTTAATTACCAATTTCAACAATATAAGCTGTTTTCCCGGGAAAAACCTAGATCCTGAGATAGCTTAAAACGCGGACGGAGAGGGCGAGTTCAATTTCCCGCAGAGGAGAAGTTATTTGTATGATAAATTTTGATAAAATGTGCAATAATAATTAAATGTACCTAAGAAAACTCGAAAACTAATAAATGGAAAACACTGTGCTAAGTAATTATGAACTCTTATATATGAGAAAGTTTGTCTGAGTTGTCTCGGACCGATTTTTATAATATAATATATTTATATGTATATTCAATTTTCTAACTCCTAGTATGGATTTAATTAATTAAATAATTCTAGAAAGTGTGTTGCTCTGATAATAAATTCAACATTATTTTACTGAACAGTTGGCATTTTCATTATTTTTAAAACCTAAAGGATGGATATCAACCTATATACAAATGCTAAGATAACGTTTTTAGAGCTTCCTTAACTAGCCATTACCGTCTAAAAGGGTCCATCAATATTCAACTAGAATTAGAAAGGTAACTAAACACTATCTTGGATAAGGACCAAGGATAGGGACCTTAATGAAATCTTAACTATTATACAAATTATACAGCCACGTGCTGCTTTTATTATCTTTAAGTAGAGCCATAAAAACGTGTTTTAAAACTAATACCTATTTAACAATTAGAAATATTTAAAACAACTCTAAATATTACAATATTTTTTTACAGAAGATATAGGAATAGTCTCTCTGTATCTTAAGAATTTTAGGATAACAAATCCAAGAATTGTATCGTAACAAAATCAATACAACTCCCCCTCCCCCCATGTGATTCCTAACGTTACCTGTATTATTTGTTGTAAGATTTTATATTGTTGAGAGATAAAAAATTCTAGGATCCTTAAGAATTTTCTTGCACCATATTTGTTGTACCAGCTTTTTTGCATCTGCGGCAGATACGTTCAAAGTAGTTTTTCCAATCCCGGATACTTGAATACCAGAATTATGGAGAATTTCTATCTCCCGAAATCAAAATTTCAGTGGTTCTTAAAATCACCCCCCCCCCTCCCCAATTCTATGATTCAATCAAACCAGATTAAATATATTAGAAGGAATGTTCACTTTGAGTACATAAACACATCGATACTAAAATAATATATTTTGGTTGCTCATTATAATTTCCATGAGTTAAAATAATAGTAGATTACGCGTCTAGTGCGGAAAGTAGAATTTTGCATGCGAGTGTGGAGTTTGCATCCGAGCGATAGTGAGGGTAGTAAAACCACATGAGCAAAGCAAAACGCAGTTTTCGCACGAGTTGCGCACCGTACTTTATCTACGAGTGTTGGATTTTAAATGTAAACAAACACGCTAATCGTGTGATAAGGTGAAGAATTATGAAACGCACCTGCGTAACGAATACAACTACGAAAAGAATCACTCACTTTCTACGCATCTAAACAGAGATAAAATGTTTATATTTCGTATCAATCGTAGATAAAATATATTACAACTATTTACGTAACCAAATTCTATATATTCTGCGTGTAATTTTCAAGTAAAAATTCTAATAAAAGACCATTAAACTCACTCCCTTCTTAAACTTCATATTCTGAAGAATAAAAAATAAAGAGAAAATGTTTGATAATAAGCATCGAATTCCTTAATCAAACATCTATTTTTAAAAGTATTTTTTTTCCTTTTCAAAGCAAAAATACTTTATAATAAAGTTGAGTCAGGGTGAAGTGAGATTTGGAAGTTTGAAACCAACGATTAATGATTCATGGGAAGTAATATATTAATAAATACATTTTGGAAAAATAAGTGAAAAAACCAAAGATGATTAATATGATATCTAATCCTTGAAGTATCTAGTGACTGCTTTTTGTGTTTTAAGTAAAAATAAATTGGTTCTTTATCATTTTTATTTCTCATCTGAGAACAAATTGTGTTATCTTCTGTCTGTGCACACGCTTAGAGGCTGATCTACAAAGCGTACTTACTCACAATTCGCCTGCAACTATACACGTATAACTTGGTGCGTAGGCTTCGTAAAAGCAGTATATCTTGTGTTTGCTTCGGGTCAACATCACAATGCACCACAACCACAGGCTAAAGGTGCTTCCAGTAGTGGAAGCGAAACGTCGGACTTTAAATCCTTCGTGTCGCGGATTTCACCGGAAACCCTAGCTGATTAAACCCATATAGTCCAAACACTGAAATATATGGAGATGCCCATCCGAGAGAGATTGGACTGTGTATATTAGACCCATGATCAAGTACATGCATAAAGCCCCCGTTCATCTGCAGTCAAAGAAAGGGATCGGATAAAAAAAAACCCGTATTTGTACTAATAATTATAACTAAATGTGTATCAGTCAGTAGCGTACACAGAAATTTTTTTCGGGAGGGGCCCAACTTAATTTAATCTATATGCGGGTTTAGCATAACCCATAATTTATTATAATTGTAATTTCTCCCCCTTTTCAACACTCTAATTTCAATTTCAAACCTCATATTTAATTAAATTAAAATTCTATGAGATAACACCTCACTATGTGATGTGATCGTTCTAAAGAACGATTATGTCATTTCTCCGATTCCAATAATTCCAAGACAAAAATCTGTTCCAGTTATCAGAAATTTTTGATCCCGTTTCTGGCTGTTAGTCTGTCTCTCGCTCAATCATTGCGAACAATTCTTAAAAACTACTCTTTTGATTTTAATGAAATTCGGATGGCAGTTAATTAGCATATACGAAGTCCATTGTTGGTCCTATATAAGTTCCAATCTTCTGGTCCCATTTCTTTCTCTTCCACATGTGCACACACATACATTTATTTACACCTTATCTTCAAAAATATTCATCTGATTTTATAAAACTTATCTGATAGAAGCTCACAGATTAATTTTAACTGTCTGCGCTGTTTAAATTTTGGTAAATTGATACTTTAAATCATGTAAAAATCAAACCAATTTTGACTAATTTAAAAAAGGAGGGAAAATTGAGTAAATTTGACATGAATAAAGTATCAATATAGCAATATTTCAAGAGCGCAGACGGTTGAAATTATTCTTGGGTTATTTGCGGGCTACTTTAAACAAACTATTAAAATGTCATAAAAATCAGATGAGTACTTTTGAAGATATAGGTGTAAATAAATGTATGTCTGTGCGAATGTGGAAGAGAAATAAATAGGTGCAGAAGATTGAAACTTATACGGGATCAGCAATGTTATAACCTGGCTAATTATGACCTACCATCAAAATTTCAATAAAATTGGACGAATAGCTTTTAAGATATGTTGGTTCGCAAAAATTGAAGGACATGCGGACACGGGACCCAAACTGAATCCTTATGTTGAACAGATTTCTGTCTAGGAATTTTTGAAATCGGAGACATAAAAATTGTTCGTTCTTCAGAACTGTCACATATCTTCCGTTTCCTTTGGTAAGATCGTCCGTTTAATGTTTTTAGTTCCACTGGCAAAAATCAAGGCCTAGTCGGCAAATGAGCCGATTTATTTCATGCATCCTAATTTAATTCAATGAATCTAATTCCATCAGCAAAAATCTCGGCCCAGCCAAAATCGGGCCGCTATAGTGTTTAATAAATTTAATTCCACAGTCAAAATCCGGGCCCAGCCGACAATCGGGCCGGTATAGTGTTGAATGAATTTAATTCCATCGGCAAAATCCGGGCCCAGCCAACAGTCGGCCCGGTATAGTGTTTAATAAATTCAATTCCATCGGCAAAATCCGGGCCCAGCCGACAGTCGGGCCGGTATAGTGTTTAATAAATTTAATTCCATCGGCAAAATCCGGGCCCAGCCGACAATCGGGCCGGTATAGTGTTGAATTAATTTAATTCCACCGGCAAAATCCGGGCCGAGCTTATTTGGGGTGATTAAGAGTATACACACCATAAGAGAATACTTAATTAATTCCTTTTATTGGAAAATATTTACAGCCAATTCCAATGCATCTGTCATTACTGTGTTTGTTTGGTTTTAAGTGTATGGCGGGTCTAAGGTATGTAATCATTTCGGGGGGGGCCAGGGCCCCTTGGGCCCCCCCCTGTGTACGCCACTGGTATCAGTATGTGAGTTTTGGAAGATCTAGGGGTTATCATACTTGCAACTCGCCTAAAAACATGTTTAAACACAGACATATCTGCCGAGTTCGAATCCTAGAGAGGAGAGAAATGTTTCACACTGATGACCACATTAAGTAGATAAGTAAAATGACCTGATCACTTGCCCTGTAATAACCTAATGATGTGATGATCAGGACTTAAAATGCAGCAAAAAAAGATTTGTCTTATTTTGCTAAGACCAGCCATTTATTTTAAATGAAAAGAAATATTATATTATTATTCCGACTTAAACCTGGCCCACGCATTAAACATACGATGCGGCAAGCGTCACTTGGCGTCAAGTTGGCACTAGTGAAAGCACTGGTGGTGAACTGTTGGCTAACTGACGCATGTTCACAAGTGCCAGCTTCCCATCCACACATTGACCGCATGCTAATTGGCCAATGCCATCTCCAACCTCCAACACCGCCTTCACAAGTGCAAATTCAAACATCCACACGTTGGCCTAGTGACACTTGTCGAATATTATGGCCAATGTGAGGCCAATAGAACGAGAATTCTCAATTTCTCGAAAAAAACAGGCTTTTGCAATCATTCGAACCAATGGATTTTCCATCATCGGTCAAGTCGTTTAGCTTGTTCGGTCTAGTCTTCTTATTATATTTCTTCATGCTTATTTGGTCTTTAGTCAAAAGAGTGTTTATGTTTCATAAACAAGATAGAATAGATCGATCGGTTAAAAACCCCAGTCTTGTTATTGACGTTTGCTGGAACGACCGATTTTGTCCATCTCTGAGAGCTAATTTACCAAACAGTCTTTATACGACACGTCAAGATAATATTTGTTTAGATTCGTTGTTTCCCCATTCAAGGCCAATGTTTGGGCCCGGCTTCACATTGCGGCAACTGAATTATACAGACACAACTTGATTTTAAAAATTAAAAATAAATTCATCGCAGTTTCTCAATTCGCTCTAACATAATGGATTCGTAGAACAAATTATTTAATAAAATTAATTAAATTTATAAACACATTTCTGTCTTGTTAACAGGTTCTAACATAACACTTAGTGCATAAATTAAAGAAAAAATAATTTCTAATTATTTTTAGTTTGCATAGTAGAAAGAGGTGAAAAAAATATATTCCAGTTTGCAGAATGACTAAAAATAGCGATTATTTTAAAACTAATTTCAAAATGAAGTGGTTTTTATATAAAGATTATGAGTGTTTAATTATATTCACTTGAACTCAAGTATCTAAGGTTCAAGGTATCTAAAAGTAAATGGTGAAAATAAATTACCTGACTCGACCTAAATAGTTTACAAACAGAATTAAACAATCTTAAAAATTAGTAAAAATCGCATCTCTACGAGTACCTATATTAAAATGCTGAGAAGCAATGACACTACTTTACTTTGTTACCTATCCAAAATTAATTTAATGTTTGAATATTCCCGTGTTTTAATAATTAATTAGTCTAAAGCTGGGTTTCCACGGCCTGTGACTTGGCGAACTTGATTCGAAGTAGGACACACTTCGGGTCGTGAGAAAATACTAGGCACGATAAGGTTGTGGTGGCTCGACCTTTCCCGTTAAGGATTCGACAGATAACAAGCCTACAAACACAACCTTAAGGCACGAGAGGATCGCCAAGTCACAGGCTGTGAGAACCCAGCTTAAGTGATATTATCACCTTTATAGATAGAAGTGTAATGTTCCTTTGTCCCAAAGTTCTTTAGACTAGATGTCTTTAATTTTAAATGAAATGAAATAATGACATTATGTTTTTGACTTAAAATGGGCCCACACAATGGCCATAGGATACGCCAAGCGTCGCTAGGCCAACAATTGTGTTTGCGCTTGTGGAAACGCTGGTGGAGATTGAAGGTAGCGTCGGCCATGTGGCACATGTTCACATGTGCCAGCTCCCCATCCACACATTTGGCGCAAGCTAATTGGCCTTTAACGCCAGCTTCAACCTCCGCCACCGCCTTCATAAGCGCTAACTCAACCATCTATACTTTGCCCAAATGACGCTTGCCATATATTATTATGACCAATGTGAGGCCAATAGAGCGAGCATTCTCAATATTTCGAATAAACGAGCTTTAGCAATAATTCGAACGAATGGATTTTCCATCATCAGTCATAAGTCGTTTAGCTTGTTCGGTTCAGTCTTCGATCAAAAGAGTGTTTGGACTAGATATCATATTGTCTTAATAGTTATTTAGACAAAGGAATTACTTGAAGTTGTAAAGAAATTTAAGGTGGGTTACCAAGTAAATCTTTGCTACACATTGCCCATCATGAACCCAACCCTTAGGTTAGGTGGGTAACGAAGTAAATTAGTACAAAACTTCTTCAAATATGAGTACCTAATTACTTTGTCTAGTGTCTTCCATTTGTTAGTTGCTTAGGGAATTGTGATTACATTTAATTATTATTGAACATATTATTAAAATTTTGGTATTAAGAGGATCAATAAAGTGAATCTTAATGAATGTAAAGAAATTATCTCTCCACGTAAAATAATACGAGTACTTGTTTATTTATCAAAACAGCTAAGCTTTTATGAAACCATCATCAATCATCAGAGCAGTTTTAAAATTATATGACGGATGTGTGCGTGACCAATGTAAGACTCAGTTTTATATGGTAGTGGCGTTACATTGAATGGACTAAAATATTCGATCCTTTCCTTCGTATTGCATTAAATGCCAAAACACCATGTCAGTTATTTACTTGGTTATCCACCCCAAAATTAATTCTATTTGTGAATGTTCCCTTGTCTTAACAGGTAATTAGAACTAAGTGATATTATGACTTTTACACACAGACCTTATATTGGAATATTAAGTATTTTTAAGAATAAAAACATTTTTCCAAATCAAAAATACAAGAATAACTTCACTTGAAAATTTCTTGTTTTTAAGAGATGAATAAGTTAAAGTTTTTTATTTTACTTTATTATTTATTTAATATTATATTCTTGGTTGAAGATGTAAAGAAGATATAACAGAGAAGAAGCTATAACAGTTGCCTTACTTTCTCAGAAACCTTCGATTTACTTTGGCTTTCTTTTATTTTATGCATTTCTATATATATTTTTATTATATATATATATATATATATATATATATATATATATATATATATATATATATATATATATATATATATATATATATATATATATATATATATATATATAAGTTTACCGAAGGTAACAGAAGCTTTGTGATCGTTCGAGATAGAAATCCGTTCATCAGAGAACATTTTTAGTTCCATGTCTGTCAGTCAGTCTGTCGCTCATTTTAAGTTCAACCTAGTGCGCCCATTCGTTTCTTTTAAACATACATTTATTTACACCTACATCTTCAAAAGTACTGATCTGATTTTTATGATATTTGGCTGGTTTGTTGAAAGTAGCCCGTAGACATCCCCAGATTAATTTTAAACGTCTGTGCTCATTAAATTTTGCTAAAGTGTGACTTTAATTCATGTAAAAAATAAAATAAAAATTTACCCTTTTTAAAAAACGGGTGAGTATAAAATAAATTCAACAATTAAAGGTTGTAAAAGCATAAAACCATTAAAGTATGTATAGGAAATAGAGGGTAAAATGTATTTTGGCAAGTGTGGAAAATAGTTCTGTATTGTGATAATTATTGCCTGCCTGAGATGCGAAGGAGCACTTTAGACTGGGCATGCGCGCAGAGACCAATGCTCGGCTCCTTTCCTCTGTTCGTTTCGGCAGTCTGGACGAGGCTTAAACAAACTATATAAAATTTCTTGCTTTGGTATGAGAGGAAGAGAAACCAATGGGCGTAGAAGGTTGGAACGTATATGGGATGATAAATCATTAAGTGACTGCTTTAAACAAACCTTGGAATTTCTTGAAATCGGATAAGTACTTTTGGATAAGTAATTTAAAACGTGTAGTTAATAAAAATGCGCATTCAGAAACATTATACCCCAAGGATCATAACTCATAACTCAACGAAACCATAACTCAAAAAATTAATTTAAAATTTAAATTTAACTCCAAAATTCTGTTCTTCAACGTTCGGACAGACAGACAACATGGGAGACAGAAAAACAAACAAATGGAAAGACCTCATACTAGTAAGTGGACAGGTTCCAGAGCAATCAAATCTGGTAAATTTAATCTTGACGTGAAAATTAAATGAAATCTTTTTGGGGAGAAAGCCCAAAAAGGGAGTAAAAAAGGCTGCAAATTAACCAAATAAAGTTGAATTTATAAGTTAAAATTGATCGGTCTACCCAATTAGTTCACAAAATTGCACTGAGGCTTTCTTTTTCGGAGGGCTTTTACACTTGAGAGCGCAGGCCACTTAGGTGAGCTCATTGAACAAACCCTGGTTAAGAACCAGACTCTTCACATTGTGTCAAGTGTTTGGTCGTTAAACATGACTCCACTTCTCCATTTTCATTTCAAACAGAAAGAATTTCGATCATGGTTTCCAGGTCGAAACCTGTTGGCACAACTCTTTCGAGCACCTACCCATTTGTTTAAACAATGCTGGGTGAACTTTCAGCGGGGGGACCGGTCCGGCAATTGAACTTAAAGCTATAGGTCGGTTGACTGGACAACTGGACACCCATCCATCTACTGACAGCCCGATGCTGCTTAATTTGACTGATTAAAAGCAAACCGGTCTCTCCTACAAGCTACCCAGGCCCACAACCTTTTTCCTTATTTGTTTCAGGTTCGAATCCAAGACGGGTGACATATTATTCACAATCATGATCACAGATGGAGTTAAGTAGTTATACGTTTCAAAGTAAGTAGTGGTTTAGTTGCGACGGGAAGCAAGTATAATATAATGTTTATTATGTTAATATAAAAGACGTAGTAAATATATATATATATATATATATATATATATATATATATATATATATATATATATATATATATATATATATATATATAGTATATATATATAAAATTATATCAAAGTATGTATTTTAAGTACACGTGTACCATAGTCTGGTATTAAAACCCGTATTTGATTTTATAACATAAAATACACAGAGGTAAAATATGCACGATAGAAAGACATATAAACAATAATACATATACACGTACATCGCAGGTGTATTTATGAAGCGAGAGACCTGTAAAGTTGGATTATGAATAATTCTCGTTTTGAATGCAAAAAATAAATAAAAAATACAAAAAACTTTTCATGACAACATATAAATGAAAAGAAATAATAACTTAACGTTAAACAAGTGAATGAAACATATTCCGGGGTTGACAGTAAATATTGGTTTGATTAAAATACAACTGTATATGTATATAGTAAATAAATAAAACGTTTATGAAAGCACAGCACCTGGAATTATAATTAACAAAAAGCGAGGGAGATTTCCGAAAGGGAATTTTGAGTGGAATGATTGGAAACGTAATCATTTCTATTCGCTATAGAAAATCATTCTGTATTTAATTTTAATGAAGCGTTCCACCTGAGAGCTTTGCTTTGAAACAAACTATGACAGACGTCCCACTAACTCACCAGTGGAATAAAACGTCAGTGTTCATATCTGCGCTTATTTATCACATGAAATTTCTATAGAAGTCAAAGTACAGCCTTGATTAATACTAACTGAAAGTTTAACATGGGGAGGAAATAGAGCTTAAAAGTTGTTCAAATCTAAATGTGAAAAAGTAAAACCAATAGAGGAAATATTGAACCAAAAATCTACTTTAATTTACATCAACTTACATTAAAGAGCACTAACACTAGAGCAGAGGCCTCCAATCTTATTGGTTGAAGGGAAGAATCAGGATAAGATGGTCCATAGTGGCCCGGATTCAGTTATCGGACTTCACAACGAACATAACGATAATGGTAAGGAACATGGATCAAAAGCTCATAAACCATATCCAGTTTTGGCCAAAAAGCATATATAAGACTCGTGCTAATATTTTTAAATGTATGAAATGACATTTGATTATGGAGAACTTATAACTTTGCATTGTTTAGGATAATTTGTTAATGTCTTTGGTGGCGCTGCGGGCAGAATGAAAATGTCTCACGGACCGGATCCGGCCCATGGGCTGTATTGAGGGCAAATTTTAATATTTACACGTTTTAATCTTGTTTAAAAAAAGCAGTAATAATCAAATTGTAAAAATTATTTAATTTAATTCTCTGGTTGTGAATAAAATTCTGAGAAATTCTTCAAGCAGAATTGAAGATTTATTCATCAGAGCGATCTGAAGGAAATCAATGATATAATAAAATACAACTTATGATCTAAATCCTTGTCCGTCAATGCCTTAATAATACGATTGAAAGTTGTTTAACTATTCTAATATCTGGTTTTCCGGTACTTCTTTAGATTGTTACTCCCCTATGTTGTTTTAGAATAAAAATTACTTTGACTAAATAACTATCAAGAAAAAGGGATGTTTAATCCATTGTACTTTAGGACAAAGGTATGTCCCACTTATATTTTAATAAGGGGAGTAACACTCTAAGGAAGAATTCCGTACACCATCTTTAGATTGTTACTCCCCTCTGTTTTCTTTATAATGGGGAGTAACAATCTAAAGAAGTGCCATTTTTCCTTGGTATTTTTTATCATTTATTCCTCTTTGGGCCACTCTCATGTAAAAACGACCTTTCTGGTCAATGATAGGAAGGGGGTTCAAAACATTTAGCATGAACTGGAGTACCTAAATGCTTCATTATTTCTTCTTCAGACTTACATCCTTTTTCTAACTAAATTAACTGTAGAGTCAAGGTAGGTAAAATTCCAACTAAGTGTAGTAGATAAAATTGAAATAAAAATAAATTTTACTTTGAAGTAAAAGTTTTTTAAATTTGATAGTTAATTACATTAAGAATGTATTTCATTAATTCTCAAACAGTGCAAACCTTGACGAGAAAAAAACCATCTGGTTGTTTTATATTTCCTACTAAGATTAATTTGTAATTCCCTTTGCCATGAATTCAGTCCTTATAAAGTAAACTTCGATCAAAGGTAAAAACCTATTAGACTAACAAAATCCACTTGGATTAATCTATCTCCTGAGTAATGACTTTATTACTCTAATTCTAGTACAACTATAGCTTTATTAACTATTGTTAGTTTTATCTTCAACACTTGATTTCAGGACAGTAAAATTTTATTTTATACTCTATGGTGTCACTGAGAGAAAAACTAGCCCTTTATAAATAAAATTATACCTCACCCTCATATCAACTCTGTATTGAGGGTTTAGTGAGTGTGTGTCTTTGTTATATCGGTCAGATGTATTTTATTCCCTATTCTCTGTGTGTTTAAATTCAAGTGGTACAGTTACGGTATATTTAACTAGTGAGTTAATATATATATATATATATATATATATATATATATATATATATATATATATATATATATATATATATATATATATATATATATATATATAAACCCTGAATTCAATAAGTAATGGTCACCATATTCATCAAGTATTTCTATTTATAAAATAAATAAATAATCTAGGTACAAATTGACATCTAGGTACTTTAGAACTTACTGCTATTTGTTTTTTAATTCTAGTATATTTTATCACTCCAGAAAACTAAAATTAAAAAAAAAAAAAAAAAAAAATATATAGTTTGAATCGACTATGTGTATTGTGTATATAGCTTCCGAGCATACCGAAAGTAAAAAAATTCCCAGACAGAAATCCGTTTCAGACATGAGGAAACATTATCGGTTCCGTGTCTGTCAGTCGGTTTGTCTTTCACTATATTTTTGCGAACCAACATCTTAAATCTATTTGTCCGGTTTCAATGTAATTTGTATGGTAGGTCATAATTAGCCCATGGTTGATCCCATATAAGTTTCAACCTTCTGCGCCCATATATATGCTTCTCTTCCACATGCGCACAAACATACGTATATTTACACCTATATCTTCAAAAGTACTCATCTGATTTTTATGAAATTTTGATGGTTTGTCTGGAGATAGCCCTAGATTAATTTCTATCGTCTGCGCTCTTTATATGCTAAATTGATACTTACAAAAGTTAAAGTGCTCAGACAGACGGTTCAAATTAATCTGGGGCTATGTGCGGGTTACATTCGATACACTATAAACGTTTCATACAAATATAATAAGTACCTACTTTTAAAGCTATATGGTAAATAAATGTATGTTTGTGTGCATGTTAAAGAGAAAAAAATGGGCGCAGAAAGTTAAAACTTATATGGGACCAACAACAGGCTAATTATGACCCACCATCTAAATTTCATTAAAATTAGACGTGAAGTTTTTAAGATACGTGGGTTCAAAAAAATTGAGCGACAGACGGACAGACAGAAAATGTTTCGTTCTTCAGAACGAAACATTTTCACGATCACATAGCTTTCGTTACCTTCGGTAATCTCGGAAACAATTCGGGGGGAAAATTGAATAAATTGGACAATAATGGGCCGTAAAATCATAAAATCATTAAAGTAGAACAAGTTCGTCGAAGATTTATTATGATATACAAGATAATGATTTGGTCTATTTATCGATAGGTTGGCAAATCCTAGTTATATTAGTATTGCATGTGAAACAGCGATAAATCGCATTGGAACAAGAAGCTGAATATTCTGTTGATTTAGGTCCCAAGAGTAAAGCTACACATTGTAAAGTACAGCCAACCGCACTTACCGCATTCTAACCTAAGGTCCCAATTCCTATTGACCAATGAAATATCCAGTTTAAGCTATCAATAGGTTTGCATTCTGAACCAACTCTCTCTAAAAGGAGTATCCATTTCATTCCTCATATCCTCTTCAAAACATCTGGCTCCATGGAGGTTTAGAATTGAGAGCATTGGCATTTCTAAAGATTTGTCAGTTGTCACATAACTTAAGGTTTTACCAGTTGTCATTTTATATGGTCCTGGACCATATAAAATGACTATTGGAGTTGGACACAACTCGCTCCCTCTTCACAGGATTTATTCTACGTAATAAATATGGTATGACCAATGTCAAAAGTCCTCTATGCTTCTATCACATATCCGCCACAAATACATTATGTACGAATTTTGATGTAGATTTCGATGGCTTTATGAGGACCAATCACAACGGTCGTTTAGTTTCTTCTAGAAGCAAGTGTTTATGGTAGCAGCTAGGGTTAAACAGAATGGGATGAATTAAGCTTACAAAAATCGGATGTAATAATAATGATGAACTCATTGACTATTCGAGTATATTAAAATCATATTGGTGGTTTGTTTTTATTGAAAATGCTTATCTGAGATAAATTCTAGATTAAATTTAAACAACTATACGGACTAACTTTATCTATTATCCTTGTAATTTAATCTAGTTTCAAAATAATTCTATGCTGTTCTTTTGATAATTATTTTTGAAAACTCACCTTTATGTGTTTGAATTGCATAAAATTTGATTCTTTAGATTGTTACTCCCTTATATTATTTTTTTTTTTAGAATATAAATGACTTTGACTAAATTAATATTAAGGCAAAGGGATAAATAAAAGGTTGATAACTTTTTCCTGATCTTCACCGTCGCATCTTTTCACTTTCTCATATAAGGAGAAAGTATTGTGATGGCGCGAAAATTCGATTTTGATGGATTTACACGTTTTGAGGTCCCCTGAGACCAAAAAAGTGGTTTTTAAAAAATGTCTGTCGGTCGTCTGTCTGTGCAGACGCCTGGAGCCTAAACTTTTGGGTCGATTTTGACGAAATTTGGCATACATGTTAAAAATATTACCCCGAGGCGAAATTGAGAAATGAATTTTAGCTCCAAAAATCTATGAATAAAAGTGGAAAAAAATATTTCTCGAAAACTGTTCCAACGATTTTTATTAAAAAATTCTAAAATTTAGTTAATTTATATACGAATCTAACGATATAAGCCGTTTTCCCAGAAAAAATCTAGTTACTGATAAAATAGCTTTAAACGCGGACAGAGAGAGGCCGGGTTCTATTCCCCATCGAGGAGAATAGTTATGATATATTTTGATGAAATGTGCAATAATAATGAAATGTACCTACGAAAACTCATAAATGGAAAACACTAGACTAAGTAATTATGAACTCGTATAAGAGAAAGTTTGTCTGAGTTGTATCAGACCGATTTTTTTTCTTTTATTGATGGATATCTACATTATGCTTCTTTCAATTGCCTTTAACCCTAACTGAATTCAGTTTGAAAAATTTCATATCATTTAAACATTTTATACAAAGTACTCAAGTTTGAATAGTGTAAAGCTCAAGATATTCAAGAGCAGGTATGATAATATTAATGACAATTGAGACATCCTCGTTTGACTAAGCTAACAATGAACATGAATTCGTCCAGACGCTATAAATAACATGCTTATCCGGTAGAATGTACACCTACATAGCTAGAGAATGTTCATCTGTTTCACATTCCTCTTACCTGTCCCGAACAAGCATAAGTAAGCTTTGTAGCATCATTATACTGACATAACCAGCTCATTCATATATTTCGCTTGCTTGTTGATGTGTCAAAAACATCTGGCATGCATAGAATTTTCGAAATCCTTTTCGTGAAACATTATCTCGAATGTTAATGAATTTATGTCACAGAATTTTTAAGGAAAATCTGTTTGTTAGTCCAACATACTTTATGACCTAAAGAGCTTGAATGACGTTCACTATAATTATACTTTCTTATATACTTAGTATATATAGAGAAAGTATTCTGATGGTTTAATAATTCTGAGATTATGATGGATTTACACAATTTGAGGTCCCCGGAGTAAAACAAATGATTTTTTAAAACTGTATGTCTATAGTCTGAGCAAAGCACTACTGCGCCGATTCAGATGAAATTTGGGCCATATGTTCAGTAAAAGCATATCCCGAGGGGAAAGTGAGAAATGAATTTTAGCTAAAGATTCGAGGCATCAAAAACAGAAGAAACGGTTCCGACAATTTCAATTTAAACAAAAAAAAAAAATCTATTTTATTACAAGCTTTTATTTAACTTGCAATGTTTGTATGTATGTATGTTCGGGTCAAATCTTGCAACTGAATATTAAAGCAGTTAACCTCAACCGATTGAATTGAAATTTTGCATACATATTTAATTTGGATGACAATGCATGGTTATGGTTAGCTAAGTGACGTCATTCTAAGTACAATATGGCGGCCAGCCCAATATGGTGGACTAGTTATTTTTTTAGCACGCCCATGATATGGGTATCAAATGAAAGGGTTTGCTGAGAAGAATACGAAAAATAAATTACTTCACTCTAAATACAATATGGCGGATGGCCCAAGGCCCAAGGTAAAAACTTGTTTTTAAAAATGGATTTTTACTATTAATTTTACCTTTCATGTGAAAATTATTTCAAACCTAGTTTTTATAACTTTTTATTTTCTTATATGTGTTGTACAAATAAAAATAAAGTACTGAGATGGTGAGAAAAATTTCTATGTTGATGGATTAACACGTTTTAAGGTCCCTTTAAGGTGTTGTTTTTTTTTAATGATGTAGTCTGTAATCTGTGCAGACTGCAGACACGTGGATTTGATGAAATTTGGCATTCATGTTCAAAAAAATTACAATATTGATGCGTAAAAGCAAAACATTCAAATACGAGATAAGATGTGAGGAAGCTGTGTGTCACACTGATTGACATTTTACAGGAAAAAAGGTAAACAAATAAAGATGCACCCCAATGTAAGGGTTCTATTGTCACTTTTTTTCGGTTAATCCCTTACGATTATATTAGATTTCCTTATCCTTTTGGTCTTCAGAGATAAAAATGTTTGAAAATAAAAATATGTTCTTTTTACTTAATATTTGGCTATATTTTGCCCATACCTGGGCCCTGGCCATCATTCTCAAGGAGTTACTACTCATCAGAGTAACTCCTTCACAATACAATGTGAAAGTTACTCAAATTTGTATTTAATTCTATCTCCAGAACAAAAAAATGTAATTTCTTATTTACAATTCAAGGCCTAAAGATGCCCAGGTATGGGTGAAATATACCCAATTTTAAGTAAAAGACAATATTTTTATCTCCAGTAGGGAGAAAAAGTTAAGATTTTAGATTAGTTCAGAGGGACTAAAGTAAGTATTTTCTTCCCTGAACTCAAAAAGTAGGGAGAAAAAGAAGGATTGCCAACTTAATTATTTTATAAATAGTGAAGAATGAATGGCTAATGTAGTTGTAGAAATCAAGTTGGCGACACTGCTTTTTCGACCTTGTTTATCATTGCTTTCAAACCTGCACCTAAATAGCCTTCTATTTGAGTTTAACTGCAATTCATATTTTTGTTTTTAATATTGAATCTCTTATATCTGCTATTAAAAGTGCTAACAATAGTAGTTTATTAAAATAGTAAATAAAAGCAGTGCAATGGATGAAAATGTGTATTTTCTATTGTATGTACCTCAGGAGTAAAGTTCTATAATTCCCCTCTTGATAATTATCGCCCTCGGCTGCGCCTCGGGAGCTAATTAGCGTTATTCCCTCGGCTATGCCCCGGGAATTGAAAATCAAATTCCCTCGGCTTCGCCTTGGAATTTAGGGACCATGGTGCCTTCGGCTTCACCTCAAGAACCAACTTATTCGCTCAGGGAATAATGGCTTACTTTACTCCCTAGGTAAGGGTTCTATTTTTAAATTTATTAAAACCGGAAGTCTCAATGTAGAACTGCCTTCTCAAGTTGATGTTCTCAAACTCCAAATTTGCCGCTGGTAGATGGCAGGGAATGCCCCCCCCCCCCCCCCCCCCCCTCGGTCATGAAGCTAGGACTGTCCTTGAGCCTACATTAGTGCAAAAACGTTGATATAACACGGGTCCTTTCGCAGACATGGTGTTTCTCCTCTAATAAATACATAATTTTAATAACAAAAACTGTGTCTTCGCTTTTAAAAAATAACGTAAATATTTATTTAAACTAGTTAATTATGTCAGCTATATCAAAAAACTAATAAACTTTATAACATAATAGATGTTAATGTTTAAGCTTGTTTGTGAAATAGTTTTATTTAAAGATACGACATCAACGTCTAAGACTATAATGAGTTTTGTTCAGTGTTTTTGACAGTCAACAAAATTTTAATATTTAAAATTCACTATTTTTAGTCTGCTTTTTAAACTATCTTTCAAAGTGTTTGGGTGTAATCAAATATATATACAGGGTGTCACAGAATAACTATTCCTAATTTTTAGAAATTATATAGGACACTTAAATATACATATTTTATTAATAAACTAAAACTAGTGTCTGGAAATTTCTCGGTGTCAAGATAAACTAGCAATCTCAATTAAAACAGGAAAGAGTAGTTACTTGATAAATTGAAGCAGTTAAGTTAAGAAAATTTTATAAGAAATAATACTGTTTCAAGCTTTATAAAAATTGTTCAAAATTAGAACCACCATTTTCAATACACAAGTTTTAACGATGTATAATCGATTGCCGAATTCTTCTAAATAGCTGCGGACGTTCACGAATACCATCAAAAGCTAGAATAATTCGAGCCACTAACCTCTTCTTCTGTATTAACATAGGTATCTCATAAACTAGTGATTTAATATGACCCCAAATACAAAAATCAACTGGAGTCATATCTGACACGGAAAAAAATGTTCCCTGATGACTGAAACGGTTTAGTGTCTTTTTGAAATCGGAGACCTAAAACATTTTCGTTTTTCGGAACCATCACATAGCTTCCGTTACCTTTGGTAAGCTTGGAAGCAAAAAAATTACTCTATGCATTTTTAATTAATTGTATAAATATATTTTTCATTTCAATTAATTAACAATATTAAATCAGGGTATTACCATTTATAGGTCACCACAGCTCTAAGGCTTAATTAAAAACATAATTATTATGTTAACCATATAATTAATTTGAAGAGCTAATATTGTAAAACGTGGAATAACAGGTTTTTCCACATAATGTTTTCTCTCGCTTCCATGCAAATATTTGCGTTGATTTGAACTTACACGCCTCGTCAAGTGTATATTATTTTTCCATTTCAAATATTCCATCTTCTGATTTAACCGTGATGTAATTACACTCTTGATAAAACTCTACCTCCATAATGATATAATATTATTAAAAAAAAGTTGTATATATATATATATATATATATATATATATATATATATATATATATATATATATATATATATATATATATATATATATATATATATATATATATATATATATATATATATATATATATATATATATATATATACATATATGTATATGTATATGTGTGTGTTGTGTGTGAGTGGGGTTTGTTAAATTTGATTTTGATAGAATTAAAGATTTAAACCTAAACTACTCAACCGATTTCAAGAAAATTGTGTACACTTATTCAGAAAGAACGTACCCCGAGTTAAAAAAAGATAATATTTTAGGGGTGCCGCGTAAAAATCAATGTCCAATGGAGAGTAATAAAATTATAAACGACTTCAATTTTATTAAATAAACTATATATACATATATATATAAATAAATAAATAATATATATATATATATATATATATATATATATATATATATATATATATATATATATATATATATATATATATATATATATATATATATATATATATATATATACAGGGTGTCCCAACTTAAGTCTGCCAAAAAGAAGGGGCATATAGGGGACCCTCTTGTAAATAAGTATACAAAAGCATGTAACCTAAAATTAAAGCACACATTTTAGCGGAAAATTTAAATAAGGATTAACGAAAGGTAATAATAAGAAAGAACATTAACAATAACAACAACATTTAAATACCAACTACTTTGAAATACCAATTTACTTTGAAAGTGATTATAATTAGTCGAGTCAAATGATTATACCGTATGTTAAATAGGAAATTTGTTACGCTATAAGCACATTTGTTGAAAAAAACTAATGTAAATATGAGAAAAAATTACTTTTTATTTAATATCTCCTCTTTTGAACGGTATAATCATTTGACTTGACTTAATCATAATCACAAAGTAGTTGGTATTTAAATGATGTTGTTATTGTTAATGTTGTTGCTTATTATTACCTTTTGTTAATCCTTATTTTAATTTTCCGCTAAAATGTTTGTTTTTTCTTTTATAAAATAAAAAAAGGAGGCCCGTGGTTCAAGCTGGGGTCCCGATGCTGTGGTCTATTTTTCTCTGTATGTCTCCCGTAGTTAATGATAATTATAATTTGATTTAAAGTAAAAGAAAAGCAGTTTTCAGCCTTAATTTTTAATTTTGTATACTTATTTAAAAGAGGGAGAGGTGCCCCCCCCCCCCCCCCTTGTTATTGGTCATACTCCAGGCTACTAGAAATAGTCAACAATAGTTATTTCATCACACATTTACTTTGAAAGTGATTATGATTAAGTCGAGTCAAATGATTATACCGTTCAAAAGAGGAGATATTAAATAAAAAGTAATTTTTTCTCATATTTACATTAGTTTTTTTTCAATAAATGTGCCTATAACGTAAAAATTTACCTATTTAACATACAATAATATGGGTATCCGTAATAAAGAAGTTTTTCCATTGCCTGGACAATTCAAGATGTAACTAGTTTAAGCACTATGGGCCGTCAAAAATTTCTTTATTTTTTGATTTTTTAAAAAAAATACATTTTGAGCTAAATTTGAACCAGAAGGAATAAAAATTAATGAAAATTGATAATAACATTTCCTTTAGCAAATGTTTTTAGGTTTTCAGCGATACCTAAAATGATGAGCTATCCCGCTTTGTTCTCGAGATACACTTGTTTAAGTGTAAAAAAATAAGCTTAGCCCAAAATTTTTAAAAATGGCGCCAGTCAGAAAACGAAGCCCGAAAGGACATAGGTTAATATAACATTTTTGACTCCTTTTAGGGTCCCCTATATGCCCCTTCTTTTTGGCAGACTTAAGTTGGGACACCCTGTATATGTATATATAGTTTATGTATATATAGTTTATGTTTTAACATCATATGGTATATAAATGACGTCATCTTCTTTATGTTGGACACCGATACCTGAGCTATTTGACTGATAACAGCGTATACGTCTTCGTATACTCTGTTATCATATATTTTTTCTATATAAACCCTGTTATCTATTTTATTTTCAAACATAGAGAAAAAAAGTAAATGTTGACCCATCTTGAAATTTTAAGTAGTTTTTTAATATGGTTTGATTTAATATCAAAAAATTAAATTTTCCTAAACCTTCGGCGCTATCCCCTCCAATTTTGAAATCTTAAATAGTAACATATGTTTTTAATATTTGTATCTGAAATAAGATTATTTTAGAAGGAAAATTGGTCCAAATTCACAAAATCTGTTGACAATTTAATAAGACAAATACAACAAAAATGCTATTTTAGTACGTAAAAACTGAGGACAAAAACATTGCAAATCCAGCGATCATAGAATCCTTAAACGGGAAGATTTCCAACTCCCCTCTTTATCTACCTGTGTTAGACTACTAGCGCTCCACGGGAATTTGGCGGTTATTATTGCAACTAAATCTTTTACACCATTCAAAAGATTTTGAGCTTTTTAATTCAAAGAAATAAATTAATAAATTAATTTGTCCGTTTACTGGATTCGAACCCGGGAACTATCGCATCCGGAGCTATCGCGCATCTCATTCAGCCACCGAGGCTGGTTTTTATTTTTTTATTTATTTACATAATACCTATATATATATATAGTACAAATGTCTGACAACCAGTATTTGTTTATATTTTATTAGAATTCGAGGAATGTCAAAAGATCATAAGTAGTTTACAATTTTAACCGCCATCTGCCCGACCAGCGCTAGTGGTCTTACACCTTTTTTTTTTTTTTTTAACTTTTATTTGAATACTGCAACTACAATACATAATTGTTATAAGCAATAAATATCTAAGAATATTTGGCTTGAAGGAACATGATGTAAGAAACTATCCAGTGATAGCACTTACTGACTGACAGATTTTATTGATACAAAGGAAGTGAAAATAATATAAACTAAATAAATAAAATATATTTCAGTTATCTAAGAGGTCTCGCGGCCACAGCCTCTTCAGGCGTCTAGTCGGATTGTCAGGAATGGACCGGGAAAACAGACTGTGGACTAGTGGATTAGAATGGTCGGAAAGGGAATCGTGGAAGGATTTGTATCTGGATATGGCTAATTCTCGGACAAAGGGTACTTTGAGGTCATTATGAAGGATAAAATTGTATACAAAGAAGGGAGCGTCAGCTATTTTTCTTAGGATTTTGGATTGGAGAGATTGGATGCGATAGGAATTGGAAGGCTTGGTGCAACCCCAGAGTTCTATGCCATATGTCCAAGTGGGCTTAATTATTGTGTTATAAATAAGTACTTTGTTCTGCATGTTGAGTTTAGATGTATTGTGTAAGAGTACACAATACATCTTACACCTTTAGAATACTGGAGTTGGATACCCCTAAACCACATTATCTTCATTCAGTTTATTTTACTTGTAGGTTTTCTATTTATTTAGATTGGAAGAATGAATTTAAAAAACAAATATACTAAATCGCCACTTTTTATTTTCAGAGATTCCAACTGAAATATCCGTTTCGAGTGCTTTTTTAAGACCTCCTGAGTGGTTTTCAGCATGACGTCTGTATGGTAGCACCCAGGGTATTTAACCTAGAGAGTTGAAACGTGACAGAAAAATCAGTTCTTACTTCTAGTTGTGTCGCCAGGAAAATCAATATTTTCCGCCTTCTTGAACCCAGTTTGCTGAGTCAGCAAACATTAAATAAAATCGAAAAGTGGTCCGATCGAGTTGAAATTTGGCCCGAAGTTACTTCTCTGTATGACAAGCAAATCCACCAATTGGCCACCATTTTAAAATTATAGATTTTTTAATTTTGAAATTTAGACGGTTAGTAAGACCGAAAGTATAAATACGTTTTTGACATACCTACAGCATATCGTTGGAACCGGTTAGAAATAAGTAACTAACCCAAAAAAAACCTCAATGATTAATTCCATTAATATGTGTAAAAGTTATAAGCGAATATAATTATTAATTAGTGTGATACTTTTGTTAAACGTCAAACTTTGTTTACATCTGTCAAAATACCGCCAAAATTCAAATGATTAAATAAATGAAATAAGAATAATGTACAACATTTGTTTTTAGTAATAAAAAATATATAGAATAATTGTGAAAGCAAACTCTAGCGACGGTCTTTTCACTATGCTACAGAAATGCTAAGATGTTAATTATATTGTTAATATAATATTGTATATTGAGCATGTTAATCAGTTAGTTCAAAACGGTCACCCATCCAAGTATTGACAACGCCCAATGCTACTGCACTTTAGTGGCCTCCGAAGTGAGGAAAAGTTCCGAGGTACCCCGTACCCGATTTTTTTTTTAATTTTTAATTTACCAGTTTTTATTTTTTCAAAAAAAATGATAAATAATACTTTTTTCTTGAATAGTCGAAATTTAAACCGGTTTCCTCCAGTACAATTTTAGAAAATTGTACTTTTTGGGTAGAAGTACATTTTGAACAAAAAGCAATACTATAAATATTCATTTAGGGACAAGCAGATATATATATATATATAATGGTCCAAACCAAAGTAATGTTGTTATAATTGTAATTTGGAAGCAGGGATCTTTTAAAATATTGGTGTTTTGGCGTTTGGAAGTTTTCACCCGCGATAAGCGGAAGTTAAGCAAGGAAGTGAAAATAAGATGAAAATTTGTTGTAAAAAAAAACAGACTTAGAAGAGGGAAGTGATAGTTGGTGCTTGTATGGTCTGTTGTGCTGAAACCTCTTAGCTGATTACACAAGTGTAGACGTGTTTACTGTAAGCGAATTTGTGGAATAGCCTAAAGCTAAAGCCCAATCGAAGAAAACTATTCCCTACTCATATAACAGTATTTCCGCAGTAAAAGCAAAGAAAATTGTCAATTTTAATATATTTATTAGGATTACGTAATATTACTTTATCTACGATTGATACGAAATATAAACATTGGATCTCTGTTTAGATGCGTAGAAAGTGATACTTTACGTACTTATATTCATTACGCATGCGCGTCTCATAGTTCTCAAGAATTCCTCTTCTTTACCACCCTAGGGCGGTAAAGAAGACGAATTCTTCAGCTTTACGCACGATTAGCGAGTTTGTTTACATTTATTATAACTAATTATAACTAATTTGCTGTTTGTTTAATAAAAGTAACTCTTTATATCTAGTTTTTTTTGTGAAAATCAATGAGTGATTTAAATGATTATGACGAATATGAGGAGAAAAATACGCCTCCCGAAATAATTAATTCGGCACAAAATACAACTAATGAATTAATGTAATCTTTATCAAAAGAGAAATACGAACTTGCATTCAGGAAGTTTATTTTCTTCTGTATTTATTATTTAAATCTAACAATCGAAGATAAAGTAAGGTACGCAACTCGTGCGAAAACGGCATTTTGCTTTGCTCGTGTGGTTTTACTACCCTCGCTATCACTCGGATGCAAACTCCACACTCGCATGCAAATTGCTACTTTCCGCACTCGACGCGTAATGTACTATTACGCTAAGTTGATCCACAAGTAGCTTTATATCTTGAATCATTACTCTGCTATATATTATTGCGTGCTTCACTAGAATTTTCATTAAGTTTATACTTTATTACCACCATGTGTCAACCACCAGAATAAATTTGATATTAGGTTAGTGAAAGAGTTGGTCAGATCAATAATGGAACCCTGTGTGAGTAGGAGTAAGCAATGACTGACCCTTCTCTGCCAATACAAAATTACTTTGAAAAGAGTTCTAAACTTATCTCACTTAACTTCTCTATACAGTTAATAGTTATAAAGATTCATCATAGTACGTATGTAATTGAATTCAAAAATTTACTTGACAAAATTGGGTTTCAGATAACAGGGAACATTTTTGTGGTCTCCTGTGTGACAATCAAAAATGTTACATATCCGATAATAATAAAATTTGGTTGGTCCCATATTAATTTTAGCCTTCTCACACATTTGATGCGTCACAAAGATGTTGGCTCGGCATTACGCCATATCCTGCATCGTTTCGTAGTTCCTATGTGTCACGCTTGCGTGGCACATCCGTTGGTGTCTCTCACTACACAAATTGTGTACCTTATTGCAGTGTGCAAAAACACGGTATTACATTGCTAATTTGTTTTGCCAGTCAAGCAAGAATGGCGGTGTGAGAGCACGCTCGTCTCTGATAAAGCCCTATACCTGATCTTCTTGAGTTGGTATAGGTCCAGAGTTGGGTGGGCGTGGGCATCGTCGGGCCCTTGATGAGTCACACGCGACGAAACGATGCAGGATATGGCGTAATGCCGAGCCAACATCTTTGTGACGTATAGTCTAATGTTGGAACAGTTCCTATGTGTCACGCTTGCGTGGCACATCCCTTGGTGTCTCTCACTACACAAATTGTGTATATATATATATATATATATATATATATATATATATATATATATATATATATATATATATATATATATATATATATATATATATATATATATGCATATATATAATACAATGAAAGTATAATGTTTAATATTAATTGGGACATACCAGCGTTTCTGAAATTAATTTTTTAAAAAATCAGACAAATATTTTCGTAGATATTGGTAGGATAACTAAATGTATGTTTGTGCGCATGTGAAAGAGAAACAAATGAGCGAATCAACAATGGGCTAATTATGATCTAACATCCAAATTTTTATTAAAAAGTATAGTTTTTAAAATATGTCGGTTCGTAAAAATTGAGCGGCAAACAGACCGATAGACCGACGGACAGACAGGGTACCAAAAATGTTCACTGATGTCTGTAACGATTTCTGTCTTGAAATTTTTGAAATCGGAGGCATAAAAAATGTTAGTTCATCAGAACGATCACATTGCTTCCGTTACCCTTTGGTAAGCTCGGAAGCAATACACATGGTCGATTCAAACTATTATAACTTTACAAGGTATTTTGGCTGTTACTTTTATGGAGTGATAAAATATACTAGAATTAGATAACAAATAGCAGTAAGTTCTAAAGAACCTAGCAGTCAATTCATACCTAGCTTATTTACTTATTTTTTAAATAGAAATACCTGATGAAAGTGGTGACCATTAATTATTGAATACAGGATTTATATATATAACATATATATATATATATATATATATATATATATATATATATATATATATATATATATATATATATATATATATATATATATATAACATACTAGTTAAATATACCGTAACTGTACACTTTTATTTAAACAGAGAATAAAGAATAAAATCAAACTGACTAATATAACAAAGCCCACTCCTACTAAACTCTCAATGCAGAGTTCATATGAGGGTGAGGTATAACTTTATTCCAACAGGGCTAGTTATTCTCCCAGTGACATCATAGTATCTAACAGGGCAAGTTATTCTCCCAGTGACAATCATAGTATCTAACAGGACTAGTTATTCTCCCAGTGACATCATAGTATCTAACAGGACTAGTTATTCTCCCAGAGACATCATAGTATCTAACATGGCTAGTTATTCTCCCAGAGACATCATAGTATCTAACATGGCTAGTTATTCTCCCAGAGACATCATAGTATCTAACAGGGCTAGTTATTCTCCCAGAGACATCATAGTATCTAACATGACTAGTTATTCTCCCAGAGACATCATAGTATCAAACAGTGCTAGTTATTCTCCCAGAGACATCATAGTATCTAACAGGGCTAGTTATTCTCCCAGAGACATCATAGTATCAAACAGTGCTAGTTATTCTCCCAGAGACATCATAGTATCTAACAGGGCTAGTTATTCTCCCACAGACATCATAGTATCTAACAGGGCTAGTTATTCTCCCAGTGACAATCATAGTATCTAACAGTGCTAGTTATTCTCCCAGAGACATCATAGTATCTAACAGGGCTAGTTATTCTCCCAGAGACATCATAGTATCTAACAGGGCTAGTTATTCTCCCAGTGACATCATAGTATCCAACGGGTCTAGTTATTCTCCCAGAGACATCATAGTATCTAACAGGGCTAGTTATTCTCCCAGAGACATTATTGAATCTAACGGCTAGTTATTCTCCCAGAGACATTATTGTATCTAACGGCTAGTTATTCTCCCAGTGACCTTTAGAAATTGGAAACATAAGAGGCATCCGTTACCTTCGTTATGTTCGGAATCAAAAAATACAATATCAAACATTCTAAAAGCAAAAAATCAAGAGTAATTTAATTTTCACACATGAATAGAAAATATATTTATTTATTTAATACAATTAGGTTCATGGTATGGTATATAAGTAAATTAAGACTGTGAAAAAGAATCTTTCAAGACTGAAGCCTTAGGTTTTTTATAATCTTTTTTTTTTATCTAAGTGCTAAATTGAAACCTGCAAATAGGCTGGGGGATTGAATAGGGTCTTAACTCTAAAACCAAATCCTCGATACTAATCCGAAACGGATTTTTATTGCAATCCAATATTCGGTTTAAGGTTGGTTTTTTTTTCTTAAAGTTTGAATGATTTTATTTTCTATTTTCCTCTCCAACATTTGCAATAAAATATCTGATTAAAGTGATGAAGGAGGAGTATTGAAGAGTGTAAAGAGATTGTACGGGTAATAAATTTCTCTAGAGGGTTTGCATCAAGGGGTGAGATTGGGCCCGCTTCTAGAACCAATCTTTAGTCGGTTGTAGAGGGAAATTGCTTAATATTTACTCTTTAAACTTAACCTCACAATTATTTCCCTTGAAGATCCTCTTACAATAAAGTCACATTAACCATCCAAGTATGATACGAGAAGAATCTAGTAATAAGATGTTAGATAAAGGATAAGATTTATATTGAACATTTAAATAAAGTAACAATGAAAAATAATTAATAAGAGAATTGTCTAGTTTCCAATTCCCTGCTCTCTCTCTCTACACCCAAATTTAACGACTAAGTCCTAAACTATAAAGCATAGAACATGCTGTTCCTAATGACATTAATATATTCTAATTATGGTTAAGTACTTCCGTTAGCGATGTACTGTATATAGGTACCTATTTATCCAGGCCCCCAGTCAAAGGTCGAAGGCCCCAGGTTCACCCGTAGCCAGGCCCATTGCCCAAGGTTTAGGGCACAAGCCCCCTATGCTTCATGTTACCGGCTATTGGCCCGAGGCTCCCGGTAACAAGCCCCCCATGCCGGTCCCCCGGCCTAACAGGCCTGTCTCGCTCACTCGCTCAGTTAAGTTAAGTCAGGGGTTGATCATCCACCAGCCCCCTACAGCCAAGCCTCCTGTCGAAGGTCCTGGGTCCCAAGCAAAATTTTGGGCTACTAGCCTTAGGCACTATGCCCCAAATTACCGGCCCAACGGGCCTGGCTCGCTCATATTCCACAAGGTTCGTCATCGTAAAAGTATTTTCTATGCTAAAACAGTATACTAATGCTAATAACCTGGTGCTGTTTATGCCGCTGTGGATCATGTCTGGCTGGATAGTGGAACGCACAGCAATGATATGGATAAGTGAGAAACACGTGCGTCAAACTCTGAAAACAAATAAAAAAAAAAACCATTAGAAATCGTGTAAAAATGCGTAAAAGATATTTAAACAGTTTATTGGCTCATAGTTAAATTTTTAAAGAACATATTCGAATCAAGTTTGCGGCTGAAGTAAGTTATTCAATGACTGTAGGAAATGATTAAAATTTAAGGAGAACAGAACTAATTACCAATAAAGTTCAAAAATAGGTCAGCGATACAAACCAACATTAATTTTCACGATTGCTAAAAAAAGCAAGTTATATTCAAGTAATGTGCTGTAGTAAGTAACACATAGATACACCAACAAACTCACACAGACAGTATAATCATGACCTCAGCGCTAAATATGTATTGTATATAAGCCTGCCATGCCCAAAGCTGAGCGCACTTCTCTTATTACTTTTGCCATTTATAATTGTTATTTTCGATACATTTTAAATCTCTGTTTAAGTGTTGTCTCCACTTCAGAGTTTAATTTTGTATTTGTATATCTAAAAATAAACTTTTTAAAAAGATTAACTTCAACGGAGTTAATTTAACTAGGAAATGCTGATCTCTAAAGGGAATGATGGATGAATCCTACAAAAAGCAATCTGAAAATTTGTGAAAGCCCAAATCAAAGCTCGAAAGTATTTACGTTTTAAAATACGAAACCATCAATAGAATTCCAGTTACTCAGAAATCAGGTAATTTAGAGTCACGTAACACAGGCAATAAGTCAATACAAAGATAAGTTTAAATCCAATTGAAACTTTACTAATTGCGGTTTTAATAATGCGTTTTCAAGCTTTTCCAGCACAAAAGATTTAATTTAGAAAAGGCTTAAATAAGTTTGGTTCAAGTGCCGGGAATTCAAACACTAAAGAAAATAGAGGTGAAAATGGCAATGTTAATAAACTTTTCATCAATGCTTTTTCGGAAAAAACAGTTGAACTTGAAACCTAATGCGGAACAGATCTTTTTAAAGTGTATTTCTGAATAGAAGTGAGATTTGAAAGCGAGACAAACACTTAAAGATACCTCTAAAATCTACAAAGCAATTCTTAAGTGGTTTTCAAAATTCAAAATATAAACTGATTGAAATCATTTTGCAATATCATTGAATGAAGATCTCGTCAAATTAATTTTAAGACAACTTTTATACAGACGAAACCATGTTAATGCGGTTAAGTAAGATAATAGTCAGTAAGTTAATGGTCTATTGTCGCGGATCGGATTAGAATTGAAAAGTCAAATAGGTCTTCAAGATCCGACCGGTTCAAATCATTCAGATAACATTTACTGTTACCTGTTACAGGCACACTGCAAAGTATACTGCTGACCAACAGAGTAGCAAAAGACAAACTTAAAGTGTGTGGCCGAGGGGGTATTCAGGCCAGATCCAGAAATCATGACATATCAGCGTGATCCGTTTTTCAACTCGGTTTTTTACGGATAGTCAAGAAGACGATCCGGGAGTCTAAGGTGTGACAAGGACCACCTAGTTTCATAATAATATAGAGTATAAAATCTAGAATTACATCGTTTGACTATGAAAAAAAAATCACAGGGAAGTACTTGCGTCCAAGTACTTTTTAGGGTTTTGTAGATGATGAAGCATACCCGTTATGAAATTATGATTTTTTTTCTTCGATCCTAAGGGTCCCGGGTTCGATCCCCCGGGAGGTCACAATGTTTTTTATAGGTAATAACGACAAGATAAATTACATTTTTTTAGGAAATTTTCATTGCCCAACCATACGGTGTAACCATGAATCATTTCAAAATTTTAAGACCAGCCATTATATAAAATTTGGGGGGGGGGATTTTTTTGGGGGTATATTTTGACTTATAAAACCAATAAAGAATTAAAAATTTAAAAAAGCAAATATAATTTGTATCCTACTCTTCAGCAGCTTTCATTTGATACCCAACTCAAAATTTTTAAAAAATAAAATTTTGGGAGCACTCCAAATTTTCGTGCACAAAATTGGTAATTTTTAAAACCTGGGAATGAACTCCCGGAAATATCATCGCCCCACTATAAGGTATTAGTACGAATTATTTCGAAATTTTAGCACCAGCCGATCTATAGTGGTTGGGGGGGGGGGGAATTTTTTTGGGGTATATTTTGATTTTTTTCCCCTATAACTAATGCAAATTTTAAAAAAGCATATATATATTTGTGTCCTATTCTTCAGCATCTTTCATTTAATACCCAACTCAAAATTAAAAAAAATAAAATTTTGGGCGCACTTCACTTTTTCGCGCCCAAAATTTACAATTTTTGAAAATTTGGGATGAACTCCCGGAATTTTCATCGCCTCACAATAAGATATTAGCATGAATTATTTCAAAATTTTAGCGCCAGCCGATCTATAGTGGTTGGGGGGGGGAAATTTTTTTGGGGTATATTTTGATTTTTTTCCCCTATAACTAATGCAAATTTTAAAAAAGCATATATATATTTGTGTCCTATTCTTCAGCATCTTTCATTTAATACCCAACTCAAAATTTAAAAAAAATAAAATTTTGGGCGCACTTCACTTTTTCGCGCCCAAAATTTACAATTTTTGAAAATTTGGGATGAACTCCCGGAATTTTCATCGCCTCACAATAAGATATTAGCATGAATTATTTCAAAATTTTAGCGCCAGCCGATCTATAGTGGTTGGGGGGGGGGAAAATTTTTTTTTGGTATATTTTGATTTATTTAACCAATAAGGAATGCAAATTTTAAAAAAGGATATATATATTTGTGTCCTACTCTTCAGCAGCTTTCATTTGATACCCTACTCAAAAATTAAAAAAAATATAAATTTTTGAGTTTACCACATTTTTTCGAATTGCGCATGCGCAAATCTAATTATGAACTTCTGTATATTTTTCCTGTGGTTGGGTCAAAAAGTTGCACCAGTGTTTCAAATTTCAGTACTTTCGCTTAAACGGTTCGGGCCCTATGAACCAAAGAGCGACGGACGGACGGACACATCACCCTCGGTATAAGGGTTTTGAGAAGTATCTACAAAACCCTAAAAAGAGAAAAAAACGACCCAAAAGAGGGGTTAAATTTTGTACTTTCCCGTATAAAGTGAAGTATTATGATGGCGCGAAACTTCGATTTTGATGGATTTACACGTTCTATGGTCCCATGAGTCCAAAAAAGATTCTGTCTATTGCCTGTCCTCTATCTTCTCTCTGTCTACGTCTGTGCAGCCACCTAGTGTCTAAACTACTGGACCGATTGTGACGAAATAAGGCATACATGTTCAGAAAAATAATACCCCGACGCGAAATCGAGAAATGAATTTTAGCTCCATATTTGGATAATAATCTCCAATAAAAGTAACAATAACTTAAGGTATAAAGAAAGGTAACATTAGATTATAAATAAAAAAAAACTGAAATGAATGGAACGCAAAATGCCTTGATGTAAAAACCTCAGGGGGGGGGGGGGGGGGGGGGGGGTTGAAATTGATAGTACAAGTAAGATAAAAATTTAAGAAGAAGGGTTAGCTACAGGGAATGTGAAGAGATTATTAATTGTTTCCCCCGTTTTGTTTAAATCATTGATAAATTAAAGTATCAATTTAGCAAAAATTAAAGAGCACAGACGGTTGAAATTAATCTGGGGCTATCTGCTGTCTACTTTCGACGAACCATCCAAATTTCATATAAACCAGATAAGTTCTTTGTAGGTAAGTGGGAAGAGTCCCTCAGAACATTACTAAATGTACAGGGTGGGCAAACAAAACCGCTCTTTTTTGAACACTTATATCTCAGCTTCTGTAATAGATAGAGATATGAGGTTTGCGGGGTCTGAAAACTACATTCTACTTCTTTCAATTTCATATCTATAACTTTAAAAACTATTGGGTGAAAGCCATGCAATGACGGTTTGAAATAGGGTCTTAAAAAAAGACGTTGTCCGGGTAGTAATCGTTATCTGGTGTCTGGTATTATAGTTTTGATAGAATAAATTATGATATGGTGGAGGGTGGGGATTGTGGTTCACATATTAAAGATGTGTGAACCACAATGTTGCCTGAAATTGAAGATCAAATGCCAAATACACGTTTATGCAAGATTTACCCCGTCACATCCCTCCTTACAAACAAGTCAATACTTGTAAGAGAATTGCCCAGACTTCATTTAGCCAGACGAGTGGCATTTGATCTGATTTCAGGCAACACTGTGGTTAACACATCTTTAATGTTTTTATACAAAGAATACCTATTAAGACCCCCCCCCCCCCCCCACCCACTCCTCCACCATATGATCATGTATTCTATCAAAACTATGGTACCAGACAACGATTACTACCCGGACAAAGACTTGTTTTAAGACCCTAATTCAAACCGTCATTGCATGGCTTTCACCCAATAGTTTGTTAAGTTATAGATGTGAAATTTAAAGTAGAAGAATGTAGTTTTCAGACCAAGTAAACCCCATATTTCTAAATGCATTTAGAGACGTTAGTTTCACAAAAGGTTATTGGTAATAAAGACCATGTTGACAAACACGCATATATATTATTGAATATATTTTCTTTTTCCAATCAAATTATTGTCGCACTCTCCTCATCTCTAAAGCAAATTGTCCGTTCTGGGTTTTATTTCGTAAAATTTTTTTTTCACGAGTAATAATTTGACTGCGTTTGTGGAAACTTGGAAATGACAGCTCGAAGGGACGAGAGAAGAGTCAATAGAGAAGAGATGGTCAGGTGTCTAGTGATGTTTGGACAGTGTCACTAACAGACCCAGGTTTGTTTAAGTGCTTTGCTCGTATCGTGTTTCTATAAGGGGGTAAAGTAGAACCAACACATTAATCCACACATATTTCCCAGAGTGACATGGTTAGAGCAATCCACTACATCCAGACATATTTCCATGAGTGACATGGTTAGAGCAATCCACTTCATCAAAACATAAATCCCAATTTTACTCCAAATCAAAAGCCGTCAGAAGTTTTCTTTACTTCTCAAAAAAGTCTACCCTCACTCAAAGAAATACATCAAACAAAGAAAATACTCTGTCAATTAGTGGGGCACATAGCTTCCTCACTTTCTATTTTGTATACTTTACACTATTAAAACCTATATTTCATTAAAAGAATCTTCATCTTAAATTTTAAATACATATAAGGTAGGAGTGGTGTCTGTACATTTATCTGATTGAGCTCAAATTTTGTATTTAAACTTAAATAAGTAATCCTGATAACGAATTTAAGTTCAGAAAATTTTGTGTTTGTTTGTCTGTGCGTCAATCACGTCCAAACGGCTGAACAGATTTTGTTGGTTTTTGGGTACAATGTTAAGCTCAATCCTGCGAGGGTGTTATAAAACTAGGCTATAAAACTTTTTTCTAGCTTTTATATGGTGCGGGGAATGGGGCTTCTAAATAGATTTCAAAATTCTAATTTTATTTTTTTATAAAAAATGTATTTAACCAAAATTGCAGAAGAAGCTACAGACATAATTTTATGTTGCGTTGTTCATGCTTCTTTCCGGACGTGTGACTCAACAACTCCTTCTTTCGTAGGAAGCTTACTGTCTGTTTATACCTAAAGTTTTTTCTCATTTTAGAGTTTTAAATTGTGTAAATATTTACAAATTTTTTCGTTTGCTCATAAATATAATTCTTGTGTTATTGGAGTTTAATGTATTCGGCCTGGGGTACAATACGAGCGGAAAGAGTACGGCCGTAGAGCTAAAGAGAAGTCGAGCGGTGCGCAGCGTCGCCTTCTATCGCCCGTCGCCCACTGCTCGTATCGTATTCTAGGCCATACCGACGATAAGCACTGAATTCAGTTGTCGAGAAAATAACTGAAATTAATATGCAATCGTTTTATTTATAGTATAATTTGACTTAAAATATGAAAAAAGTTTAATTTTCATTCTACAACCATTGCACTCGATGTAAACATAAACGTAAGAAGCACATCGACATTGTATCGACTTCGAAGCTTGGCCGATGATAATAACTGTATTAAATTGTCAAGACCATTTACACAGACCAATAGAGCTAAAATCCTTTAAAAAACTACCTGATCTAATGCTACACTTGCGGTCGGTGCATTATTCTTGCTTCTTTCAGAGCGTGTAACTCATTAACAACCACTTACGTGGGAAGCTGAGGGTTTACAAATATACAGTAACTCTACTTTTCTTAACAGACTGATATACACCTGCGGACTAGTAAATTTTACAAATTCATAATACAAAGAAAAGTATGATGGTCGCAAAAAGTTGGCTTTTCCAGGTCCCACTTTATGTTGCAGATTAACAGCGTTTGGCCGAGTAAACGAAAAAAATGTCGTTCTTCTATATCCTAAGAAGGAATGGGGCCACCTAGGCCGACCCTCACTCCTAACCCCCTACTTCATACCCTACTCCCAAGGCCAAGCCAACCCCCTCCATTTCTACCCCCACCACCTCTACACCCCTCTAGGTCTACCACCACAACAAAAACATGAATCAACATTTGGCTATTTAAATCGAAGAAGGTATGGGGCCACCTGGGCCGAACTTCACTCCTAACCCCCTACTTCATACCCTACTCCCAATGCCAAGCCAACCCCCCCTCCACCTCTACACCCACCACATCTACCCCATTCTAGGTCTACCACCACAACAAAAACATGAATCAACATTTGGCTATTCACAATTCACACCGAAAACTGAGCGAGTCCAGGCTAAACCAAAATAATTGAATCCAACACAATCTTTTGAACAGAAACAGACGAAATTTGTGAACATTCCATTCAGCGACATGAACCGAGACCAGCCTTCGTAATTTAATATTGTGTTTAGGCGAATAAACAAAAAAAAAAAGGTCTTCTCGTTTAAACAGTGTAGATTGAGACCGACGTTAGTCGTACTAAGCAGACTTTACCAAATAAAGAAAAAAATAGACGTTTTCATTTCAACGTTAATAATTGATATTGGCATTCGTTGTACTTTAGCAAAATTTGACTGTTTGTACAAAAATGTTGTAATTTTCATTAAACGGCCATTGTGCTTAAAGCAAAAATATACGTAAGCGGCACCGCTCTATCTTCCACCGCTTGTATAGAATTCGAGGCCTTGCCGATAATAATAACTAAATATAATTGTTATGAGTATACACACGGACGAAGAGAGCTAAAATCCTTTAAACAACTACCTGATCCAATGCGATTCTAGCCGTCATTGCGTTGTTCATGCTTCTTTCCGGATGTGTATATAAATAACTACACCACTTGTGGGATCGTGAGGGTTTACAAATATACAATAACTCTGCCAGTTCTTAACAAACATATATATAATTACCCCAGCGGGCTTTAACAGTTTTGTGGTATAACAGATTAATTTACAAAATACAAGATATTTTAGATAGCCTTGCAGATTTCTTGGTGACGATCGTAGCTTGCCGGTTCTTTGATTAATGCATTTCGCCACTTACTTGTGAGAAGTAAGTGTGTTCTCGTAAGAACTTGTACGCGTCGCTTCTGGTATGTTAATACAAGTTACGGCCGTTTCATCGCCACAAATCATTGCGCTGTTGTTGGGAATTGCTAAATCTTATACTCCAGCTGTCACCATCTCTTTTAATAGTAGTTCCTTTTAACATATACAGTGTCAGAGGAATACAAACTACCAGACAAGCACCGAATCCTACAAGACACACACCTAACTTTACCATACCGCTAATGGCACTAAGATTTATAATATGTGTTGCCATTGCATATAACTCTGAAAACAGAATATCAATTTCAAGAACATTGTTTTATATAAATACCCCCCTCCCCAATAATAAATATGACTAACCAAGAAAAAGCTTTTCGATCGTACTCGCACCCAGGAGTACGAACAAGACTGACAATGTGCATAAAGCAAAAATATACGTAAGCAGCACCGCTCTATCTCCCACCGCTCGTATCGTATTCGAGGCCTTACCGAAAATAATAACTAAATATAAGTGTTATGAGTTATGAGTATACACATAGACGAAGAGAGCTAAAATCCCTTAACAAACTGCCTGATCTAATACTATTCTTGCCGTCAGTGCGTTGTTCATGCTTCTTTCCGGACGTGTAACTCAATAACTAAACCACTTGTGGGATCGTGAGGGTTTACAAATATACAATAACTCAGCCAGTTCTTAACAAACACTTATATAATTACCCCCAGCGGGCTACAGAAGTATATAAATTAAAAAATGTACAATTCATTTGTGGTATAACAGATTAATTTACAAAATACAAAATAGTACAGATAACCTTGCAGATTTCTTGGTGACGATCGTAGCTTACCGGTTCTTTAAGTAATGCATTTCGCCACTTACTTGTGAGAAGTTCTCGTAAGTTACTGCCCGTAACTCTCCTTGTATCTTGATACGCGTTACGGCCACCATCGCTTCCAATCATTGCGCCTTTGTTCAAAACTGCTAAATCTTATACTCCAATTGTCACCATCTTTTTGAATTGTAGATCCTTTTAGCATATACAGTGTCAGAGGAATACCAACTACCAGGCACGCACCGAATCCTACAAGACACACACCTAACTTTACCATACCGCTATTGGCACTAAGATTTATATTATGTGTTGCCATTGCATATAACTCTTTAAAACTAAATATCAAGTTCGAGAACATTGTTATATATAAATAATCCCCCCCCCATAATAAATGTGCTTATTAAGGAATAGCTTTTTGATCGTATACTCGCGCCCTGGAGTACTAACAAGACAGACCGGGTCTGAATTCGCTTAAGAAACAAACACATGAATCTGCATTTGGTTATTCGCATCGAACACCGAGCGAGTCGGGCCGAACCAATAGAAATGAATCAAACATAATGGTTTGAACCAGAAAAGACGAAAAGAGTATACATTTCATTCAGCGACATGAACCGAGACCGGCTTTCGTCGCAGGTTAACAGAGTTTGGCCGAGTAAACGTAAAAACCGTCGTTTCTGTATTATCCTGTACGTTCGTGTAGATTTAAACGGAGAGTTCGACATTTCGAACTCTTTTTTCGAGCTTTTGGTTCGTACCCGTGCACAGGAGTACAAACGAGACTGACCGTGTCTGAATACGCTTGAGAAACAAACACATGAATCAGCATTTGGCTACTAACATCGAACACTGAGCGAGTCCAGGCTGTACCAAAAGAAATTAATCAAACATTATTGTTTGAACCAGAACAAACAAAAAAAGTAATAATTTTATTAAGCGACATGGACCGAGACCGGCTTTCGTCGCAGGTTTACAGCGTTTGGGCGAGTAAACACATTCGTTTTTGTATTATTCTGTATGTTCGTGTTGATTAAAACGGAGAGTGCGAATTTCCAAACTCTTTGTTCGTACTCGCACCCAGGAATCCGAACGAGACAGACCATGTCTGAATATGCTTGAGAAACAAACACATGAAAGTATTTCGCTATTCACATCGAACACCGAGTGGATCCAGGCTGAACCAAAATAATTGTTGAACCAAAACAGACACACACTGTTTTACGTTTAATCTAAACCAAAACAAACGAAAAGAGTGAACATTTCATTCAGCGACATGACCGAGACCGGACTTCGTCGTAATTTAATATTGTGTTTTAACGGTGTAGATTGAGACCGGCGTTGGACGCACTAAGCAGAGTTTACTAAATAAAGGAATAAACATACGTTTTCATTTTAACGTTGTCAATTGTTATTGGCATTCGGTATATTTTTTGCGAAATTTGACTGACTGTTGGCAACTCTACTGGCACAAAAATTGACTTTATGTGTTGGCATTGCATATGACTCAAACATAATTGTTTGAACCAGAACAGACAAAAAAGTGAACATTTCAAACTGGAACGCTTTGTTTGAAATGTCGAACGAACGGCGTTTGGCCGAGTAAACGAGAAAAAGCCGTTTCTGTATTATTCTGTACGTTCATGTAGATTGAACCGGAGAGCCCGACATTTCGAACTCTTTGTTCGAAAAGTCATTTCGAACTCTTTGTTCGAAAAGTCGAACGAACGGCGTTTGGACGAGTAAACGAAAAAAAAGTCGGGAATCGAAAAAGAAACGCGTTGCCACACTATAGGCTTAGAACGAAAGAGGTCGTTCTAACCTAAATGAAGTTCGAAGTTCTAATCAAAATCCACACGATAACCCTATCGTATCATATTTTAGTTAGGGACTCCGGCGATGTTAACAGAAATAGTCCAGTCACTCGAGCGAATAATAGAGCCTTACCTCCGAATTCTGTCGGACTGCATGGATTTGGCTGAAAATTTGGATTTAAGCTTGTCTTAGCCTCCTTTTCAAAAGTTATATATGGGCGAGGTGTGCTTTTTGATTTTAAGGGGTTAAAACTACCCCTAAGTGAAAAAAATAGGAAAACACGTTTTTAAGCGTTTTATGCATTAAAATCTGATTGGATTAATTAAAATGAACATATTCAATGATAATTTGTACTAAAATACAAATTTTCAACCCTTAGAAACCACCCCTTATGACGAAAATAATGTAAAAAAAAATTTTTTTACGCTTTGAAATGCTTAACATGTGAATTATAATCAATAAAAATGCATTAATCACTTGTGAAATTATGTTTAATTGGTTTCAAGTTTTTAACCCCTAGAAACCACCCCTTTATGCAAAAAAAAATACTAAATAAGCCTATTTATAGTTTAAAATGTTTTAATTATCCATTTAGATCACTAAAAATTAATTCCTCGCTTATAAATAGTTATTTATGTAAATAGGCAGCAAAATGGAATTTTTTACTACTAATTTTTTACTGCTACGGAAATTAACTGCCGAGGCGAAGCCGAGGCAGGCAATATATCAATATGAGGCAGAAATGTTTCCTTTGCTGCCTTGTTGCGTACAATATTTTTCCTACTGGCGGCAGAAAAATGTTTCCTATAATTAATGTTCATTTTATAATACTTACTTACTTATCAAATACTATTATTGAACTATTCAAATTAAAAAAAAACAAGCAACAATATCAAATGTTACAATTATAATAAATGAATTGACAGAAATACAGTAAAAACAAAACAAAATGATGATAATAAACGAGCTGCAGTGTTGCCACTAATTTAATTATTTATGATTATTTTAAGACCTACTATTTTTTGTAATTTTTTAATTTTTTTTTTTATCTTTTTACTCCATTCTATTTTATAAATATAATCTATAATAAGTATTTATAAACCTTTTTAAATAAATTCGTAATATTTTTAAGGTAAATGGTTAAATAATGTAGGTTAAAGATAATATAAAAGAATAGGTTGTTTGTTTATTTATTTGTAGCGGGGAATGTGGGCGTGGCTTAGCCTGGAAAAATCCTCAGCAAAATACGGTTTTGCCGCCTAGGCAGCAAAATCGCATTTTGCTGCGTATTGTAAAGTTTTCTTGAAACCTCAGAGAAATTAAACTTTCATGCCTAAAAACAGTTCAATAATGCGTAATTTTGCTGCCGCTAGTAGGAAAACAATATTTCTTTAGTTTCAACTTTTCAACCCCTAACGTTAAAAATAGTTTTTTCACATTAAAATTCTTAACTTATGTATTTAAGTCAATAAAAATATGTACCTTGCTTACAAAACGTTATCATGAGTATCCTATTAGCAAGTCCATATAATAAAATTGTGCAGTACCTGCCAGCTTATATATACTAAATTATCATTCAAGCTTACCGATAGAATGCAAATAATATTTGATCGAAGATGTCTCGACGCAGTTAATTCAAAAATTTTCTCCACAAATAAAGTTTCTAACCAAAATAATCTATCTATATTATTGAAAGGTTTGTAAACAAACAAGTTCCTCCTCGAGAAGAGGGGTTAGGCCGGCCGGGAGAAGAAAGGAGAGGTGTTGAGCGAAATATCAGAGGAACTGTAACGTCGCGTCATTCCCTAGGCACAAGGTAAGCGATCCTAGCGGACAAATGTGGTACTTTCCGAACAAATTATCTCCTAAAAATATCATTGGTTTTTCTTAAATAGTCAATAAGTCAGTTAATTTTCGAGCTTTGCTATATGTATACATAGCCATTTGAAAGGTAATTTCAAGGGCTACAAGGCTAGGTTCATTAGAAAGTCTAACTACCCTTCAATTTTGAAAAATTAAGGGTTGAAGCACTCGAAACAGGGGGTGTTCACTCCAAGACATACACTTTAATCGGTGATATCTCCATTGATTTTCATGCTGCAGAAGTTTATAAAAAATGAAAATATTTGTTGAAAGGAGAGCTATATTTTTGTATTCTATCAGTTTTTACGTATATATTATAGTTTTTAAGTTATTTTGAAAAAAAGGAAAATTTTTTAGAAATTTTTAAAATAGGGATACAATTTAATCTAACTTTTTTCAAAAATAATGCATTTTAAACCAGTCAAACTTCTGGATCTAACGAAGAACACTAAAATAAAATGTAATATAGAAGGAAAAAGATTAATTTTGATTCTGGTGGATATTAGGTTAATTATACTGCCCTTTTTTCCATAAAATATTCGGAGAGTCCATCTTTTACGAGCTGTAACTCACTCAGTTTACATGCAAATTACTTTTAGTGGTGCTAATTTTAAAGGTCTTTTCATGGACTATAAAAAATTTTCCTATCATTACCCCCGAAAAATCAACCAATTTCTTGCAATTTAAAGTTAAATACATTGATCCAAGTATTTGAAAACAAAAATGTCTCCTTTCACCGACCATATCTCGCTTTGTATTGCACCTAGAATATCTTATAAAAAATTAATCTCTTTGTTTTTTTATAAGCTTCATTTTTATTTTCAATACTTTTTTTGATCAGAGGCACATTTTTTGAGTTATTCGTGAAAAACCGTTAAAAAACATATATTTTTTCAATGAAAATTCGCTGTTTTCATCCATGAATAACTCAAAAAGTATTGACTTTCGACAAAAACTCTATAAAACAAAAGTTGCTTAGAATTTGATCCTCTATCGATTACACCTAACTTTACCATACCGCTATTGGCACTAAGATTTATATTATGTGTTGCCATTGCATATAACTCTTTAAAACTAAATATCAATTTCGAAAACATTGTTATATATAAATAATCCCCCCCCCCATAATAAATGTGCTTATTAAGGAATAGCTTCTATAATTGTTTGAACCAGAACAGACAAAAAAGTGAACATTTCAAACTGGAACGCTTTGTTTCAAATGTCGAACAAACGGCGTTTGGCCGAGTAAACGAAAAAAAGCCGTTTATGTATTATTCTGTACGTTCGTGTAGATTGAACCGGAGAGCTCGACATTTCGAACTCTTTGTACGTACTCGCACCCAGGAGTCCGAACGAGACTGACCATGTCTGAATATGCTTGAGAAACAAACACATAAAGCATTTCGCTATTCATATCGAACACCGAGTGGATCCAGGCTGAACCAAATTAATTGTTGAACCAAAACAGACACACACTGTTTTACGTTTACTAAACCAAAACAAACGAAACGAGTGCACATTTCATTCAGCGACATGAACCGAGACCGGACTTCGTCGTTATTTTATATTGTGTTTTTAACGCTGTAAATTGAGACCGGTGTTGGTCGTACTAAGCAGAGTTTATCAAATAAAGGAATAAACATACGTTTTCATTTTAACGTTGCCAATTATTATTGGCATTGGTTTTTTTTTTTTTTTTAGTGAAATTTGACAGAACAGACGAAAAGAGTGTAATTCTCATTGCATGGCATGAATCGAGCCCGGCTTTCTTCTTAGTTGAACGTTGTTTGGCCAAATACACGAAAAAACAATTGTTTTGATTGCACGGTGTAAATTAGGATTGGCATTCGTAGTACTTTTAGCAAAATTTGTAAGTACAACTGTATGTACGAAAATGTTGTAATTTGTATTGTTAACCATAACTCTATTGGCACTAAAAAAATTTTTTATGTCTTGCCATTGCATATGACTCAAACATAATTGTTTGAACCAGAACAAAAGAGTGAACAATTCAAATTCAAACGCTTTGTTTGAAATGTGTTTTCGAACGCTTTGTCGAACGAACTGTGTTTGGCCGAGTTATCGAAATAAAGCCGTTTCCGTATTGTTCTGTACGTTCGTGTAGATTGAACCGGAGAGTTCGACATTTCGAACTCTTTGTTGTAAGCGTTTGGTGATAAACCAATTAAATGGGATTTAAATACAACATTAAAAAATCGGTCCGAGACAACTCACACAAATTTTCACAGGTAATAATAATATACGAGTTCATAATTACTTAGCCCAGTGTTTTTCATTTATTAGTTTTCGTATGTACATTCAATTATTATTGAACATTTCATCAAAATTGATCATAAAAATTGCTTCTTCCTGGCGGGGAACCAAACTCGGGCTTTCTCCGTCCGCTTTTTAAGCTATTTTCTTAGAAACTAGATTTTTCCCGGGATACCGGCTTATATCGTTAGATTCGTATATAAATGGACTCCATTTTAGAATGTTTTAATCAAAATCGTTGGCACCGTTTTCGAGAAATATTTTTTGTTTCACGTTTTTCAGTGTTTTAGTGGGGTAACGCCCCCCAATTTGGAGCTCAAATTCATTCCTCGATTTTCGTGAACATGAATGCCAAATTTTTCAAAAGCATTAAAACTATTTTTAAAAATGTACACAATATTTTTTTAATATTTAAGCTATAACAATAATACAAACGCCATTTTAAAATTTATACACTTTCTCCTGTAGCTCGATTTAATCAGGAGTTACAAGCCTTGAAATAGAGAATTGATTTTTTTTTAAATTTGATCACAATTTTGACTCTCTATAACTTATAACTCTCTATAATTATAATCAATTTATAAAATAATTAAGTTGCAATCTTTACTTTTTTGCCCTACTTTACTTTTTCGCCCAACTTTTACTTTTTCTCCCTACTTTTTGAGTTCAGGGATGAAAAGACCTGTTTTAGTCCCTCTAAACTAATTCAAAATCATAACTTTTTTTCCCTACTGGAGATAAATTACTTTTTTTTGTTCCTTTTTGAGTTTAAAATACACCATTAACGTTTTACAAATAAAATTTGTTTAAACTGTTAATAAAAGTTGTTTTAAAAAATTTTTAAATTGTGTAATCTTGTATTGTGTATGGCTGTACTGGTTGTTGTATAAAGCTAAAAAATATAATACAAAGTCCTGATACCATAACATTTACAGTAGTAAATTGTCTAACACTTAAATAATTTCGTTATATTATATAACAAAAACAAATTGTATAACATAGAATTGTTATATTAAAAATAATTTATTAAATAAAATAAAATAAATAGGTGACAACCATTCGCAATCTCATTTTGTCATCGACGTGATCGAGTGCCCGGGTAGCTCAGTCGGTAGAGCATTAGGCTTTTAACCTAAGGGTCCAGGGTTCAAGTCCCTGTCCGGGCGGTTATATTTTATACGTTGCCGTCAATGAACTGGTAAATTTAACATTGCTATCTATACAATTTCATAAAAAAAACAGATTTTTATGAATTTACTACATTCTCACATTTTTTATAATTAATATATTCTATACTTTTTACTTAGTATACATAGAAAATAATTTGATTTTGATGGATTTACACGTTTTTAGGCCCCCTGAGTACCTTTTAATTAAACAATTCTAGCATGTATTCAAGCCAACATATCAATAGTCTTTTATACTTTAACATAAAAGTTTATTTTCATTTTATCTATTCTATGTATCATAAAAGCCAGAAGCAGAGCCCTCACTCTAGTATTCTTTTACTACCGAGGGCTCTCACGTCTAAGAACATAAATCAGTTAAATAGGAGAAGGTTAAAAAAGTGAGGATAATTATTAAATTGTAATATGTACATAATTATATGATGTGATTATATTATTATTATTGTGTATCTATTCAAATATATCTATTTCATTTAAGAATGAATAGATATCTAACTCTATATGTAAAGTAGTTTTCTCGAGAAAAATCTATCTTCCGAGATATTGATAAAAATATATTTGATATAGCTAAAAATTAAAACGACTTGTAAACACTTGATGACTACTTTTTAAATAAGTTTAATAATAACAATTAAATTTGATATTATAGGATTTTTTTAATTATTACTAAGAATGTGAGGAAGTTTTGATCAAGTTGTCCGATAAGATTTTTTTTCTTGAATTTGAAGGATGGATTTTTTTTATTCTTTTATGAGGTATCGCTAATGGAGCGAAAGTTTTGATCAAGTTTGTCGCAAAGATTTTATTCTTAAATTTCAAGGATGGACTTTTTTAAGAGCTTTTGCTAATGGACCCTAAGCATCATTAGCGATTTAAAAATATAAATGTTTGTCTGATTTATTTATGAAATAATAATTTATTATTATTAATATTATAATATTATTATAACTTAATATTATTATTAATATTAATATTATAAATAAATATTATAATAATATTATAACCTACTCATATTTAATTAAATAGTCTGCCAATAGTATGTATGTATTATGTATGTAATATAATATTGTATGTAATATATTTTAGCTAATGTAAGTAAACCATTCCTCAACACGAGCACTGAGGAATGTGCTCATATTATTATTTGATCAAACTATTCTATATTTTTATTTTTAATTTTACTGTACTTTTAATTTTTTTACATTGTATTTTGAGAAACAATAAACTTAATAATTTAATAATTAGTATGGCACATAGCTTCCTCGCTTCGTATTTCTTATAATGATTTTACCATCGATTATTGTCAAATTTATTTAATTTTTACCCCGTTTTTTTAAATTTGTATTTTTTTTATTTTTTATTTTTAGTAAATTTAAATCTGCATTCTTCCACCTACTAACTGTAGGCTTCTGACATCTCCTTTTCAACAATAATAAAATCTATTATCACTTTACTACGCAAAAACTTGAAATTGAAATTTTTTTGTAAATACTTACATTAAAGTTATAGATGGAAGGGAAAACTTTCATAGTATTGACATCCTGGAGTTTGAGTTCTTCCAATCCACTCAGTCCTACAGTAGGAAGGAATGTAATGGCCGTCTCAGACAAATCCCTGAACACAAAACAAACAAATAGATATTAAACATTAGAAGTTAGCTGAACAACGTAATGACAACATGGGATTAAAAAAGTACCTACTCAATATATTTATCAATAGCAGTTCCAGAAAAGAAAAAGTTAAAGAAGTTGATTTAAAGCATTAAACTGAAATAAAACAAAAGCGTTCATTTAATTGCTTTTCATTTGTTAAAGTGTTACATTAAGCCTTGTCCACACTAGTAGACATGTTGCGCGATTTTGGTCTCAGAGATATGTCTAGCGATTTGTCTATAGACATCGGCTGAGACAAACGGCGTCTACGGTCTCGTTGCTAGACCAAAATCGCATGTCTATGGTTTTTCATTCTAAATGGTAGACATGGTGCAACGTTAGGCATGTTGCGCAACGTGTCTACAAGTGTGGACGCTAGACCTAGACCATAGACGGTCTCAGAAGATGTCTATAGACACGTTGCGAGACATTTCTGTAGACGGTCTACAGAAATGTCTCGCAACGTGTCTACTGGTGTGGACTAGGCTTTAGACGTTCAAATTGCAAAAGCATTCATTTAAATGCTTTTCATTGGTAAAGTGATATATTAGACGTTCAAATTGCAAAAGCGTTCATTTAAATGCCTTTCATTTGTTAAAGTGTTCCATTAGACGTTCAAATTGCAAAAGCATTCATTTAAATGCCTTTCATTTGTTAAAGTGTTCCATTAGACGTTCAAATTGCAAAAGCGTTCATTTAAATGCCTTTCATTTGTTAAAGTGTTACATTAGACGTTCAAATTGCAAAAGCATTCATTTAATTGCTTTTCATTGGTAAAGTGTTATATTAGACGTTCAAATTACTTAAGCACTTCTTATTTGTTGAAGCTTTAGGCCGATTTTCTTCGTGGCGGAGAATTTGCCAATCAAGAAATTTTAACATTTACAAACAAGGCGGAAACATTACAGTCGCCCTCGATCGAGTAAGCTACATCTACTGTCTATTAATTTTCAAATCACTTCACATCGGGTTTAACTGTATTTAAATTATTCAAATGATTAATTGCTTAGTATAGTTTAAACTAGATATAAAGGGCAAATTCTAGCTTTATTATTGCATGGTCTAATGAAAAGGAGAAGAAAGAAATCTACTAATTTGGGTTCATACACTCTGCCTCTTAGGAGGATCAAGGCCTGATCTCACGTGGAATAATGCATTCATTTCTTCAATTTCACTGTCAAGAATGTCAATATTTCGTCAATATTTAATCAATATTTTCATTTATTTTTAATGTCAATAGTTTCACGTACATGTGTGATGTGATGTTTAATGTCACTGTGAAACTATTGACATTAAAAATAAATGAAAATATTGATTAAATATTGACGAAATATTGATATTGACGATATTATTAATATTCTCTAAACACTATAAAAACAGCCATCAGTGGAACCGACCATTTGGTCACGTACGCTACTAGTTCAAGGCCACGGTAAAACTTCCATCGGCTCTAGTGACTAGAAGCTAAATACCACGAACATTTTTTTGCGCCGGAAGGTTACAATCCTAGATAATAGGTTACAATTGAACCTCATCAACAAGAGAAGGTTATAAATTATAAATCGTGAACGTTGTATGGGTTTACTGAATAGTATGTTATGCGTTACTTTTTAGTATTTATCGGTATGTATAATAGTAATTAATAAATAAATTGTAAAATGTAGGTTTTATTAAAGAAAGAAAAAAAAATATGGCACTATAATAGGCACATTAGTAAATTACTCCAATGAAAATTTGCTAAAGAAGAAGAAACATAACTTAAAACTGATATGGTAAATAAAGACTATTATTTATAACCTGTTGTTGAGTTCAACTATAGCATGACTGCTTAATAAATTTTTCGTGGTCTTTAGGCTTTAGTCTCTAGTGGCACTCGACGGCTGCACAGCTAACGGAAAATTAACACATCGTTTTTTTCCGTCTAAAAGCTCTAATCTACCTCACTGGACTACCGTTGGAAAGTCGGCGGCGGTAAATTCTCCGCCACGGTAAAAAACCACTGTGTGTCCAATGTCCCCGGCCTCATATTATAGCCTAATGCAGCGTTCCCAAACCATTTTGATGCCGCGACCCTAAAAATTTCTCCTTGACATTTTCGCGACCCTAACTTGAATATAGTGTATTGAATATTGCATATCCTTAAGGATTGCAGGGATATAAAAGGCCCCCAATAGCCTAGATTCTACTAAAATCATTACTGGATTAGGGAGGAGAGACTGATTTAATTTAAAAACACTGAGCACACAGATAATCTTAATACGGTTAATGAATGACATTGTTTAATTAGTTTATTTGTTTATTGTGTCTGTTTTGTTGAGAAGGTATGTATCACATAAAGCGATTAATTCCTAGACTGATGTTAGCGAGCTTAGACCCTTAGTCGGAATTTTAAAGGATATAGATTAAAGCTTCTAGAGGAAGTTTTATTACTCCTCGTTGCAATACCCCTTTTTTTGTCGCTTCATTTTTGTCAGCCACCTGTTTACCTGTCAAGTATTTGTTTTTATCTTTTCCCTTTGAATTTATCGATATAATTTTATTATATCTACTTTTATAAATTAAATTTATATACCTATTTTAATCCCATTGAACTTATTTATATGTTTTGTTTTTGGAAGTATTTTGTCCATGTAAGTTCAAAGATTTATCGCGACCCTTAAATATGTTGTCCCTATTTTAGGTCAAAACTAGGGTTTGGAAACGCTGGTCTAATGTATAAACTCTAATTTACTTCAATGAGCTACTGTTGGAACGGCGACTGTAAATTCTCTTCACGAAAAATCCGCCGTGTGTTACCGGCCTTACATTAGACGTTCGACATCCTAAAGCGTTAATTTAAGCGCTTCTTATTTGTTAAAACGTAAATTAGAGAAAGGAATTGAACACTGAGGATAATAAATTTAAAAGGCTGTTGATGGAGGCAGCTCATATAGGTCTAGAAAATAATACAATGAATTATAAAACAGACTCCAAAAATTTTAACAAATAAATATTATGTCAATTTTAGAAAACATAAGACCGACTTTTCAAACCGTCCAAAACAATAATCCTAGTAGAAATAATTAGAATACACGTTTTATTCTAGAAATATAAATTTACACAAATGATAACCAGAAAAAATTTAATTATTAATAATAAATACAATAATTAAAAAACTTGATAATAAATTAGGCAGGCTTTGTCAACTATAAATCATTTAAAACATAGTTTGATATAATATAAATTTCCTTCAAATAATAGAAGTTAGGTAATAAGTATAACATCAATATATTGGAAAACTTAGTATCCATAATTTAAATGTATGATATTCTTATCACTCTTATCAGTTTGATTATATTATCACTTAGACACAGATTCTTACGAGAATTTTAGCTCAAATATCAATTGAAAGAAATTAATGGTGTGTAAGAAATTTTAAATAGAATTGTGATAAAGTTATGTAATGCCTGGAATCAATGGAAAATATGTAAAAAGGCATGAATTTTAATAATTGTATAGAGTTAAAAGAGTAAATTATAATAATGTAAGAAATTTGTAACAGACTTAAGTTAGTTAAAGATTTGATAATTAGGTACTTCTTTAGATTGTTACTCCCCTATGTTTTTTTAGAATAAAAATAACTTTGACTAAATAACTATTAAGAAAAAGAGATGTTTAGTCCAATGTACTTTGGAACAAAGGAATATCACACTTCAATTTTTATAAGGGGAGTAACAGTCTAAAGAAGAACATTCCGTACATCTTCTTTAGATTGTTACTCCCCTTTTTTTATTATAAGAGGAGTAACAATCTAAAGAAGTGCAGATAATTAATAGTAAGGCTTTTATAAGATAATAATAATTATTTGAATTGTAATTGTTTTCTAGCTTGAAAATGACCTAAAGGAGTTGAAATATAGCAAAATGTTCAGCATGTTTGCATTTTAATATTTAATCAAAAATATAGTACCCAAAATGCCAGGATGAGGAGAAATCCTCAGTTTACTAAATAAATTAGACATTCTAAAGTGTTAGTAAAACGCTTTTCATTTGTTAAACCATTACATTAGACGTTCGCATTGCAAAAGCGTTTATATAAACGCTTCTACTTTGTTAAAGTGTTTCATTAGACGTTCGCATTGCAAAAGTGTTTATATAAACGCTTCTACTTTGTTAAAGTGTTACATTAGACGTTCGCATTGCAAAAGTGTTTATATAAACGCTTCTACTTTGTTAAAGTGTTACATTTGACGTGCGAATTGCAAAAGTGTTTATATAAACGCTTCTACTTTGTTAAAGTGTTACATTAGACGTTCGCATTGCAAAAGTGTTTATATAAACGCTTCTACTTTGTTAAAGTGTTACATTTGACGTGCGAATTGCAAAAGTGTTTATATAAACGCTTCTACTTTGTTAAAGTGTTACATTAGACGTTCGAATTGCAAAACTGTTTATATGAACGCTTCTACTTTGTTAAAGTGTTACATTAGACGTTCAACTGTGCTCAAGCGTTCATTTACACGCTTCTCACATCTTCAAACTTTAATTTGCTAATTCTTTATTTTATAAAATGAGCTATATATAGTACATATTAAACAAATAAAAACAACAAAATAACACGTACTACTGTTTTGGAGAAGTAAAAATTCAAGAGAGTTGCAAATAATTAAGAAAAGTACCCTGACTTGCTAACATTTCCGATTCTCCAACAGATAATATTATTTTCGGATGTATATCCTTTGACAGAAAGTCATAACTCTCTTAATTTATAGATGATTCTATCGAATATTTTGCGGCGTATGTAGAGTCACAATAATTGTTCGTTTAAATAAGTACAATAAGCGATGCCATAAATATAAAAATGAAAGAGGGGTAAGATCTGTGATGAAACTATGGTGGCGATCGTTCAGAGCTTTCTATAAAAATCTTCCAACATTTTAAAGTTAATAACAAATACAAATTTGTAGACCGAGAAACCGCAGTACATGTTCAAAATATAAAAAAGTTATAGAAAGTGCAAAATGGTAATAACCGCTACCGAGATACAACTAGACAAAATGTTGAGCCATATTATACAGTACACAGCACAGTTTCCAATAAAGGCAAAATGTAGATTTGGTGCACAGACCCGGATTGTCTACAGAAGTAAGCTAATCGTAACGAGACTCCCTATGACAGTGTACCTTGTTCATGCCTCCAAAAATGTCTTGCCCTGTCTCAGCTCGATTGATCTCGCCTGAGAGTGAACTCTTCGCCGGCTTTTGGATATTTTGGCCTAAAGATTGCTATCGACGAGCTTTAGAAAAATTAGAAGAGATCCCAGTAGCAAAAACAATTAAGAAAACAATTTTGAGAAGCAATATGTATACATAATATCATCCTTTAGTATCTTAGGTATGCACTTTTTGGTTCTTTAGGGACAAGTTTTACGCCAATTTGGAACGGCGATATACATTTGAGAACCAAATTTCAACTCCTGGAAATATCATTGGACAACAAAGATGTATATTTTTGCCTTATTTTTTAGGACCAGTCGGTCCTAATGGGGTAGTGCGGAAATTTTGTTTTGTGTATAGTTTTAATTTTTTCGGGGGTAAACTGGCCACCATTTTCGAAACGCGATATACATTTGTAATCTAAATTTTAATACCTTTTAATGATACCCAACTTAAAAACCACAAAATATTGCGATCAATTCGTAATTGATCGCAGAAATTTTGAGAGGTTAAGTTGGCAATATTGTTTATGTTTTTGGGCAAAAAAGTTTAACTTGTATACCAAATTTCAAATTTGTAGCTACAGAAGGTCGGGAGATATACTCCAAGATGCGACGGACAGATGGACGAACTACCAAAAGCATAAGGGTTTCTAGGATGACCTCGAAACCCTAATAAAATAAAAATGGATAGGACACACCCTAACCGAAGACAACATCAGTCAGCAAGCTCTTGACTGGATCTCGCAAGGAAAAACCTAACCTGGAAGACCTAAAATTACTTTTAAAGCCTTGTGAATAGAAAAAACGCTGTTCGTTAAAGTGCGCCTGCGCATCTCAGACTGGGCATGCGCAGATATCAATTCTCAGCTCATTTACTCTGTCTGGACACGGCTTAAAAGGACATTTGAAAAAGAAATGGAAGAAGAGGGGAGAACATGAAAAGAACTTAACCCTATGGCCTAAAATCGTGTCCGGTGGAGATCCTTCATTTTGTCCATACTTCCCTCATTAGAGTTGAAGGAAATAAGCCAAATAACTCATAACTCATAGCATTTTTCAATTATAAATAAGTTAAAATTAATTATTCCGTTACAGGATTAGAGTTGTTCCATTACGCCTTAAGAATATTAAACCTGTCCCTTATGTTTTTTTAATGTAATTTATTAAAAAGTTGATTTTTAACAAGTCGCCCAGAGTTTGAAGCGTTTTGAAAACTTTCAGTGTTGTTGGGTAGTCTGAAAAACTTTTCGTTTCATCAAATATTTAAACTTGTCTCCATTTTTATCCCTGTCATGTCGTGTAAAGTTTTAACTTGGCTTGTAGATTTTAAACATCTCTCTGAAACATTATCATCGGGAAAATATGCAAATGAAATATATCGTTAAACTATCGAAATCAACCTATGTTTTCATTTACTTCACAGCTCGTGGATCTCGAGCTGGGAGCGATTTTTCGGGACGAGGCGAGCACATATTCGTGTTACGGGGACAAACATAGGAATGCCACTCGCGAATGTCGGCGAGTAAGAGGTAAAGCACGAGCACGAATATCTAGATACGCTATGGAGATTCATCAGATCAATAACGAAAAACACCACATCCGTAGTGTACTACATCTACAGCCCTAAGTGCAAAGTCCCAGCTTTCATTCATCTGTTTATGCAGTATGATAGTCCGGTAAGTGTAAAGTCACAGCATTCATTCATCAGTTTATGCAATATGATAGTCCGGTATGTGTAAAATCCCAGCTTTCATTCATCTGTTTATGCAATATGATAGTCCGGTAAGTGTAAAATCACAGCTTTCATTCATCTGTTTATGCTATATGATAGACCGGTTTCGACCTGTTGGTCGAACAGACGAACCTATTGGTTTCGACCAATTAAGTTAGTCTCGTTAGTAAACATTTAATGGTGCCAAACTCTACATTAAAATTAAATTTGATTACAATAAAGTTTTAGCTATTTTGGTGGCTACCATTGATAGATATGATTCATTCATCTTCTTTGCTGTTATTGACAATGAAGAATGCATTATTACCAACTCGTGCGAACGGTCCCTTAATTTCTGTTAAGGATAGAAGTGTGGCGTTGATAGTAGATAACCAAGTTAAAGGGGCTTAATGGTCATTTAAGCATTATCTAATCATACCCCTAAAATTTCAAACAAAATTTAAATGAAACATAGTTAAATAAACATCGAGAAAAAGAAAAAGAACGACAAGGATAAATTATGCTAATTTAAGAAAAGGTTAATTATAATATACTCTACTATACAAATTTCCTTATTTTACATTATACATATGTGTATAATATATACACATACACATATGCTTTACTTAGTTACATATGAATCTTAATGACATGGTCGGAGAAAAAGCGGAATTTTACCATTTTCATAAAAAATGCTCAGAACTAACATACGGACCATTGCTTTTGAAAAGGTTTCAAAAAAGAAAAATAATAATGATAATAATAAAATCTAAAGCGAGGACAGAACAAGGCTCATTTTACTAAAGAAAAAATTACAAAGGACATTTTTATTATTCTTTTATGTTTTTAGGGCTCTTTTTAAGGGTCTCCAAAAAAAGAATATTATAACATCCTCTTTCCATTTGGAAGAGCTAGCGGAAGAAAAACGGATTGGGTAGTTAATTCTTGCCTTGATAACCGTTTCTTGTTCTTGTTGACCGTTTTGAGTCGTATCTAACTTTATAACAATTTTGTATCTTTTATTTAAAAAATGGACTGCCAATTGATGTGGCACATAGCTTCCTCGCATCCTATTCACGTACTTTATTGACTTTATACTTTTACAAGCCATTATTGTCTAATTTATTTAATTGTTTACCCCGTTAATTTGTCAAAATGGTTTTGATTTTTTACATGAATTAAAGTATCAATTTAGCAAAAGTTAAAGATCGCAGACGGTTCAAATTAATCTGGGGCTATCTGCGGGTTCTTTTCGATAAGCTATACAAGCTTCATACAAATCAAATAAATACTATTGAAGCTATAGATGTAAATAAATGTATGTTTGTGGGCATGTGGAAGAAAAACAAATAGGGCGCAGAAGGTTGAAACTTATATGGAGACAACAATGGGCTAATTATGACCTTCCACCTAAATGTCATTAAAATTGGACGTGTAGTTTTTATGATATGTTGGTTTACAAAAATTGAACGACAGACCGACAGACAGACACGGAACCAAACATGTTCCCTGATGTTTGAAACGGATTTCTATCTTGGAATTTTTGAAATCGGAGACCTAAAACATTTTTCGTTCTTCACAACGATCACAAAGCTTTCGTTCGTTACCTTCGGTAAGTTCGGAAGCAAAAATGATATTTGTAAAACAACATATGAGCTACGTATATAATTTTACTAATAAAATAATATTTTGCTTCTGTGCTTACCGAAGGCAACGGAAGCATTGAGAATGAAATTTATCTATGTCACGGGGGGGGGGGGGGGGGGAGGGATAAAATCACTTCCTCTTCTGCTTGAGGACGAACTTCATTTTTATTAACATTTATATCTTTCAGAGTATAATATTTTTCCGCTGCCAATCTTGACGAAGTACAAGCCTTCGATCGAGTCTGGCACCGGGGGCTGCTGTGGAAACTCAAGAGAATCCTTCTCCTAACCTATCATCTAATCTTATCCTCATATTTGAAAGACAGATCCTTTAAAGTCTCTCAAGGTCAAGGAGCCTCTGCCTCCCTTTCCTTTCCCGTAGTATTCTAGCTCCTTTCCTATATTCCCTTTACACAGCTGATATCCCGCTTCACCCCAATACCTTCCTAGCTTCCTTTGCCAATGGATCCTTTTATAAAAAAATGTGATAGATTTAACAAAAAGGGGGCGATAGGGTGCAATGATGCTATGGGTGCAATGTAGCAAGGGTGCAATGGAGCCACACTAATTGGCAGACAATTTTTTAATTTTTATATAAAATTATTGTACTATAGAGATATATTTTTTAAATCCTTTTTGTTAGCCATGGAACTTAAAACTGGTTGAACAGAGGAATAAGAACAAATTTTACTTTACAAATAAGAAGTCAAATTTCGCTCACAACAACCAACAATTAATTGCGTTTCTTCAAATAATTAATTAAAAATTAAATTTAATAAAATAAAAAATATATGAAAATAATTTACTTACAAAATTCTCAGACTGTGAATCCCTTTAAATGAATCTTCGTAAACAGTTGTCAATTTTTTATTGCCTCGTAAACTTCTGTAAAAAAAGAAAAAGAAAAATATCAGTCCAGGAATATATTTGATATTAGTATGAATAAATACAAAATCTCTTGAGCAGCTTAAAAATTTTGTTTTTTTAACTTTGCTTATAGAATCTCATTTACGGTACCCAATACAAAAAAATCAATTAAATTGATGCATTCAAAAGTCTTTTGTATAATCTGCTAGATTTTGCTGGTGCAACAGTTAATGTAATACTTTTAATATTAGAAACGCTATGCTCCAAACGTATAATTAAGACTTAGTTAGGCTCCAAGTATAACTAAATAAGTAAAATTTGGTTTAACTAAATAAGTTTTTTTAAGTTCCGCTGACGGTTAATGTTTAAGTTTAGTTTATTCTTCTAACACAACGAGGACAATCCATATATCTATTATTTACTTATCTATTTCACCTGATTGAATTAATAAGATAAACGTAATCCTTATAGACTTAACAACAAATATTTATTTTGAGAGAGAGCTTCGAATTATAATTTAAGAAAGTTTGCACAAACTCAGCGAACACTTTTATTTCAAGCGAGAAATATATTAGCTCCATAATATGCTTTTAGTACTTTGAGTGGAACGGTGAGATCAATAACTACTAAAGATCTTTTATTTTAATCTTGTTAATCTTGGCGAACGCAGGAATTGGCGATAGAGCTTAAAAAATGCGAAGATGGACGAAAGAAAGGTCTTGGAGAGAAGAAAGGATAGGGGGAGGGTAGGCACTCGGGAGCCCACAATACGCTTGTGCATTGATGGCGAAACAAACAGCACAAAATGAAGTGTGACCAATTTACGTTTAAAAACCCAGGTTTATTGATACTTACAGAGTGACGATCTGAGATCCTTCGAATGCTCTCGGCTCAATTCTAACAATTTCGTTATAGTTAAGGATTCTGAAACATATAAGAAAACAAAAGTTGTTAACAATTGACTGAAATAAAACAAACTTTGCAGTTGTTGACAAAATTAAAAACGCAGGAGTAGACGTATTTATAATAGATCTCATTTATCATTTGCTTCAATTTTTTTTGTGTAATCCAGACAGACTTTAAATAGTGATGATGGTTAAGCAGAATATGGTTTCTCGGCATTTAGTATGATTTTTGCATATTATTCACTAACGTTTATGCTGTAGCCACACTGAAACGACATATACGCTAAATATGATACGATATACGCTACATATGCTATGTATTATGTTGTCAACAAGAAACAATACCGATTGACCAGACCAGCTCAACGGTCTACTAAGCATGCCTATTTGTACTAATAAAACGAAAAACGTCGCTAATAGATATATTCACAAATTATACATCCCGGCGACACGTGGCGACGTAGCTATCATTAAAACATAGCGTACTCAATTCTATGTGGCCATTTCCGTTGACAATATAGAAAGCTATTTTTCATACTTATGGCGAACATAGCTTTCACCGTGTCCGCACCATTATGCGATTTCAAAAGAGTGAATGTCAGAATAGTTTAATTCATGACAATACGAGTGCATTGTACGGTCAATATTTAATTATATTAATTTCATCAAGCGTAGTTAATAATGTAACCGTTTATAGTTGAACTAATAGGTGATTTTGTTGTAACAGTGTTGTAATGTCATGATAGAACTAAGGTATATTCTTTAAATGTCATTAGAAAATGCCATATAAAGGTTGACAACAAGAGAAACCCAGTTTAAATTAAAACTACTGATCTCCAGCAGGATATACTCATTATATACATTTTCGATTAGCTCAAGAAATTGGCAAGTTAAGCTTCGTCAGTTACGTTACTTAGAAGGTATATAATCTAGGAATGTATGTGTATACCATCATACTCCAAATTATACTATTTTGCAGTACGGAGAAAACGTAAAAGTAGGGCGAAAAAGTAAAATTGGGCAAAAAAGTAAAGATTGCAACTTAATTATTTTATAAATTGTAGAAAATGTATGGCTAATGTAATGAAGTTATTGAAATCAGGTTGCCGACACTTACTTTTTCGACCATGTTTATCTTTGTTCATAACCTGCATCTAAATAACCTTCTATTTGAGTTTAATTCCAGTTCTTATTTGTTTTTTATATTGAATCTTTTATATCTGCTATTAAAAGTGCTAATAATTATTGTTATTTATTAATATAATAAATAAAAACTGTGCAATGGACGAAAATATGTATTTTCTTCCTACTGGAGATAAAATATTGTATGTACCTCGTGAGTAAAGTGCCATTATTCCCCTCGCGATAATTATCTATATAATTAGAGTTATTCCCTCGACTTCGCCTCGGGATTTAGGGACCATGGTTCCTTTGGCTTCGCCTCAAGAACCAACTTTTTCGCTCAGAAAAAATAATGGCTTACTTTACTCCCTTGGTGCATAAATAACTATTAAATTTTAAAAAATCAGGTACCTTAAAACTTTTCCTCACTTTAAAGGCCACTAAAGTGGCTTTTACTGCTGCATTGCAGTAGAAGCAAGCAGCATTGGTCGTGGTCAGTACTTAGGTGAGCATTTTGAATTAACTGATTTCTTTGTTATAATTAAAAAAAAAAAATTATAAATAATTTTAATTTATTTTATTAATTTAATTTTGGCGGTATTTTGACACATGTAAACAAACTTAGAGGTTTAACAAAAGTATCGCACTAATTAATAATTATGTACGCTTATAACTTTTAAACTAATTAGGGAATTTCATATTTTGTTTTTTTCCTTATTTTTTATCGATGTTTGAACGATATGCTTAATAATTTTAGGAATTGTTTCTAACTCAGCAAAATGGGTTAATGACAACACAAATTTATAATTTTCCAGGCAGCACAACTGAGCATGTAAAGACTAATTTTTGTACCAAGTTTCAAATCTCTAGCTTGAAACCCGTGGGAGTTGTGCGTGACAGACAGACACACACGCACACAGACAGACAGCTAAAAAAACACTCAAATGGTCTTGAAAACACTCAAAATATTCCGATGAAATCTGGGTTTCGGATTTTTCGGGTGAAAACAATACTTTTTATTTAGCTAAGTAAAAGTAAAAAACATATTTTTTAAGTAAAAGACATTTTTCGTAACCAGCATATCTTAATAAATGTTTCCTTAATCTTAAAAAAGGATAAATTGGGACCAGTTAGAGCTAAAGACATTGGATTAGTGTTATTAGATATGGACGATATAAATGCATTTATAAGTAAATAAGTCGTTTGTTGCACGTCATTATAATAAACTGTTCAAAAGATATAAAACTAAAACACCATTAAATGGCTGCCATCTTGAAACGGCAGAGCCGATTATTCTTGTTAACAAACGTCCGATTAGTTAAATTAGCAACGGAACCTTTGTGAGTACTGAAAGCACATACTTTGCAATTTTATTATTTATGTAATTTAGTTTGTTTTTAGACCTCTGAGAAAGTTATTGAGTAAAAGCCGAAGCGTCGGGATTGTAGTAACATATTGTAATTTATGACCGAAACCTGAGATTAGTTAGTATTTATGTTTGAAATACATATATATATATATATATATATATATATATATATATATATATATATATATATATATATATATATATATATATATATAAAACGAAATAAAACACGACCGCGAATATTTAACAACTAATTTTAGAAAAGCCCAGGATTCGGTCACAAAACAACAACAACACCTTACATTCTAAACAACCCGACGTATTGGCTTTAATAAAAACCTTCATGGGATATACATATAACAAAAGAAAATTCAGAAATATAAACATCGAGATGCTATAAAGCTCAAACAAATTCAAATTTAAGGGGAAAAAAACAAACAAGAAAATCTTAGTTGAGGACATAAAATTTAAAAAAGTAAAAGTTGATAAGAGCTTTTAAATAAACATTAAGCAGAACAATAGGAAAAATAGAGGTAACAATAAAAAAAAAAAATGAACAAATAATAAGATAGGTAACCAAAAAGAGAAGGTAACAATCTAAAATTAAACGGGTAGTGAAATCTAGCGGTAAATCACAGAAACACTTGCAAATAAAACAAAAAATTAATACAATACTTATGTATACATAAAACTTGTAAATATCAATCTCAAAACTTCGTCCAGACACCCAAACCGAACAGAGAAAACGAGCCGAGCATTGGTCGCTGCGCATGACCTGTCTAAAGTGCGCCTGCGCATCTGTGACTGCATGGGCATGCGCAGAGAGTAATGCTCGGCTCGTTTCCTTTGTTCGGTTCGGCAGTCTGGACGAGGCTTTAATAATCAATCCCTAGTAAACACAATGTAAATTGTCAATATCACTTCTAAAAATTAGTAAAGAAACCCTTCTTTTGAATAAATAACATCTATAATGTACGTCGCCTCTGCTCATCCGTTTCTTTTGCTAAAACTTCAATGTCCTTGATTATAAACCTGTATATTTAAAAATCTGGAAGCCTCCCAAAAAGAAACTTTTTCACAATCCTGACAAGTTATTACATAGACCATACATTAGACTGGAAGTGAATCGGTGCTTTATCCTTTAGATTAGTAAAAAGCGAACTAACCCTGTATTACCTATAAACATTGCCTACTATTACATATAGTGTTAACACGGGAATAATTGTTAAATCAAATTATAATTATTATTAACTACGGGAAACAGACAGTGAAAAATACACTCCTGTGCCGGGATTTGAACCACGGGCCTCTATATTTCCAATATAGCGCTCTTCCATCTAAGCTATACTGGAAATATAGAGGCCCGTGGTTCAAATCCCGGCACAGGAGTGTATTTTTCACTGTCTGTTTCCCGTAGTTAATAATAATTATAATTTGATTTAAATTAAAATTTAACTTTCCGTAGTATGAAAACTACCAAAAACTTACAAATTGAATTTCGAATTGATTGTACAAGGTACAGGTACTAATTGAGTACTTTATAATTATAAGCGTTAATTCTGGTTTAGTTCTAATGTCATAAATATTGACTGTCTAAATGTATATGAATATTGAAAGCTTGGATTCGGGACTAGTTATCGATTACGGTAGTGAAAAATCATTCTCCTGCGTAGCTTAGATGGAAGAGCGCTATACTGGAAATATAGAGGCCCGTGGTTCAAATCCCGGCACAGGAGTGTATTTTTCACTGTCTGTTTCCCGTAGTTAATAATAATTATAATTTGATTTAAATTAAAATTTAACTTTCCGTAGTATGAAAACTACCAAAAACTTACAAATTGAATTGGGAATAATTGTTTGAGGCTTCTGCTTTGCAAATATTCTTTAATGTTATTTGCCTTTATTATAATTATTATAAGACTTTATATTTGTATCAAAGATCAAGGAGGAGAAGTATACCTAGAATAACGAGGGCTAACGGCAGAGGATGTCCGCGAAAATAAAATTTAGTCCTGGGGAAAAATGAATGCCTATATAATAATAAGTCAGAGTAGTGTCAATAAAAATGACAACTTAGGAAAGAATATGACAAAATGAATTTGTTTATTCAGTTAAAAAAATCGTACGTTTTTTAAGTTTCCCATTCATTCCTTAGGTGTCGCACGTTAACATAACTTTTTGTCCGACAATCCAGTTGAAATACATGCAATTACATCATTTTTTTGCAAAAACATGAACGGCATAATAATAACAATAAAACATTTCTATTTTATATTCCATTTCTTTAGCAATTCATGCAATGAACAAATTGTTCAGCATATATTGAAAAATAAATTGCACCGTTTGTGTTAACCATTGTTTCCCGTTATCCCCTTTTTTTACTTAATCCAATAAAGAAGTCGTTTCGCAGTTTTACCTTATTCAATCTTATCATATTTGTAAAAAAAGAAAAAACTTATTGACGCTTGAAAAATAAATAAGTAACAGGTTGTATAGAGGATTTATGACATTCAAGGTGGGCGGTATTACTAAGAAAAATCAAACTAGGTTACTTTTTTATGTCTTTACCTGGAATTCTTTTTCCTCCCTTATACCTTCCAATTCCTTAATATTATAGACATGTTTCTTCGACCTTCGACATGAACACATGTTATGATAAAAATAACTTGGAAAGAGAGGACAAAAGTAGTAAAAAAAAAGGACACGGGGTTTTCACGAGAATACATAGAAATTATTTATGTCATAGTATATAAACACAAACAAGGGTTTATATCACACGTGCAGCATAGCAAGTTTTATGGTGTTTAAACTAGGTCGTACAGGATAAGAGCCTAGACTATAGCCTCATCGAATAACCTGATCGAATATAGCTATTGTCTTTTCATGCTTCAAAACAACACTATTTTATTATATCTGAAGACACATGTTTATATTTTATCTCAGAAGCACTGTGAAGTACCTACCACCATCGCCACGTGCAATGTTAAATGGCAGTTACCTTATTATTTGTCTTGTGTATTTGCCAAGAATACTTATCATCCTTTATATAATTTGAAAAGGAAACATTCTCCACTCTGTCTTATTACGGTTAAAAGGTTAAACGTAAAAACACGAAACATTTTGTCTCCGAGGAATCCACGCAGGTAACTTCCAGTAAACATGTTTAGATGTTAAAAAAACATGTTGAGAAAAAGAATGAAAATATATTTGGCCGAACTTTCGCGGAAGCATATAACATTCAAATCACCTTTACATAACTTTTACAAATAAATGAATACCACCAATTAACAGAAAATACAATAAAACATTTCGATTTTACATACCGATGGACCTAATAATGAAATGCATACTGATGAACCAATAGAATTACCAATACACAATTGAGTGATTGTAAAGTGGATTATATTGCCCAAACTCTCAATTGTATCAAGCATATCATCAACCAAGTTATTTATCTGGTTCACGAGACCAACAGTTCCTACATCCATCGTGACGCAATCTGTTAACTTGACGGTGTTGAATGAACACCGAACATTTCCCTCTGGTTGATGAATAAATCAAATATTTCAAATAACCATACACGGTAAGTACCTACATTCATCCATCTTGCCAAATACCCTAGTTTAAATTTTAATTGGAAAGAACAAAATGTCTGTCATTAACTGTATTTAGGTTCCATAAAGCGAAACTGAGGATTCTTTTCCTACGTTTGTCTCTCTGACTGTCTGCTCTCAAAAAAATTTTGAGTTAAAACTTCTCCCTTTGTTTGAGAGAAAGGAAGCGAATGGTTCCTACAGAAACATATATACAGTTCTTGGTTTTTAAATATGGCGTCTAACATTTTTTAACATGGATATATTTTAGCTCGTGGGTACAGAAAAAATTGCCGTCACGCAAAAAACGACATGAAAAATGTGACGCTTTTATATATCGTGCCAGGAAGTTAGGATTTAACAGGAGGTCGATAGGTTTTAATTTTTTATTATTTTGACTATATATACGGGATAAGTCAACAAAAAGCGACATGTAAAATGAAACGCTCTTGAATCCGCGAGCCAGGAAGTTAGAATATAATAGGAGGTAGATTGGATTTCACTCATTACCATTGTAGTACTATATTTCGCCGATAGAACTTCTTTCTAAATTTAATTTAAAATTATATCAGACTTCCTAGCGGACCAAATGGTAATTAAAATGGATTAATATTTCATAACTTTACACCTTGAGATTCATCAACTATATCAATTAGACATATGTACTGATTTTCTCCTGTTCATGAAATAACATTGAAATTTCGATGTGTGGATTCAATAACCAAAAACATATCCATGTTATAACGTTTTTCCATAGAATGGAGAAAATAAGTATTTATTTATTTATTTTTTTTTTTTGACCTGTCGTTTCATCGGGACTTCTTCAACATGATTCTTTTAAATTAGAGTACATAGTTTCTGCATTTCTTTTAAGAGCGAATTTTCAACGAGTGAAATCGATTGAAATTAATGAAGATATATATTTACTTGAAAATAAAGTTTGGGAATTTACTAATTTCGCTGATTAAACAGTTAGAAAAAAATATAATAACTTAAAATGCTCTAATTTAAAATAAGGAAATTGGAGTAACTCCAGTCAGGTTAAAATAATTATTGGACATATCATATTTAAAACTGCACCAAAAACAACTCGTCATAATTTACAATTTGTTTTCTCCCTTCAAAAACAACTCGTCATAATTTACAATTTGTTTTCTCCCTTCAGAAACAACTCGTCATAATTTACAATTTGTTTTCTCCCTTCAAAAACAACACGTCATAATTTACAATTGGTTTTCTCCCTTCAAAAACAACTCGTCATAATTTACAATTTGTTTTCTCCCTTCATAAACAACTCGTCATAGTTTACAATTTGTTTTCTCCCTTCAGAAACAACTCGTCATAATTTACAATTTGTTTTCTCCCTTCAAAAACAACTTGTCATAATTTACAATTTGTTTTCTCCCTTCAAAAATAACTCGTCATAATTTACAATTTGTTTTCTTCCTTCAAAAACAACTTGTCATAGTTTACAATTTGTTTTCTCCCTTCAAAAACAACTCGTCATAATTTACAATTTGTTTCCTCCCTTAAAAAAACAAAAAAGATAATTGGGTTATGCATACTATGTTGGGACACCCTGTATTATATGTGAGATATAAATTTATTGCAATATAAAATACATATTATAGGGATACAAATTTATGTTCCAAATATAATAAAAATATTTATGAAGTACATTACCAGGGTGTCTACTAGGTTCTCAATATGAAATTCCCGACTTTTTCCCGACTTTTCCCGACCATTTTCTTTAAAATTCCCTACCGAAAATTCAATTTTCCCATTATAACTGATAATAATTTATATTTTTTAAAAATTTTGAGTGGGGTATCAAATGAAAGCTGCTGAATACAGTGGCGTAGCTAGGACATTAGGGGGCCCCCCGCCAAAATAAAATTGACGAGAAAAAAAAAAAATTATTTGCCTTTAGAACTGAATGAACCCCCCCCCCCCCCCCCCCTGAATGAACCCGCAAAGCGGGCCCATAGTTACGCCACTGGCTGAAGAGTTGGATACAAATATATATATGCGTTTTTAAATTTTGCATTTTTTATTGGTTTTATAAGTCAAAATATACCCAAAAAATGCCCCCCTCCCAACCACTATATAATACTAATTACTTTTATAATTTTTCATTTTCATACTTAATTTATTAAAATAAAAGTAAATTGAATTGAATATTTAATAAATTTCCTGAAAAATGGGCGATAAAAATTTCCTGAAAAAATATAATTTATCTTGTCATTATTACTGATAAAAATCATTGTGACTTGTGACCCCCCGGGGAGATCAAAACTTGAAGTCGAAGAAAAAAATTGGCCCGAGAAAACTCAGACAAATTTTCTCATATATGAGTACATAATTATTTAGCCGTGTTTTCCATTTATTAGTTTTCGTATGTACATTTAATTATTATTGAACATTTCATCAATATTTATCATAAAAATAACTTATCCCGGGCGGGGAATCGAACCCGGGATCTCTCCATTCGTGTTTTAAGCAATTTTCTAAGGAACTATATTTTTCACGGGAAAACGGCTTATATCGTTAGATTCGTATTTAAATGAACTATATTTTAGAATTTTTTTTTCACGTATTTCAGAGTTTTTGGGTTAGTACCCCCAAATTAAGAGCTAAAATTCATTTCTCGATTTCACCTCGGAGTATGATTTTTCTGAACATGTATGTCAAATTTTGTAAAAATTGGCCCAATAGTTTAGGTTTGATCGTCTGCGCAGACGACAGACAGACAGACATTTATTAAAAACCACTTTTTTGGACACAGGGAACCTTAACCTTGTAAATCCATTAAAATCTCAAAATCAAATTTTCACCCCACCAAAATACTTTCTCTTTCTATAAGTAAGTAAAAAATCGTAATTACGGTATGCTTAATCATCTACAAAACCCTAAAAAGAGCTAGGACGCAAGTACTTTCCTGTGATTTTTGTTAATACTGTATTTATGATTTTAATCGTATTTATAATGCTGTAATAAATGTTTAAATCAAATACATAGAACTATCATATTATTGCGTGTATTTTTTAAATAATTTAATTAAATTTAGGTTAATTATTTATTTAATTATTTTAATTAAATTTAATTTTAATAATTTCAGGACATGTTCTGAAAAATGCTCTTATTTATCTTATCAATTAAATCTTCTACACCACAGCAGTAAATACACTAAACGAATACATCGTCGTTCTAGATTTTTTTCTTTTACTATTATTTCTTTTACTTTTACCATTCATTATTATTCTTTTACAAAAATTGTATTATTAGTCCAGTCATTTTAGGATTTCTGTTCCAAAAGAACATACTCTTTATCAGTGCTCGATTTCTAGAAATTAAGGTGCCAGACTACAACCTACCCTCTCTCAACCCCCCCCCCCCCGCTATAGGAGGGGGGTCCGGGGGTCCTCCCCCGGGAAAATTTTGGAGAATAAACGTTCAAAAACAGCATTTTAAGCAGTTTTAGACATAAACCCATGTACTAATTATTATTTTATTTGTAATTTTACAGCCCCTTTAAATCTGACGGGGGGGGGGGGGGGGGGGCTCAAGCCCGATAGCCCCCCCCCCCGTTCCTACGCCACTGCCGTCGCCGCATCACTTGTTACGTATTTTTACGAATATCTCGCTTCCTATGGATCGGAGACAAATGAAGGACATTATCAAAATGAAAGATTATTAAATTTCCCACAAAAAAGTGCTCATTCATTTTTTTTACGTACAACAAACTGTTTAGTAAAACCCTAGCTTACCATAACTTGTGTAGTGTTTGTGTTTTTACCGACTCTTATACTACTCTTTTAGTGTTACGGTGACAATCGCAATGCAGTCATCTAGAAACTTCGGAGCAATTTATTTTCCAAAACGGTTCGTTGTACGTAAAAAATTAACACAACGTTTTTGGTGTGAAATTTAGATATGATCCTCAATTAGCCTATCAGAGCCAGAGCAAGTGAGGTATTCACCAAAATACGTAACAAGTCGGTCAAAAATAAACACGAATACGCTAGTTATAGTAAGCTATTTTTTTGCTAAACCGTTTGTTGTACTGTTGTACGTAAAAAATTAATTAGCCCTATTTTGTGGGAAATTTAATAGTCTTGCTTTTTGATATTCACCTTTATTTGTCTCCGAGCCATAGGAGTAAGATATTCGTAAAAACACGTAAAAAGTGGTGCAGTGACGGATACTAAATGTTCATAGATATTCTTCGCCCTATATAATTCGTAAACCGTCCATTGTTTGTAAAATATGAATGAGACTTTTTTATGGAAAATTTTATCTTTAATTTTGATAACCACCTTGATTCTCGATTGGCGTAGGAGCAAGATATTCACAAAAAACAAAATTGATAATAAGTGCATAATTATATGCACACCTTGTTTTTTAAAATTGAAACTTTTTATACACATTTTTGTTAAAAAAAAAAAAAAAAAAAAAAAAAAAAAAAAAAAAAAAAAAAAAAAAAAAAAATAGTAATAATAATGTATTTTTATGAATTCTTATGACCGAAGTAACCCTTTTAGTAACTTGCTGGCAAGTACTTGACGGGATTTTTTAAAATAAAATTGAAGAAATCGTAGTTTATTTTTCTGTTCAAAAAAATAATAAAGCACTTACGTCAATATTTCTCTTAAACGGCAATATATAAAGTAATAAACAAAAACAAGAATGAACTTTCAAAAAATGTGTTTTTAAAGTCGGAAAGAATGATCACGAATGATCTACAGATACAGAACTGAACTTATATTTTTATTTTTATTTTATTCGAAATTAAGGGAGGGGTAGAAAAGATAAGAGCTGTAAAAGAGTCAGAGGTTAACTTGCAAAGGAAGGTATAAAGGAAAGGGAAAGAAGTAAGGGGGAGAAAGGGGTTGAGAGAGAAAGAGAAATAGGTATAGCAATGACAATTGACAGAGATGGAAGTAGATATAAGTTTAGGAACAGACTTCCCTTATCTAGTACAACTAAAGGCCAGATTAGATAAGATAACTATCTTAATATAAAAAAAAAAGGTTTCACCTCGATCATCCAAGATTTTAATAATTATTTCTACACGAATAAAACGCCAACACTTATTATATGACTTTTTTTTAAATCTTTCGTGGAAAAAAATAACATTTTTAAAAATAAACCATAAAATAATTTTAATATAATTGTTATTACAAAGGCCAGTTTTTTAATTGGACTGTTATTTTTCCCCACCAAACAACGGAATCCCCGACTTATTCCCGACTTTCCCCGACCTCCCAAAAATCCCGACTTTTTCCCGACTTCCCGACTTTTCCCGACTGGTAGACACCCTGATTACACATTATGGCAAAATTATTTGCATTAGGAAGATAAATACTTTTCTTGTAAATGTTAAATTTTAAACTAAACTAAAAAAACTAAAAAAAAATATTCTTTTGCAAGTGGGTGTGAAAACAGACAACAAACAAATGTTTTCTTTTAGAAAGAGGGTGGGGAATGGTTCCTAAACAAACTTAAAAAAAAATACAATAAAAACAACCTTTAAATATCGGAAAACAATAAATATAGGAGGGGGGGGGGGGGAAGGAAGAAAAGAAAGCACTCTTAGAAAAGCGAATTACTTGAGAGCCCAAACTACAAAGCAAATCTATAAATATTTTACTTGTAAACATTTACAGACATTTCTTTATTTTATTTTATTTTACCCTTTTGTTCGTTTTAGATATTTACAAAAAGAGGCAAGCGACCCTCCATAAATAATACTTTGATTTTAGGAAATTTGCATCGCCCCACCATAAGGAATAACCATAAATTATTTCGAAATTTTAGGACCAGCCGTTATATAGTGGTTGGGGGGGGGGGGGGGGGGAGAGAGAATGTTTTTTGGGTATATTTTGATTTATTTAACCAATAAGGAATGCAAAATTTAAAAAAGCATATATATATTTGTGTCCTACTCTTCAGCAGCTTTCATTTGATACCCAACTCAAAATTTTCAAAAAATAAAATTTTGGGCACACTTCACTTTTTCGCGCCCAAAATTGGCAATTTTTGAGAATTTAGAATAAACTCCCGGAATTTTCATCGCGCCAAAATAAAGTATTAGCATGAATTATTTCGAAATTTTAGGACCAGCCAAAGTATAGTGGCTGGCAAAATTTAAAAATGTGTATATATATATATATATATATATGCGTCCTACTCTTCAGCAGCTTTCATTTGATACCCCAGTCGAAAATTAAAAAAAATATAAATATTTGAGTTTACAACATTTTTGCGAATTGCGCAAGCGCATATTTAATTTTGAACTTCTGTATATTTTTCCTGTGGTTGGGTCAAAAAGTTGTGCCAGAATTTTAAATTTCAGCTCATTAGCTTAAACGGTTCGGGCGCTATGAACCAAAGAGCGACTGACAGACAGAGACATCACCCTATGCATAAGGGTTTCAAGTAGTATCTACGAAACCCTAAAAAGATAAAATAAAACCACAAGTTATTGCAAATGCTGTGTTTTACAATATAGATAACTACTTTTGCTCTCCGATAATAAATGAATGTACATATTTTTAAATAAATATTATGGAAAATATATATTTATACGTATTTGTACGCTTATAATATTCAGCTACATGTAATGCAACTGCTTTGTAATGTAAAGAGCTATGCTTTAGATAAGATGAGCTTTGCGTTGCACCAGTATTTCAAATTTCAGCTCTTTAGCTTAAACGCTTCGGGCCCTATGAACCAAAGAGCGACGGACAGACGGACACATCACCCTCGGCATAAGGGTTTTGAGAAGAATCTACAAAACCCTAAAAAAGGGTTTCGAACCCTATGGTATCATTTGTTCTAATTAAAGAACACACATTTTTTTCAATAAAATTAACATACAAATATATATATATATATATATATATATATATATATATATATATATATATATATATATATATATATTCATTCATATAAAGAGCAAATAGAGTGGTTTATCAGAAATTCTATTTTCTATAATGAGATTTTGAATGATTTACTGTTGTTAGGACCCTCTGAGTTCAAAGTAATAGATTTTAAACGGATCGACGCATGAATAGGTGAAAAAGACTAATATTTTATGAATTGATATATATCTAGGGTTCAGACCTGCTTAAATAAAAACGAATTTATGTAATAATTTTAGTTTCGAAAAATTAAGTATATCTTGGAAATTTACAAAAATAGTTATTTATGCACCTAGGGAGTAAAGTAAGCCATTATTCCCTGAGCGAAAAAGTTGGTTCTTGAGGCGAAGCCGAAGGAACCATGGTCCCTAAATCCCGAGGCGAAGCCGAGGGAATTAGACTCTTTATAACAGCACTTTACTCACGAGGTACATACACTATTTTATCTCCAGTAGGAAGAAAATACACATTTTCGTCCATTCCACACTTTTTATTTATTATTTTAATAAATAACAGTAATTATTAGCACTTTTAATAGCAGATATAAGAGATTCAATATTAAAAACAAATAAGAATTGGAATTAAACTCAAATAGAAGGTTATTTAGATGCAGGTTATAAACAATGAATCTACGATAAACATGGTCAAAAAAGCGCAGTGCCGCCAACCTGATTTCAACAACTTCATTACATTTGCCATTCATTTTCTACTGTTTATAAAATAATTAAGTTGCAATCTTTACTTTTTTGCCCTACTTTACTTTTTCGCCCTACTTTTACTTTTTCTACCTACTTTTTGAGTTCAGGGATGAAAAGATCCGTTTTAGTCCCTCTAAACTAATTCAAAATCATAACTTTTTGTCCCTACTGGAGATAAGGTTATTTTTTTATCTAGTAAAGTGCTTTTATTCTAGGAGATACGGCAAAATATTATTAAAATACCGGTGTAGAAATCCCACACATGACTTCCATGAAATTTTGTGGTGTCAATATGTGAGCAAGAGAGAACTCAGTATAAACTACATCGTACAAACAGCTAATATAGGTACATAGATACTGACCAAAATTTCATTACGATACTTTTATGTTTAATTTTTTATTGCATAACTCGATATTTGGTAATCATACTAATATTCATTCAAAATTAGTCTACAAGCTGCGTATTTTAACGCAAGAATTATTTGGATACGATCAACTGGACCGACACAATTGCCCAAAGATTTTTTTTTTATAGAAAACACTAAAATGCTAATTCCTCCCAAACCGCTTGTCCGATTGTGCTCAAAAGTATAAGTACAATCTACCATGTAGGACACATATATACCCCAAAGAAAATTGAAATCATATAAAGCCTACTGAAGTTTCGTGCTTAAGTGACTGTAGCTCCGAAACGTCGAGAGCTAAGATGTTCGGGTTTGCGCCATCAGTTTTATAATAAACAAGCATTCGCCCCGCGCTTTGCGCGGGGATCATGCTTGCAATCAGTGGATGTATTATTACTATTTTATACATATTACTATCATATTAGATAATTGAGTAGGCTATTTCATTAAATATAATACTACAAAGTACTAATGAGATTCACACCTAATCTAATTTTAAGGGGAACTGCTTATACGCATAATTTCCACACCTCTATTTCCATCTTCAAATTTAAAAGTTATTCTTGGAATTTTTATTATTTCCCCCGAAGATGGTGTTCTAACTTAAATAAAATATTTAGATATCTTAACTATTATTAGTTTCGTTCTACTAACTAATGAAGTTTAGTGAAATTATTTTCTTTCATTTACATGACAACTGCACCCTCTTTCAAAGTTAACCTATGATCTGGTACACCAACTGGCTTACAGAATTCAATATTGACACATCTATATAAGACCCCCCAGGACCAATTTCACTATCCGAATTGTATCATACTCTTTGTGGTCCATTTAACTATTCTAATATTTTTTTTTTTTTTTTTCATTTACATTTTCAATATCACTCATTGGCTGCTTGCTCAGTAATAAAAAGAACTTCAGGAGTAATTCGAAGTTTCAGCTGAGATTTTGCAATAGTTACTCATGTTTAAAAAATAAAAAAAAAAAAAACTATTTAATGTTTGGTACTTTTTTATTGTGCACATCACAAATTTGTGTCATTTAGTGTATAGTGTAAATATTTGTGATGTAGACAGAAGTAGCAAAAATTAAATAGTTTTTAATTTTTTGAACTTCATGAGGATTAAATAAACTAAAATATGTCAATTATAATATATTTACTTCTGTGTACAATCAAACATATTTACAGAAATATTTACACTATAAAGCAATATGCAAATAATAATCTATATTTCCAAAATTTTACAAAGATCTCACATAAGCACGCTGTAAGTCACTTACAACATGGAACAAACTTAAATATATACCTCTAATTAATTAATTACTGATAATTAATGTTTACTTCTAAAGGTAAAGAAAAGCTCATCAAATTAAAGCTCAGAAACAGTACAATACAATTATATCATTTAAATAAATGTTAGATGATACTGCAGAAGGTTACAATCTAAAATAACCTTCCATGTATGATTTTCGTATATAAATAAAATATTTAAATTTTTTTCAAAAATTCTTCCACATTATTTTTTCTGATGTCAAATAAAGGGTAAATACCAATTCTTATTGAAATCGTAAATTTTGGGGAGAAACTAAATTTCAAAGGTATCAAATTTTGGCTGAAAAATATGTCGGGAGATTTCGGTGAAAATGTGTCGGGAGATTTTGGTGAACAACACCCAACATAATTTATATCGTTGGAAAGAGCCGTCGAGACTGCGTTAATAGGACAAATACAACTCGAGATGCGCGCGTTTGAAAACCGGTGATATTTCCTTTTTTGCCCGTTTTCTTTAAATTTCTCCGTGAATGAAATGAAATAGATATAATAATATTAGAATAGTTAAATGGACCACAAAGTATATGATACAATTCGGATAGTGAAATCGATCCTGGGAGTCTTATATAGATGTGTCAATATTGAATTCTGTAAGCCAGTCGGTGTACCATATGATAGGTTAACTTTGAAGATTGTGCAGAATGAAAAAAAAATTAATTTCACTAAACAATTCATTATTAATTACTTAGTAGAACGGAACTAATAATAGTTAAGATATCTAAATATATGATTTAAGTTAGAAAACCATCTTCGGGGGAAACAATAATAATTCCAAGAATAACTTTTAGATTTGAAGTTGGAAATAGAGGTGTGAAAATTATGCGTATAGGCAGTTCCCCTTGAAATTAGCTAACTCGATGACAATAAATAAATCCGGGAGTCAAAAATTGTCTTTTGTTGGTGTGGATCTCATTAGTACTTTGTAGTATTTTATATTTAATGAAATAGCCTACTCAATTATCTAATATGATAGTAATATGTATAAAATAGTAATAATACATCCACTGATTGCAAGCATGAACCCCGCGCGACTGCTTGTCTATATATAAGCTTTTAAAAATAATTATTTGTTAAAAATTTAATATGAAGTTATTTCTGAAATTTTAAATATATTTGTTCTTTATAAATACTAATTTTTCTCATCAAAAAGGACAAATTAATTGAATCATAAATACCCGATTAAAACTGCATAAGTGAAAGGTTTAAGCAACCGATAGGAAATTAAATCGGGTAATATTTGCACACGACATGAGAGCTCAAAGTCAAAAATTTAACAACAAAAAATTGATCAAATTTACTCTATTAAGGTAGAACCGATTTTCGTAACCTTGGTGTTCATGCTAGGTCGGTGACTATAAGACAATACTATATCAAAATACTATCCAATATATTAACATATTGGATTAAAATATAGGACATGTCATGAAAAAGATTACATTACTTATATTTGATTAGTTTTATTACAGAGACAATGGCTCTGCTGGGCATGAGAGATAACAATAGCTAGAACCTAAATCAACTTATTTTATTTATTAGTACTCGAAATTATTTTAAAAATAAGTAGTTAATGTTGAGGTGAAATAATAATTTTATAATACATATATTAAGCTATATCACATAAAAAAGAAAACAATGTAAATAATTTTCCACATTGCAGGACTTATTTTTAATCTAAAACATACAACTAAACTATAACTTATCTAAATAAACTAATATATTTATTTAAATAAACTAATATATTTATTTAAATAAAGTAAAACATTCATTTAAATAAACGAAAATATTCATTTAAATAAAGTAAAACATTCGTTTAAATAAAGTAAAAGATTCTTTTAAATAAACTAAAACATTAACTTAATAGAATTTAACAAACTATTAAAAACAATTCTAGTAACAATAGTATGGTAATAAAAACAATTAAATAAATAAGAATAAAATTATACCTTAATAAATGTCGGTAGTATAACAAAAGATGTGGGGAGTAGAAGTCCACACCACGGCTGGACACGTAAGACTGGTCAGGGAGACTGACGGAGAAAGAGAGGGGGCATTTGTTTACAAAGTGTGTTTTCGCGGAAACTAATGTATTTATTATCTTTTACCTAGTGAACAACATATTTTATTATTTAATATTTGTTTATATTTATTTATTCTTGTTTTTAACTATAACATAATAATAAACAGCTTATAAAAAGCTTATAAAAGTATTATTTATTAAAAAAACGTAAACATGACGTTATTTACGGAATTTTAAATCCGTTTTTTCTTTATAAATACTCATTTTTCTCGGCAAAAAATACAAATAATTTGAATAATAAATACTCGTTTTAAAGAGCATTAGTGTGGGGTTTAAATACTCCAATCGAAAATTAAATTGGCCATTAATCGTCAACGCTATGAGAGCTCAAAGTACAAAATTTAACGAAAAATTATAAAATTTTCTTGATTTAAGGTAGAACCGTTGGTCGTAGGACAAAAAGTCATAGGACCAAAATTGTAGATCTTTTAAAATCAGTTACCGTTGGTGGTATCCGCTTTTCGATACGACTAACCGTTTAGCCGCTATAGCCCTTCGAAGAAACCCTTCAATTCCCGTCCCCCGTTTTTATTTTTTTAAGGGGGGTAAAATTAATTTTTTTCGACTTTTCAGATTTTTCTAGTCGGTTTGGGCCGATTTGGGACCAAACGCAAAAAACCGCGAGTCTCTAGGTGGTCTGGAAGTGCCCAAACATTTTGATAACCCGATCAGCTGATTAGCCACTTTATATATACATATAAAAATAATATAATAATAATGCCGCAAACCTCGGCATGTCTTGAAGTGATGTCTTGAATCGATGTTATAAAGGTTTTAAGTTCCGAACGAACATACGTACGCACAGACATATATACGTATATGAAACGGATTTAATGATATCCCCTGGTTCGTAAGACCCCTCCTTCACAGAGATCTCGGAATCACGTTTTGGAGGGTATCACCATACTTCCATTTTCATGGAAGTAAAGAAAAAGTTGTTCAGAAAGAAAAACTGAGTAACAATACAACATTTTCAAATCCTCAGCCTACTTTGATATTTTGTATTTTTCCATTCCATATTTTGTCGCGTGTGCTTTAAAAAATAGTTAAAACTAATATAATTTAATATTGTACCGTTTTCTCTGTCATATTAATGATTCCAAATTTCGAAAATACCACTGTGAATATTATGTTAGCATGAAAATGAAATTTAATCGTGACATGTTTGTGTTTTCTTATTTTTATTATTCCTAGTTCTTATAATTATTATCTAAATGTCCTAATAGACGAATAAAAGTAAACTAAAACTTTTTTGCACTTGCATAATTTATCAATTTTGTGTGAAATTTTCCTAACGAAATTTTTCAATATCTTTAACAATTCAAAAAATGGTAAATAATGCAATATATCAAAATAGGCGGAGGGTTTTAAAATATTGTTTTCTTACTTAGTTTTTCTTTCTAAATAACTTTATTAATAACATTTTGTCTTATCTCTTAGAGAAAAAGCACTTTACTAAAGAAAGAAAAATATATTTTTTTGTAAATTTCCACGATATATTTGATTTTTCGAAACTAAACTTATGATATAAATTAGTTTCTATTCAAGCAGGGCTGAACCCCAGAAGATGAAATTTTAATTTAAAAAATATTAGTTTTCTTTTCACCTAATCATGTGTCGGTCAGGGGACACATTGTATTTATGTGTGTGTGTGTATGTTGAAGTCAAAAATTGGTCCATTAGAATCTATAAATGAAATATTTTTATTGCGTTTGTCCCCGTTTTGTACACCATTATCTTTTCTAAACGAATTGAAAGTTTTCAATGACTTGATGAATAAACCATTGTTCTGTATTATACAGTGAATCTGTGCTTTATTTTCAAAGGTAAATAAAGAAGAAACTATTCAAGATAAATGTTGTCATCTTTCGCAAGTAGAATCATAACATGGGAAGTTTGAAATTAATTAGTTTTAAAAATAATGTATTGCAAGTAATGGCTGTCATCAAAAGTTGATGCAGTGATTTAACCAATTTGTAAAGTTTCCATCAACTCTCTCCAGCATAACAAACAATAAGCGGACTAACTCGTTATCAACATTGTTCTTCAAGTCTTCAAGGGTTGTCGGACAGTTGTTGTAAATAACAATCATGGGAGTCTGTAAGAACAATGTTGACAGCGAGTTAGTCAGTAGAATTGACGGAAACTTTAGAAATCAGTTAAATCACATCGTCATCAATAGGCGACTTTTAGAATATGATTTTTAAAACTACTTAATTTAAATCATCCTGTGTTACATTGTAACACTTGCCAAAAAAACCATTTATAAAACAATTTTAATTTAAATCAAATTATAATAATCATTAACTACGGGAGATGTACAGAGAAAAATAGTATCAATTTTTTGTACTAATTGAGTACTTAATAATTATAAGCGTTAATTCTCGGTCTAGTTCTATTGCAGTGAATATTGGCTTGCTAGAATTGTAGAAAAGATTGAAAGCTTGGATTCGGGACTTGGTATCGGTAACGACAGAGAAAGATCATTCTCCAGTATAGCTCAGTTGGTAAGAGCGCCTGTAACGGATATATAGGAGGCCCGTGGTTCAAGTCCCGGAGCTGGGGTCTTTTTTTCTCTGTATGTCTCCCGTAGTTAATGATAATTATAATTTGATTTAAATTAAAATGTAATCTTTCCGTAGTAAGAATACTACCTAAAACTTAAAAACCTTTTATTTTAAATAGTTTTATTTAATTCACCTTTGAACAGAGCGGTTTCATTGCCCCACGTTTCAGTAAATAAATATGTAGCCATTTTTGAAAAAAAATAAAAAATAAATAAAATAAAAAAATACAAAATACAGAATATAGGACAAAAATTTAATCTAAAATTGACAAAACAATTTTACATATTCTTCATCAAGTAAAACCGTTCTTCCAATCCAGTGAATGGCTTAAAACCAATAACTAAATAATAATTCAAATAATAGCTAGGACATAATAGTCTAAAAAAAAAAATATAAAAATTGAAATCAAATAAATTCCAAATAATTCATAATAATAATGAAATAGATAAAGTTAGAATATTCAAATAATAGAAAATTATAACAATAAATTATAAAATAAATTTTAATAAAAACGTTTCCCTAAATTCTGGTGAGTAGGCAATTAGAGTACATTAGTAATGTAATGCAAGATTAGTTTAAGCATATTATTTATTATAAAAAATAATAATTTATAATATCTACTAAAATAGGTATAAATATTTATAAAATATTGTCTGTCTGTCGTAGTTGCACACCCTTGTAGCCTTAAGTACTGGTTCGAGTTTAGGGAACTTTGGCATATCCTGAGGCAAAATCGAGAAATGTATGTTAGCTCTAAATATGGGTGTACTATTCTCAAAAATCTCTGAAAAAACTTCAAATAACTATAAAACGGTTCTGACGATTTTAATTAAAAATTCTAATATGTATTTAATTTAGTTTAAATACACATCTAATCATATAAGTCGTTTTCCAAGAAAAATCTAGGACCAAAGAAAATAGCAATAAACGCAAAGTGTGAGAGGCTGGGTTCGATTCCCCGCCGGGGAAGAGTTATTTTTATGGTACATTTTGATAAAATAATGATTTAATGTAACCACGAAATTTATGGAAGAACCAATTAATGGAAAGCACTGGACCAAGTAATGTATTGTGACAGTTGTATACGATCAAATTTGTTATTAATATAAAGATGTATGAGTTTTAAAAATATTTGAAAATGTATGATATCTCATAATAATGTTAATTTAAGTAGAAAATAAGGTAAAACGATTAAATGCAGTAAATTAAACATGTATATTAATGAAATGTCTTGCTTTGTATGTGTTTAGATATAAATACATTTGAATAATTTAAATTAAAATACTATATATTAAGCCCCAGGAAGACAAAATATTAGGGTTAGTTGTTATATGTTCTTTATATTAAAAATTATTTATGATATTAATCACAGTTGAAGTAAATAAAATAGACTGCCAATTAGCGTGGCACATAGCTTTCTCGCATTCTATCACGTACTATATTAATTTTATGTTCTTTATACATACCATTATTGTCTAATTTATTAAATTGTTTCCCCCCACAAGGTGGGACTACTTTGAATTTTTATCGTTCCGAAACCCTTCCAAGTAGAGTTACAAGCCACCAAAGTTAAGTTATGATTTTATTCCTGGCGATGGGATGAATTTTTATTATTCTGTCTCTATTCTTCTTTAACACTATATTTTTTCTTCCGAGCATACTGAAGGTAGCTGAAGCTATGTGATCGTTCTGAAGAACGAAAATATTTTATGTCTCCGATTTCAAAAATTCCAAGACAGAAATCCGTTTCAGACATCAGGGAACATTTTTGGTTCCGTGACTGTCTGTTGCTCTATTTTTTGCGAACCAACATATCTTGAAAACTACATGTCCGATTATAATGAAATTTGGATGGTCATGATTAGCCTATTGTTGGTCCTATATAAGTTTCAACCTTCTGCACCTAATTATTTCTCTTCCACATGCGCACAAACATACATTTATTTACACCTATAGCTTCAAAAGTACTTATCTGATCTGATTTGTATGAAACTTTTACAGTTTATCTAGAGTAACTCGCAGATAGCCCCAGATTAATTTGAATCGGCTGCGCTCTTTAACTATACTTTTGCTAAATTGATACTTTAATTCATGTACAACTTTTAACTCATCAAAAACACAATTTGGACAGATTAAAAACAAGGGGGGAAACAATTAAACAAAATAGACAATAATAGTTTGTAAAAGCATGAAATCAATAAAGTACGTTATATAGATAGGATGCGAGGAAGCTATATGCCACACTAATTGGCAGTCTATTTTTATGAATTCACTAGAATGGACTTCCATTCATTTCAATTAAATGCAAAATTGCGAGCTTTAATTTTATTAAAAAGAATAAATCTTGAGTGAGCTAAAAGAGAAATATTATAAAAGAAAAAGTGGTAGGGAAAAGTTCAAGTAAGTTGTCGGAGAAATTGAAGAAAAAAAAATAAAAAATAATAATTTCCCTAGAGAAAGATTTTTTGATGTGGAGGAAACGAGCAGGCAAAAGATACAGATAGTTAGTTTTATATTAAGGGAACTAGAGTGAAGAATATAACGTTATACCAGGCTGAAAAAGACGAAAAAATAGGACTTGCAAGAGAAATTTCACTTGGCACAAGAATGTGTTGCTTTAACCCTGAAGTCAGCGTCACATAGTTGCCAGGGAATGGAAAGAAATTGTATTTTTAAAGGCAGCGTTACATCACTTTGGGCCAAGAAAAAGAACATAATTTACAGAATAGAAAGGAAGGTTTTTATAAGAAAGGAGATGTTCCCGGGCTACAGGATACAAGCTACAGGAAAGCCGGAGTTATAAACCTAAAACTTATCAGCCCAACTTAAGTGTACTTATCAATCTCTTTAGACTTCAATGCTATCTCAAATAACTTCCACTTATTTCCTCCAATTTTCTTACTTACAGGAATTTTCTCTTTTTTTTTGGAAATAGTGGTAGCTAAGTATAGAAAGAAGAGAGTTATGGACACAGAAGAGTATGTTTGAATTATATTTTAACGGGAGTCCAAAAATGTTATATTAATATAAAATTGATGAGCCCCTTGAGGCACAAGTAAGGTACAACCTGATATGCTAATTAACAATTTAAAATAATGAATTATTCCTTTGAATAATATATTGTCATAATTTCAGTAGAGGAGCAAAATTACAGTATGATTCATCCATGATTGAATCGACTATGTATTAACCATCACAACATATGCACTTTTGATTTAACAATATAATACGAATTAACAAAGCTTTTATCACACTATAAACTTGTTTTGATGTTAAACATGTTTTAATTCTGGATCATCATTTAAGTTATTTATTCAATAACTCATTTATAACTTGACTGAGACAGGGTGAAAACTAAATCAACTTCATAACCTGTAAAGTTAATCAAGGGCCAAGAAACGGGGTTTATATATGTGGTCCATTGCAAAAAAAAAGCGATAAAAAACTATAGGAAAGACACGTCTAACATTCAAGAATGAAATGAAACAACACGAGGGAGATGTTAAGAATAAAAATAATAAAACTGCTTTAGCCCCTCATGTTGTTTCATTCCATTCGTGAATTCTTGCTTCCGAGCTTACCGAAGGTAACGGAAGCTGTGTTATCGATCTGAAGAACGAAAAAATTTTAAGGCTCCGATTTAAAAAATTCCAAGACAGAAATCCGTTTCAGACATCAGGAAACATTTTTGGTTCCGTGTCTGTCTGTCGGTCTGTCGATCTGTCGGTCGGTCTGTCAGTCTGTCGTTCAATTTTTTCGAACCAACATATCTTAAAAACTACACGTTCAATTTTAATGAAATTTGAGTGGTAGGCCATAATTAGCCCATTGTTGGTCCCATATAAGTTTCAACCTTCTGCGCATATTTGTTTCTCTTCCACATGCGCTCAAACTAACATTTATTTACACCTATAGCTTTAAAAGTACTTATCTGATTTGAATGAAACTTTTATAGTGTGTCGAAAGTAACCCGCAGAAAGCCCCAGATTAATTTGAACCATCTGCGCTCTTTAACTTTTGCGAAATTGATACTTTAATTCGTGTAAAAATGAAAACAATTTTGACAGATTAAAAAAGAACGGGGGAAACAATTAGACAATAATGGCTTGTAAAAGCATGAAATCAATAAATCAATAATGTACGTGGATAGGATGCAAGGAAGCTATGTGCCACACCAAGTGGCAGTCTATTTTTATTTACGCCTTTATGTATTCTTTTAAAAACGGGTATATTGTAAAAATAATAAATTGTGTTATTTTTCTGTAAAATAATTATTCTAATTGGGAACTATGATTATTATTATTATTATTGTTAATTGCCATTTTGTTTTCTTTTCTGGTTAAAAAAAACCTAAAATTAAAAAAATAATTGTAAATCTGGTTTAATTACATATTATTTTTTTTTTTAAATTAGTTATGATTAAAATTATTGAAATTACTTAATATAATTAAATATATTTAATTTATTTCACAAATAGGTCATTGACATTTCTATTAAACAATTTTACATAATAGTAATTATAATTTTAATTTTGTTAATTAATTTTTTAATGGAGAAGTGTTTGATGTAGTAAAAGGTTTATGTATTTCTAATTTTGTATATTTATTTACAAGTTTGAAAATGTCCCAAAAAAAGAGAGACGAAATATAACAATATTTTATAATACAAACCTAAATGAATTAGTTCATTATTTTAATTTTTAAACAAAACCCCTATTGGCACAAAAAGAAGAAATTATATATTAAGTGAAGTTAATGTCCATCGAGTTAGCATGTGTGTTTGCACTAAGAGAGTAACTTTAAGTCGAAGGAAATGTAAAAGATTCAATTTATTTTTGTTTTTCATAAAAACGAGAACCCTTTAATCTAAGTTATCTCACTCAAACCCTTAGTTCAATGATAAGGATGGTTTCTAACAATGTTTACCACTTGTTTTCTCACTGTCAACAACCTTAGTTAACATATAAACTGATGGATTTATATCACAGGTGTGACAAGAGTTGAGATTATCGTCTGTTCTAAGCAGTTTTTGCGTATACACACAAACACTGCCAAGATTTCTTTAAAGATACGTGTCTCACCCTATATTAAAGCTTCTTCAGAATTAATATGCCATAGACCTTCATATATTCCTACTCTGAAGTTAATTATACTTTCAGCTGAGCGGAAAACAATCAGCAAAAGTTTATTAAGACAGTCATTCAGTGTTCACTGTACATACGACATAGAATTAAATAAATTTAATTAAAACAATCACAGGGAAGTACATTCGTCCAAGTACTTTTTAGGGGTTCGTAGATGATTAAGCATACCTATTATATAATTATGATCTTTTTTTTTAAATTGTCCATGGTTCGATCCCCCGGGGGGTGACATTGTTTTTTATCGGTAATAACGACAAGGTAAATTAAATTTCTTCAGGAAATTTGCATCACTCCACCATCAGGTTTTAGCATGAATTATTTCAAAAAGTTTAGGACCAACCGTTATATAGTAGTTGGGGGGGGAGAGACATTTATTTGGGGTACATTTAACTCATAAAACCAATAAAGAATGCAAAATTTAAAAATAGTATAAATATATTTGTAACCTACTCTTCAGCAGCTTTCATTTGATACCCCTCACAATTTAAAAATAAAAAAAAAAATGAGTTTACCACATTTTTGCAAATTGCGCATGCGCAGATTTAATTTTTAACTTCTGTATATTTTTACTAAGGTTGGGTCAAAAAGTTGTGCCAGAATTTTAAATTTCAGCTCATTAGCTTAAACGGTTCGGGCGCTATGAACCAAAAGAGCGACGGACAGACGGACACATCACCCTCGGCATAAGGGTTTCAAGAAGTATCTACGAAACCCTAAAAAGATCATATAAAACCACAAGTTATTGCAAATGCTGTGTTTTACAATATAGATAACTACTTTTTCTCTCCGATAATAAATGAATGTACATATTTTTAAATAAATTTTAGGGAAAATATATATTTATACGTATTTCTACGCTTATAATATTCAGCTACATGTAATGCAACTGCTTTGTAATGTAAAGAGCTATGCTTTAGATAAGATGAGCTTTTGATAGGTTATCAAGAATCAATTTCCTACCTTGTCCTAAAGGCATTTCTGTTTTCAAGGAAAATTGTTCTATGTTATACAAGGTTGAAGTTAAATTTCCATGCCTTGCCAATGCATTCATCAAAATTATATTATCTGTATACGGAATAAATAACCCAAGAACAAACGGTATACTCAGCAGACGTGGCAGAATGAGCGTGCACTTAAAGAAACAAGTAAGACGCGCTTCACGTAAGTACATGAGGCGATAATCGCCGGTTTCTGTACGATTAAGTTAAAATTATTAAGTGTGAAATTTTAATAGTTGTATTTTCTTTTTCTACACTTCAAGACCTTTAAATTGATGTATAACATGTCATGGTAATTAAAAACTTTCTTTTTAGATTCCCACCATATTGGCCGCCATCTTCAAAATATTAAGTGTGACATTTTAATAGATGCATATTCATTTTCTAAAAAAAAACTGAAAAAATGTTAATTAAATAAAGAAGTTTTTCCATTGCCTGGACAATTCAAAAACTAACTACTTTAAGCACTATGGGCCATCAAATTTTTTTATTTATTTTCGATTTTTTAAAAAAAGACTTTTAGAGCTAAATTTGAACTAGAAGGAATGCAAATAAATGTAAATTGATAATAACATTCCTTTGAGGAAATGTTCTTAGGTTTCCAACGATACCTAAAATAATGAGCTACCCCTCTTTGTTCTTGAGACATACTTGTTTAAGTGTAAAAAAATAAGCTTAGCCCAAAATTTAAAAAATGGCTCTAGTCAGAAAACGAAGCCCAAAAGGACATTGGTTAATATAACATTTTTTACTACTTTTAGGGTCCCCTATATGCCCCTTCTTTTTGGCAGACTTAAGTTGGGACACCCTGTATATTATGTATATATAGAAATAATTTTATTTATTTTTTAATTTTTAGGTAGAGGAGGCATCGGTTAGAAGAGGGAACTGAGAGAAGGGTAATGCAGGAGTTATCCCCATGCTCCAGGAAAGTATATTAATAAGATGCTCCAGGAAAGTATATTAATAAGAATACTGATAGTATTAAAATAAAGCAAATACAACTTACAATCTCTCCGCTGTAATTTTAACTTGTCCAGTTGATATCCTGTGAATATGATTATTCTCCAGATCTCTGAGAACAGAAATAAATAAACAAGCAATTATTATGCAGCAAAACATTCAACCAGATTCATTTTATTGTAATTTGTGATTGTAAATATTTAAACACCACCTTAAATAACTGAAACCAAACCATTATTTCCCCTACTAATTTACAATTTTTATGTTTTAGGTAGTACTAATTTATTCCAGAAGATCTACAACATTTTTTACATGTTGCATTCATTATTTTCCATACTAATTTATTCCAGAAGATATAAAACCATTTTTTACATGTTGCATTCATTATTTTCCATACTAATTTATTCCAGAAGATATAAAACCATTTTTACATGTTGCATTCATTATTTTCCATACTAATTTATTCCAGAAGATCTACAACATTTTTTACATGTTGCATTCATTATTTTCCATACTAATTTATTCCAGAAGATATAAAACCATTTTTTACATGTTGCATTCATTATTTTCCATACTAATTTATTCCAGAAGATATAAAACCATTTTTTACATGTTGCATTCATTATTTATGCATACTAATTTATTCTAGAAGATCAACAACCTTTCTTTACATGATGCATTGAATTAAAGTCATTCATGAGGAACCTCGGATAAACCTAAATACACTCCTTAATGATATCTGAAGTCCTACACCTTAAAAAATTTCAAACGTGCACTACTTAAGTTGTATATTGCACTACTTATAGTGAAATAGTTTATTCATGGAAAACCTAAAGCAGATTATATCTGCTTTAGTGATGTGACTACATTGTGACCAGGTCCAGGTCTGCTTTTTATTTAGTTCATAACCTCACTTCACTCCTACTTTCATAAGCAGCTCATTTACTTTTATTTTTATTGCTTATCACTTGGCCGGTTTTTGAATGAGGCATAAAACAGAATTTCCCGCAATGTATATATCACTACTTTGAGAGGCTACATTTTTGGGAGGGGGTCCAGAACTTTTTTCTTTTCATTTGAGTTCTCTCCTTCATATTATCTACGTAACGCCTTTTTGACTACACCTACACATGATACTGATATTTTATACTTCATTCATAAACTGGCCAAGTGTTCAGCAATAAATAATTTCAAGATAAAAATAACTTTTTATATACTACGTTTATAAATTTTCTGTTGAATCGTATGTAATGTTGATAATATAATTGTTATTGTTATATAATATATAATGTTAGTGAAAAAAAATAGTTATACCGAATTTATTTACTTCACAGAAATGACAACCATCCAGAGAGCTGATCTTAAACCTATAAAAGGATAAATCTTTGTACAACGGATCTCCCCAACACCAAATCTAAAGCATGCCATCGATATATTTGAAATAATATAATCGATAAATAATATAATCGATAAATAATATAATCGATATTTCCTGTTTTGCTGTCATTCAATGTTTATCTATCACAAATTTAAGACCCGTGAAATGAAGATTGCGTAAATATTGGATATGGCAAAACAAATAAAATAACTTGCGGATTTTTTCCAAACTAACTTTCCGCACAGCAAAATTTGCTGAAAACTAATTAAATTCTGCTGAAAGATGGCTAAAAGTATTAAAATAATGCATTGTCATCGTGTTCTGAGCTATGCTAAAAGTTTCAAATGTCTAGCAATTCGGGAAGTTAGTTAGAAATCGATTGCCAGATTTGTACCGGACAAACAAAGAAAAAAAAATTAAAGAATGCAAGCTAATAAATACGTAGTAAAATAAAATAGCAGTCATTGTTTATTGTTTATTGTATAAAATGAGTTACTACACCTACACATGATACTATATTTATACTTCATTCAGAAACTGGCCAAGTGTTAAGCAATGAAAATAAAATAGCAGTCATTGTTTATTGTTTATTGTATAAAATGAGTTACTACACCTACACATGATACTATATTTATACTTCATTCAGAAACTGGCCAAGTGTTAAGCAATGAAAATAAAATAGCAGTCATGGTCATGAAAGTAGTAGTGAAGAGAGGTAATTGACTAAAGAAAGATCAAACTTGGCCACAATGTAGATATAACTACTTTGATAGGCTGACTTTTCTATAGAGGGGGTCTAGAACTTAGCCCCTTTTCAAGGTAAGGTTTTTGTTGGGGATATTATTCCTTTTTGCTGGCTTCAGCATAGTGGGCGTCGACTTGGTTTTTTTACGAGGCACTGAAGAGAGCAAGGCCACTGAATTTTCCCCGTATATGCCTTAACCCGACGAAGAATTACAAAGGTGTAAAGTATTTTCAACCGTCAGCCCACTTTTAATATTGTATAAACATAAATTTGGTCACAGTGGAAATAGAAACAGAGCAAAACAACCATAATTTCCCATTATATGACGACGTGTCACATAATAGGACGCGAGGAAGCTATGTACCACACTAATTTACAGATTTTGTTTTCAATATTCCTTAGATTTATGAATGTAGTCACCCTTGCCCTATAATTTTCATCCTTATTCTTTCTACATATTTACTCTATCCTAGTACAAACCCTTAAATCCAGATATCTACCCTAGTCTCTTCAAACTTTAAGTTCCACTATTTTACCACAGACTTTAAGAATATCCTTCACAGCTATTAAAAGAATATTTGTTAAAGACACGAAGCGTTTTATAGTGGCTCATTGAAGAAACGTGGTAAAAAGAACGTGACTCTCTTAACCAGACTAATTGACTTACAGAAAGTTAACAGTTTGCTTAGCAGTAGTTGCTTAAACTCTTCTAAAAGAAGAAATGGAAAAGCAAAGTTTCGTCATCTAAAGCTAATTCAAACTTAGTAAGAGAGATATCATTCTCCTCACGGTACGACCCAAAACTTTCAACTAGAAACTCTCAACCCAACATTTCTGTTCAACATTTTCAAATAATAAAGGAAGAATAAAACAATAATTCTTTGGAGAACTATTAGGCAATTTTAAATTGGCTACTGAATACGTGCCAGCAAATCAAAATTGGTGGCTGCAATATTGGATAAATGAAGTGAACGTTTTTGGTTCAATTGGTACTTCTATAATGAATAAAGTTTATTATAAAAAAAAGTGTGGTGTTGCGGGATACCCGTTAGGAACGAAGTTCCTCACGCTTTTCATTAAAAATAAATTATAAAATCACTCTGCTACATTATACGATACTAACCTATACATGGCGGAGTTAGAAAAGAGAGAAAAATCCAAGGCCCCTCCACACTCTCGCTCGAGTATCCTCGCCGATTATACTCGGCGAGGATACCCGAGGCGAAGTACTCGCATCCACACTCTCGCCCTTCGTGGCGAGCACCTCATTGCCATGACTCAATATTCCTCGCGTCCTCTTTGACTAGGGACAAAAAACCGCCTCTGAAGCGAAGACGGGCGAGGCAAGGAAAGGACCCCCGAGGAACCACGAGCAACCTCTCCACATTCTCGTTCCTCGCCCGACTTCGGGAAACTTCGCGAGAGTCTGGAGGGGCCTTAAAAGTAACTAACTATTTGTATACTTAGCGGAGTTAAGTACAAGTCTATTTAAGTACGGCAAAATAAAAAGATAAGCTATTTTTATCATTGAAGCGAACGTCTTGTAATAAATAATGTATTGTATATTGAGAAAAAAGTTAATCATGATGAATTTATAATATTTTAAATCAAATTATAATTATCATTAACTACGGGAGACATTCAGAGAAAAATAGACCCCAGCACCGGGACTTGAACCACGGGCCTCCTATATATCCGTTACAATAATTATAAGCGTTAATTCTCGGTCTAGTTCTATTGCCATGAATGGCTTGCTAGTTTTTGTAGAAAAGATTGAAAGCTTAGATTCGGAACTTGGTATCAGTAACGACAGACAAAGATCATTCTCCAGTATAGTTCAGTTGGTAAGAACGCCTGTAACGGATATGTAGGAGGCCCGTGGTTCAAGTCCCGGTGCTGGGGGTTAATGATAATTATAATTTTATTTGAATTAAAATTTAATCTTTCCGTTGTAAGAATACTACCTAAACTTAAAAACTTATAAATGAGTTTATAGTTAAAGCAGATGGTTGTAGTGACGGAACATGACTGTTCCCTCAGACTCCACCGGAATATTACTCTTTTTAAAATATTATAAAATATATCACTTTATTACACAATAACTTCTGCTTTTATCAGGTGGAAATTTTCAGGTACCGTAGACGATGTGTCTGAATATTTATTAAAATCATTACGTTAGAACGTAAGATATCGGTAAAAACGTTGTTTTTTCTATTTTAGAGGTTTAGGCCCGTTTTAATAAATTTAGCGATCATTAAAACTTTATAACGGTGTCGGTGTTGGCTTTACTAAAAACATATATTTATAAAAGTTGTTTTTCTCATTGAATGGATGAAGTTAGGATTTTGTCCCGCCCTAAAATTACAATTTAATATTTGAAGTTTAAGTTTACGCTAGCGTTTCGCGCGAACACTTGGGCGGATAACGATATCCAATGAACTTGGGCTGGGCATTGGTAAAATGAACTTGTGAACCAAATTTTAACTAAATAGGTCATCTTTTACTCAAGTTATCGTCGTCGGTAAATTTCGTGACAGTCGGTTTTGTGACGGTAGGTATTGCAATACGGTCAGTTTTGTGGTCGTTTTCTTCGGATTCACACCCGGGCTCCAGACGCTGTAACGTGCCACAAGGAACTTCGTTCCAAAAATATTGTGAAAAATTGTTAAAAGTACCTATATAAGGTAAAAAAATACCGTCATTTTGAATTCTACTTAAAAAATAACTTCAGCTTAATAGTATAGCATACAGCTCGCTCACGTCCTTAACTGGACGAAGGACGGTATCATCACATGAGTATAAAATAAATAATAATAGGATAGATATAAAAAAATATTGTTACTAAAGGAAATAAAACACACGCAGGTATTATGGATGCGGAAGAAAAAGCAATGCTTATTTTAATCTTCTTTAGAATAATAAAAAAATTTCCGTTTTCCATCACCCGCAGTAGTTCGGAACCAAAAATACAGATTACTTTCCAAACAAAATATCATCTAATAAATATTTATAACCTACACTAATGCCCCATTTCAAGAGCAGTCTTCTAATATTAAAAAAAAAAAAAATAATAAAAAGAAAGAAATCCTATTTCACCAAATATATTTGAGAGAATTTGCACGAAGATAACAGTAAAGATTTATTCTAGGTTTACATATGTTTGCCATATTTTCCATATCTAAGAAGTAGGAATGAAAAGGAAAACATGGCGGCAAGTAAGAAGGAGGTGTTCCTTGCATGTATATGGTGTATTATGACAGAGGCTTCGTTAGAGATTGCCATGTCCTCGACCATGGTGTCCTAAACCACCTCACGTCGACCTTATCCTTTATTCATACAAGAATTCTATGGATATATATTTTTATATCCATACGTGCTTTGCTTCACGTGTATCACTATGTCCTTTTTTCTATAAATATCTATACACACACACACACACAGATATATATATATATATATTAAAAACACTCACAAACATCTTTAGATTACCTATATGTATTCTTAAAAAGGGCTTGAAATATTTGTTTATGTTACAAGGCAGCAAAATGGAATTTTGCTGAAAAGTTTTTTAAGTTTTAGTTCCGAGCCGAAGGTGAGGATAGGCTAAACAAATTTTCTGCAGAGGCGAAGCCGAGGCAGAAAGTATACTATTTTACTGACGAGGCGAAGCCGAGTCAGGGAAATGTTAATTACCTGCTAAGGTGTAACCGAAGCAGGTAGTCTTTAAAAGGGTCAGGAATGTTTCCTTTGCTGCTTAGTTACATTCAATATTTTATATCTACTAACGGCAGAAATTTACACTAAATTATAAAATTATTATAGTCCTTTTTTAATAGATAAAAGATTTAAAGAGATTAAAGTTGTAAAAATACGAAAGTTTGAGTCATCAAGTTAAAACAAAACGGAGGCAAAACATCAGTGTTGCCACTTTTTTGTTTATAAACAGCTGTTTTTTATCTCAATTAATAGCGACTTTTTTTAATAATCACTGTAAACAATAAAATTTTGACTTCAGATTCGGATTCAGCAACCTCGAAAATATAATTTTTTAACATTATGTTAAACATAACAGTGTAATTAGACAACTGTTGACTCCTCATTTCAACAGTCTACTCATTCCAATTTAATATAGCATAAAAATAAATATGCCCTCACTTGGAATCAAAACAGGTTCAACAACCACCCATTCAATTCATAGTTACGTTATACTCATGTGACCATTCATCCACAAATGTAAAAGCTATGTGCCACACTAATTGACAGACTATTTTCATTATCTCATTATACATACTTTATTTTATACTCTTGTGACAATTCATCAATGAGGAATCTATGTGCCAAACTAATTGACAGACTATTTTCATTATCTCATTATACATACTTTATTTTATACTCATGTGACAATTCATCAATGAGGAATCTATGTGCCAAACTAATTGACAGACTATTTTCATTATCTCATTATACATACTTCATTTTATACTCATTGACCAATTCATCAATGAGGAAGCTATGCGGTACACTAACTGGCAGACATCATTATTCATTAATTTGTATAATTTGTAATTTCTACTTATAGTACCCCCCCCCCTCCCTCCACCTCCTAAGGCTTGTAACAATAAAAACGACGATAGTCCAGGGAGAATAGCACTAAAGTGGCGGAAGTAAGATGAGATAGATAAGTGTTTGAACTGAGGGAGACATTTTACATCTGTCCCTGTCTCTTGTCTATTTATCGTCTCAAGACAACAGCAACGATACACCAGGGAAACATGAACCTCACAACCCCAACATAAAGGCTAGCTAGAGACTGCATCCTTCAACTACTTTTACACAAGCACACTCATATATATATATATATATATATATATATATATATATATATATATATATATATATATATATATATATATACACATATATATATCATGGTAGTAGGGTCATTATACCCTACTACCATATTATAATCTTATGAAATGTTAAATTAAGATTTTAGTCAAAGTAATTTTACTTTTTTATGTTCATGAAGTAGCCCACTGAGAATAATAGCAAATAGTGTTTTAACTAGAAAGATACTAAAACTATGGGTTATCTGCAGTCAACATTCATACAAATACTCCTCCCCAGCCCCCCTCCCCCCCCCACGGGGGGGGGGGGGGGTGATATTTTAACAAATATCAAATGTTTCTTTATTCCCTACTATCATAAATATAATCTTAAATAATTTTAAATTAAGATTTTTGTCAAAGTAAATTTACTTTTTTATGTTCAAGAAGTACCCCACTGAGAATAGTAGATGATAGTGTTTTAACTAGAATTATGCTAAAACTATGATTTTCTGCAGTAAACCTTAAAAATGAATAATTCCCCCCCCCCCTCCTTTTAAATTTACTTTAAAATAAAAACAAACCTTTTTTTCAATACTAGGTTCTACTAGTGACTTCAAAGAAAGTGGTTTTTACTTAGATTTAACGGAGCATACATTATGATATAGTGCATACATTTTAAAGAGTAATTTTATTACCTCATTATAGTAATAATACCTCAATAGCTTCACTGTTTTTAACAAAGTTTGTGAAAAACAAAATTTATTAATGTTTAAGTTATTGATTATATATATATTTTAAATATATATATATATATATATATATATATATATATATATATATATATATATATATATATATATATATATATATATATATGCGCCAACTTCAAAATATCAAACTTTCAGCGCATTTCAAAGTTATTTATAAATATATTTTTTTAAGACAGCAAAATCTTAAATTAATAACAGGTATTTGGAAGGAAGTAAACTATAGTAGAGGGAAGTGTTCTATAGTAGAGGGAAGTAAACTATAGTAGAGGGAAGTGTTCTATAGTAGAGGGAAGTAACCTATGATAGAGGAAAGTAAACTATAGTAGAGGGAAGTGAACAACAGTAGGAGAAAGTAAACTATAGTAGGGGGAAGTAAACTAAAGTATTTGGGTACTTCTTTAGATTGTTACTCCCCTATGTTTTTTTAGAATATAAATGACATTGACTAAATAACTATAAATACAGAGGGATGTTAATTCCAATAAACTTTGAGACAAAGGAATATCACACTTCTGTTTTTATAAGGGGAGTAACAGTCTAAAGAAGAACATTCTGTACACCTTCTTTAGATTGTTACTCCCCTATGTTATCTTTACAGGAGGAGTAACAATCTAAAAAAGTGCCATTATTTGCAACATTATTGAATTTGAGGAGTTTATCTCGACTGAATGTTCAATACAATATTTGCAGTTATACATAATAATAACTGCATAATTGCTGACTATAATGGCTATAACTTCATGTTTGCAGTAGAATGCTAATCGTGATTGATGACCAACGATGTAGAGGGTTATCATCGGTGAACTGACAATAATGTTTTATTCAGCACAAAATCTTCCGAGAAGAATTAATCATTTTATACAGTCATCTTCACATGATTTATTCAGGTAATTTTATATATTATCTGTAGAGGCTTCTAATGTAGTTAGAATATATCTCTCAAATACTTATAAGCTGACCCTACTTGGTGAATATTGAAATATACATTGTAAAGCTGATCCATTTCTGAAAATTGTATAACTAGGCATCGCGTGGATCTTTTACTCAAGTTATCGTCACACGCGTAAACGTTACTGACAGACAGACAGACAAGATGCATATTTCGTTGAATGTAAGAAGCTCGCTTACGCTCGCTTCAATTAATTTAATGGTGATACTACTCCGCACAACATCAAAGTATTGCTGCTTCAATAAGTAACATGCTCTACGTTCTTCTTTAGACATTCTTCTAATAACCGAGTCGAATAAAAAGGATCTTGTCAACTATCATTATCAGTATTATTACTAGGCATCGCGTGGCTCTATCATTGAAGCGAGCGTATAGTAATAAATATGTATTGAATATTGAACAAAAAGATTATTGTGAATCATGATGAGTTGATAGATAATGGGTCTGGTAGTAGTGCAGCGGCTAGTAGTAAGGGAACCACCCCGCATTCTTACTATTCCTCTAACCACACATCTCTATTTCAATATTTATAATTTGTATCTCTTTGCTACAAACAAACTACTGCATGTATCAAATTGAAATTTTGCATGCCTGTTTCAATTGTGCATCAGATAGTGTCTATGAAGTTTTATTAAAATCGTTACGTTAGAACGTAAGATATCGGTAAAAAGGTTGTTTTCTCTATTTTAAACGTTTAGGCCCGCTTTAATAGTTTTAGCGATCTTTATTAATTCATAGCGGTGTCACTGTTGGTTTTACTAAAAAATGTTATTTGAAAAAAATGTTCGTCTCATCGAATAGATGATGATAGAATCTTTTTCCGTCCTGAAATTCCAATTTAATTTTTGAACCTCTCGTTTACGCGAGCGTTGCGCGCGAACTCTTGGACGGATCACGCTGTCCAACGAACTTAGCCTGAGTATTAGTAAGAGGATCATGTATACCTAATTTCAACTAAATCGGTCAACTTTTACTCAAGTTATCGTCACACGCGTGAACGTTACTGACAGACAGACAGACAGACACGGAGCATATTTCGTTGAATGTAGGAAGCTCGCTACGCTCGCTTCAATTATTATTTGATTTATATGACCTATAGACGTCGCTTCTATCGAAAATAGATGCGATTTCTATTCTATAGAGTAAGGTGCTAATTTACCATTTACCTCAAAATACAAAGGGAACACCGAACACATGTCTTCCCCAACATAAAATGACCGCAATCACTTCGCAATTGCTCGCTGATCGAAGAAATTTCGAGTTTTGAAGTTCACAACATTTTTTCTGTTTTTGGGCAAAAATGCTTAAGTTGTATACTAAACTTCAAATCTCTAGCTACTAGGTCGGGACATATAATCCAAGATGACGGACGGAAGGACGAACTACCAAAAGCATAAGAGTTTCTAGGATGACCTTGAAACCCTAAAAATATAATATAAGTAAGAACTTTTATTGGAAAACATATATAAAAACAAAATTGAATTTGCATGTATTCGTACATACTAAGTGATTTTTAAAGAAACAAAATAATTTTAAAGGAATATAGAAACCTTACAAACGATAAGTACAAAATAATAGTACATTACGCGTCTAGTGCGGAAAGTAGCATTTAGCATGCGAGTGTGGAGTTTGCACCCGAGTGATAGCGAGGGTAGTAAAACCACACAAGCAAAGCAGAATGCCGTTTTCGTACGAGTTGGGTACCGTACTTTATCTACGATTGTTAGATTGTAATAATAAATACAGAAAAAAAATAAACTTCCTGTATTTAAGTTTATATTTCTCTTTTGATATAAAGATGGCATTAATTCATTAGTTGTATTTTGTGCCGAATTAATTATTTCGGGAGGCGTGTTATTCTCCTCATATTCGTCATAATCACTAAAATCACTCATTGTTTTCCACAAAAAACTCTATATAGACTGTTACTTTTATTAAAAAAAAAAAGCAAATTAGTTTTGTTAAATGTAAACAAACTCGCTAATCGTGCGTAAAGGTGAAGAAAAAAGTGGAATTCTTCAGAATTATGAGACGCGCATGCGCAATGAACACAAGTACGTAAACAATCACTTTCTACGCATCTAAACAGGGATACAATGTTTAAATTTCGTAACAATCGTAGATAAAAGTAATTCAGACCGAAAATGAAAAAAAGAATGGTGCATATCAGTGGCGTACACAGGGGGGGGCCCAAGGGGCCCTGGCCCCCCCCGAAATGATTACATACCTAAGACCCGCCATACACTTAAAACCAAAAAAACACAGTAATGACAGATGCATTAGAATTGGCTGTAAATATTTTCCAATAAAAGGAATTAATTAAATATTATCTTATGGTGTGTATACACTTAATCACCCCAAATATGCTCGGCCCGGATTTGCCAATAGAATTAAATTCATTCAACACTATACCGGCCCAATTGTCGGCTGGGCCCGGATTTTGCCGATGGAATTTAACTTATTAAACACTATACCGGCCCGACTGTCGGCTGGGCCCGGATTTTGCCGATGGAATTAAATTTATTAAACACTATACCGGCCCCATTGTCGGCTGGGCCCGGATTTTGCCGATGGAATTGAATTGATTAAACACTATACCGGCCCGACTGTCGGCTGGGCCCGGATTTTGCCGATGGAATTGAATTGATTAAACACTATACCGGCCCGACTGTCGGCTGGGCCCGGATTTTGCCGATGGAATTAAATTTATTAAACAATATACCGGCCCGACTGTTGGCTGGGCCCGGATTTTGTCGATGGAATTGAATTTATTAAACACTATACCGGCCCGATTGTCGGCTGGGCCCGGATTTTGCCGATGGAATTAAATTTATTAAACACTATACTGGCCCGACTGTCTTTTGGGCCCGGATTTTTGTCGATGAAACTAAAACTATTAATCACTATAGCGGCCCGATTTTGGCTGGACCAAGATTTTTGCTGATGGAATTAGATTCATTGAATTAAATTAGGATGCATGAAATAAATCGGCTCATTTGCCGCCTAGGCCTTGATTTTTGCCAGTGGAACTAAAAACATTAAACTTGATCGACCCGATTTCGGCTGGGCCCGATTTTTCACCAATTGAATTCAATGATTTTTTTTGTGGTTTTAGTCTAGTTCAATAGCATAGGTTGCATTATAGGACAGCTTAAATTCATTACGAATCCTAATGCAATGAATTGAATTTGGATTCGTAAAAATTGACTGCTTCGATTGACAGCTAGGCCCGGATTTTTTGCTATAGAATTAAGTGCATTGAATTGATTAGGATGAGTACAATGAATCGGCCTGATTGCTAGTAGGCCCGACTTAGTCGATGGAAATTATGCATCAAAATAAATTGGGATGCGTTCAATAATAGACCCGATTGCCGGCTCGGTCTAGGTGTTTAGCACATTCAATTAAATGAGGCCCGAGTCAACTCGATATTTTGCCGATGGAATTAAATTAATTGAATTAAAATATGCACACTAGACTGGCTTAAACGGGAAAATGATGGTTGTGGATTTCAGTAGCAAATTTTTGTTTTGTACTAGGATTGTGTGTAAAACGCTACGTGGGTCCTCTTGTCTATGCGGCACTCAGGTCGGACTAGTGTTCGTCGACATGTAGTGGGAAAACGCAGAGGCAATATAAATAAATCGGTTTATCATTTTGTGAAAAAGCTGATTCATATTACATAGTAATAGTAAATTTAAATCTAAAAACTCAAAAAGAAAACATTTGATGTTAAATATCCCATGTAATTACCCAGCGTTGAACGAATGATTCTTTTGTTTTGCAACAGGTATTTAATTTTCTTAGAGAAGAATTATCTTCTAGATAAAAATTTCAAATTCGTATTTGCTCCAAATCCACGTTTGCTTTTGCAGTATGGATCACGTTTTGCTTCCGAGCTTACCAAAGGAAACGGAAGATATGTGACAGTTCTGAAGAACGAACAATTTTTATGTCTCCGATTTCAAAAATTCCAAGACAGAAATCTGTTCAATATCAGGGTACAGTTTGGGTCCCGTGTCCGCCTGTCCTTCAATTTTTGCGAACCAACATATCTTAAAAGCTATTCGTCCAATTTTATTGAAATTTTGATGGTAGGTCATAATTAGCCAGGTCATAACATTGCTGGTCCCGTATAAGTTACAATCTTCTGCACCTATTTATTTCTCTTCCACATTCGCACAGACATACATTTATTTACACCTATATCTTCAAAAGTACTCATCTGATTTATATGAAATTTTAATGGTTTGTTTAAAGTAGCCCGCAGATAACCCAAGAATAATTTCAACCGTCTGCGCTCTTAAAATATTGCTATATTGATACTTTATTCATGTTAAATTTACTCAATTTTCCCTCCTTTTTGTAAATTAGTCAAAATTAGTTTGATTTTTACATGATTTAAATGATCAATTTACCAAAATTTAAACAGCGCAGACAGTTAAAATTAATCTTTGAGCTTCTATCAGATAAGTTTTATAAAATCAGATGAATATTTTTGAAGATAAGGTGTAAATTAATGTATTTGTGTGCAGATGTGGAAGAGAAATAAATGGTGGCAGGTGGAGAAATGTGGTGGAGGGAAATGAGACCAGAAGATTGGTCCTTATATAGGACCAACAATGGACTTTTTATATGCTAATTAACTGCCATCCGAATTTCATTAAAATTGAAAGAGTAGTTTTTAAGAATTGTTCGCAATGATTGAGCGAGAGACAGACTAACAGCCAGAAACGGGATCAAAAATGTCTGATAACTGGAACAGATTTCTGTCTTGGAATTATTGGAATCGGAGACATAATCGTTCTTTAGAACGATCACATCACATAGTGAGGTGTTACCTCGTAGGATTTTAATTTAATTAAATATGAGGTTAGAAATTGAAATTAGAGTGTTGAAAAGGAGGAGAAATTACAATTATAATAAATTATTGGGTATGCTAAACCCGCATATAAGTTTAATTAGGTTGGGCCCCCCCCGAAAAAATTTTCTGTGTACGCTACTGGTGCATATATCACTCACTAAATATGTATCTATTTTGTTATTTAACAATCAACCAAGCTACGGGTTCACATTGACAAGCTGCGCGCGTATCTTCTTATCAAATTTTGATATATAATCACATGAAAAGGGAGGTTTTAAAGTTACAGAATCGACATCCATATCAGCATGAGACATGAGAGCCGCTTTTCTCGTAACTCAGAATTTCCGTAAGTTATACTGTATGTTAAAGCAGTTTGTAAATTAAACAAGAAGCAAGTAGGGTTTTCATTACAAATAGCAGTGGGTTTCCATTGCATTATATTGCTTAACCAATGCATTCTTTTAACATTTACTAATCATTATGCCGGTATAATAAGCTGGAGCCTAAGCATTCTATTTGGTTTTTAATTTTCTCTACTTTGGCATTAGTCTAAACCCATTATTCTAGTCGACTGAACAAAATAGCTATTGTATTTAATCTTTCACTTAACTTTCTTGGCACTCATATCCAAATAGTATCTTTCTGTAGCCAAAGTAAAAACAAAGCTACTGGGAAAATACCAAACTTCCTGTTATACTAAAACTATAATAAGGCCATAGTAGAATTAATAACAATTATTGTCTTCTTAGGAAATAAATAATCCGACAATTTAGTGCAATAATGTATTTAGGGGACGAGAATCAAGACGTAAACTGGATTCAACTCTATCTATAGCTGATATGCGTACTTAACCAGTGAACTTTTTTTTAAAAGTTTCACAGGATGACCGGATAATCTGAAAACTCATTAGGGAATTCCCTGATACCTTAATCTATTATTTATTTTTATTTTCTTGGCCTATCTTTATAGAACTTGGATTATCACAGCATATCTTGATAGGTAAAGTTTAATATTTTTTAATCCTACACCAGTCTGTGATATTTCAAGCTAACAAAAACAGTTTTTTAGTAATCACAATGTATTTTTTAATCCCTATAAATCTCTGCGCATGCCTGGGTTTAAATTTTATTTTGCCTGGGATCGAACCCTATACCCTTAAATCTCTAGTCGGCAACTCTTATCCATCATCCTCTGTAGGTTTAGCTTTATATAATAATTCTATATTTAAGACTTTAGGTCTACTATTTACTAATAATAGAAAAGTACCAGTAGATTGTATAAAAAAAATGGTGGCATTATAAACTTTTATGGTGGCTAACTTTTTTGGTGGCATTTTTAAACCTATTATTGCTTCCGAGCTTACCGAAGGTAACGGAAGCTATATGTAATCGGTCTGAAGAACGAACATTTTTTTGTGTCCAATTTCAAACCAGGGAACATTTTTGGTTCCGTGTCTGACTGTCGGTCTGTCACTAAATTTTTGCGAACCAGCATATCTTAAATACTAAAAAATTAGAATGATAGGCCATAGAATGATAGGTAGGTAATGAAATTAGGGTGATAGGCCATAATTACCCCAATGTAGGTCCTTTTAACTTTGAACCTTCTGCACCGCATTTGTTTCTCCTACACATGCGCATAAACATATATTTATATACTTCTATACCTTAAAAAGTACTCATATTATTTTTATGAAATTTGGATGGTTTGTCGAAAGTGGCCCGCAGATAGCCCCAGATTTATTTCAACCGTTTGCACTCTTTAAATCTTGCTAAATTGGTAGTTTAATTCATATAAATAATCAAAACAATTTTGACAGATTTAAAAAACGGGGGAATATTAAATAAAATCACTTAAGTATACGAAATAGAACGCGAGGCAGCTATGTGCCACACTAATTAGCAGACAATTTTCTTTTTTAATTTTACATTTATCTTTTTTTGTAGTACTTTAATTATCGTACTGCTCTTAATGTTTGACCATAGTTTTTATTTATTTATTTATTGTTTTATTAGGGTGTCCGACAACTAGGTCATATACAATATACACCCAATGACCATAGTTAAAACACTTAATAGTTTTAATACTTATTGTTTGTTCAAAGGTTATGATGATGGTTCTAAAAAGGTCAAAAGCTGCTTTGCAGGGGAAACAAGAATTATTTTACGTAGAGAAAAAGTTTTGTTTGAATCCATTAATCACAGGAGTTCCTTTTCAATGGCTATTCTAAAAGATTGCCAAGTATTGAACTGGAGGAATTAATCTTCTCAGTAGTTATATGTTCATTGACCTATCAAACAAATAAATGAACGGTTTGCTCCATACATCCCAGTACCTGTGATGACTTAATGCTAGGTTTCAGTGAGAACTGTTTCCACGGGGAACAAACTATAGAGTAACATATTCAAGGTATTTCGGGCGTATTTAAATTTTTGGAACGTAGTTTTCGCTGCAATAACTGTTTTTCAAGATGAGCAATAGATGTAAGTAGTATATATTTTGAGAGTTCTGGCTCCGATTATTGATACACATTGATTTTGTATTGCGTGTTTGGTCTAACCACCTGTTATGTACTTGTACTCTTCCCCAAACTACCTCTGACTGTCTCTTTCCACCCCCGACCACTTCCGATATATTTTCAGTAGCATCACCGGCACCAAAAAAATTATAGAAATTAAGTATTAAGACACTAGGTGGTAGTAGGATACAGAAACAGAAGGTGGAAAAAAGAAAGAAGAATCGGGCACTTTTATTAGGTAACAAAATGCATTAAGCAAACACCGGCTTCTTTGGAAGGAGTTTTAATGCAAAAGAAGATACATAGAAAGATAAATAGTATATGACAGTAAGGAAGAGGTGAGAGGGTAAAAGTGATAGAAATTAAGTATTGAGACACAAGGAGGCAGCAGGATGCAGAAATGTGAGACTCTCACGCATTAGAAGTTCTAGAAACAGTTGATTTTATGCATTGCTCTTTTTGCATTTGTTCACGGTTTTATTATTTCAGGATTAAGAAATAGTTACGTATAACTTAATTGAAAAATGAAATATTTTCATAACATTTTAGTGAATAATAAAGAAAAATCATTAAAAAAAAAAAAAAAAAAAAAAAAATCTCTATATATTATATTATTATAATGAATACAATACTACTCTTAAATTATCTACCTCTGTGATGCAATGGTTAGCACTTATGCCAGCTGAATCAGAGGTTGGTGGATCGAGACTCGTCCAAGTAAAAATTTTTTTACAGGTAAATCAACTGCCGACTTAAGCCAGAAAAATATATAAAAAATCTTTCCCTTAGACGAGTCTCGAATCACAAACTTCGTTACATGTAATTTCTTTTCATCCAAGCCAACTTACTCTAACACGCCTAAATAAGTTTCACTTCAAAAATAAGAAGGAGAAAGAAAGAAGAATCAGGCACTTTTATTAAGTAATACAACGTATTTAGCAACACCGGCTTCTTTGGAAGGAGTCTTAAATGCAAAAAAATGAGGCTAGATATGAAAAGAATATGGAACACTGCTTTCACACGACAACCAAAAATGATGATCCGGCAACCATCTCAGCATCTTACCAGATCGCTGCTCTCGCTTAAAAAACAATCCTGTCATCTTTTGACAGGATTTCTTACTGGACACTGTAGGCTAAATTGACATCTACATCTGCTTGGCCTAGCAGAAAGCCCAGTGTATAGACTGTGCGAGGAAGAGGATGAAACCCCTTCTCATCTTATTAGCAGCTGTCCTGCATTAACACGCCTGAGGTGGAGAATCTTTGGCTCTGCCATCCTGCCAATTGAAGAACTAAGGTTACTTTCCCTAAACAAGGTGCTCACATTCTACGGGTCTGCCAGCTTGCTTAGAGGATAGGGTACTATAGGATGGACTATTAAACCGGGTTTGCACCTTTGATCCACACATGAGGTCTCATTGCTTCGGACTTTCTTTTTTTAAAAAAAGGCCCCCAGAAAAAAAAATTCAAAAAAAGAAGTGACATAGAAAGATAAATAGTATCTTACAGTACTTCAACTGACAGTATAAACGTATAAAACATTAAAGATTGAAGAGACAATCTTCTTCAGAGGCCTAAACAAATACGGGTCAAAGAAAGAACAAGTTTCAATCAAACTGAGGAGGTATACATTGAGAAAGTATTTTGGACAGTCAAAAGGAATAGGGAACAAGTCCCTTCAATGCTTTGTCTTCAAACGCCTTAATTCTAGATTTAGCAACTAGAAGGCCTAATACCAAGAACATGGCGAAGAATGCTAAGGGGTGACTTAGAAAGAACCGAAACACTCAGTTATCAACCACTAGATCAAGAAGACATTCAATTGCTGAATAAAGATAAATAAAGAAGTGCTAGTGCTGATGAATGTAACACGTATTTATCTACTGTGATTTCGTCACCGATATTTAATAGCGTAAGCGAGCTTCTTACATTCAACAAACTATGCATCCTGTCTGTCTGTGTGTTTATCAGTCACGTTTCTCTGTCCGACGAGAACTTGAGTAGTTGACCGATTTAGTTAAAATTTGGTATACGTGTTCCTTTTACTAATGCTCAGGCTATTAATGCGGACCTTAGAGTTTAAAGTAGAGCAAGCAACGTTTTTACCGATATCCTACGTTCTAACGCAACGATTTCGATAAAATATCATATACATCGTCTTAAGTACAATTCAAAAAGGCAAGTAAAATTTCAACTTGATACAAGCAGAGGTTTTTGAGTAGTGAAGTGATACATTTATAATAATAGTTTAAAAGCTATTGCGAGTGGTTATGAATCATACAGGCGCAGGCGGGTAGTACAGGTTTATCTAGGAAGGAGAGGTTTGTACCAAGTACCCCCACTCTACCCCACACTTCCCTTTCCACTTATCTTCAATTATGAACTTATCTTCAATTATGACATTCATCATGATTAATAAATTCCTTAATATTCAGGATTTTATTGCAATATGCTCGCTTCAATGATAGAGCCACGCGATGCCTAGTTTTATTATTTGGAGCGAAGCTTATATATAACAATCTCGGGTTGCTGGAGAAAATATAATCTTAATGTTAGCTTTGACTTTCCGTTAGTTCTTCAAGCAAAACAATACAAGATAAAATACTAACTTTCTCCAATTCACGGGAAAACATTAGCGGCCTTTACACTAGCGCGCTTTCCTGCAGGATAGAGCACCAAACGGGAAAGAGCGCCAGTGTAAAGGCTGCACTGGAGTGAGGGATTACGCGTCCACAGAGACGCCTTACCGCGCATAATCTCCTTAGTGTAAAGGCGACAGCGAGCTTTCCCACAGGCCTGCCGTGTTCTTTAAATTTACCCCCACTGTGCCCCCTAAAACTGTTCGTCTGACAAGCACTCCACACTCCGAGGAATGCGTGCGAGATTCCTCTTTACACATGCGTTCTTTCCTTCGCGCAACACGGGAGCATGCTTTCATGTGGGAAAGCGCGTATCACTTTTATAGCTATCAAATCTTTCCCACACGATTACTCGCACGGTTTTACTCGCGCGCAATCCTTCACGATTCAGGCCTGCAGGAAAGAACGTATGTTTAAAGGCCGCTATTGAATCATGGATAATGGTTTTTTCACGTAGTGGAGAAAATCAGTATTCATTGATATAGTAATATAGTAGATTGATCTTAAAGTGTGAAATTAATGAAATTAATTATGAATCATTAATCCATTTTGATTACCATTTAGTCCGCTAGGAGCTCTGATTATAATTTTATATAAAATTTAGAACGCACTTCTATCGGCGAAATGTAGTACTACAATGAATTCAAGTGAAAACCAATCTACCTCCTTTTATATTCTAACTTCCTGGCATGATATTTAAGAGCGCCACATTTTGCATGTCGTTTATTGAAACTTCAGCTCATCTATAGTCAAAATATTGTATTATAAATGAAAACCTATCAACCTCCTATTAGATCCTAGAAACAAAAAATCTAAAAAGTCTTTTTTACGTGATGGAAATTTCTTCTGTACCCCAGATCTAAAACATATTAATGTTAATGTGTATTAACATATGTAGGTTAATAATTCCTTTAAGTGGGGAGAATTTTATCAAATTCGGTCCCAGTATAGTTTAGGTTTCACCAGGGACCGCGGAACTTATTTCAGAGAGGGGGGGCGAAATTATGATGTGAGTATTGCGGGTTTAGCATTTTGCCAATATGAAACTTTTTAAAATGTCAAGCACTGCAAAACTATTTTAAAGAAAGGGGGATGAAGAAATTCAGAGAACTAATGTCCAGTGTGGAGATGAATGCTCGAGTACGATTTTTAGTTAGTGTATAGAGGCTACATTTTCTAGGGAAAAAGAAAATTAATTTAGTAATAATAAAACACTCAAATTAAGCAATTAGGTTTTTAAAAAAGCACAATGATGAACATCACTTTACATAATAAGTTAGGCTTTTATAAACATTTCTATTGAGTATTTGAACTTAAAAACATACTTAATCCGTTTAAAGAAATAATTTTGTACTGTACGTACAAATTATATTTTTTAGAGATCAGTATATTTTAAATATTATTCTTTAATTATTTATACATCGATCGATTGATATTATAAATTGTTCGTCAATATCTAAACTTAATTAAAATGATAATTTTTATTCAAAAAAATACTTTAATATCATTGAGATCAATTTATAGATTAAATTATACTTTAATGACTACTATATAGATCCATTTGTATAATCATAAACTATACTTTAATGACTATAGTAGTGACCGCACTTTTTACTTTAAATTATACATTAACATCTAAACTTTTACAGATAATAACATATTTAGAAGTATGTTTTAGTGACTTTTTTACTTTCACATATTAAGTATTGTGATGATGACATTTTAATGGATTTACACGTTTTGAGGTTCCCTGAGTCCAAAAAATAGATTTTTAAAAAATGTCTGTCTGTCTGTGCAGACACCTAGAGCCTAAACTACTGGGCCGATTTTGACGAAATTTGGCATACATATTCAGAAAAATCATACCCTGAGGCGAAAACGAGAAATCAATTTTAGCTCCAAATTTAGGGGCGCTACCCCCCAAAAACCTTCACAAAAAACGTGAAAAAAAATGTATCTCGAAAACGGTTCCGACGATATTAATTAAAAAATTAAAAAATGTAGTCCATTTGAATATGAATCTAACGATATTAGCCGTTTCCCCGGAAAAATCTAGTTACTGAGAAAATAGTTTTAAACGCGGAGGGAGAGAGGCCGGGTTCAATTTCCCACCGAGGAGATTATTTGTATGATATATTTTGATAAAATGATCAATAATAATTAAATGTACCAATGAAAACTAATATGTAAATGACAAACACTGGACCAAGTAGTTATGAACTCGTATATGAGAAAGTTTGTGTGAGTTGTCTCTGACTGATTTTTTTAATATCTAGACTGCTGTAAAGAAACACTTATAGTTACAACTTCTTATTATTTATACTTAAATAATAATAATTATTTATTCTTAAACTTATACTAAAGAGTTTTTAGAATCAATTTATAATTTGCATTAATATAACCATAAAAGAAGTACCTAGTAATTTTGATCTCGCGATGAAATTCGACTAAACACAATAACATTTATAAAAATAATAACGATCCGAATTGATATGGGACGAACAAAATAAGGCCCGAATTGATATGGAAACGTGCGTGAACCATGGATTTAAAAAAAAAAATATTGTTTTAAGGATTATGTTCATCACTGACATTTTGTATATTGTAATTATTAGATTAAATATAAATTTTAAAGTTTATTCTAATGTGAAATATATTGTAAGTTCAATTACAATAATTATTATAAAATATTAATTAAATGAATTTACAACCTGATACTATATCGAGATACTCTTACACTTAAACCTCAACAAATTTTTTTACAGCAACAATATTTTTTTTATCTAACAAAATTAGGTAATATACCAGTTAACCGAGGGGGGGCGCTGCCCCCCCTCTGTTCACTGTGGGGGGGCAGTCGCCCCCCCTGCCCCCCCTGTTCCGCGGTCCCTGGGTTTCACTCGTCTACTAAGACTACAGACAAACTTTCTTAAAAACCCACTTTCTTGAACTCAGACCACCTTAAAACCAGTAAATTCATCAAAATCTCAAAATCCAACTTTTGCGCCATCATAATACTTTCTCTCTATATATACTAAGCAATAAAGAAAGTAAAAAAAAAAACATTTTAACAAAAAAAAAATTCATCTCTTTATTCTTTTAGATTAAGCCATTTTTAATTAAAAATATTTATTTTTTTTATCCAAAAAACCTTTTAAAAAATGGATAGACTAAAAAAAAAAAAAAAAAAAAAAAAACTCAAAGGCTTATTATAATCAAAACAAAAGCTTTTTGAAAGTGAAAACTCAAGTTTTACTTAATTGCTCTTTTCAGATAGAAAAAAAGGAAGTAAACACGATAAATAAATGTATTCAACAAAATGTCTAAGAGACTAGAGAGAGAAAGGTTAAACGAAAATATGTAGATTAATATCTATACGATCTATCAACCGAGAATATTGTTAACATATAGATTAAAAAATTTATTGAGTTACAGTTTTAAAAGTCGTTTATAAGAACGGTTAAAAAAAAACCCTTTAGACTTTATCTATACACACATAATCTATGGCGGAAAACAGTATGTTAATTTAATACAAGATATTATTAAAAGAGTTCTTGTCACAAAATAAATACAGTTGATAAGGGGTTTTCAGAACGAGTACTCAGATTGATAAGAGAAAAGTATAAATCAAAATTTTCTCACATAATAATTGTTAGTAAGTTGTACGGTTTCGTAATTAAATTTAATGATTTATTTAATAATATAAAACAATTTTTAGAAATACAAAAGAAATCATATTTTATATATTTTGCAATATCAATTTATTATCACTGGTTTTCAAATGGCAATTATAAAAATGTTATAGTTTTCAAACTAAATCGGTTTTGGATAAAAATAAAAATGATTTTTACTTTAATTCAAATAAGACTATTACATACAGATATCAAATTAAAAATAACCGGTTCTAAATAAGCTTAACCCGCATTTCTATTTAAGGTTAAGACTATCCCCGTCCTTAAATACAATGAAGCACGGTATAACATCAGAAAATAAATTGAATACTAAAATAACTTACATCCAGATAAATAACATACAGTACGATTCGTATACATTTTATGTCAGTAATTATCTGAAAAAATATGGGTAGATTGTTACTCCCCTATGTTCATTTTTTAGAACATAAATGACTTTGAATAAATAACTACCCATTAAGACAAAGGGATGTTTAGTCCAATGTACTTTGGGACAAAGGAATATCATAATACTGTTTTTATAAGGGGAGTAACAGTCTAAAGAAGAACATCCCGTACACCTTCTTTAGATTGTTACTCCCCTCTGTTTCTTTATAAAAGGTGAGTAACAATCTATAGAAGTGCCGAAGTAAGAAGCAAACAAACAGCAAAAATAATTCTTTTTTTTCTTAACCTTCTTGTTCTATAAATGAATATAGTGTACACGCACCCAAAGAACCTATATGCTATAAGACTGTTTTTTTTTTTAATTTTGTGTTAAACACATTTGATAGCGGATTACTATACTTTTATTGATGCAACCCCTTTAGCATTGTTATTTGAAAGAATTATTTGTCATTAACCGGACTTTCATTAAAGCGGACAACTTTCAGCCCCTAATATTCCGTTATAATGGGGTTCAACTGCATATAGAGATAAATAGGTATACAGGGATAAATAAGTTTACAAAGATAAATAAGTTGGAATATAGAGAGAAAGATGTATAAATATAAATAGATAAAATAACTATATATAAAATAGTATATAAAATAAGTATATAAAATAGTATATAAAATAAGTATATAAAATAGTATATAAAATAAGTATATAAAATAGTATACAAAATAAGTATATAAAATAGTATATAAAATAAGTATATAAAATAGTATATAAAATAAGTATATAAAATAGTATATAAAATAAGTATATAAAATAGTATATAAAATAAGTATATAAAATAGTATATAAAATAAGTATATAAAATAGTATATAAAATAAGTATATAAAATAGTATATAAAATAAGTATATAAAATAGAATATAAAATAAGTATATAAAATAGTATATAAAATAAGTATATAAAATGGGTGACCACTTTGATTTGGAGTAATATTTGATAATACTATTTTTGAATAACTAACCTATCAAGTGACAAACAAACATCAACTTGACTTTCAATCTACTATCAAATTTTGTACTCAGGATCATGAAAATCACATTGTCCACCCTAATGGGCAGGACATGGCCGCTCTCTACTGGTTTGTTTTTTTCAAATGCAACTTGCCAAGCTGTGTCCCGCAAACGAACTTAGGTGACCACATGTTCTTAAAAGGCATTAAACATTAATTTTTCCTACAGTTAACCGATAAAGTGGTTGTTATCGCACTTAAAATAGTACGCAAAACAGCAGATTACTGCACTTACTACTTTACCGCACTCGTTTTACTTCACCGAACTCCAGTGTTTACGCACATAAAGAACTTAAATCTAAACAAACATTAAATAATCAAAATTATAATAATAATAACAATGACAACTAATGATTATTTTTTAACTAACAACATGATTTAAATACTATAAATATAAAAATGTTAAAATATAAAAAAGTAAAATAGGCAATTTAAAAAAAAAAAAAAATCAAATGTGATGAGTAAGTGTTATGATGAAAAATAATACCAGCGCTTGGTTAGGTTTGCTGAATCAGGCAAAAAAAGGCATAACTGGCTATAAACAGAACAGCTGGTTTAGTTGATATTGTAATAGTACATTACGCGTCGAGTGCGGAAAGTAGCATTTTGCATGCGAGTGTGGAGTTTGCACCTGAGTGACAGCGAGGGTGGTAAAACCAAATGAGCAATGCAAAATGCCGTTTTCGCACGAGTTGCGTACCGAACTTTATCTACGATTGTTAGATTTAAATAATAAATACAGAAAAAAATAAACTTCCAGTATACAAGTTCGTATTTCTCTTTTGATAAAGATAACATTAATTCATTAGTTGTATTTTGTGCCGAATTATTTCGGGAGGCGTATTATTCTCCACATATTCGTCATAATCATTTAAATCACTCATTGAATTTCACAAAAAAATCGATATAAAAGTTACTTTTATTAAACAAACAGCAAATTAGTCTTGTTAAATGTAAACAAACTCGCTAATCGTGCGTAAAGCTGAAGAATTCCTCTTCTTTACCACGCTAGCGTGGTAACGAAGAGGAATTCTTCAGAACTATGAGACGCGCATGCGCAATGAATACAAGTACGTAAATAATCATTTTCTACGCATCTAAACAGAGATATAACGTTCATATTTCGTATCAATCGAAGATAAAACCTTTTACATGTTGATGAACACTCTATTAGTTTATATTTTATTTACAGATTAAAAACTAACTGTAGAAAAAATATAATGTGCAATTTGAGCTTAAAGTGTGTTTGCTGCACTCGAGAAACCTTTCCGTAAATATTTCTCTCGAGTGCAGCAAAGTGCCACTTTGCGCACTAGTTGCACAAATAATTATTGTACAGAAAATTCTAGCTCGATGTTAGTCAAATACTTTTTTGCACGCTATCTCCGGGACTAAAGAGTTAAATGCCTACAGGAGATACCACTATTTACAAATTATATTAATTATTTGTTAAAAAATTTAACATATATTTATTAAATATTAACATAATATATGTTAAGTCTTCAAACTAAATTAAAAAAAAAAAAAAAAAAACTTACACCATGTCCAAATGAGAATCAGTAATAAGATGATTTAAATGAGGCATTTCTTCTAGGCCGCTTTGAAACAGTCTCCTGTAAACAAAACATATTAATTTTTAGTATTGTGTCAAAAAACAGAAAATTAAATGGGGTACTTCTTTAAATAGTTACTCCCTTATGTTTTTTTTTAAGAATATAAATGGATATAATTATTTATGCGCTCCTTTGTCTGATTAACTATTAATACAAAGGGATGTTTAGTCCAATGTACTTTAGAATAAAGGAATATCACAATTCTGTTTTTATAAGGGGAGAAACAGTCTAAAGAAGTGCCAAAGAAGCACTCCTTGACTGAGACCTTCACCATGAATGCAATGTAGGAGGATCTTGGATTTTAATAGTTTGGTATGGAAGACCGAGGCTAATCAAAGTTTTTTCACATTTTGATTGTTAAGACTAGACGATAACTAATAATATTTTATTTATGATTATTCTAATGTTAACTTTTAAACTTTACTTTACTGTCCTTCAGCAAATTGTACAAGATGACTAGTCAAGCTATTCTAAGTAATCCACAGGTCTTGCGGTTAATTAGTTATAATGTCAAAAGTAAATTTATTTTCCACAAAATAAATATAAAATTTGTTTATTTTTGAATATCTAAATTTGGCACTCACATTCGTGTAATGGCGTCGTGCCCACCTGATTCATTATCGGATGATTTATAGCTTTTCTAGATGTATAAACTTGTAGTATTTATAGTTTTACTTTTAACCATTTCGTAAATAAATACATTCTTGTTTTATAAATGAAACTAAGCTTAAATTAATCTTGTTGTTCATTGTGTTTTCCCAAATATATCCTTACTCGCAATAAAAGTAGTTAAATAAAAGGAAACAAATGGATAAGAGAGGATATTTATTACGTTGGGTTAGTTGAATAACCTAGATAAAATTCCTAATCTTTAACCATGTGCAAACACAACAAAGATGGCCTAGAATAAATCTTATTAGATATAGTTACCTAATAAGATTTAAGTCTAAGATGGCGACATATTGAAGTAGTCGATATTGGTATCATAGCAAATATTTTAGTGTACAGCTGCCATAAATTATTTGATTGTTTTTTGTATACTGCCCGTGGTGCCCCTAATGGCAACGTTTAGCCCTAGCGGCTCGACGGAAGGATTTAGCAGTGCCGCCCTCGACCCTCTACTCTACTACTTTCAGGTATTCTACACTCCACTTTTATTACGAAGACCCCATTATATTTATATATGTTTATTTCCCTATATACAGTCCACCGCTTAATTACCACTTTTTTGTGAAAGGGTGTGATATGACCGCGGTGCCAAAGTGGTGGTTCCACATATATCCGCCAGATGGATTTAACACTTTTAAAAGGTTATAAGTCAGTCTGTGGTCTGTGGACTGCAGTCTTTGCAGAAGCATAGAGCCCTAAACTACTGGACTGATTTCGATGAAATTTGTCGTAAATGATCAGAAAATTCATACTCCGAGGTAAAATCGAGAAGTAAATATTAGCTCTAAAAAAAAAGTGTATTCAATTTATATACGAATCTGTCGCTTTCCCGAGAAAAATCTAGTTCTAGAAAAATAGCTATACTAACGAAAAAAGGTGAGAGATCAGGTTCGATTCTCCAACGAGGAGGAATTATTTCTACGTTAAATTTTGATGAAATAGAGTAAATTAAATACAACCACAAAAACTCGAAACAACTAATACATGGAAAACACTGGACCATGTAATTATGAACTATTAAAGTTGAATCGAGTTTTTTTTCTAAAAGGAAGCAAGCCTTTCTAGACTGGTTGAAACCAGACAACATCTAATACATACAAACGAGCGAAAAATGATGTTGAATGTGCCTAAAACGTGGTTATAATGGTTTATTTATACATATAAATAACTTATAATAAACGTTAATTTATAATATATATATATATATATATATATATATATATATATATATATATATATATATATATATATATATAGAGAGAGAGAGAGAGAGAGAGAGAGAGAGAGAGAGATTATCAATTTAATATATAATATATTGGAAAATAACATGATAAAGTATTTTTCGAGTTAGATTCAGTATGAGTTAGTTTTCATAAAATCTCGTTCAAAATCAACCAACTTTAAACAAAGTTTATACGAAAAACAGATAAAATATTCAAATTTATGTAAAATGTTTTTAGTTTTAATTAAAATATTTGTATAAGTATGATAAAAAGAAACATATATATGGAAAAAAGAGAATAGATTGAAAAAAAAATTAATATATATGTATGTATATATGCATTGATAAACTCATTTATTAAAATACAGCTGCCCTGCCCTTATTTTAATAAACTTAACAAAAACCAGAATAAAACAGGGGGGGGGGGAAGAAGTTTGTTTTTTTCTACCCTCGACACTGAACATAAATTTACCCCAGTTAATTCTGTTATATTTCGAGAAAGGCTTTGTCCTGCGAGAGTTTGCACACTTTTCATAAGGTTTTGTTCTTCACCACGCTGCTTGAATTTAAGCAAACGTAAAAAAACTTTTTCTTTTTGTCAAAAAAAAGGAAGGGGACCTGTAGAAGAACTTTGAGAGAAAAAGTTTTTTTTCGAAAATTGAATAGGGTTAATATATTATGGAATTGTTTAAAAAAAAAAAAAATAGGACAGTTGTCGAGATAATTTAAATGCTTAAATAAATTTAATTCGGACAGAATAAGACGAAAAAGCTTATACAAAACTTTTAGACTATTCACATTATTTCCAATTTTTTTTTTTAAACGCAAATTTAAATTTATACAATAGATAAATACATATTTTTTGAGTTTATGTATTATAAAAGAAGTTAATTTACATGAATAATACAGAATGTAACTCATTGTGAATATAAATTTATTTAATAATCCTCCAGGGAAATACGAAGAGTTGGAAAGATTTAAGTTGTACTCAAGCGATTTACAACTTACATTATGTTCGACGTCAGTTCTGTATGACTTAATGATTAGAAGTTTATGATTGCCGAAAAAGTAATGTGTTTTACTTTTAGTTAAATGCAAATTTCATCGCTTTATTATAAGTCGAGCGAACTCATTCTTAAATTTGAAAAAAGTTAGTTATAATTTGTACCGCGTATTTACAAAATTTCTAAAACAAATACAATTTTTCCGAAATAACTTATTAACTATTACATCTACGTGAAAAATTATACAATACAAAAATATAGCTCTTTTCTCAACAAACATTTTCATTTTTTATAGATTACTGTAGGATAAAAGATAGCGGAGATATTACCTTTTGAAGTTCATATCATAGCGTAAGCATCCCCTGTCTCGAGCCCTTCAACCCTTAACTTTTCAAAAGGTAAAGAATGTTAAATCAGTAATTTTAAAACATCGTCATTTTTAACACATGAGCAACACTAAAATCGAATTCCCGGGGATATTTTGAGCAAAGGAATTTCCACCCCCGAGAAGGGGTGGCAACCGCCCCTGGGAAGCGCACATCGGCACTATATAACTTTTGTTATTCGAGTACTTTCCCATCAACTCACCAAATTTCAAGCAAATCAGTTCAGTTTCTCAAATTTCGGAGGTAAGGCACTATTTTTGGCCCGAGTAACTGGAATTCTACTGAATGAATGAATAAAACTCCAAGGAAATCAATTCGTCTCAATCTAAACGTAAGATTCAATCATTAGATACTTTTATGGGGGAAAGAAAGAGCTTAAAAGAGTGGGTAAAACTTAATCTGCGAAGAAATAGTTTGCTATGTACGATTCTTCTGGTTAGACACAATAACAATCTTGGTTTTGAAGAAAAAAAAAAAAACGGTCCGAAACAACTCAGACTAACTTATCTATATACTATAATCTCGGTCCCAGATACCAAAAAACTTTTTGTTTTCTATTTTCAACAAAATCAGATTTATTTTCATCAATATCTCGAAAACTAGTTTTAGTTTTATTCCCAGGAAAACAGCTTGTATACTGTTAGATTCGTAAATGGACTACATTTTAGAAAAGTCTTCGGAGCCGCTTTCGAGTTTTTTTTCACTTTTTTTCAGTGTTTTTGAAAGGTAGCGCCGCCAAATTTGGAGCTAAAATTCATTTCTCGATTTCACCTCATTTTTTTGAAAATGTTTGCCGAAGTTCGTCTAGGTCAGCCCAGTAAGAACCAAAAATGTTTCCTCAATCCCTGAAGACTGTTTTTAAGATATGTTGGTTCGCAAAAATTGAGTGACAGACAGACTAGGGACGAAAAATGTTCCCGAAAAGAAAAGGAAGGACAGAAAGGGATTTCTGTCTTGTAATTTTTGAAACCGGAGACATTAACATTTTTCGTTGTTCAGAAAGATCACATGGCTTCCGTTATACCTTTGGTAAGCTCGTAAGCATTTTCCACAGTTTTAGGGGATTAGTGCCTATAAATTTAAATCTAAAATTTATTTCGTGGTACGATTTTTCGATCATCGAAATCGGTTCAATAGTAGTTTGAGGTCGACGCGACTTAAGACACCTACGTTTAAAATCTATTACTTTGAACTCAGAGGGTCCTAACACCAGTAAATCAAATTCTCATTATAGAATATAGAATTTCTGATAAACTACTCTATTTGCTTCTTATATATTTATATATATATATATATATATATATATATATATATATATATATATATATATATATATATATATAATATAGACACACACTCTACATTTTAAGAGAAATTTACAATAAAAAGTTCAAAGAGACTGTCTAAAAAAAAAGGAGAAGATACAGCGTCACTCTTTGACATATTAGTGAAGCTAAATTACAGAAGTAACTCGGATCTATAGCTTTGAGGCTGTGAGTGGTTCTAAAAGGCATTTAATTACAAAGCGAATAACTGAGTATAGGGTGGAGCATGGTCTAGGACATAATACTTAATAAACCATAGGACTCCACTTCCAGGAGCAAAGGCGGTATGGTCTAACGGTCTAACGATATAGATAACGATCTATGAACGTGTTCAATATGATTCAAATAGGGATCAATCAATAAAATTTGATTAAAACACTCTTAAGATAAAAGCAAAATTTCCTTTTTTTTAAAAAAAAATGAAAAAAGGGAATATAGAGAATCTTTCACAATTAGATTTGAGCTTCGAATCCTTGATTTTATTTGTTTGAAGTGAGCGAAAAAATCGAAAAGAACTGAGTACGTGGTACCTTGGAACTTTTCCTCACTTAGGTGGCCACTAAAGTGGCCTCGTCTGCTTATTACCATTAAAAAAAAAAAAAAATGCATTATTATTTTTAATTTATTTAATTATTTGAATTTTGGCGGTATTTTGATAGATGTAAACAAACTTAAGTATCACACTAATTAATAATTATATTCGCTTATAACTCTTAAACTAATTTATGGAATTTCATCGGTTTTTTTTTTATATTTGTTCCTATTTTTTACCCGTTCCAACGATATGCTATAAGTCAAAAACGTATTTATAATTTTCGGTATTATTAACCATCAAAGTTTCAAAATAAAAAAAATCGATAACTTCAAAATGGCGGCTAATATCAATATGAAATTTGGTGGGTTTGTTTGCTTTTTTACAAAGAAAAGTACATTCGTACCAAATTTCAACTCGATCGGACCACTTTTTTAAAACGATTTACGATTTTTTAAAAATGTTTGCTAACTCAGAAAACTAGGTTCAAGATGACAGAAAATGTTGATTTTCCGGGCAGCACAACTACATGTAAGGACTGATTTTTCTACCAAGTTTCAACTCTCTAGCTTAAAAACTGTGGGAGTTATGCGTGACAGACAGACAGACTGACATCCAGCTAAAAACCAGTCAAATCGTCTTAAAAAACATCCAAAACGGATAATTCCGTTGAAATCTCGGTTTCGGACTTTTTGGGTGAAAACATAATACTTTTCCTATATACCTTCCGAGAAGGTGAGGAAAATAAAAACTAAGCTTTCTCATCATCCGAAATAATACAACTTCTATATGTCAGTTCAAGATTTTATAACTAATTTTCCTAGTATCAAATAAAACTCAATATGTTATTTGTTACCGTCGAAATCGATCTTTTAAACAATAAATTTTGTACTTTTTTTTATAGTAAAATAATAATTTAAACTTGGAATTTTCATTTTTCATTCACTACTATTAAGTACCAGAATCCCGGTATTATAAACAACTTGTGTTGCAAAACAATTAATCCGCTAACATACGCGGTACATAATAAATATTATATTTACACGAAAGTTTCTTTAAATATCCCGGCTATGTTGGCTCAATGAATATTTCAAGGGGGAATACGTAAGGCTTAAATAGGCGAAGGTCTGAACTTACAAGGGATTAACATGGGATCCCTAACTTTACCTCGGACCCAATTTACAAACTAAGATAGCAGGGAAATAGGACAACATGGCCACCAGCATGTTACTAACAGCAGGCACATACTTTATTAGCAACATAGCCACTCTCATACTTAGCATAACATCATCATTAACATATTGCTTATACTTCAATGAATACAAGCCTAACATTATAACATTCAGCACGTTTCTCTTGTCTCATAACGAGAACTAAATTCCATTTTTTAATAAATTTTTGTATAATTTCAAAAATAGTCTGACAGGTTGTGTAAAGGTTCCCATACAGGGTAAAAATGTTTGCGCAAACATTTTTACCCTGTATGGGGATGTTTGATGTATGCGCAAACATGATGTTTGACGAGTATGGCCTAAATTTGCCCGATATCAGGTTTGTGCATACATTTTGCGCAAAATGTTTGATTGTAAATGGGGGCCTTAACACATATCTTCCTGGCAGTCTATTATTGGACGAATGATCGCATGAGTATAAAATAACTAGGAATTGAAAGTGTAGTTGTTTGGACCTGTTTCGATTCCCAGTGAGGTCACATTTATTTTTCATTCAATATTACACATGCGCAGACGGTTAAAAATAATATAGAACCGTCAGTTCCTTCGACAAGCTATCCAAATTTCTAAAAGCAGCTACCCATTTATACAGCGATACTGGGTTGACACAGAGTGGGGGAAGATCCATGGTCACCCATCCAAAGTTGTGACTGTATAATCTTATTTAAAAAACCAACTGCTCTCCCACAAGAGCTGTAACTAACCACCATAAAGAACCATCAAAGGTCGTAATTTATATTTGTAATAAATTGAGACGGTGCAAAAAGGCTATTTTTAGATTTGTAAAGATTTCCTCGTTCCATCTTTTCAAGGTCCTCCAAATAAAATTGAATTATTCAATTCCTTTATACTTCCTTATTCAGTCTAAGAATGAATAAGACATGTCTACTGGTTATGCTCAGGCTACCTTACCTAGGGACCTAGGTGAAAGCTCTGTATTCCAAATCAATGAAGATATAATATCATTGAAAAGTTTGGAAATTTTGTATAGCTGTTTGTTAAATTGATAAAATTGTCTGTCTTTATTTAGATAAGTTTTTATAATTATTTAAAGGTCTTAATCATTATTTGTGTTCTAAGTGATATCTTTGGGGCCCCACTTTTCTTTGTAAAACTTTACCTTTTATTTTATCATTTAGAATATTTTATTCATCTAATTTTTTACACAAAGAAAGTTGATCTAAATTATCAATTTTTAATAATTTATTATTAACTCAATTAATCTTCTGCAATTATATAATTTAATATTATTTATCAATTATTATTTTGAAACTGACAGATCACTTATGCTCACAGAGTATTCCTATTATTTAGCTTCATTTTTTATTAAAACCTTTAACTTTGTTATATATGTTTTATTTGTCGATTACAATAGTCTTCGTGTGCAAGAGTTTTTGGTCAGAAGGCAATTTATGCTATCTCGCATTATTTTGTGTAACATTTTAGTGTATATTTCTATTACCAAACCTCTTGTTTATAATATATACTTATTGTTCATCAACAAGTAAATTTTGATACTTATTGTTCATCAAAGGTAATTTAGCGTTCTGATTTTTTATTTTAATTTAACTTTAGTTTCATTATTTGCTCTTATTCACCCCCCCCCCCCCCCCCCCCCTCCCCCGCCAAATCATGTTTATAGATGGTATGAGGTACATTTGCCTAGAAAAAGGTCAGGCTTACTAAAAAAAAGACCAGTCAACCACCATTACTTAATGAGCGAATTATCAAACAAATCTGCTTATTATTGGCTTATGATAATATGTATAGGAAAATTTTGGTTTAGAATTGTACAAAAGTCAAAATAGTATTTCCCTTTAAGATGCATGTCGTTGGAAAGCTCTATAAGAGTACAGTAATTGTTGATATGTACACTTTTGTCATATTTTCATATAAGAGGGTAGTAAAATGGAAAAAACACGTTTTTATGCTATTTTTAACCTTAAATGGACCCCTAAATGAACTCCAAAAATTCTGGCCAACGGACTCAGCCTTTCTTTTGATATTATTGAAATTTTAAAATTTGTTTGGATTTTTTAAGTGCATCCTAGCGTGATATATCGTCTGAAGTGACACATACATTCATACATACATAAAAAAGTGTTACATTTCAGGAATCGATTATTCGAATGGTCTTAAACGGATTTCCATGAAGAAAAATTTCAAAAATTCGCATTACAAAAATTGTAAAGCCATTGCAATAGCTTAATTGTCATCGAAAATTCGCTAAAAGCCATCACAATTAAATCTATATACACATAGTCTTAAAAATTGGGGTTTTTTTTAGGAAACCTAATCTTTTTCTAGATACTAGCAAGAAATAGAAGAATCAAATCTATTTTCCAATATGGCGATAGCTCCTCTCAGAACAATTAGAACACCTGACACGTTCATTTTCGAAAATCAATATACAACTTTACCAAATAACAAAACATTCCAATTTAGTCTCCACAATATGCCAAAATCAAAGCTTCGTCGACAGGACTGCTGACAATAAATGTTCAAGTCTATAACTCAGACTGCTATTTCCAATCTCTCAAGTAAATTAAATGACAACTCCACCTACTAAACACTTTGTGTCGTACATACTTAATATATATTTTATTGCTCATGTTTATATAAGGTTCCAAAGTGTAAACTTATTGTGGGTTGTTATTAAAAACGAAAACAGTTGAATGACATTTATGAATAAAACAAATAATTATAACGTTATTGAACGTATATGAAATATACAGTGTGCCCCAAGATAGAGTATGCCAGAGGAAAAATTTTCTTATTTCTGGATTTTCGAAAAAATTCATTTTTTATAAAAACTCCTGCTTGTTCTTAAACCTCTAAAAATGCTAAAATGTTCTTGATTTTGTGTACAGAGGTGTTCTGTTTTTTGAAAACTTTAAAATATGACCAAGAGTAAACTACCCTGATTTTTGATGGTATCGAAAAATATTATTTAGAAAAGTGGTTCAGAATTTCAAAAAAACGTATAAATATTAAATATTTAATTTTATGAAAACAAAATAAATCACTTATAAATCAAACAATAAGCTAATGTAATAATAATAATAATAAAAATAAATAAAAAAAACATTATCATCACAACAAGTAATTAATAATTATTATCTTAACATCTATTTAAATATCACAAAAAAATCAACAGTTGACATATAAAATTAAAGAAATGATCATTCAAATGTATTGCCACCTACTTCTGCGCAAATTTCGATTCTATTTATGAATTCTATATAACCCATGTGAACTTGCTCAAGGGGAATATTGGCAGTGGCAGTGTCCTGATTAATTTTTTCCTACTCTTCCAAGTTATTATCCACTTGTATCTTATCGCACTTGTTTATTATAAAAATCCAAAGAGAAATATTTGTTTAAGTTAGCTTATTGTTTATTTTTAAACACATTAAATTTAATATTTCAAAAATTAACTGAAATTGAATAATTCATAAAATAAAATAATATTTATACGTTTTTTGCAATTCTGGGCCTCTTTTTTAAATAATATTTTTCGATACTATAAAAAATAAGAGTAGTTTAGTCTTGGTCATATTTTAAAGTTTTCAAAAAACAGAACACCCTGAACACAAAATCAAATAAATTTTATCATTTTCAGAGAAAAGCCGGAGTTTTTATAAAGAATGACTTTCTTTCGAAAACCCAAAAATAAGAAAATTTTTCCTCTCGGATACTCTATCTCGGAATGCACTGTATATACATATATATATATATATATATATATATATATATTGAATCTTTGTGTCATCACAATACTTTCTCTTTATACAAACTACCTATATAAGAAAGTAAAAATTAATCAAATTATGTTGTAATTTACTGATTATAACATAATTTAAGTTAAATACATGCTTACTAGCGTGTAATAAACTGATTTGTAAACATGTTAGTAAAACCAACATGAATTCCTCTCAGACATAAAGAAATACAACATAGTATGTTTGCTATGTTCAATATGTTATTAGAAGGCTAAGAGCATGTTAAATATGAGCTCTTAAGTTTAAGTCTTACAAAAGTTTAATGTTACATAAATCTCTCATAACATGTCCTATAATGCTTTACATGATAAAATTAAAGCGACGTGTTCATCCGCGGTAAACCGCTAAACGTGATCACGCTTTACTCAAGTAAACTTAGAAACCGTATATTGTAACACTTAATCCGTCATAATATCTTTTCATAACAAATTTTAAGTAGAGGTGAGATAACATCTTATATCATGTTATCTTTAATAGAATAATTATAACAGTTACCTATTTACCTAAACACGTACATTTTACATTAAATTTAAAATGATTAAATAACACATTTACTAACACCTATATCGTCAGAAGTACATATCTGATTTTTACTACGTTTTTATTAGCTTGCATTCTTGTTTGTTTGTCCGGTACAAATCTGGCAATCGATTTCTAACTAACTTCCCGAATAGCTAGACATTTGAAACTTTTAGCATAGCTCAGAACACGATGACAATGCATTATTTTAATACTTTTAGCCATCTTTCAGCAGAATTTAATTAGTTTTCAGCAAATTTTGCTGTGCGGAAAGTTAGTTCGGAAAAAATCCGCAAGTTATTTTATTTGTTTTGCCATATCCAATATTTATGCAATCTTCATTTTGACGGGTCTCAAATTTGTGATAGATAAACATTGAATGACAGCAAAACAGGAAATATCGATTATATTATTTCAAATATATCGATGGCACGCTTTAGATTTGGAGTTGGGGAGATCCGTTGTACAAAGATTTATCCTTTTATAGGTTTAAGATCAGCTCTCTGGATAGTTGTCATTTATGAAGTAAATAAATTCGGAACTATTTTTTTTTTTTCACTAACATTATATATTATATAACAATAACAATTATATTATCAACATTACATACGATTCAACAGAAAATTTAAAAACGTAGTATATAAAAAGTTCTTTTTATCTTGAAATTATTATGAAATTTTGATGGTTAGTCGAAAGCAACCTGCAATTTGAACCGTCAGTGCTATATAACTTTTGCTAAATTGATACTTTTAATTCATGTAAAATTCACTGCCAATTAGAGTAGCCACATAGCTTCCTCGCGTCCTATCGCGTATACTTTAATGATTTTAGGCTTTTAAAATTCATTATTGTCTAATTTATTTAATTTTCCCCCAAATAAAGCCTGGTCACCTGGTCTCAAGGTAGGTCAAATAGAGAGGCAGGGAAACCAAGCCACCTCCTATTCCTCTCTTCAATCTCCTTCACCGAGTTCTCCCCATAATAAAAACTATTAATAGTTTTAGCGATCTTTAACAATTCATAGCGCGGTGTTGCTGTTGGTTTTATTAAAAAATTGTACTTAAAAAAATGTTTATCTCGTTGAATAGATGAAGTTAAATTTTTTTTCCTTACCTAAAATTCCAATTTTAAATTATAAATTCACGTTTACGCGTTGTCCAAAGAACTCGTCCTGGGCATTGGTAAAATGAACATGTCTACCAAATTTCATCACAATCGGTCTACTTTCACTCAAGTTATCGTCACACGTTTCAGAGGACGCGGACACACAGACCGAAAGACAGACAGACAAACACGAGACCAAAAATGTTCCCTGATGCTCGAAACGGATTTCTGTCTGGAATTTTTCGTCCTCAAAAGTGAACACATTCTTCCTTTACCTTCGGTAAGCTCGGAAGTAAAATAAAAATAATTTCGACAGATTAAAAAAACGGAGGAAACAATTAAACAAATTAGACAATAATGGCTTGTAAGAGCATAAAATCAATGAAGTACGAGATGTGAGGAAGCTATGTGCCACACCAATTGGCAGTCTATCTTTATTCGTGTGTTAAAAATAATCAACAAGATAACAAATAAGTAGAAGTTGCTTACAAATAACCAAGAATGAGGATGTACACAATTACACTCCGTGGGATCCAATAGCAACTTGAATTGGAAACAAGAATGGCCAGTAAAGAAACATTGCAAAGTATCTGACTATCTGACAATCTGACAAAACATTCCATCAGAGAATCTGACTCCTAAGAGCTGCATGAGCAAGCTATTGGCAATTTTCACTGTTGCCACCCTGCTTTAACCTAACTATTCAAGTTCCTTTTTTTAGAATCTAAATCTGATTAAGAATCTGCCTATTTCATTTTGGCATTGTCAAAATGAATGTGTTTCTACCGTCATTTCGTTAAACTAGCTTACTAATAGTAGATAAAACTGTTGTTCAAAGTTTTTCTGTCACTTTTTTTTACTGATAATGACTAAATAATATAAACGTGCTCTTCCATATAGAGTTACTTTAAATATTGTCACAAAAAAAGAAGCGAATGTAGCAGGATCAATTCAATTTTACTTCCTGTTTAGACAGTAAAAAAACGTCTAATCCTTAAATTGAGACATGACTCAGCTTTAAAAGACAAAGATATAACACGCTTTAGATGCGTAAACACGTTTTTCTTCTAAGCAGGGATTAACTGAGCTAACATTATGCCAATATAAACTTTACAGACATGCTCCTGAATAACATTAAACGAGCTTAAAGGAAAACCATCCCCAAGGAAAAATAAAATGCATACGAGCAAAATAGCAAAAAAAATATTTTTTTTAAAAAAAAGCTTTGAATTATAAGATAAAATTAAAGGAAAGTAATAATTCATTTTATTAATGGAGTTTTAGAATTAAGTACATAGAATAAAAATATTATTATGCAACTATGCAATCAATAAACCATTATTATTGTAATTTTTAACAAATTTTGCTTCCGAGCTTACTGAACGGAAGCTATGTGCTCGTTCTAGAAAAAATTTTGTCTTCGATTTCAAATAATCCAAGAGAGAAATCCGTATCAGACATCAGGGAACAATTTTGGTTCCATATCTGTCTGTCAGTCTGATTTACAATAATGGATTGTAAAAGCATAAAATCAATAAAGTACGTGATAGGATGGGAGGAAGCTATGAGCAAAACCAATTGGCAGTCTATTTGGTTCCGTGTCTGTCTGTCGGTCTGTCGTTCAATTTTTGAGATCCAACATATCTTAAAAACTACTCATCCAATTTTAATGAATTGTGGATGCTAGATCACAATTAGCCCATTGTTGGTCCCATATACGTTTCAACCTTCTGCGCTCATTTATTTCTCATCCTGATGCGTACAAACATTCATTTATTTACACCTACAGCTTCAATTCAAAAGTACTTATCTGATTTTTTTATGACATTTGAATGGTTTGTCGAAAGTATAGCCCTAGATTAATTTCAATCGTCGGCGCACTTTAAATCTTGCTAAACTTACACTTTAATTCATGTAAAAAATTAAAACAATTTTGACAGATTTAACAAATGCTAGAAAATTTAATAAATTTTACAAAAATAGGTTGCAAAAAGCATATAATTATTAAAGTATACGAAATAGGACGCGAGGAAGCTATGTGCCACACTAATTGGCAGACAATTTTTGTTTGTTGGTTTAGTTATAACTACACAATTTCACAAATGTAACAAGCGACAACTCAGTTAGCCTTAATTTGACTTGGTTCGAACAATAATAGCCCAGGATATAGGGTGCAAAAAAGTGTCTGAATAACATCAAGCTAGAATTTTGTCTATAAGTAAATCTTTTGGTGCCTTTTAAGAATATGTGGTCAGCTAAGTTTGTCTGCGGGTCATAGCTTGGCAAAAGGCAGCTTAATGGCAGCAATCAACCGGTTTGTTTTTTTCAAATGCCTATTGCCAAGCTATGTCCAGCAGGCGAACTTAGCCGACCATATATTCTTAAAAGGCACTAAAAGATTAGCTTGATGATAGTCAGAAACTATTTTGCAGCCTATCTCCTCAACTATAACCTATAACAATTGTCATGATAATAACAATAAGGTTTAAAACTAAGGTCTAAAACCCGGCTGGTTTTTTTTTTTTTTTTTTTTTTTTTTTTTTTTATTATTGGATAACACAACTACAAATTTAAATTTGCAACAAGTGATAGTGATGATACATTGGTTATGTGGCGGGAAAAAACATGAAGAAGAAGTAGTCCAGTGACTACACTTCGTTAGCAGTAAATATAGTGAAATAATTATAATACAAATTAACTTATAATGATAAAATAATGATGAAGTGGATTATATTAATTATTATAAAAGTTTAACATTATATATGGGAAAACGATATTTTAAGATAAGAGATCTCTAGGCCATCTCCTCTTCAAACGTCTTGGTGGGTTGCTTGGGATAAACTGAGAGGATAGGAGTTGTACAAGAGGATTTGGATGGTGGGATATGGATTCATGGAATTTTTTATATCGGGAGACGGTCAGATCTCGGACAAAGGGCACATTTAAATCTTCATGAAGAGTTAGGTTGGAAACATAGAAAGGAGCATTGGTTATTTTTCTAAGGATTTTTGACTGCAGGATTTGGAGACGACGGGAATTGGAAGGCTTGGTGCTACCCCACACTTCCAGACCGTAGGTCCAAGCTGGTTTTAGAACTACATTATAAATACGAAGCTTGTTGTTAAGAGAAATCTTAGACCTACGATCAAGAAGACCGAGCAGTAACTTGTATCGTCGTGTGATGTCAGTACGTTTAGTTTTAGTGTGTAGTTGCCATGTTAATCGTCGGTCAAGGAAAAGGCCAAGGTATCGGACGGAGTCGGACTGAGGAATGGGAACTTGATTAAGGGTGACTGGAGGACAGGTGTTATGACGAAGAGCAAAGGTGACGTGCACACTTTTCTGTTCGTTTATCTTTATCCTCCATTTCCTTAACCAAGGTTCGAGAAGAAAAACCCGGCTGTGAGTTCGAATCCCAGGGGGGTAAGACATGTTTCACACTGATGATCTCATCGATTAGATGAGTAAAGTGGCCGGATAACCCCCGTCCTGTAATAACCCTGGCAGTTGATCGGGACTAAAACCCAAAAGAAAAAAAAAAAATGACAATAAGGGGGCCGGCGCCGGCGTAGCCGAGTGGTTAGCGCACTCGACTCTGAAACTAAGGTCTAAACCCCGGCTCTGAGAGGTTCGCATCCCTGAGAGGTGTCTTGTTTCACACCGATGATCTCAGTAGAGTAACGTGGCCGGATAACCCCCGTCCTTTGTTATTTAATCATTTTAAGTAGTTTCTACACAGAACGTAATACATATATTTCTTACAACAACATAAAATAAATAAATTATTAATTAACTTTATCCGAGGAGCCCTTATATATATATATATATATATATATTTCAACCAATCAAACGACCTATTTTAACTTGAACAACAGTGGATGAAATATGTTTATCTGATCAAGGGATAGTTAAGATAAAGCTGGAGGTAGTGTTGTACAGAGAATTTACAGTGAAGGAAAGCAGAAGGCTAGAGAGGTCCGATAATTAGATGAAGTAAAAATAGAAGCCACAGCAAACTCCCGTGTACCATCACTCTAACTCGTTTTACTCTACTTTCTACACTTAAGTAAACTAACAAAAATGTATAAATATATTCAACTTTCATTCATTCAAACTATAACTTTATACGGGTACATACATAATTTCATTAATCAAATCATACATTATTACATTAATAGAAATTCATGAATATGTTTTACTAGGAGAACAGAAAAAAATGCCGTCACGCAAAAAAATACATGAAAAATATCGTGCAAGAAGGTAGGATTTAACAGGAGATCGTTAGGTTTTTATTTATAGTACAATATTCTGACGATAGGCGGGTTGAAGTTTCAATAAACGACAAGCAAAATGTAAAACTCTTAAATATTGTGCCAGAAAGTCAGGATTTAACAGGAGGTCGATAGGTTTTTATTTATAGTACTATATTTTGATAGGCGGTGTTGACGCCAAACCTTCCATACACCTTAACCTTTTCTTAAAAGGCGACTATCGCGCCATCTTTGAAGTGTGTGTAGAACGATAACCATTAGTGTAGAATATATGCAAACCCGCATTTGCTGGTTCTACCTTAACCTAGATAGAGGTGACGTAACCTCAACTTAGCATCTAGACTACCTGCTTCAAGATGTCACTTGCATTGTGTCACGTGCCCGAGCTGGTAACCTCATAAAACTGTAAGTGTCTTCCCTTTTTAGGGGTTCGTTGGTAAAACCCAAGGATCTTATATAAAGGGGCAGGAATGTTAAGAAGGGGTTTAAGGCAAAAAAGTGACCCCATGGAGGTAAGAGAAATTGGAGAGAAAAAGCATACTGCGCATACTCCACAATCTTTGAACTGGGACAAATTACCTTCTTTATGAGGTTATAACCTGAAACTATAAACAAATTCTTGGTAACCTATAACCAAGAGGAAGGTAATTTGTCCCATTGGAGCTTCTACTTTACATATCTTCATGGGGTCACTTTTTTCCACAACCCTCCATCCCCTTTATTTAACAACCTTGGTAAAACCAAAAAAAACCCTTAGAGTTTCGATCCTTTGTCTGTCTGTCTGTCTGTCACTCTGTACAGTTCCAATAACTTTTGAATCAAAAGAAGTAAAAACATGAAACTTTCTAGTAAACTCCTAGTAAACTCAAAATTACCAGCTGTTCAAATTCAAAATGGCGGATAATTCACGTCACACGAATTTTTTTTTTTTTTTTCAAAATTTTGAGTGGGGCATCAAATGAAAGGTATTGAAGAGTAGATTACAAAAATATATAACATTTGTGGATAGTCATTAATTTATTTCCATAACTATATTTCTGCTTTTACTAAAAAAATATGCAAATGTGCGGTCTGATGGGCCAAAGAAAAAATAAGAATAGCAATTTGATGTGATAAACTGGGAATCCAATATGGCGGCTAATTCCTGTCACGGGATTTTTTTTTTTTTAAATTTTGAGTGGGGTATCAAATGAAAGGTATTGAATAGTAGATTACAAAAATAGATAACACTTGTGGAACATGTTCAATTTTTAACGCTATTGTGTAAAAAAATCAAAAAAAAAAAAAACATTCTGCGCCCCCCCCCCCCCCTTATCCTAATTTCATGTTCACGATACATTGCGTGTTTACGTACTTTGTACATACACGCGGGCTGAAGTTTCAAAAAACGACGTAAAATGCAAAGCTCTAAAATAGTGCCAGGAAGTTAGAATATAATAGGAGGTAGATTGGTTTTCACCTGAATTGAATCATTTACCTAATATAAAATGATATCAGAGCTCGTAGCGGACCTAATGGAAATTAAAAGAGATTAATGTTTCATAATTTCACAACTTAAGATCCATCTACTATATCAATAGTGCAAATGTATACCGATATTCTCCACTTGACAGATAACTATTGCTACATCGATAGGGGGATTCAATTCCTAAAAACATATTTATGATTTTATGTTTTACCATGAAGTGGAGAAAATAAGTGTTTTTAGACTTATTATTCGTTTCCTAAGTCATTATTTAAGAAAGCTAAATAGGCCCTTTACCCTCGGTGTCTTTAGTCGTTAGTCGGTCCAAGACCCTCGCTTTCTAATTACCAATTACTAGGAAGTCTGGCAACTTGATTCTCTCTAATGGGTAATTCGGGGAAGATCCACCTAACTAATTTTCTAGAAGATTGAATAGAGAAGCCTGGATGTAAGCCAATACGATTTGTTGACGTAATCATTCTTCGTAAGGTTTATAAAGGGGTCTGTCTGAAAATAATGAATGAAATCTTAAAATCTGACGAAAGAAAATAACATTTATTCCTTTTATTATCAATTGAAAGATAAATAAAATTAAAAAGTTGACTATAGAAATCTCGAGGATTTGTAATTCAATAAAGAAGGAAAGATTTATAGAAATAATCTTTCCAGCGCTATGGCTTGTGGTAGAGTCCAGTCTCCTCTATATTTGGCCATCATTTAGCACGGGAATCCATCTTGGTTCGCTAGCCAAGCGAATAATAACAGATGGATGTCAAACTACTGTCATCATTAGCCCTGGGGGGGGGGGGGGGGGGGGGGCAGAAGAAATTCCGTCACGTAAAAAACGACATGAAAAAAATGACGTTATTACCAGGAAGTTAGACTCTAACCGGAGGTCGCTCAGTTCTTACTTTTAGTACTATAATTTGCCAATAAAGGTCAACCATGATGTTCTGGTAGCCCTATAGTAAACACATTATACTTTTTAACTCTGACAGCTTGGGAAAATCGGGCAATGACCTATTACCCGCCAAAATCTCAAGCTCTCATTCACTCTCCTCCCATTTTTTTCTCGATTTTCCCAAGCTGTCAGAGTTAAAAAGTATAATGTTTTTACTATAGTGTTGTTTTTGTGCCATGTGGGTATAGTTAGTTTATAATAGAACGAGCCGTTAAACCCCGTAGCAACGGGCTTAATTTTATATTTAGGAAAAAAAAAAAAAAGTTAATAAATTTAGATAAGTTATTATATCTATTTAAAGACCAACAAATCAAAATATTTATTTTTTTTTATTGGAATAAATGTGGTTGCCTTAGCTTAATAACAATATATCATTTAGAGGTGCGCGTCGTCGGAACACTACTCGATTATATTAATAAAATTGCAAGATAAAAAGAACTTTTTATATTATACTAATATTTTAAATTTTCTGTTGTGATTATAAATTTGAAACCTGTCAAAATGAAGATTGTAAATATGGGACATGCCAAAACAAATAAAATAACTTGCGGATTTTTTCCGAACTAACTTTCCATACAGCACAACTTGCTGAAAACAAATTTAATTTTGTTGAAAGATGGATAAAAGTATTAATATATTACATTATCATCGTGTTCTGAGCTATTCTAAAAGTTTCAAATGTCTAGCTACTCGAGAAGTTAGTTAAAAATCGATTGCAAGATTTGTACTGGACAAACAAACAAGAAAGCAAGCTAATAAAAACGTAGTAAAAAGTGACGTTATAACCAGGAAGTTAGAATCTAACCGGAGGTCGCTCAGCTTTTACTTTTAGTACTATATTTTGCCAATAAAGGTCAAGCATATAGTCAGTTTATAATAAAACGAGCCGTTAAACCCCGTAGCAACGGGCTTAATTTTATATTTAGAAACAAAAAAAAAGTTAATTTATTTAGATAAGTTATTATATCAATTTAAAGACCAACGAATCAAAATAATTATTTATTTTTATTGGAATAAATGTGGTTGCCTTAGCTTAACAACAATAAATCATTTAGAGGAGCGCGTCGTCGGAATACTACTCGATTATATTAATGAAATAGACTGACGTCAAAATACAATTTTATTTTTTAGTAAATTATTTGGCCACTTGGAGTGAACACTAAAGCATGATTCCATGATTGAATGATTTTCCATAAAGTGGAGAAATGTTTTGGTTTCGAGATTTCATGTACTTATTGCTTCCGAACTTACAGAAGCTATGTGATTGTTCTAAAGAACGAACAATTTTTAGGTCTCTGATTTCAAAAATTCCAAGACAGAAATCCGTTTCAGACATCGGGGACATTTTTGGTTTCATGTCTGTCCGTCAGTCTGTCAGTCTTATTTTTGGGAACCAACATATCTTAAAAACTACACGTCCGATTTTAAAGGAATTTGGATGCTAGATCATAATTAGCTCATTGTTGGTCACATAATATACGTTTTAACCTTCTGCGCTCATTTGTTTCTATTCCACATGCGCACAAACATACATTTATTGTCACCTATAGCTTCAAAAGCACTAATCTGATTTGTATGTATCTTTCATAGTTTATCGAAAGTAGCCCGTAGATAGCCCTAGACTAATTTGAACCGTCTGCACTCTTTAACTTTTGCTAAATTGATACTCTAATGTATGTAAAAAATCCAAACAATGTTGACAGATTAAAGGAAGGGGAGAAACAATTAAACAAATTAAGACACTAATGGCTTGTAAATGTAAAAGTATAAAATTAATAAAGTACGCGATAGGATGCGAGAAAGCTATGTGCCACACCAATTGGCAGTCTATTTTGATTGTTTTAGTTCCTTTTCACCATCTACGAGTGTCTTCCATACCTTGGAAACTAAATTTTTCACAAGAAAAAAATAATATGGTTTTTTAGTATTGAAATAAACTAATTTATAGATTTTCATCTTCTATATCAGTATTAAAACATTTAACTTATATATAATTATTTAAGAGAATATAATTATAAAAAATTATTAACAATGATAGAAGTGTAATTTTCATAATTTTCAAATTATACGGGGCATAAATAATGTCATAGAATCATATAAAAACAAGAACATGAACATGAACATCCCTTTGTAATTCTTAGGCAAAGAAAATTTATGTTCCAGACATTTCATTTCTTGGCGGAAAGATCGATTTCCCTTCTGAAAACAGCGATAAAATCAAGAGGCGACAATCTAATTAGCATCTGCTCATTAACATCAGCCTAATTATCCAACCAAATTAAATGATGAGACGACGAATTTTTGAGCATGATAAGAAATTTCTCAGATCATTCTGTCAGTAGATACAAAGTATTTCTAAAAAAAAAAAATCGGGTACGGGGTACCTCGGAACTTTTCCTCACTTCAGAGGCCACTAAAGTGGCCTCTCCAGCTGCTTCGCAGCAGGAGGAAGCAGCATTGGACGTGGTCAGTACTTGGATGGGTGACCGTTCTGAACTAGCTGACTTATTATCTTTCTTAAAAAACCTTATTTTTAACACTTATATTTTATTTAATTATTTGAAGTTTGGCGGTATTTTGACAGATGTAAACAAACTTTGACGTCATCAAAATTCAAAAATCGCACTAATAAATAATTATATTCGCATATAACTTTTAAACTAATTAATGAAATTTCATCGTTTTTTTTATATTTGTTCCTTAATTTTTTCCGGTTCCAACGATATGCTATAAGTCAAAAACCTATTTATACTTTCAGTATTATTGACCGTCAAAGTTTAAAAATTGAAAAATTTATAACTTCAAAATGGCGGCCAATATCAATGAAAATTTAGTGGGCTTGTATGTCATTCAGAGAGGTACATTCGAGCCAAATTTCAACTCGATCAGGACCATTTTCGATTTATTACGATTTTTTTAAATTGTTGCTGACTCAGAAAACTGGGTTCAAGATGGGCGGAAAATATTGTTTTTCCGGGCGGCACAACTACAGGTTAGGACTGATTTTTCTGCCAAGTTTCAACTTTCTAGGTTAAATACCTTGGGCGCTACGATGAACACACATACACACTTACACACACACATACATACATGCTGAAAACCACTCAGGAGGTCTTAAAAACACCTAACTACTATTAGTATTTCCTACTATTAGAAGTGAGGAAAAGTAATAAATAAATAAATAGACTGCCAATTTGTGTGGCACATAGCTTCCTCGCATCCTATCACGTACTTTATTGATTTTATGCTTTTACAAGTCATTATTATCTAATTTGTTTGTTTCCCCTCTTTATTTGATCAGTCAAAATTGTTTTAATTTCATGAATTAAAGTATCAAGTTAGTAAAAGTTAAAGAACGCAGACGGTTCAAATTAATCTGGGGCTATCAGCGGGTTACTTTCGATAAACAATAAATGTTCCATACAAATCAGATATGTACTTATGAAGCTATAGGTGTAATTAAATGTATGTTTGTGTGCATGTGAAAGAGAAACTGAAATAAATGAGTAATAAATAAATGAGCGCATAAGGTTGAACTTATCATGATCTACCATCCAAATTTCATTATATGTTGGTTATATCTTACAACTTAATAGAGCGACAGACCGACTGACACGCGGAACCAAAATCGTTCCCTGATTTCTGAAATGGATTTATGTTTTGGAATTTTTTGATATCGGAAACCTAAATATTTTTCGTTCTTCAGAACGATCACGTAGCTTCCGTTACCTTCGGTAAGCTCGGAAGCAAAAATAATTATTTCTTTTACAACGAAACTTCACAACCTGACTAATGTTACCAAAAAGCTACAAACTTGATTAAAACTAAATTTAGGGGGACGGCAAGCTCAGAAAAAATTTGGACGGTCAAAAGAAACGGAAATATAGTCTCAAATTAATATAACGTCAACATAAATTTAATATTTAAAAAATTTCATCTCGACTTGGAAGCGAAACAATCACGCTTTCAATTCCCATGTGGCAAATCGTCCTTATATTCGTGTCTTATAATAATTATAAGACACGAGGAAGCTATGTGCCACACTAATTGGCAGACTCTTTTGTTTAATAATAATTAACACATTTTGGTGGTAAAAAACAGAATACTCAGAAAATATAATATTTACAGGGTGATCCAAAAGTCGTCGCCCATCTCTTAACTTTTGTACGGTTTGAGATAAATTAATGAAACTTGGGGGATCTGCACTATGTAATTAAATAATCTTTATCTTTATTTACAAGACAACACAGGTGTGTGTGTACAGTAGGTGTCTTTACAATCCTACTGAGGGCCCTCACCATGTATTTTATTTATTTATTTTTTGTAATTCAGTAGAATGTCTTTTGGTGGAAATAAATATTATTATTATTATTTATTTATAGATATATCTATAATCTTTATAGAGATATATCTATAATCTTTATAGATAGAGTATAATCTTTATTTACTAGTTATTTGTCGATGTTTGGTTGCAAGCTAACTGTAATGATATGAAAGAGGCGATGCTTTATATTTAAAATTAATTTAATTTATTCCACAGCTTAGTCATTTCCCATTATATCTCGTCCCCGTAATTTTCAAAAACTTAAAATATTAATTTTCCTGGAAGAAATATACAGTCTTTTTAAAGATACAATGATTATATCTAAAACAAACGACAATTTCGTCGATGTTTTGGCCTGTCAAAGGATTAAATCTATTAGCAATAAATTAATTACTTATTAATATTTCAAATTAAAAAAAAATAAATAAATTCGTGTCTAACTTAATTTCATCAATAATAATAAAATTTACCTTTAAGGAATTCAATCCACAAAAAACCACACTATTAATTACCTGTTACAATAATTACTTAATTCTCGATTACTTTTTCATTTTTTTTTAAGTTTAAATATATATTTTCCATTCTAAAGAAATGATCTTTATAAAGGTACCTAGTGGTACAAATTTAAGAACAATTAATCAGTTTAAGAAGAGTCTGCTTCATCAATCAACCGGGCTAAGTAAGCGTCTAATTTATCAGACAAAACCCCTGAGGAACAAATTTTAATCCCGCTTCGCATTACTAGGGCTAAGTTGAAAAACATGGCTCCCGTGAGTAAGTACACAAGGGAACTTGGTTGTCTAGTTTGCAATGTTATAAATTAAATGGTAATACATCACATATGTATCACATATAGAATATTAACAACGTAATGTTATAAATTAAGAATTATTTTAGACTATGATGGAACGTTTAATGATACCCACTACACACGTATAGTAATAAATAAAAATATTTTGTAGAGCTCTAACATCTATATGAAACAATAAACGTGTAATAAATAGACTGCCAATTGGTGTGGCACATAGCTTCCTCGCATCCTATTACGTAATTTATTGATTTTATGCTTTTGTAAACCACATTATTCTCTAATTTATTTATTTTTCTCCCATTTGTTAAATCTGTCAAAATTGTTTTAATTTTTGCCCCAATCCTTGATTTCAAAAATGGTTGTGCTGCAGCATTATCCTGAATTAGTTGCAATGAAATTTCTTCGTTAAATCTCTTCTAAGTGCAAATAGAAAAGCAAATCGCGGACACTCATTATTGTCACCCTTTCACTATACCAAGGGCGCAGACCAACTGAACGCATTCATAGGAAACCCTATTTATTACCTGCGTCAGCCTCATGCGTAAGCCGCAGCATAGGAATCGCACCTTAACAACTCCCCTCGATCTTTGGCTGATTTTTCTTCTCTCACCGTCCCCTACACGGGAGCATATCGATGACACGGTTAAGGATGATTCACGCTACACCGAGCCGGGGCCGTGCCGTGCCGGGCCCGAGGCTCGCTGAAAAAATGTTGTATAGATTTTAAATGAAGCAATGCACAGTACACCGGGCACGACACGAGTCAGGACCGAGCCTCGTCCGAGGCTCGGTGGCGAAACGTTGGGGTACATTGTTTTCACGCGCCCGGCCCGTCCCCGCCTCGTCCCCGCCTCGTTGAGATGATCCACGCTACAACGAGCCCGGGCCGTGCCGGGACCGAGCCCTCCCACCCTCGTTATTAAACATAGGCACAAGCACTAGATATGAAATAAACACGGGTCGCCTAGTAGAGGACAGCCCGGCCCGTGCCCGCCTCGTCCCCGGCTCGTTGTAGCATGTATGTGAAGTCTCGGACGGGGCACGGTGGGAGGGCTCGTGCCCGGCACGGCACGGCCCCGGCTCGGTGTAGCGTGAATCATCCTTTAGATTCGGTTTTAGATCATTTTTACAGAGATTTGTCATTTTATATATTAAAGATAATTGTTGTGCTTTTAAATTATGAAGAGTATAATTTTCCCTTTACTAAAGATTTATTTTAATTGATTTACCAACGATACAACGTAATCTGTTTTGGGCATTAATCCTAAGACCAATTAGCTAGGGCTGGAAATATTAACCCTTATCAAATATCAAAAACATTCATAGACCGTTCACCCTTATTATTTGTGAAAAATAATGCAAACAAATATAACATGATGTTTAAATATTTAACACTAAGCTACTGGGCTGATTATGTAATATATTTGTTTTTATTATTATTACAATGCAGGGCAATATAATTCTAAGGTGATGACTGACTGATTCGTCGAATTTTATTTTAAAACGCACCCCCCCCCCCCCCTCCTCCTCTATTTTTTGTTAGAAATAAGCAAATAGTCGGTTTTTCTTTGTAAAAAAAAAACTATTATAAGGAATTATTTAGTAAGTAAGAACCCCCCTAAATAAATATTTACTTAGGCCGTCCGCACAAGAGGCGATATGAAAGCGATATTTTATCGCCCTGCCATAAATTATCGCTGACCGATATCGGCGAAATCCGCGATCGCCACACACGGGGCGATATCCGCGATCGCCTTTCAACGAATACGGCTACATTGGAGTAGTTTCTAGATTTTCTATTTGATATATATTTTGTTTTTAACATATTAAAATAGAGTGTATAAATTATTCATATAATATTTGCAGGTGGCCATGATTTGCACTTATTTAATTTATTTGCTACTGTCACCATCCAAGTATGATAACCATTTCAGAACTATTTCGTATCTAATTCTAAACTAAACATTATTTTATTTTTACTTATTTCATTTAATACCTATATGTATCATTTATGCCTTTGAATTAATTTTTACCGTGTCAAAAGAAGAATTTTTTTGATTAGGTCAGCCTTCCATTCTAGTAGGGAATTAATAAATAATGTTTTACAATTATTTTATATTATAAAGTATAATAATAATTTAAAAAAACCAAAATAATAATAACACTAGGTAGTTCATTGATGGACTTAAAAGTGTTAAATCGTACCTACAATTTGTTGTATTATTTATCACTAATTATTTTATACATTACAAATAATAATTATTTGTACAAACTATCATTTTTATTTTGGGTAGTAAAATATTTTATAAAGTAAATTATTTCATTAAATTTATATAAACTACATATGATATAATATTACATTACTAAAATTATATCTTTTCTAGGATAGTCCGTGAGAGCAAAATCATAAAAAACACAAGTTTTTCCACTACACTCACGAATTTTAGATTGAATGCCTCCATAATAATACGGGCGATATCGCTCAGAAATCACTTCCTTGCAGGTTGCCCGTGTTGCTGGTATCGCTCCTGTTGAGAGTATCACCGATAGATCGCATCCATATCGCCTTCTTGGTGGGTCCCCACTCTTTTACCTAGGAAGCAACAAAGAGGCGATATCGTATCGCTGTTGCATCGCTTTCATATTGCCCAGTGTGCGGACGGCCTTATACTAAAAGACATTTCGCTAGTATACCTGCAAAACCTCGTAAGTCCGATTTTTGGGATTTTTATTTTTTTTCATATTTCGATAGATTTAGGTCGACTGCGTCTCCGTGTGAAATATTGTAAGTTTTTGTCGACTACAACGCCTTTAAACGGCGATTGAAAAAACTCGTAAGTCGAGATGGTAGCATGAAAGGTAATAAATCCTCGTATGTCCGTAGAAAAGCACGCCGCTCGCAGGTTACAGCAAAGTTCCAGTTTTAAAATAAGTTAAATGACTTATATTGACAAATTTTTATTAAAAATTATTATATTATTTTAAGGTACACTTGCGTTTTTATTAATTACTACATCTATTTATCACTAATTTTAAGGGGGACTTGTAGTTCAGGATACTTACATGGTTTTATACAATGCATTGTTAGAAGGAAATTCAACTTGCGTGGTTTTGTACCATATGTATAAACTTACAAGGTATTATACCTACTTTTAAATAACCTTACGAGTTTTTATCTGGACATTTTCTTTGTAAAACCTCGTAACTCAATAAAAGTTCTTGACTAAATCCACGTAAGTACAAAATTAGTCCACAAAATTGTAATTTAATTATAATTTTAATTATGAGGGTATATAAAACCTCCAATGGTAGTAAAACATCATATAAATGGGCCATGTGTAATAGAAATAAAAGATTAACCTATTATTCAGTTTTTTTGCTCTCCTGTAAAATTTTGGATTTGGTACATACGAGGTTTTGCAGGTATACTAGCGATTTGGTTCGAGCTAGACACTTCTGGGTATTTTTATCATGTTTGGACGACAAAAATGTTTTTATCTCCAGTAGGGAGAAAAAGTTATGATTTTGAATTAGTTTAGAGGGACTAAAGTAAGTCTTTTCATCCCTGAACTCAAAAAGTAGGGAGAAAAAGTAACAGTAGGGCGAAAAAGTAAAGTAGGGCAAAAAAGTAAAGATTGCAACTTAATTATTTTATAAATAGTAGAAAATGAATAGCTAATGTAATGAAGTTGTTGAAATCAGGTTGGCGAAACTGCTTTTTCGACCTTGTTTATCTTTGTTGTTTATAACCTGCTTCTAAATAAACTTCTATTTGAGTTTAATTCCAATTCTTATTTGTTTTTAATATTGAATCTCTTATATCTGATGTTAAAAGTGCTAATAATTATTGTTATTTATTAAAATAAAAATAAAAACTGTGCAATGGACGAAAATGTGTATTTTATTCCTACTGGAGATAAAATATTGTATGTACCTCGTGTTATTCCCTCGGCTGCGCCTCGGGATTTAGGGACCATGTTTCCTTCGGCTTCGCCTTATAAGAACCAACTTTTTTGCTCAGGGAATAATGGCTTACTTTACTCCCTAGGTGCATAAATAACTATTGTTTCATTACATCGTAATAACCGGTTGAAAAGATATTGTTAAAAAATAAATGTTAAAATTTAAATGGCCGCCATGTTGAAACGGCTGGGCCAATTATGTTGGTTAACGAACCCGTCCGATTGGTTAAATTGCCTAACTCTTTGTGTGAGCTAAAAGCACATAATTGGCAAATTAATTTGACAAAATTAAAAATATATATATATCTAGGCAATATTAAGAAAAATAATTTAATTTAAAAAATCGGGTACGGGGTACCTCGGAACTTTTCCTAACTTCAGAGGCCGCTAAAGCGGCCTCTCCTGCTGCGAAGCAGCAGAAGGAAGAAGCATTTGTCGTGGAAAATACTTGGATGGGTGACCGTTATGAACTAACCGCTTTTGTTTATTATCATTTTTCAAAACAAAATTTATAAATTATTTTTATTTATTTTATTTCATTTATTTAATTATTTGAATTTTGGCGGTATTTTGACACATGTAAACAACCTTTGACGTCTCACAAAAGTATCGCACTAATTAATAATTATGTCGCTTATAACTTTTAAAATAATTAATGGAATTTCATAGGATTCTTTTATATTTGTTCCTTACTTTTTACCGGATCTAACGATACGCGCGGTTACGTTGCTATACGTCAAAAACGTATTTATACTTTCGGTATTATTAACCGTCAAAGTTTCAAAATTTAAAAAAACGATAAATTCAAAATTGCGGCCAATTTCAAATTTAAATTTGCTTGATTTGTCTGTCATAAAGAGGGGCACTTTATTTCATGGTAAATTTTAACTCGATTGGACCATTTTTCGATTTTCTATGATTTCTTTAAATTTTTTGCTGACTCAACAAACTGGGTTCAAGATGGCGGAAAATTTAGATTTTCTGGGCGGCACAACTAGAAGTAAGGACTGATTTTTCTGCCAAGTTTCAAGTCTCTTAGTCCACAGGCCACCATAAGAAGTGAGTCGCTGATTGATAAAGTTTTCTTACCTTATGGAATCGCTTATTTATGCCTTGTCCACCGATGAATTGGGTATATGGCAACTAGGCGCTGGGCCATTTATTTTTTGTTGACATGCCAAACTTGCCCTTCTGCGGGAACATTGAAGAGAGGTAGATAAAGTTTTGATTTTCATAGGATCGTTTAATTAAATTATTTCAAAAACAGTGGTACACGTGGCCACCGATAAGAGTGGGCCGTTTGGGGTGGCCACCGCCCCAAACATTTCGCTTTGCGGGGACGTTGAAAAGAAAACGGCCCACTCGTATCGTTGGCCACTTTTACCACTGTTTTTGTAATAATTTAATTAAACGATCCTGTGAAAATCAAAACTTTATCTATCTCTTTTCAATGTTCCCGCAGAAGGGCAAGTTTGGCATGTCAACAAAAAATAAATGGCCCAGCGCCTAGTTGCCATATACCCAATTCATCGGTGGACAAGGCATAAATAAGCGATTCCATAAGGTAAGAAAACTTTATCAATCAGCGACTCACTTCTTATGGTGGCCTGTGGACTATCTGGGTTAAATAGCCTGGGAGCTACAATGATAACAAACATAAACCAGACGTCATGCTGAAAACCACTCAGGTCTTAAAAACACCCAAAACGGATAATTCAATTGAAATCTTGAGAAAAAAAATTTGGGTAAAAACAATACTTTCCTACCATAGGTGAGGAAAAGTAAAAAGAAAGATCTTATCATATTCTTAAGCACTCATGATAATTTTAATATTTAGCATATCTAGAAACTTAAAACTGTTAAAATATGGTAATAGATACAAATTTCAAGAATATAGGAGATTAAAAACTTTAACTATAAATATGATGCAACATCCAAGCTTAATGTATTGCTCGTAAATTATTCTGGTGATTTTCATTATGATAAATATTTTAAAAGGATTTAGATGGTTTAATCAAATTATTAAGATTTAATGCAATGTATCTACTGTTTCCCTACTAACATCTCCTAAAGTAAATATTGCATTAAAATGCTTATTCATTATCAACAAAAATACATAATTTACTTAACAATACTAATATTAATTTTTAGAAGCACCACTTTCTGCAACTTATAATCTAATGGACTAAATATTGTATAATTAAGATTGACTAATTTTTTAATTAATATAAACTAATACTTTCTAATTAATAGATATGAGAGAGTTAGTGAGATACGGTCTAAAGAAAAAAACTAAGTTTTTATCTCACTAACTCTCTCATATCTACACTTTAACGGTTGCTAACTTAAAATTTATTTCTAATTAATATTGTGTGATAGTATCAAAATACTAGATATGGAATAAAACTATTTAAAAAGGAAGAATATATTTATAAAATAGAATGGAGTAAAAAGATAAAAAAGAAATAAAAATATTACAAAAAAAACATGTGTAAGGCTCTTACGCATTAGAAGTGAAACTTAAGTACTAGAATGCATTGCTGTCTTTCATTTTTTGATGAATTTATTATTTTTCAGTGTTTTTTTCGATTTTTTTTCAGTATTAATAAATGGTTACAGGAAATTTAATTGAAAAAAAAAAAATATATATATATTGCTACGCTAAGGCAACCACATTTATTCCAATGAAAATATATCTTTGTTTTGATTTGCTGGTCTTTAAATAGATATAATACAATTAATCTGTAAAAATGTTAAACTTGGACGAGTCTCGAATCGCAAACTTCGTTACATGATGTCACTATATGAAAAAATTCACTCTACCGCCGCCAAAGAAGTTTCACTTCAAAAAATAGTAGGTCTTAAAATAATTAAATTAGTGGCATCACTGCAGCTCGTCTATTATCATCGTTTTGTTAGGTTTTTACTGTATTTCTGTCAATTTATTTTTTATAATTGTAACATTTGATATTGTTGCTTGTTTTTTTTTTTTTTAATTTGAATAGTTCTATAATAGTATTTGATAATTAAGTAAGTATTATGAAATGAATATTATTTATAGAAAACATTTTTCTGCCGCGTGTAGGAAAAATATTGTATGCAATAAGGCAGCAAAGGAAACATTTCTGCCTCATATTGATATATTGCCTGCCTCGGCTTCGCCTCGGCAGTTACTTTCCATAGACTGACCTCGCCTCCGGCTCGGAGGCTAACTTAATCATTCGTCAGAAAAATTCTATTTTGCTGCCTAGTTACATTAAATAACTATTTGTTTATTTATTTGTAGCGTGGAATGTGGGCGTGGCATAGCCTGGAAAAATCCTCAGCAAAATTGTATTTTGCTGCGTATAGTAAAATTTTCTTAAAACAACAGAGAAATTAAATTTTCATGACTAAAAACAGTTCAAAAATACAAAATGCAAAATTGTGCTGCCGCTAGTAGAAAAAAATAATATACTTATAAAATACAGAAATTTAAACAAAGGTTGCATCTTGGTTACCTGAAGTAGTTAGTTTATTTTATGTTTTTGTGTTGTTTAAGTGTTATTAATTCTAAATTTTTTGACTTTTTCCTAATTTGGTTATGTATGAAATGAGGAAAATTCCGTAACATAAGTTTTAAAAAAATGACGAGACCAACTTAGGTAAATAAATGTGACTAAATCTTTTTAAGATTAGGTAAGGAAATAATCGTTCAGAGGCAACTCAGACAAACTTTCTCATATACGAGTTCATAATTACTTATCCCAGTGTTTTCCATTTATTAGTATTCATATTATGTACATTTAATTATTATTGAACATTTCATCAAAATTTATCATAAAAATGACTTCTCCTGGACGGGAAATCGAAATCGGCCTCCTCCCTCTGCGTTCTAACCTATTTTCTCAGGAACTAGATTTTTCCCGGGAAAACGGCTTTTATTGTAAGATTCGTATTTAAATGTATTTTTGTGGTTAGATGGTATTTAAATCAAAATCGTCGGAAAATTTTCGAGAATTTCTTTTTCTCGATTTTTTGTTTAGAGTTTTTGGGGGGTAGCACCCCAAATTTGGAGCTAAAATTCATTTCTCGATTTCTCCTCGGGGTATGATTTTTCTGAACATGTGTGCCAAATTTCGTAAAAATCGGCAGTAGTTTAGGCTCCAGGCGTCTGCACGACAGACAGGCAGACAGAATTTTTTTTAAAAAAACCACTTATTTGGACTTAATCCATTTGAAAAAAAAATCTATTTGATTTTAATATCAATGTTTTAAATGTATCAAGTTTTAAAGAAACCTTAATGATGTGTTAGGCATGATTATGTCCCAGACGGGGACGAAAGTGCAACAAGTGAGTCGACTTCTAAAATTTACCCTATATGACCCTCAAAAAGAGAACAAAATCAGCTACTCAGAAAACTTTCTCATATTAGAATTCATAATTAGTGTTTTCCATTTCTTAGTTTTCGTGTTTTCATAGGTACGTTTAATTATGATTGAACTTTTAATCAAAATTAATCATAAAAATAACTTTTACTCGGCGGGGAATCGAACCTGGCCTCTCTCCAACCGCGTATAAAGTAATTTTCTCAGGAACTAGATTTTACCCGGGAAAACGGCTTATATCGTTAGATTTGTATTAAATGAACAACATTTTAGAATATTTTAATCAAAATATTCAAAACTGTTTAAATACTTTATTTTCACGTTTTTTTTAATTTTTTGTGTGGAGGTAGCACCCCCAAATTTGAAGCTAAAATTTATGTCTCGAATTCGCCTCGGGGTATGATTTGTCTGAACATGTATGCCAAGTTTCGTCAAAATCGGGCCAGTAGTTAGGGCACGTACGCGTCTGCACAGATGACAGACAGACATATTTTAAAAACCACATTTTTGAACTCAGGGGACCTTAAAACGTGTAAATCCATCAAAATCCAATCTTCACGTTATCACAATATTTTCTTTATATATGAGAAAGTAAAACATTTATTTTTAAATCAAACAATAAATTAAAAAATTGTTATTTTAACCTTTTGACATATGATTGAACTTACTAAATGAGATTTAATTAAAAAAATCTTCATAAAAAAAAAACAGCTTTCCATTTGATTAAATTCCCCATTAAAACAGACACCCGTCCAAAAACGTCAATGAAAAAAATAATAACTCGGAGTGAATCACAAAGAGTTAAAATTAGCAGAAGGCTAATTGAGTTATCAAAATAATCAATGAAGTGTTTCAGATACTGATTAAATTAAGATAAGAAGCGATAAAGTTGAATCGAGTGGGTTCGTGATGCTTCACCTGTCAACCAATACAACAAATTCTCCTTTTAATTTCACGAAAGCTATTAAGATAACATTAATTTTTGTTTAGTAAAATTGATTTAATTAAATAATAATTTAATTTATATTAAGTTAAATAAAGTTAATTAATAAAAATCGGATAAACTGTCGTAGTTTATCGGAATTTTCTTATCTTAGAAATAATAAAGATTGGTACTGTTTCTAGGAGAACGCCGTGTAATAGTTTCATTGGTATTTGTATAGACTATACTATCGAATGTTCAATCTAAATCGTTGGAATCTTTTGAGAAAAAAAATTTTGAAACGAAGTTCTCCACACGAGAGAGATGGCCAAGTCACAGGCCGTGGGAACACGGCTTTATAATTGGATAGAATACGGTATACAACAAGCTTCAGATGCAAAAAATACTAAATATTGCAGTTCCCCCCCCCCCCTTAAAATGCCAGAGGTGAGCTAGTCAAAGGAAATGATGACAGATTGAATTATCCTGCTCTTTGGAAAAAAAATGGTATATGTAGTACTCCGATTGCAATAAGGACAATGCTTAACTTATAATAAAAAAATCGAAAAAGTGGTTATTTAATATTGTAATCAGAGGTGCACAACTGTGGCCCACAACTTTTTTTGGAAACTATGACTTTCTTAGTTAGCTTTTGACATCTATGGCCAAAAGAAGTTAACAAATGAACTCAAACAATGCAAGCTATAAGTTCCCAATAGTCAAATGCCATTAAAGAAGATCAGGATGATTCTTATTGAGGTTATTTTTCCTTATGCTTATACTGATATTCCCTACACCATTGTGAATTTCAATGGCTGAGTGTGACTCACTTAGGTAAAAAGATGTTCAGAGTGAAAAAAAAAGAAGAGATTAAAAGATATTATTGTATTAATTTAATTTAAAACATTTTCCGGGTGAAAATTTGGCGCTAAAAACGCAATATTAGCGGTAAAAAGCACTAGAATCATAAAATGTTATATATGAGTGTAATCTACTCTTCAGTAACTTTCATTTGATTCCCCTCTCGAAAGAAAAAAAAATTGAACTTAAAGCACATTCAAAAAGTTACGCCAGTATTTCACATTTCAACTCTCTAGCGTGAATGATTGAACCAAAGTACGACTGACGGACAGCCTCATCACCCTCGGCATAAGGGTTTCGAGGGTGATCTACGAATCCTTAACAAACGAAACAACTTAACTGTTATTAAAAAAAAAAACACTGACAAAAGTTTTGAGTCCAAGTGAGTTTTGGCAAACCTCTTGTAGTACGGATACCGAACGGAGTTCCACATGATGATGTGACCAAGAATTGGTTTAAGTAGATATTTATGAGCAAGAAATTGGTCGCTATAGATTAGGAATGCTAAACATTTGACGACATCTAACCACGTTGAAATGAAAGAGTATAATCCACAATTTTTCCATCTAAACACCTTTAACCATCTCTTACGACATCTAACTTTCTCTAACAACTTCTAAAACACCAAAGTATGCTCAAGATAACAAAGGACCAGGGTCGCAATTTGAATCCCGCCTTTTTGACCAACTTACAAAACTTTAAGGTTCCAAGCGCACCAGGACTTCAGCTTAACACCCATAAGGGAATGGAATGGTTGAACGATTTCATCGAACAATAAAACAAGTATTGCGATTATCGGTTAATTCAACCCAGTGTACTGAAACACTACCACTAGTTCTGCTTGGAATTAGGACAACTACCACGGAAGATCTATATAGATTACAATCCAGCAGAGCTGCTCTCCGGCGAATGCTTGCGTATTCCCGGAGAAATTTTGTCACTTTACCAGGACTAAAAGTACCAGACGCTGCTAAAGACGTCGACAGGTTACGCGAAAACAATAGATCAATCCACGCCTTCTTGACACACGACAGACCATGAAAGAAGAGTTTGCCTTTGCCTGCTGAGGATAAAGTTCAGCCCAGCATCAGCCCGCCCTATGAAGGTCCCTTCAAGATCATGGAATGCAAAGAAAAACAGTTCATTATTAAACGCAGTGCCAAAAAAAGTTACCATTTCAATAGACAAGTTAAAACTAAGTTTTAACAGTCAAAGTTTTTAACGAAGCAAACTTAGAGACTTATTGTTTTAGATTTTTAGGGTTTCGAGGTCGTCCTAGAAACCCTTATGCTTTTGGTAGTTCGTCCGTCCATCCGTCCGTCCGTCGCATCTTGGAATATATCACCCGACCTACTGAAGCTATAGACTTGAAATTTGGTATATAAGTTAAACTTTTTTGCCCAAAAACAGAAATCCTATTGCGAACTTAAACACTCCAATTTTCTGCGATCTGCGATCAATTGCGAATATATCCAAATATTTTATATTTTTTGTAATTTTCATGTTGGGTATCATTTCAAAGGTATAGAAATGTAGATTACAAATATGTATTGCGTTTCCAAAATGGCGGCCATTTTACCCCCAAAAAATTAAAACAAACCCAAAATGTACCCCCCCCCCCCGCACTACCCCATTAGGATAGGTCCTAAAATAAGGTAAAAAGACATAAATAGATATCTCTGTGGTCCAATAAAATTTCCGGGAGCTGATCTAAAATAAGTGAAATGTTAGAATTTTGAAAATGAAAAATTGAAAATTCGAATTTGGGTATCATTATAAAGGTATTGAAATTTGGTTCACAAAAATGTATCTTGTTTCCAAAATGTCGGCCATTTTACTCCTAAAAGAATTTAATAAGTGCATACCGAAGATAGTAAAGGATAATATATGCAGACCTTGTTTCTTAAAAGTGAAAAATACATATTTTTGTTTAAAAAAAAAAATAATAATGAATTCTTATGACCGAAGAAACCCTTTTTGTAACTTGCTGGCAAGTACTTGACTTTTTTGTTTTCTAAATATTAGACAGAATTACTCGGAGTGTCGGCCGAACAAGTTTAACTTAGCCTCGCTATTTCATCAATTAATATAACTTGTATTATAAGTCTGAATTAATATTAATATTAATTAATATTATTATAATATATATATATATATATATATATATATATATATATATATATATATATATATATATATATATATATATATATATATATATATATATTAATATAACTTGCATTATAAGTCCTTATGATATAGTTTGAGGAGTGATTTGTGTGAATCTGGTATTTGGCTTCAGAAGAGATTTATGAGCATGAGTTGGTAATGTTAAGACTTTATACTTTTAAGGAGAAGTTTAAGATTTAAATTTATTCACGCATATATGTAAATCCGTATCGAACTTTGTCGTTCTATTAAAACTTTTTCTATTCCACTAAAATAAAAGAATATTATAAAAGTTTCATAACATTAAACTTTCTTAAAATTATTTATAACTCAGAAAAAAGGATTGATGGAGAAAGATAGATCTCCCAGGATTTTAAGACGGATTAAAAAGATTCTTTTATGTATTTTATTTTATTATTATTTTCACTCCAGCTTTGAAACAATTACAATTGGAAAAAAGAGGAAGCTACACGCTACACGTGAATTTCAAAATAAAATAAATTCAAGTTTTAAAAAGTATATTATATAAAATTAAATTAAACTTACAGCACTTTAAGTTTGGGAAGGTTGACTCTGAAAACGTCTTCGTCCAATGCTTTCAACAACGGGGCTTGAAAGATGTAACTGAAAAAAAAGTAAACATTATTTGCATAAGCATGAAAAAGAACACATACAACAATGTAAGCACATATAATGATTAAGATTTAAAAGCAAATAATTAGTATATATAGAACAATCTGATCAGATTTAAAACTTAAATAAATAAGATGGATATAGGAGCGTCTATGGAGGTCATCTTAAAGGAATAACAATTTTGCCTGAAATTAAAGATCAAATGCTAAATTACAGGTTTATGCAAGATGTTACCCCGCCCCATCGCTCCTTGCAAATAATTCAATACTTGCAAGAGAATTGCCCAGACTTCAGGTAACATTGTGCTTAACACATCTTCAATGTTATATATAACACAGAGGGACTCCTCCCACTTACCTACAAAGAACCCCCCCCCCCCCTTCACCACATGGTAATTAAATCTATCAAAAGTATAATACCAGACAAGATTACTACCCGGACAATGACCTTTCTTAAGACCCAATTTCAAACCGTCATTGCGTGGCTTTCACCCAATCGTTTTTAAAGTTATAGATATGAAATTTCAAGTAGAAGAATGTAGTTTTAAAACCCGCAAACCCCATATCTCTATCTACTACAGAAGCTGAGCTATAAGTGTTCAAAAAGGTCTGTTTTTTGGCCCACCCTGTATATTGTCTCTCCTCCTAAATTTAAACCTCTGATAATACCACATATTTTGTTTACGGATATTCTTTGAATCTCAATTAACAAATAATTAAAAAAAAAAACAATCATTAAATTTAAAAGATATCTCTATTTAAATTTTATAATTTTGCAAATCCTACTTATAGATAAAAGCATATTATACAATGATTCTCTCTCTAAATCTAAATATTCTATTAATTCTTTAATTATTACGTTCTATTAATCCCTATATTCCTCTCCAAAGGTTTTTAAATAATTATTATATAAAGTAATATTATTATTATAAATATATAAATGAAGTGGACGTTTTTGGTTCCATATGTAAAAAGTATATTTATAAAATAAATAAAATACGTGCGCGGTGTCGCGGGATACCCAGTAGGAACGAAGTTCCTTACATTTTTCATTAAATATAAATAATAAAATCACACTGCTAAGTACGTATACATTGCTAACTACTTATACATGGCGGAGTTAGAAAAGAGATAAAATTAAAAGTAACTAACTGTATATCCCTAGCGGAGTTAAGGTAAAATTAAAAGAAAAGCATTATTTGTATCATTAAACAGGCGTCTTACAATAAATATGTATTGAATATTGAGAAAAAAGTTAATCATGATGAGTTAAATAGTATGTTTGTAGTTCGTAGGAAATATTACTGTTTTCTACCTACCCGCCCTACTAATTTAAAATATTATCAAATATACCTCTTCCCTACTCAAAAACATCTGCTTGTATCAGGTTTAAATTTTACATGCCTGTTTCAATTGTATGTTGGATGTGTAAGAAGTTCTATTAAAATCGTTACGTTAGAACGTAAGATATCGGTAAAAACGTTGTTTTCTTTAATTTAAACGTTTAGGTCCGCTTTAATAAATTTAGCGATCTTTATCACTTCATAGCTGTGTCGGTGTTCGTTAACTAATAAAATGAATTTAAAAAAGTTGTTTGTCTCATTGAATAAGATGAAGTTAGAATTTTGTTCCGTCCTAAAATTCCAATTTTAAATTTGAAGCTTAAGTTTACGCGAGCGTTGCGCATGAACGCTTGGGCGGATAACGATGTCCAACAAACTCAGCCTGGGCATTAATAAAATGAACATGTGTACCAAATATCAACTAACTTGGTCATCTTTTACTCAAGTTATCGTCATCGGTAGATTTCGTGACGCTTGGTTTTGTGACAGTCGTTTTTTTCAGATTCACTCCCGGGCTCCTGAACGAGCCCGGAAGTGAACTATAAGGAACTTCGTTCCAAAAATCATGTGCAATAGAGTGTGCGTTCATTTAGCAATACAAAGGCAGGATCCCAATGAAACAATACCCAACAGAGAACCATACTCAACACAAGGGAGAATTCTTCTGTGTACACGTCTATTAACTCAAAATATACTTCTAAAGAAGAATGGATTTTACTTTCTTCTTATCAATTATTGGAATCCAATAGCGTAATGAACCTGTAATTGGTCAGCTATCAATTAAAACGGTCATAACCCATCATCAACATTAAAGGAGATAATAGTTAGTAAACAAAGGAGATGCAAGAGAGTACTGAAGCTGAGTTTTCGAGAATAGAGAGATCACACAATGCACCAAATAGAAACACTTCAACACTATTGAATGCATAATTAATTTCAGTAATTATGCCAAGACAAATAAACTACCATCATTATATGCCACATGTAACCATTTCAATACTAGTTCAAACAAACATTCTAGAATTTCACTAACACAACTAATGTTTAATATTACTGCTTATTCAAACTAATATTCATATCTTAGTATGGAAACTTCCTTATATTGACTCCTAACCAAATTCTTGGTTTTACAGTACTGTGCGGATCAGGAAATCAAAGTGGAAATAAAACCCAGTTAGAGACGATAACAAAGATACACATGATAACTAACAATGGTGAAATAAGAGTAGTAAATCAGCACAGAATTTGGCATGATATGGATATGGCATGATTGATTCTCAATAATCCATTGCTTTATCAAAGATGAGTACAAAGAGAGAGAAAATAATTACAAGATAAAAAGAACTTTTTAATTAAATTTTCTGTTGAATCATATGTAGTGTTGATAATATAATTGTTATTGTTATATTTAAGAACGCAGCAGCGTTCCACCCCGCCAAGTCAAAAAGTCAAAATTTTACAAAAGCTGCCAGTGTATTATATACTGTAGGTGACAAACTAGGGTTTTTGAGGGTCTGCAGCGTAAAATACGTACAAGCTACCTAAATCATATCTTTGAAGAACGAGTCTTTTAGCCTTTAGATCAAAATAAAAAAAAGGTCGAAATCGGTCAAGTATAAGTAGAGAAAAATAGGTTTAAAAATGGTAGTTTTGATACTTTTTCATATTCTTCCTTCATTTTACGTTGACGCACCTACAGCCTAAAGTAAACTACTGAACCGATTTTAATGAATAAAGGCTTTTTGGATTCGTCTAGGGCCCTAGTGCATTCCCCCCTCCAACTCATCCCCCCCTACAACCCCTCAACTCATTCCTACGCTCTGAATGTGGAGCGAGAAACCAAGTTAGCGAACAGACACTTTAACGTTGACGCACCTACAGCCTAAACTACTGAACTGATTTTAATGAATAAGGGCTTATTGGATTCGTCTAGGGCTCCAGTACATCCCCCTCCCAACTCACCCCCCCCCCCCCCCCCCTCCTCCATCCCTCAACTTATTCCTACGCTGAATGTGGAGCGAGAAACCAAGCTAGCGAACAGTCTAAAATGACAAGAAACCAAGAAAGCGTCATACGAAGTGGTGAGCCTGACAATTATACGGAGGTAATAATGTTGCAAAACATGAACACATGAACCATAGTGTGTATACAATATAACTATCTGCAATAAGACATACAAAGCTAACGCTGCAATTTTCTATCATGGTGAGACAATATTAAGGGGTCACTTCGTTACTTATATAAGATCAGGATCCAGCTGGATATGCGCTGCGCATATGATAGCAATGTTAGTGTATCCAGGTGGCCAAATGCTGCTAAAAATCTTTATATGCTCCTACTATCAGGATGTTAACGTCATAGGTCTCGTAGTTCTTCAATCTCCATAGACCTTGTCAAGCTCTTAACTTCACTTTTATTTGACTCTAATGTGTGGAAATGAACAGTTTAGAGAATCCTTCCTTAGGAACCGTAAAAAGTCATGAAATCTGACCAAAAACCACTTGTGTGGTAAAAAAAAAAAAACGCCCCGCCAAGTCTGTGGTCCAAAAAAGTTGTGAAATCAATTTTCTGTCCCGCCAAGTATTGTTAGCACTTTCTCCTGACCCAACACTGTCAACTTAGATACTTATCAGCTTCTTCTCCTTGGCGGTGTGCCTGCAGTACTACCTAAAGTTAACTGGTTGTACCCCACGCATCCTCTGCAAAGAAAGTAGTAGTTGCATGGGGTCATTCCTTGAAAGCTTAATTTGTATATTACTGATTTCTATTTTATTTGCTTTTTGATAATGGGAAAGATTTACAGCAATGGTCATTATGGCATTGAGAAGAGCCTTCAACAACACTGTTAAAAGGCTTTCCTCACCAATATGCGCCTGCATATGTTAGTACTAGTTGTCTAGAACTAATAAAACTATGAGGTGAACAACTATCTTTCCACACAAACCTCATGTGGCAAACGTGAAGGTGAAACAAGAAATAGTATTGGTGTTTGAAGAATATTAAAATTCCAGTTTCAGGAAATGGCAAGGCACACCGCACCGCCAAGGAGAAGAAGCTGATAAGTATCTAAGTTGACAGATATTATAATGTTAAGGGAAAACATAGTTCCGAATTTATTTACTTTATATAAATGACAACCAACTTATGCAGCTGATTGATTTTAAACCTGTAAAAGGACAAATCTTTATACAACGGATCTCGCCAAAACCGAATCTAATCTAAACCGTGCCATCGACATGCCCCCGTGCAGGGGACGGTAGAAAAGAAAAATGAGTACAAGTAAAGAAGTACAGATGCAGAAAAATAACTGATACGTAGGGCACAAGAGTAAACAAACCTGGTTGTGACACGTCAATTAATTTATTTATTTGTTTAATTTTCCTGTTTCGCTGTCATTCAATGTTTATCTCTTAAAACATACAATTAGTTTTTACATAACTAAGAGGCCTGATATAATCATTCTTGAACATTTTAACATTATCAGCCATACCAGGTACTAATATAAGAAATCATAAATTTGAAACCCGTCAAAATGAAGATAGTAAATATGGGGCATGTCAAAACAAATAAAATAACTTGCGGATTCTTTCCGAACTAACTTTCCATACAGCAAAAATTGCTGAAACCGAATTTAATTCTGCAGAAAGATGGCTAAAAGTATTAAATTAATGCATTGTCATCGTGTTCTGAGCTATTCTAAAAGTTTCAAATGTCTGGCTACTCGGGAAGTTAGTTAAAAATCGATTGCAAGATTTAAACTGGACCCACTCACAAACAAACAAACAAGAGAGCAAGCTAATAAAAACGTAGTAAAATGGTTTTGGTTATTTAATAACTTCCAAGTTGTTTTCTCAATAGTGTAGTGGAAGAAACTATCTTTAATATATAATAATAATAAATAATAATAATAAATATTCTTTATTCCACCACTTGAAAAAAAACATGTAGTACAATTTAAATAATAATACAAAAAATAAGTATAACTAACACCCATTTAGTAGCTAAAAAATAATATATGTGGTGAGAGTCCTCAGTAGGTGTCGCAGCACCTAGAGAGAGGACTCCGTCTCTCAATTTGGTCAGTATTTATTTATTTTATTTTATTATTATTATTTATATACAGATATATATACACACACCTACATATACACATACACCCATATACATATTATATTACATTATATTTTTAATTATTTATCCTTTACTTAATTATTCATTTATTTTTTTATATATATATATTTGTATTGATGTAGTTTAATCATTATTTTGTTGAGTTAGTAAGTGTTGTTTAATTTTGTTTTTATATGTGTTAATGTTAGTAATCTGTCTAAGTTCTGTTGGTAGTTTGTTATAGTAAATTGGTCCAAGGTACGTTGCGTGTCGTTGTTTTCTAGTTGTGTGAGTCTGTGGTATTAGCATCTTTAGATGAGTCTGAAACCTAGTCGAGTAATTGTGAATTATTGGTATTTTGTCAGTATGAAAAAAATGCAATAAAACTGCTTTCTGGTATAAAGATTTGACTGACAGTACTTTAAAATCGAGATAGGTCTGGTGTGAGGGATACCTTTTTGGTTTTTTCATTGCTATCTTTATAATGGCCTTTTGAATAATTTCTACTGGTTGTAAATGTGAGTTGGCTGCCATACCCCAGGATAAGATACAGTAGTTCAAGATGGACTCGACTAGAGCATGGTAGAGCATTCTCATTACAGATTTGTCTGCAAAGAGTCTTACTTGAATAAAACTGTAGATGGTTCTCCTGACCCTAGCAACCATCCATGAGATGTGTTGCTTCCATTTAAGGTTGTTGTCCACTATAACTCCCAGGTATTTAATACTATCAACTCTGTCTATGATGTTTCTACAAGTACAGTCTTGTGTTTGTCCGTCAGTACAGTCCTCGTTATGTATACTCTACGAACAAGAATAACTTGTTTTAAAAGGCCTGGTGATTATTTTTTAGTTAAACGGTAAAATAGTCTGCCAATTAGTGCGGCACATACCTTTCTTGTGTCCTATTTCGTATACTTTAATGATTTTATGCTTTTACAACCTATTTTTGTCAAATTTCCTCCCGTTTTTTAAACCTGTCAAAATTGATTTGATTTTGCTTCCCAGCTTACAAAGGTAACGGAAGCAATGTGATCGACAAATTTTCATGTCTCCGATTTCAATAATTCCAAGACAGAAATCCGTTTCAGACATCCAGGAACATTTTTGGTTCCGTATCTGTCCGTCGGTCTGTTGCTGAATGCTTGCGTACCAACGTATCTTGAAAACTGTTCGTCCAATTACAATGAAATTTAGATGGTAGATAATAATTAGTCCATTGCTGGTCCCGTATAAGTTTCATTTTTCTGAGCCCATTCTTTTCTCTTCCAGATGCACGCAAACATACATTTATTTACAACTGTATCTCAAAAAGTACTCATCTGATTTTTATGAAATTTAGAAGGTTTGTCGAAAGTAGCCCGCAGATCCCAGATTAAATTCAATCTGCGCTCTTTATGCTAAATACTTTTATTCATGTATATAATTACAACTATTTTGAAAGATTTAAGGAAACTAAGGGAAGATTAGATGATTGACAATAATAGTTTGTAAAAGCATAAAATCTCGTATACGAAAAAGGAAACGAGGAAGCTATTGACCACACTAATTGACAGAGTATTTTACAAGAATTAATTCATCAATTTAGCAAAATTTAAAAAGTGCAGAAAGTTGAAATTAATCTGGGTCTTTCTGTGGGCTGCTTTTGACAAAACATCCAAATTTAATAAAAATCAGATGAGTATACTTTTAAAGATATAGGTTTAAATAAATGCATGTTCATGCGTATTTGTAAGAGAAGCAAATGGGCGCAGACGATTGAAACTTAGATGGGACCATTATTGGGCTAATTATGACCTACCATCAAAATTTAATTAAATTGGACGAATAGTTTTTAAGATAAGACAGACAAGGAACCAAAAAATGTTCTCTGATGTCTAAAACGGATTTCTGTCTAGAATTTTTTGAAATCATAGACGTAAAACTTTTTCGTTTTTTTTAAACCCATCACATAGCTTCCGTTACCTTCGGTAAGCTCGGAAGCAAAATAGAAAAAAATTCTTTTAAATCAATATCATAAAATAATACTTAATAAATAAACAGGTCAAGTGTGTGCTAGTCAGCACACAGCGAGGGTCCGTAGGCCACACTATATAGTGTTTAACTGTAAAGTGTATAAACAGTTTATAATGCTAAAAAGCTTACTTTGAACCATTCTAAGGGTCTGATATTCTCAAAAAACACTCTGATAAAGTATTTTTTTTGCCACTAAACCGGACTACAACCATATAAATACATCGAAAAGACCATAATTATAAAAATAAACCTATTTTGTCAATAAAAAATAAAATAATATTTTTTTCGAAATATCCAAAAAGTGGTATCTACGTGGTACTTTTGGTCGAAGAATGTTCAGGAATTTTTTCAGATTTTTTGCACTTCACATAAGCGAGATAGAGGAGGGGGGGGGGGACACGTTTCACACCCACTTCAAACTTGCCTACGCTCGCCCTATCAAAGTTATATCCAAAGAATTATATATTTTTGTAATCAGCTCGACGTACCCTTTCATAGGATACCCCTTCACGGTGTCGAAAAAAAAAAAAAATTTAACCCTTAAGTTTTTTTACCCTAATTTTTTTGAGAAATATTTTTTTTAAGTCGCTATATTTTTAAAATATGTGGGTAGGTACAAGATTTTAAAATGACCGAACGAAAGGTGAGCCGCGAGAGCACGCGAGAGGACGGACGGACAGACACACGCAGGATAATATAAGGGTCCTTGGTTTTGGGTCCTGGGTGCCTACGGACCCTAAAAATAATACTACAAAGAAAATTCCAAAATATAAAATGACTACATAAATCCTTATGCAAAGAAAAAAGAGAGAAAAGAGGGAGAAGATGTGTGAAGATGATAAATTTAATAACAAATCCTAAGTTGGCCTATATTTTCTTATATGATAATATGATAAAAATATATGTGCATATAAATAGAAAGAATAAACCTAATAACACTCAAGCACTAGATCTAGATACACCAATCATATTTTATATAATGCTGTCGTATTTCTTATTATATTTGTACACACATATATATATATATATATATATATATATATATATATATATATATATATATATATATATATATATATAAATTTTCATAAATGTAAATAAAAGTTAAAAATAGACAAAAGGAATAAACATACAAAATATTTTACATACATGATTTTTAAAGGGGTTTAAGATAGAATCATTTATATAGAGTAGTGTCCGACGGCAACGACGACGATTATTCCTAATATAAGGCAACCACATTTATTCCATTAAAAATAAACGTTTCTTTGATTTGTTGAACTTCAAATATACATAAATAACAGCTAATATTAATCTATAATTATAAATAAATACTAAACATAAAAGGGCTTGTAGAGTTCTGAAAATTTAATGAAATGCGATTAAAAAAGAAAACAACAAATAAATGAACCAATACACTAAGCTTCAAATGATAATTAGCCTTAGCCTTAAACAACGTTTCAACATCCCTTTACATGTGAAGCAAATTAAAAATAATTTCGAAAACCAGAGCCTTTTTGAAGTACATACTTCTTTTTGATCAGTGAAGAAGTACACTGAAGTACGTAATATACTCGTATTTAACCCATTTTCGTATTTCCCATCCATTTTGTGTGCAGAGCATATGCTGTTTATACGTTAGTTATTTCATGCTGATGTTATCCAGCATGACAACTTTGCTAAATTATACATAGATCAATAAATTTTAAAACAAGAACCTAAGCTAGAGGAATTCTCAGGTTAAAATACAATACAAAACGAGTCAACTTGAAGGATATAACAACAAAGACCTGATTACATTATTAGCTGAGGATTTGTCAGGTGCAGAATTTGAGGCTTAACTCTTCAACTTTTATTAGCATGGAGTTTGCAGGAAGGCTGGGAAATGAAAAACAAATTTGCAACTTCAACAAACTCCGTCTCGTTAAGTCTCTATTTGTATAACTTCAAAGTAAAAGGCCAAAGTGAGATTTGGCTTTGATAAGTTACACGAAATTTAAAAAAATCCAACTTGAAACATCTCTTATCACATTTACACTTTATAACAAGATTAATCTCAGAAAAAATATTCGTTAAAGGGATTTTTAAGAAGTTAAAATCAGGTAGCATCAGTTTATAAGTAGTTGTATCAAACGAGATTTTATTGGGAGAGATGAAACTTGTTAAACGTTTGCTATTGATTGTTTTTGTGTTATAATACAATTATCAATTTTGTTAGATTAATTTCATTTACCATAAGGAAAAGTTGTACGGCAATTCTTCAAGAGGAAGAATGTCTAACAACGTAAGATTATTATGAATAGAGCGCTAATAAAAAAGAAATTTATAAAGTGAAAGGTTAAAAAATGATGTAAATTTAAAGCAGTCGATCATCAGAGCAAGAAGACAAAGTGTAAAATAATATTACATCACGCGTCTAGTGCGGAAATTAGCATTTTGCATGCGAGTGTGGAGTTTACACCACACGAGCAAAGCAAAATGCCGTTTTCGCACGAGTTGCGCACCGTACTTTATCTACGATTGTTGGATTTTAATAATAAATACAGAAAAAAAAAAATAAATAAATAAACTTCCTATATATTATGTAAGTTCGTATTTCTCTTTTGAAAAAGAAGTCATTAATTCATTAGTGGTATTTTGTGCCAAATTAATTATTTCGGAAGGCGTATTCTCCTCATTTTCGTCTTATCACTTGAATCACTCATTGTTTTTCACTAAAAACTCGATATAAACAATTACTTTAATTAAACAAACAGCAAATTAGTGTTGTTAGGTGTAAACAAACTTGCTAATCGTGCGTAAAGGTGAAGAATTCTTCTTTATTACCGCCCTAAGGCGGAAAAAAAGAGGAATTATAAAAACGCGCATGCGCAATGAATACAAGTACATAAAGAATCACTTTCTACGCATCTAAACAGAGATACCTACAATGTTTATATTTCGTATCAATCGTAGATAAAAATAAAAACATAAAGGTCGAGGTTGACTCTACGACATGTTATAAAGGAATGAATGGAATTGTGTTATAAAGGAAATGAAAATCCAGAAACTGTTGTTTCTGGATTTTCATCCACACTTCAATTCATTTTTTTTTTTTTTTTCTTTGTTTTCTTGCTTTGATGATGCTGATAAATTTAGCGAAACGTTAGCATAAACCTTCTCACTGTGTTTTATTTGACTGCATCTCGCTAACATACCCTCTTATTTATACTTGAACTGACACGAATCTTCTCCATTTAGAAGGAACGCAAGACTATTTGTTTGAAGGAATTGGAGGGTAGAGGCTTTGGTACCTTTGCAGGAGAGCAGTTGGCTATCCTATTAATATCTTTAAACATCATCAGGCGTGGTCATAACTTGGAATGGTGACCACCGTCGATGATCACCCAACATCGCCATATAACCATGCCATATGAAAAGGGTAGCTGCTTATGTTAAGTGGCAACAAGCTGGTTAGATTACAGATGTTGGAGTGATACGCTAATCCCATGTCATCTATTAAATATATAGTTGCATTAGCCCTTTAGCAGGGCCTAAGCTCTCCAAGGGCTAGTACAACACAGAGTTAGTTTGTTATAAGAGGGTTGATGCAGTCAATTATGGAGAATTTGAAATCTTGAATTACGCTTAGCGTATATGCCCGCTAACGTGAATCATAAAAGGAAATTGGAAAATCCTTTGACGAAAGCTGATAATGTCATAAAAGGAAGATAACGCCTGAAAGATGTTTTAGCGAGTACCTTAGGTTTAAGAGGAACCTATACCTACAACATTTTTCATGGTCATATTTCCAGTGGGTCCAGAGATATGGTAATGAGTCAGTCAGTAAGGCAGTGGTACTACTGATATGGGTACTTATGTCTATATTAGACTATTTAAATTTAGAAATTCTTATTTTAATTTATTATTTATTTAACTAGTTTGTTTTTTACAAAGTCGTCACCATGGCAACCACTGGGTATTTTACAATTACTACGTTTCCATGAGTTTTCAGAACCGTTTTGGAATTCAAAACCCCATGGAAACGGTGATTTCAAAACGTTTTGAGTTCAAGGTTACCTCAGACCATTTTTGGTTTTGTATTGAAAAAAATAGCATGGAAACAGATACTGAATTGAAAACAGATTTAGACATGATATGAGATAGGATAACCTGACTTAACTATAACTAGTCTGGGAGTATAAAGTTATCAAAATTGTTGCGAAAACAGTTTTGAAATCCCATGGAAACGTAGCAAATACAGGGTGCTCCAGCTCAACAAGGATAAAGAACAGTGTGTGATTCTATATCACATTTGCAACAAAAAAATATTATATTAACATTGTGTCCCATCGAACTCCGTTTTCGAGATATATCGATACATACATATTTTCGATATATTTCTGTATTTTGAAATAACTTGCAATATAACTCCAAAATTATTACAGCTCATCAAGATGCGATTTTCGTCATTATAAAGGTCACTAAATGTATGTAGCTTTATTGAAAGTGAGATTTTAAACATTATAAAATAAAATAAAGGTTAGTTTAACAATACGTTATTGTGTTCTTCAGAACGATCACTTCTTCAGTTACCTTCGATAAGCTCGGAAGCAAATCTCAATATTTGGCCTTGAGGTTTTGATCTCTTAAAATCGTTGACGTAAATATTATCCAAAAGAGGGGGGGGGGATTAAATAACTTAAGCAATAATGTGTCAAAACAACAATTAAAGTGTGTGAAATATACAATGTGCCCCACTAATTGACAAACTATTTTTGTTACATACCTTTTGAAATAGTCAAGAAAAGATAAGAAATTATTATTAAACTCCATGAAAATTGTATTAAATGAAGATAGTTCAGAGTTCATTTTAGTTAGACTAGAAATATAAGAAAACATATACTGGCTCTAGCACAGTATCAAAATTGAACCCCAACACAAATGAATAAATAAAAAAAGGTTGTAATAGAAGCGGGACCTCTATTGTGATGCACACTGAAATGTTTGCTTTCTTTGGTGGTTCGTTGTCTTTTTGTTTACTTTTGGAGAAATTCCAAAAAATAAAAGAAGTTACATTTTTCATGAAAATCATTCAATGAAATATACATCAATGTTACAAGACCCAAGGGAAATATTTACCATGAAAGAAACAACAACCCCTCGACCTTTTGACGTTCCAAGTTCAAACAGATAATTTAATATTCATTCGTTAACTATTAAATATGTCTTTGGAAATGAAGAGAAACTTCGCATCAAACATTATTCAACGACTTGTGTCAGTTTAAGTTTTGAAAATTGACTTAGTCAAGACCATAAAGTTTGATTTAGCTTAACTTTAAACAGAATTTGGAAAATTGTTGTATATGTACATTATAGACGTGTGTAATAGTATAGTACAAAAGATGAAATTAAGTTTGACAGAATAATCAGTTACACACGCCATCAAAGTGATAATAATTTGTTATGTCAGCATTTTCATCATATTCTGTCAGTAACGAAACAAATAAATACAAAAGTTTAACGTGCGAACATACGACTAAACATCATCAAAGTTTGATAAAGAATTCGACGGGTCAACAGTATATTACATTTGGAACGCAAATTGATATTGGAGAGGATCGGCGAAATCGCAACGAGGCTAAAATCAAAGACCTAACGTCAACATATTATCTGGTGTCAGTTCGTATCCCAAAAAGTTGAAACATATTTCACATTGATAACTTTTAAAAAGTTTTTTAATTATAAAAACAAAACCTGGCATTCTTTGGCTGATTTAGTGACGGGTTGGTTAAAACAACTAAACTGGTTTAAAACATTTAACTCTTGGATTAAAAGCTAATGATTATAAATGCTACTTGCAAAACAATATATATTTATTGATCCATATTATCACCACAGAGATAACTTATTGATTCAATTGTTAGGAAAGCTTAAAACTTGAAATGCATAATTTAAAATAATGATAGGTAAATATTGTATAAATGTATATATTTTTGTTATCTATGGCCTCAATTGCAGCAGTAGGTTATCTATTGTAAGAGTGATTACAGAACGGTTAGATGACCTACTTTACGAACAAATTTATAAATAAAATGTCTCTGCTGTATGGGAATTGAACCAGATTGTGTTCATCTATGGACCTTAGTTTAAACTTGAACCTCTTGGATATAAGAAAGGCATTCATAAACGTATAAGCAACAACCTGACAGGTACAATTACCGAAGATAACCGAAGCTATGTGATCGTTCTGAAGAACATAACATTTTTAGGTCTCCGATTTCAAAAACAAATTCCATGACAGAAATCCGTTTCAGATATCAGGGAACATTTTTGGTTCCATGTCTGTCTGTCGGTCTGTCACTCAAATTTTGCGAACCAACATATCTTAAAAACTGCACTTCCTATTTTTTTAAATTTGTCTATTTACTTTTATGACTTAATAATTATTATTAAGTATATAAATACAATTAAGGGTTTTATGTTGATTTTGACGATGATAATGATATAATATATTTACGATGATGATAAGTAACACATAAGAAAAAGTGAGGCGAAAGTCTCCATACAAATTGTGCTTTATGTTTTGTGTGCTATTGTCTCAACTAGCAGTTGCCTAGTAATGGCATTGCCTTCAGACCCCCCCCCCTTCGCCCATGGGGTTTTACATTTGGGAGCGGCTCAAGAAGAACTTGGGAAGGCCCAAGTTTACCAGGAAAAGGATGGTGATAGGGACCACCGGAAGGAAAAAAGCTTGCAGCCTGCAAAAAAGGACACACCATGAAAGGAAGAACCGGCTGTCGCTATGCTATGCTATACCTGTAAGGGGCGCAATCCGAACTTTTCGACGGACTTTTACATTGATATAGGTACTGATAACTTCAGTATTAGTAGTAAAGAACAAAGGTTGGCTTTGACCTCTAGACTCTAGATGACTATAATCAGTGGCGTAGCTAGGGCATTGGGGACCCCACGCAAGAACTTAAACAAAATTGATAAGCAACAAAAACCTCTTGCGTTTAGAACTGGGGGCCCCCTCGTCGTTGTTTTGGGGGCCCCCCGCATTGCGGGCCCATAGTTACGCCACTTACTATAATGCCATGATATACCTAAAATCTATGATAGTTTACATAGACTTTTGCCTCATCCTGTATTGAAATAAACATTACACAAAACATTTATTCTAAAGCTAAACTTGTATTTTTGTTTTCAACTTTTATTCTTAAATATCATAAAATTGTAAAATAAAACTTACATAGTGACGAGATTCCGTAAATCACTGAATATCCCTGGTTCAATGAAGTCCAAAACTTTATTCTTTGTAATAGCACTGAAACAAAAAGAAGCAACGCATAAATTATTAGGATGTGCGATATGATATTCACGAGGGCTATATATCAGAATAATATACAGTGTTTGTCAAAGTCCGTGGGCTTCTACGGTTAGAATTGTAATAAAGTTCTAGGTCTTTCGGTGGCGATCTCGTCTCAATGTACGCCCCAACGTTTCACTCCTAATACTAAAAGCATCTTCAGGAGTATTCATGGTATTCTTAGTTAACAACAGTCTTCGTCTTAGTTTGTAACTGAGTTTACAACTGTCTGATCTAAGAACATCAAAGAAGAATTTTTAGAGATATAGATGCTAATAAAAAAACAACTGTCAATTAGTGTGGCACATAGCTTCCTCCCATCCTATAACGTTCTTTATGATTAATTTAATTGTTTCCCCGTTTTTAGGGTTTCGCTGGTAAAACCAAAAAAAGTCTGTCACTCTGTACGGTTCCATAAACTTTTGAATAACAAGAGATAAAAACATGAAACTTTCCAGTATTAAAAATCGTTTTGACGCGCACACAGGAAAAATATAGCGAACTCAATACTATCAGCTGTTCAAATCCAAAATGGCGGATAACTCAAGTCACATGAACATTTTTTTTTTAAATTTTGAGTAGGGTATCAAATGAAAGGTATTGAAGAGTAGATTACAAATATATATAACACTTGTGTGTAGAGATACGGTGGTTCGCTAAAAAAGAGAAACAGATAAAATATCAAAAATATTTCTTAATGTATGAAACGGATTTCTTTCTAGGATTATTTTATTTCGGAGACATACATTTTGTACTTTAGGTGCTTTCATTACCTTCGATAACCTCGAAGCAAAAAGTAAAAAGATAATAGGCTTAAGGCTTGTTCCCATAAAAATAAGTAATTTTTTCCAGTAAAATAAAAGCCTTGCAAAAAAAATTCAAAGGGATTTTCACAAAGAAAAAAAATCTAACCCCTAACCAGTATTAGCTTAAACAAGCCTTATCTAGCATTATCGACTAAAAAAAGTAGAAATAAAATAACGTAGAACAAACGTCGGAACAAGATAAACATTAAAATCAATTATTTATTTTCCAAGGGTATATTATTTTCAATCAATTTAAATCTCTCTTGCTCTTCTATGATGGTAAGAGATAACCTCCTCTCTTATTTGTTACCTCAAATACTCTTGGCTTAGATTTTATAATTCTGCTGGATTAGTATTCATATCTAATAAACTCCTAATATTGCATAAAGGCAAATGAAGTATCTTTTTAAATGCTACAAGAAATGCCCTATGTATTTTTCGTATTTACACAATTTATTAATATATTCGTATTGTATCGAATATACGACGCCCTCGAATATACATTCCGATTTTCGAACCAAAAATTTGGTAACGTTAATGCATCGAATAAAAGTTGCACCCTGTTTCAAAGAGAAAATCTTCCGCTCTCTTTGCCGTGATAGCAAAGAATAACAAGGTTAGATTTTGGAAATATAATGTTAAACTAACAATAAATAAATAGGTACAACGTAGCCCCTTTCACCCAAAATCTCTTAAGAAATTGAACACAAAATTCCTAAAAATGGACGAAATAGGAGGGCCGACAATGATATCCCGGCAAAATTGAGAGAATTGGAAATAATAAATTTAAACGAGTAGTGATGTGGTAAAGAAAATGTTTCAGTTTGTGAGGGACAGAAAATTGTGAGGCGGAACTGATAAACAAATATATATATATATATATATATATATATATATATATATATATATATATATATATATATATATATATATATATATATATATATTAGTAAATAAGAAATTATTTTGAGTTACTTCAACCAGATCGATATTTTTCCTATTACTTAAATTGTTTGAAACGACCTTTCTTTTTCTATTCACGAAATCCGTGATTCAAATCTTAGGTTTTGTTATAGTGTTTTCCTCTGGTAATTGCAAGACAATTATATATATATATATATATATATATATATATATATATATATATATATATATATATATATATATATATATATATATATATATATGTTACTATTTATCAAGAAAAAAGAAAAACCACTAGATTATTTTAATGAAAGCCCCTAATGAAATAAATAATAGAACTAGATTATTTTAATTATTTTATAATTCCTTTTGATTAGTTAACGTAAAAGGTAACATTAATAAATTTGTCTGCTTCAATTCCATTCAATTTAATCTTGTTAAGTTTGTAATTTAATCTTAAGTTTTTAATATCACTTAAGACCGATTAGAATTTAATATAACGCATGAATCTGCACGGTCGATTTTTTTTACATTTTCATGTCTTTACTTTGGCTCATAAACTCGATAAGCTTTACCAAAAAACGACACTAATAAGCGTTATACAAGCATTACCAAAAAGCGTTACATAAAAATGTGTCACTGTCTTGCAGACTCGTATACAGAAAGTAATTTTTCGGTTATTCGCCTTTTGTTCTTTTTGAGCATAAGATAAGAATAAGGAATACAGAATACAGAGTACAAAAGGAAGATAATGGAAGGAAATAACAGGAAATAAAAAGTAATAATCATTGTTTACTAGGAGCTAAAAAACACAAAGGCAAGCTATAAAACGCTGTGGGTGTTCAAATTTAACTTAACAACTATCTGGTGTACGTGTGCGGGCAAATGAGGATAACAGAAATGGCTGGCATATTAATAGAGCTGGACCGATTGATTATGCTAGAACGACCTCGTCCTATTTGTTTAATGTCTATACGAACCCTTTTTGCGAGCCGATAGCACATACTTAGCAAATTTATTTAATTTAGGATTTGTCAACTACCGTGAAGAAACATTGCAATTAATTTGATAAGAGAATATTATGATATAATGGATCCCACAAATATCCCTAATAAGAAACATATTCCGACAACTGGAGAATCATTTTTAAATGATAACGTTTCCGGAAAAGCCGAGGTTTTGCCCTCCGATTCTGGAGATATTGTTATGTCTTATTGAGCTTATAAATGGCCACTATCTTAAATCAAAATGTTTTTGTTTTCGTATTTCATGCTTTTATGTCTTTATAAATAGATACCACAGTGTAATAGTACATTACGCGTCTAGTGCGGAAAGAAGCATTTTGCATGCGAGTGTGGGGTTTGCACCCAAGCGACAGTGAGGGTAGTAAAACCACACGAGCAAAGCAAAATGCAGTTTTCGCACGCGTTGCGTACCATACTTTATCTACGATTGTTGGATTTTAATAATAAATACAGAAAATCATTAAATATACATCATTTATCATAAAAAACCTGTTAAAAACAGTTACTTTAATTAAACAAACAGAAAAATAGAATAAAATACTTATAAATAATTATAATAAAATACTTTCCATTTCTAATTAAGTATTAACAAAACCTATCATGCATGACAAGTAAATTGTATTTTTGCTTTCGAGCTTACCGAAGGTAACGGAAGCTATGTGACAAAGTTTTAGGTCTCCGATTTCAAAAATTCCAAGACATAAATTTGTTTTAGACATCAGGGAACATTTTTGGTTCCGTGTCTGTCTGTCGGTCTGTCGTTAAATTTTTTGCGAACTAACATATCTTAAAAACTACACGACCAATAATAATTAAATTTGGATGGTAGGTCATAATTAGCCTATTGTTGGTCCCATATAAGTTTCAACCTTCTGCGTTCATTAGTGTCTCTTCCACATGCGCACAACAAGTACTATCTGATTTGTATGAAACTTTTATAGTTTATCGAAAGCAACCCGCAGACAGCCCCAGATAAATTTGAACCACCTGTGCTCTTTAACTTTTGCTAAATTAATACTTTAATTCATATAAGAAATCAAAACAATTTTGACAGATTAAAAAAAATGGGGGAAACAATTAAACAAATTAGATAATAATGGCTTGTAAAAGCATAAAATCAATAAAGTACGTGATAGGATGCGAGGAAGCTATGTGCCACACCAATTGGCAGTCTATTTACGTGTATTTTTTAAAACAAACTGTTTAACGAAAAGATAAAATTCTCAAGATCTGAGATGAAGAAATTGTTTGTAGAGCGCCATAAAGGATAAAGTTTAAAATCTCTAAAATATAGAATCATACACAGAATGTGTATCCATCCTCAAGAAAAATTATTTCTGTTTTCTCAAAAATGATAATCTATATAAAGCACTAAATTGGTTTAACTTTACAAAAATACACCCTGCACAGTGTAGTTTGTTTTGCTCAAAACAATGCAACTTATTTCAGGATTATTTGTTCAACAAAACTTCTCCACAAAGGTCAAGTTCAACTAACTATAAAGTTAGTTTTAAGAAAGAACAATGAAATCTTGTTTTTCTTTAGAAAAGTCCGGGAAATCCCACGCAACGAAAAACTAGTTGAATTAATGGCTCCTTTTAAGATAGCTCTATTATGGTCGTAAAATAAGATAATTTTGACAGTCCCCTCTTAATATTTCATTGATTTCTTCTAAAGAAGACGAAAAAAAAGGAAATTCTTCTATCTCTTGCTTCTTCTAACTATTTTCTAAGGAGAAAATTAATCACAAACTATGATATAACTAAAATAGCTTAGAGAGAACTGATGTTAATCATTTTTATTTGTCCAACCTATCATTCATTAAACAAAAGTTCATTCATTCCACTAAGTAGAAATTGTACTGGTAAAAAAGACAAAATTCATGAAACTTGTCATATACCTACGTCTTGACAGTGGAATTAAATATGTGAAACGTACCCAATGATTTATAGGCTGACTCTTTTGGGATAAGCTCTAGAACTTGGCCCTTCCTCCACAGTCATGTTCTTGTTGGGGATAAATCATTGGCTGGTACCGAAGTGCGCCAGCCCCCCTTCGGATTAGAAAAAGGTTACGGTCGAAGTGCGCCAGCCTCTTAGTCTAAAGGGTGAGGGTCAGGTAATCCCGGGTTATACCTCTTGCACCCTGTCTAAACCCAAAGAACTTTATAGTGGACTTCGGAATTGGAATCCAACAAGCCGTTCGAAATGTCTTCCGTAGCACTTTGGAAAAATTCAGGATTTAGGATTTACTGAGGACTACCGATGTTCTACCAACGATGGCCAACTAATTAAGTTTATCTTCGAACTACCCTATATAGACCCTGAAGAAGTTGAAGAATGTTATATTGAAGATTAAATAAGCCATCGCAATGATCGATTTTGGGACTATATCACCGAGAACTATATTGATCTGTCCACGGCTAAATTCCCAATACCAATGTGGGATTCAAGCCGCCTAGCGTTGGTTGTTTATAATAATAAAGTATCTAGATTTGAAATGTGAAAGTCATTTTTAATTTATTTAGGAGTATGTACATAAATAAATTACACCTTTCAACATGTACTTTGTATTATATTTATTGAATATCGACTCAATTGTATTATAATGTATATTACATATGCAGAAGATTTTAGTTTTCATGAGTACGTTTAAAGTTAAGTTAATCTAAACCCTTCTAATAAATATTAGCACTTACTTATAAGTGAGTGTAATTTATATAAGAAACATCTCTTTAATTTTTTATTATTAACAAAATAAATTGATTTTTCTCTCGTATTTTTTATTATTTTCTTAAATTTCCTATGTTTAATGATAATTAATTTTGATTTTGTAAGTTAGTTTTTTTTTTTCATTTTGAATATTCACAAATTAAAGTGTATCTTCAGACTAAATTTGGATTTTGTTCTTATGAGAACATTCTACAGATTCTCCTATGCACTGAGATTTGCTAATGATCGCCATATCTCTCTGAGCAGTTTGTTCAAAGTAACTTGAAATCGCTTTATATTGAGTATATGCGAATATTGACAACGATTAGTTCTTTAGATTAGAGCAGTGTTTCCCAAAGTGTGGTACGCGTACCCCTGGGGGTACGGGAAGAGTTTGGTGGGGGTACTCGCAGCACCGGGCTTTGACTGCGCAGTCAATTTTATCCTGAGAACGATAAAATTGTTTATGTTGAAGCAACAGTTCATCATAATTTGGTTCCCTGTTAATTTTTTTCTTAAATTGGCCTTTTGTTTTCGTTTATGAACTAATTTTTTTTTTAATTTTGCTTCCGAGATTACCGAAGGTAACGGAAGCTATGTGATCGTTCTGAAGAAGGAAAAAATTTTAGGTCTCCGATTTCAAAAATTCCAAGACAGAAATCCGTTTCAGACATCAGGGAACATTTTTGGTTCCGTGTCGGTCCGTCGTTCAATTTTTGGGAACCAACATATCTTAAAAACAACATGTCCAATTTAATGAAATTTGGATGGTAGGTCATAATTAGCTTATTGTTGGTCCCATATAAGTTTCAAACTTCTGCGCTAATTTTTTCTATTCCACATGCGCACAAACATACAGCTTCAAAAGTACTTATCTGATAAGTATGAAACTTTTATAGTTTATTGAAAGTAGTCCGCAGATAGCCCTAGATTAATTTGAACCGTCTGAGCTCTTTAACTTTTGCAAAATTGATACTTTAATTTATGTAAAAAATCCTACCAATTTTGACAGATTAAAAAAAAACGGAGGAAACAATTAGATAAATTAGACAATAATGGCTTGTAAAAGTATAAATTCAATAAAGTACGTGATGGGATGCGAGGAAGCTGTGGTCCACACCAATTGGCAGTATATTTATTTTTGTTATTGAAGTATACGCATATTTTATTATTATTATTTTTATTCATCCAATTTCTGGTTAGATTTGTTGCATGACGACTAGAGTCGTGGGACAAATCCCAGTGAGTGAAGTGACTCACATTATTAGACCTAACTCCTTGGTTTTAGTCGTTTTAGTTTTGGACAAATTACTTTTTTAAAGTAATAATTTGTAAATATTAGACAAATGGAAAGTTTTTAATTTCCATTTTTAAAAAGAATTAAACCTAAAGGGTTGAAAATGTTCCAATATAAGCGGGAACGAATTATAACCGTTATATAATAATAATTCATATAAAAATGCAATTTTTTAAAACTGGTCTTATTTTCAACTTTTTTTTTTTTTGGTTTCTGTATTCTTTATCTTAGTTGTATCTATGCGCAAAATTTGGGGAAGATTAAATGACGGGAAATGGTTCAAAATTGGGGTAATAGGTGTGTGATGAAACTTAAAAAGCAAATAAATTTGAAGCTTTTTTTTTTTTTTTTTTTTTTTTTTTGGTTTCTGTATTCTTCACCTTATTTGTATCTTTGTGCAAAATTTGGGGAAGATTGAATGACGGTAAGTGGTTCAAAATTGGGGTAATAGGTGTGCGATGAAACTTAAAAAGCAAATAAATTTGACGCCATTTTGTTTTTGTTTTTATTTTTTTTGGTTTCTGTATTCTTCACCTTAGTTTTATTTATGTGCAAAATTTGGGGATGATTGAATCACGGTAAGTGGTTCAAAATTGGGGTAATAGGTGTGCGATGAAACTTAAAAAGCAAATAAATTTGACGCCATTTTGTTTTTGTTTATATTTTTTTTGGTTTCTGTATTCTTCACCTTGGTTGTATCTATGTGCAAAATTTGGGGAAGATTGAATCACGGGAAGTGGTTCAAAATTGGGGAAACGGAAATGTGCGATGAAACTTACAAAGCAATGTAATATAAGACCAGTAAAAAGGAAGTAGTTTATATTATTTCATTTTCAATACCCCGATTGACACAGAAAAAAATAGAATTAAATAATTAAAGACAACCAAAATAGAATTTTTTTTTTTTTTTTTAATGAGGGGTACTTGGTGTCACGAAAATTATAGAAAGGGTACACAGATGTTAAAAGTTTGGGAAACACTGGATTAGAGGATCCGTGTCCGAGGTAGGTGGACTACCTGGGTCGAGAGGTAGGATTAACCCGGCGCACTTCGACCGTACCCTTCAAAAAGGGGCTGGCGCACTTCCCCCGTGACCCTACCTTTCCCGGCGCACTTGGTGTACAGCCAAATCATTATACAACCATGGGTTCTAGAAGATAAACATCATTATAGGAAGCAAGAAACCTATGTGCCACACTAATTAACAAACTAATTAAATAATATCCATAAACAAATTGTTTCCTAGTTTTGAAGAACGAAAAATTGTTATGTCTCCGAATTAAAACATTTTAATACACAGTAATCAGGAAACATTATTAATCCCGCGTCTGTCTGTCTGTCCATTTTTGGGAACCGACGTATCTAAATAATTACTCGACCGATTTTAAAGTTATTTTATGCAAAAAAGCAATGCAATGTCGACAGATTTAAAAATAGTTTGGCAAATAGTGTGGCAAATAGCTTCCTCAAGTCTTATTTCATACACTTTTTCCTACAGTTGCCCGATAAAGTGGTTGTTATCGCACTCAAAATAGTATACGTAAACCATCAGCAGATTCCTCCACTTACTACTTTACCGCAATCATTTTACTTTCTCCAGTGTTCGAACTTACGAACATAAAGAACTTAAATCTAAACAAAGAGAAAATAATCCAAATTATAATAATAATAACAATGACAACTAATGACTATTTTCAACTAACTACATTATTTAAACACTATATATCAATTGTTAAAATATAAAAAAGTAAAGATAAAAAATCTAAAAAAAGAATCAAATTTAATATGTAAGTGTTATGATGAAAAATAATAACAGAGCTGTGTCAGGTTTGCTGAATAAGGCTAAAAAAGGCAACACTGGCTATAAACAGAACAGCTGGTATAGTTGATATTGTAAAACATTTTATCTACGATTGATACGAAATATAAACATTGTATCTCTGTTTAGATGCGTAGAAAGTACATTTAACAAAACTAATTTGATGTTTGTTTAATAAAAGTAAGTGTTTATATCGAGTTTTTTTGTGAAAATCAATCCGTGATTTAAGTGATTATGACGAATATGAGGAGAATAATACGCCTCCCGAAATAGTTAATTCCGAACAAAATACGACTAATGAATTAATGTCATCTTTATCAAAAGAGAAATACGAACTTACATATTGGAAGTTTATTATTTTTTTCTGTATTTATTATTAAAATCTAACAATCCTAGATAAAGTACGGTACGCAACTCGTGCGAAAACGGCATTTTGCATTGCTCGTGTGGTTTTACTACCCTCGCTATCGCTCGGGTGCAAACTCCACACTCGCATGCAAAATGCTACTTCCTGCACACGAAGCGTAATGTACTATTACATGTTGATGAACACTCTATTATTTTATATTTTATTTACAGATTAAAAAATAACTATGGGAAAAATTTAATGTGCAACTCGAGCTTAAAGTGTCTTTGCTGCACTCAAGAAACTTTTCCGCCCTCGCTTGCGGCTCGGTAAAGTATTTCTAGCAATGGAACAGGGGCAACATCTTGCATAAAAGTAATTTGGCATTTGATCTTCAATTTCAGGCAACATTGTGCTTAACACATCTTTAATGTTTGTTATAACACTGAGGGACGCCTCCCCCTTACCTACAAAGAAATAAATTAAATACAATATTGACAAATTAAATAAATTTGACAATAATGGGCTGTAAAAGACGAGAGGAAGCTATGTGTCACAATAATTGGCAAACTATTTTAATAGTTATCAAAACTATACAACCAACTGGATCGTTCAGAAACGAAAGACCAACAACAATAACAAACGAATACATTCAAAGTAACCTTCTAGCCCTTGTTATTAAGAAAAGGTCAGACTACACATAAAAGTAAACTTTATACACCTCAACACACTAACAAAAAGATATTAAAAAAATACAAACACACATACACAACACACGAATGTTTTACTTTAACCTTAATTCTAACAATGTGTAAAACCGAATAGTCAATATCTACCTTTGTTCCCTACGTATTAATACCTTTACAGTTAAACAAGCTTTCAGATAACAAGGGTCAAAATGTTTCCTGATACTGAGAAGTTCAAATAAGAATAAAAGTAAATTGGTCTTTACAAATTGGCGTTATCCGCCGTATCTAATACGGAATATGGTACTTTTGAGCGAAATAAGTATCTTAGAAGAAAATCCTCTTTACTTATAACACCTTCGTAATTACGGATTAAAAGAAATCGTTAAATTAGTTAAAGGTCTATTTATGTCAGAACCGGCCGGGGACATAAGCTGTCCGGGTAGTGTGTTTATGCTTATACCGTGCTACGTTCGTCTTTCATATGGTGAGAGGGTGAACATAATTTTGCTTTTTATGAAACCACGGTAAAATAAACAAAAAAAACTTGAAGATAAGTTGTGATTTGCAGATTCGATTAAGACCTAATGACCCCGCGCTACTCTAACCGTGGTACGGGAACTCACATGGTCCGGTGTGGCTCGACGAGCCCAGCTGGGTTTTCGACTAGTTTTAAAATCTGCGACGCCACGCCACAGAGCGCAAGCTCTGCCTTCCCGTGTGTGGCCAATCCCTGCACCGAGCTATAGCCATTATATGTTTGAACTAATTACACTACATCATTAAAACTAATACTTAATAAAATTCTTTGTCTCCGAAACTTTAATGGAGGGAACTTAAGGAACTTTAAGGTGCAAAATCAAGTCCAAAAGTACCTACGATCAAAAATGGCCCATTCGGGGCACGTCCCCGGACACGGCCCATCCCCTGAGTACTATAAACGCTCCCATTCTAAATAAATTTGACAATATTCTTCCGTCCCGTGACGGCACGGTCTAACATAACCTTAATTTAATATATTGATATATATGACTACATTGACTGACTCATCGCGACATCTCTGCAACTACTAGACCTATGATCACAAAATTGTTTAAGTAGGTTTTCTCATAGCCCTTGGGTGCTTGTTAAAAAAACTTTTTACGGTCCTCCATCTGGAATTAAGAAAAAAAAGATACCAAATTACAGTAATATCTCCTGATCCAATTGCACTAGTAACTTAATTTGAAGTTAGCTTCCCTTTAAGACATTAACAACTTTTGAAAAATCATTCATGTGTAGATATACAGAAATAAGGGATTCTACAATCGAACCCTTAATACTTACTTATTATTTTTTCTTAGATGACATTAATTATCGAAAATTATAAACTCATGACAATAGATTTCTTCCAAATACTGTATGGTTATAAGATACTTAAATACAATAAACACTGGAATATTCAATATGTTACTACATTAGGTTAAGTTTGACCTGGGAAGAGGCTGAAATAACACATAAGTAAAATATAGTTTATCTTTCAAGGGTTTGAAATCGATTTTATGGAGTAATGAAGGGTCTAAAAGGGGTTTCTTTGTTCTACATGTAGATACTATGAGTTTACTAAATATTTATGAATTATTACCACAATTATAATTATCCTAAAAGTGTTAATATATTAGGAGGTAATAGTAAATTAACTATTAACTACATATTTACAAACTTTTTCAGACTTAGAAACTGTAGAAGGTGGATTGATTAGGTCTCTTTTTTACTGGATCATAGTGGTTAGACGGGAAGGACGAACCACTTGTTCGAACCTAGCAATCAGGCCACACTAGGCCCATTTTACTAACCCCGTGGTGGAGAGTTCCCACACCATACATGTACATTGTACCGCCGAAGCGGGTATGGTGTGGTCATTAGTGAGCTATATAAGCGTGCGTCATAGCGTGGGAGAAGAGAACCCCTATGGGGGTGTCCCTGGCCCAGCTCCGTCCTCGAACCATAGATACAAATCACATCTCATGACACGGATTGAATTCACATCAGGGCGTGGGGGAAGAGAACCCCTAAGGGGGTGTCTCTGGCTGCTCCGTCCTCGAACCATAGATACAAATCACATCTCATGGCACGGATCGAACCCACATCAAAGCGTGGGGGAAGAGAACCCCTATGGGGTGTCCCTGGCCCTGCTCTGTCCTCGAACCATAGATACAAATCACAGCTCATGATACGGATCGAACCCACATGAAAGCGTGGTAGAAGAGAACCCCTCAGGGGGTGTCCCTCACCCTGCTCCGTCCGCGATTCAAAGATGCAATTCAGAGTATCATGGCACAGGATCAAAACCACGACCTCGAATGGGCAGGCCGCCAAGAGCACCTCGGCCACGCTGGCTCCCATTACTGGATCATAAATAAATTGACAAGATTCTAGAACATGCATCAGAGAAGCCTGTTTGAACCGATACCTTGTTATGGTTTCACAGAACCTATCTACTTTCAATTAGTAAATACCAAAATGATTCTCAGACTTAACAAAGGTCAAATATTAAAACTTAAATGAGAATATGTTTAAGTTAAGTTTGACAAGTTAATAACAAAAGTTGTACATGTTGTCAAGCCATCAATACACAAGATTACTGGACCGGCAATAACGCAAGACAAGCTTGAATTCCTGGCCTAATCCACTTTCTAATACTTCTCCTTTCCTTTCAACTTTAATTAACAGTTTGTTTCAAATAATTTTCGAGAGGTTTTGCGTCTATTATTAAGTACGTGACTTTTTACAAACATACGTTTTTTAACAAGAAAGTATTTCTACCTCAAATGCCTGTTTATAATGCCCTATAAAATATTTTAAATTTGTATTAAAAATATTTTACAGGGCATTTATAAACAGGCATTTGAAGTAGAAATACTTTGTTGTTAAAAAGCGCATGTTTGTAAAGAGTCACGTACTTAAAAGAGAGAAACTTAGTACTCAAAGAGACGTACTTAAAAGAGTTTCTGACGCTAAGTGTCGTAGTAATCCACTCCTTTATGGTTTGTTGAAAGTAGCCCACCACTATGAATCGAAATAAATCTGAATCTCATGAAACCATTTGTCGTATAACAGAAAGCTACGTGCGTAAATAGACAGACTAGTTTATACTTATAATAATATACCCTAGTATTAATCAGTAATTGTGACGTTAATCAAATTTGTAAAATGTATAATTTTGCAAAGACGCTAAAAGTGATACAAAGAGTGGCAAAACCGTACAGGCAACTTTGTAACATTAGCAGTTCAATTTAAACCATGTGTTAGGGAGATAATAAATCGGTTCCAAAGTATGATACAGAAAATAGTAGCACGGTAAGTTCACTGGTGTCAAGTAGTTAAAGCGAGCGCAAGCGAGCTTTTTACATTCACCAAATTATCCGGTGTTCTGCCACTAACGTTTACGTGTCCGACGATAACTTAAGTAAAAGTTGACCGATTTAGTTGAAATTTTTCCTTTTACTAATACTCGGGCAAAGTTCGTTGGACAGCGTTATCCGTCTATGAGCTCAAATGTAACATTGGAATTTCAGGACGGGACAAAGATTCTATCGTCACCTATTCGATGAGACGAAATTTTTTTAGAAATATGTAAAATGTTGAGTAAAACCAACAGCAACACCGCTATGAAATAATAAAAGTCGTTAAATCTATTAAAGCAGACTTAACGTTTAAAATAGAGAAAACAACGTCTTAACTGATCTCTTTCCTTTTCGTCCTAAGGTAACGATTTTAACTAAACATAATTTACATCGTGTAAAGTGCTATTGAAACAGGCATGTAAAATTTCAACTTGATACAAGCAGAAGTGCTTATGTAGTGAAGTGATACATTTTATAGTAATTGAAAAGGAGTATTTAGTGAAATAGTAAGAATGCATGGTGGCACCCCCTCTACTGGACTCCCAATTATAATCATACTCTTTAATAATCAACTTATCATGATTGTATTCTATTGTCAATATATATTTAATACTACAAGCTGGCTTCAATGATAGAGCCATGCGATGCCTAGTTGGTAATAATTGAACTTCTCTTTAATTGATACTAGTAGCAAATAATAGGATAAACTACAAAGACAAGTGTATTTGGATTTTATAAACAGAATAACAGAAAATGAGAGGGCAACACTAATATTAGATACTAAAAAGAAACGGTAGATCTTTAGATTCTTACTCCGGTATGTCTTTCTTTTAGAATATAAATGACTTTGTCTAAATAACTATTAAGTCAAAGGGATATTTAGTCCAATGTACTTTGGGACAAAGGGATATCACACTCCTGTTTTTAAAAGGGGATGAACAGTCAAAAGAAGAGCATTCCGTACACCTTCTTTAGACTGTTAATCCCCTCTGTTAGCGAATTTTCGAAGAAAATTAAGCATTTGCAATGGCTTCAACATTTTTATAATGCAAATTTTCTCCATGGAAATCCGTTTTCTATTTTGGATCGATTCCTAAATTTTAACACTTTTTATGTATGTATGTATATATATATATATATATATATATATATATATATATATATATATATATATATATATATATATATATATATATATATATATATGTGTGTGTGTGTGTGTGTGTGTGTGTGTCACTCCAGACTCCAGACGATATCTCCCCTTAGGATGCACTTAAAAATTTCAAACTAATTTTAAAATGTCAATAATATCAAAAGAAAGGATGAGTTCGTTGGCCAGAATGTTTGGAGTCCATTTAGGGTCAAAAATAGCATAAAAACATATTTTTTCCATTTTACCCCTCTCTTATATGAAAATATGACAAACGTGTACATAACAACAATTCCTGTACTCTTAAATAGCTTCCTAACGACATGCATCTTGAAGGGTTTATACTATTTTGACTTTTGTACCCCGTACCCCTTTGTGTACCAATTTTTTTTTCACTCATCCAAATTCTAAACCAAAATTTTCCTATATTATCGTAAGCCAATAATACGCAGATTTCTTTGAAAATTCATGGTCATGGTGCATGACTGGACTTTTTTTTATAAAGGGGAGTAACAATCTAAAAAAAGTGCCCAAGAAACAAAAATATAGTAAATCAAGCATTCTAAGAAAACTTGAGTCTAGCTTGCATATGCATTACATATGCATCCATTATACAAGTAATGGATGAATCGGGGTTAGCGTATAAACCGTATAATTGATATTTGTTGCCGGATAAACGCCACTTCACTTAAGGAGCTTTCCATATCAAGGCGTTGAGTAAACACCAAGGATAGGGCCCGCAAGGGGCCGGGCCCTACGCTCCAGACGGAGTGACAAGAACGTTTGACAAGCTAGCTATTAACTATCAGATAAGGACTCAAGTTTTCCAAGGCTTGATTTAAAATTATGTTGCTTTTTTGGCACTTCATGATAGTGATTCTAAACATGATTAGTTGCCATCAATAATTTTTAAACTTATTAGTGTTAGTTTCATTTGAATATGGTAAAACAATATAATCCTTGGTGCAACAGCCCTTAGAGGACTTAAGCCTGCCAAAGGCTATAAAGCATCCTCATAGAATCCATGCTCAGTGCAACTGTGCAACTATTAGCTCGACCTAAACGTTTTTCATTCTTTTCTAGTATAAAAAAAAAATTTTGACACATAAACATGATAAAAGGTATAACATTAATTCACCCTTAAATTTAGAGAACAAAAAAATATTTGAAAGAGAGAAAAAAAAAGAGTAAACAAAATTGAAAAGTCAAAGAAGAAAATTAATCAAATGATGAAAATTTGTAATTGAATTAGTGATTCAATGCGAAGCAAATTAGCAAAAAATGATATGTAAAGCTGTTTAGTAGACTTGAAGTTTCGACACTGCAAAGATCAGACGATATAATAATGGAAAGAGTAAAGAAGATCTTCAGGTTAAACATGAACGACCCGAGAAATTTCACAAAGTATAGCAGCATAGAAATTATGCAGGCAGAACAAGAGTTACAGAGACAATACTATAAGATGCGCATACATCCACATAGTAGGTTCAGAATATTCTGGGAAACATTCTTCTGTGGTTTTGGTGTTATCAACCTAGTTGCATATTACCTCTTCTATGTCATATCAAGATACGGGCAATTTCACGTACACTATACGCTCACTCTAGCGGTGTCTGATATATTCATCGTAATCAATATCATTCTTAATTTTATAACTGGAGTTTATACGAACGAGCGAGAAGGAGTCGTCATGTCTATGAGAGCGATTTGCAAGCATTACGTGCGTTTTGACTTCATCGTGGACATTATAGGCTTAATTATGGGATCGCCTCTGTTAGTACTGGTCACACCGTGTTATGAGTTCGAAGATCACTGTGTAGAAATTATCTACGTGTTTTTCTTGAGATGTATCGGTCTGTCTTTCAGATTGGGTTCTCCCTGGAAATATTGGAAGGAGAGGATCAGCAAGTACTATTTATGCGACGGATTGGTAAGCAGAATCATATCATATTTATTATTTTTCCCCGTTGTCCTATTTCTACTAAATGAAATAGCCATCACGCTTAACTACGAGTGGGATGCAGATTATAGAATCGGTCGAAACACGTACCAAGTGGTAAACAAGTTTTTCGTTATGGCGGTCAGTATTTGGGAAAGCGGTGATGTGATCCAAGTCAGATCCAGTCCTGACATGATAACTTTAGACTTATTACTCGTCCTCTTTCCATATATAAGGTATTTCCTTTTCACTACTGTTTTGATTCTATTTTTTTGGTCCAGACAAGGTTCTTTGGACCGATACAACGAACAGTTCGACAACCTTAACCAATATCTGCAGCAAGTAAGATTATCGGAAAGACTTAAGTTACGGATAATGATATTCTACAAAGAGATATGTCAAGAAAAATTCTTTAGCGAAAAAGATATAATAAACAACGCCTCGTCTGAGGTCAAAGAGGATATAATCTCTTTAAAAATATCCCACATGAAGAAAGAGATACTCTTATTGGATTTTATACCTTTAGACGAACTAATATTGATCTGTAGGCATCTCGTTTACGAGTTGTACTTGGGAAACGATGTTATAGCCTACACTGGGGAACCCCACGACAGAATTTATTTCATAGCACGAGGAACCATCGCGGCATACAATAATGACGCAAAGGAAGTTCTTCACCTTACAGCCACCCAACACGCGGTTCTAGCCGGCATAAATCCAAATTTCCCCGACGTCTTTTTTAATTACCTCGCATGCGAAACATCCGTGCTTTATTCCCTGTCAAGATCGGACTACGCCTTCATCATGGACTCATGTCCGGTCTTCAATGAGCTCTTGGCATTCGTCGGTGACACATTGTCTGAAACGGCACTTTTCATGAAGGAAAAAGCCGATGATTAAGATTAGTCCAGTCAAATTAGACACAAAAATGGAGCTCGACCTTGCAAAAGGTCATATATTTCATTTTTTTTCTTCAAATGTTAAGATCCCAATATAAAGATGAAACCAAGTTTGCAGCTTCCGAAAATTTCGGACTTTTTTTCGGTTTTTGCTTAATAACTCTGTTTCTATGTCTCGGAGAGGAAATAAGTAGTTATTTTTTCTCTTTGTGAAACGTTTAGTTACGATAATAAATTGTAATAGATATATATATAGATTTGGCCATAATTAACATTTCCTAGCAATGTTGCTGATTATTAAAAAAAAGTTTCCTCAAAACATAAATAAATATTAAATCTTTTTCCCGCCGTAAAATTCTAATTTGAAATTTTAAGCTCACGAGCGTTGCACGTTAACATTTTAACGGATAGCGAAAACAGCCAGAGCATTGAAATTCCCTTCAAATTTGGTTATTATGATTTTTATTTCTACGGGCTACAATTATCGAACTGCAGTATTAATGTATTGTATAAAATGCATATACGCATGACGATCACTGGAGTATACTTTGACAAATTTTGTTGAAATTTAGTCAACGTGTTCCTTCAATCAATGCTCGGACTAGGTTCATTGGAGAGAGTTATCCATCAAAGCGTTAACGAGCAACGTGATTTCAAAATTTAAATTGATATTATACGACGGAATCATATTGTATATTTAACTTATTTACGTTTTGAGACAAATATTTTTTTTAAAAACGAACAGCTAGAAAGTGTTAAAAATAGCCAAAATCTATATAATCATAATTAAATGTTTCAAAGAGAGAAAAGTGACGTATATTTTTATCTTCTAATTGTCCTCTCCGATTCGTAGGGAACAGAGATATAAAGCAAAATTTTTAAAAAAATCAAAAAATTTCGACGTTTTTTTAACATAACTGCTCCGAACTTTGCAAGCTGCAAAAAGTTGGTTTCTTACTATTGGTTTAGGTTCTAACAATATATATAAAAAAATGACTCTTGCAAGGTCAGATGAATAAATTGACTGGCCAAGAGCCAAAATAATGAATTATAAAAATTTTAATTTTCCATTTCAACAAACTTCCCAATTGGTTTCAATTAAGTTAAATATTAATATGTTCATAAGTTAATTTTCACTAGATAAAATATTTTAAAATAATTTAATATAATTACGATTTAATTAATATAATAATAAGCATAGTAAGCTTTAAAAAAAATATGATTTTTAACAGTCAAAAATGTTATTATAATTTAAAAACAGATTTTATTTATTTATTTATTTGTTTTAAAAAATAAGAAAGTTGAATCTATATAGTAATTTGAAAAATGTATTACAAAAAATATTTTATATAAATTTAACGTATTGTAATTTAATAACTTTATAATTTTTTAATTCTTAATTATAATAAAGTTGGGTTAATTGATCATAAAACTTTTCTTTTTTTCAAATAACATTTTTGTACAAACAATTATTAATTTTCAAAAATAGTGATGATTATATTAACTGCACTTAGTTTAAAATACGTATATCCCTCTAAAATCGAAATGGCCTATCGGAAAATCTAATCACAAAAGTTGCTTATATTAAAAAAAGAAGCAAATGTCCAAATTTCAAAGTTCTAGTACAATTGGTTGCATAGATCTCGACATATCACATTTCACATATAAATGACCGCCATTTTGAAAAAAAGATTATGGATTATAAAAAAATATTATTTAACGAGCATCTAAGGCCTATTAGAAACTTAAGTACAAAATTTCGTTAAGTCCAGTCGCTCCTGAGTTATCGTGATAAGATCCATAAAGACCTGAACGTTCCTTTTGTCCGAAATCTATACAAATCCCGATATCGAAAGTTCCACGAATCCTTATTCCATCATCCTAATCCTCTTGTACAACTCATGTCCTCTCAACATATTCCAGGTAACCCTCCAAGACGTCTGAAGAGGCAGTGGCCTAGGGATCTACTCTCAAAGAATATTATTATTATTATCTATTTCTTAAATCTTATATACATTATAAATTTACTTTATCATTACTTAAATATTTTTTAATATAATTGAAGCGAGCGTAGCGAGCTTCCTACATTCAACGAAATATGATCCGTGTCTGTCTGTCTGTCTGTCTGTCTGTCTGTCTGTCAGTAACGTTCACGCGTGTGACGATAACTTGAGTAAAAGTTGACCGATTTAGTTGAAATTAGGTATACATGATCCTCTTACTAATACTCAGGCTAAGTTCGTTGGACAGCGTGATCCGTCCAAGAGTTCGCGCGCAACGCTCGCGTAAACGAGAGGTTCAAAAATTAAATTGGAATTTCAGGACGGAAAAAGATTCTATCATCATCTATTCGATGAGACGAACATTTTTTTCAAATAACATTTTTTAGTAAAACCAACAGCGACACCGCTATGAATTAATAAAGATCGCTAAAACTATTAAAGCGTGCCTAAACGTTTAAAATAGAGAAAACAACCATTTTACCGATATCTTACGTTCTAACGTAACGATTTTAGTAAAACTTCATAGACACCATCTGATGCACAATTGAAACAGGCATGCAAAATTTCAATTTGATACATGCAGTAGTTGGTTTGTAGCAAAGAGATACAAATTATAAATATTGAAATAGAGATGTGTGGTTAGAGGAATAGTAAGAATGCGGGGTGGTTCCCTTACTACTAGCCGCTGCACTACTACCAGACCCATTATCTATCAACTCATCATGATTCACAATAATCTTTTTTTTTCAATATTCAATACATATTTATTACTATACGCTCGCTTCAATGATAGAGCCACGCGATGCCTAGTTATTTTACTATATAAATCGCCAGGCAGTGTAGTCACTGGACTACTTCTTCTTCACGTTGCTCCCGCCATGTTAAACAATAACATCATTATCACTTGTTACAATGAAATTATGTGTAGTTGTGTTATTCAATAAAAATAAAAAAAATAAAAAAAGGATCATGAAAATAAAATTGTCCGCCAAAATAAGCGGGACATGGCCACTTCCTTATCTTTAATCAAGGAGTCATAAAAAAGGGGTTTTCAATCGCGTCTCGAGGTAAAGTCCCTTTTTAACACAAACATCGCTCAACGTAGAAAAAAATCTTGCGTTAGTATGGCATATATCTTCCTCGCATCCTATGACGCACTTATTTTAGAAATTTTATAATTCTACAATCCATTAATGTCAAATTTATATTATTTTGCCGCCGTGAGTAAATGTGTCAAAATTGTTATTTATTTTTACAGGGATAAAAGCTCAGAGTAAGGAAGGGGTAGAGAGAACAATACTATAGAATCGGGGTCTCAAAAACTGGTTCATTATGCGACACCTCTGTACTAAACCTTCCAAGCGGCAGTTTGGTGAAACAGTATCGATATCTAGATAAAAACTCGAAATTTATCTGATGTCAGCTGATAAGGATAAGTATAATGTGATATTTTCTTACGAAATTTAATATTTTAATACAGTTTTCTTTATAAATACATATGTACTTTAGTGTTTGTTGTTAACCGAATTAATTATCTAAAGGCAGTTACGTTGTTAATAACATGTAATAGTTCCAGTTCCTATAAAATCAAAAGCAATCTTATATAAAACAAAATCGTCTTCTAAAGAAATCACATCAGCTTTTTCTCTTAAATATTTGATATTTTGACATATTTGACATTTCGATAATAAAACAATCAAACAAAGCACAGGACGTGTAAAGGTTTTGTTGACAAGCGTCCGTGGGCACGTAAGAACAAGGAATAGACCAATAAGATAAGGACCAGTGACCACGTGATCGTGCTGTTGTCACTTTAGTTCGGATAGAGCTCGCTTGAGAGGTTTAGTATATGGGTGTAGCATAATGAACCACTTTTAAAATCGCATTGCTCCCCCTACCCCTTCCTTACTCTGAGGATAAAAGTATCTATTTAGCAAAAACTTAAATTAAAGATTACAGACGATTGAAATTAAACTGGGGCTGTCTGCAGGCTACATTAGATAAACCATCCAAATTTCTTAAAAACATTATTAGTAATTTTAAAGATGTAGGCGTTATTAAAAATATATTTGTTCGCAAGAAGAAGAGAAATAGTTGGGTGCAGATGGTTGAAACTTATACAGAACCAACAATGACCTAATAAGACGAGTAGATTTAAGAACAAGTTGGTTCGAAAAAATTGAACGACAGACAGACTTACACGGAACAAAAAATGTTCTCTAATATCTGAAATGCAATTTTTGAAATTGGCGAACCGAACATTTTTTGTTCTTCAGAATCATCAGATAGAGTCCGTTACCTTTGGTAATCTCTGAAGCAAAATCAATACTACAAACATTTCAGCGAAAAGAAAAGAAGAATTTAAATATTTCGTAAGATACTTTAATGTCAGATAACTTTTTTTTTTTTTTAAAAATGGCCTACTGATAACTTATATTATGAAAGATTCCCAACTTCCTCTTCAAAAAATGAAAGCTATGAAAACTCAAGGGGAAAGTTTATGACAGGAAAATTCATATAAGTTTACAAACAAATATCAATCATGCCTGCCAACTTCTATCTATGTTAAAGTAATAACAAAAAAAAATCCCTAGTTTGTTGTGGGAGATAGATCGAAGATTCAAGTTAATTTTTTTCTTCCTTGTGGCATTTCGTTTTGTCAGAGAAGTGCACAATTAATCTATCCGGAACGCGTAAAAAAATCTTACGCTTTCTTATTTTTTTAGTTCATTCTTCATTGCGAGGTGATTTACGATACAGTATGGCTGTTTTCTCACGTTGTTATATCTTATCTTTGCGGCACTTTTCCTTCAATAAATTGCCTACTTTTTTTTCTCCATTTTTTCTTCTTTTTTTAAAAAAAATGTTTTTCAAAACAGGAATAAAAGGATAATCATAATAATAAAAATACGGAATTGAGTTAGATTAAAATGATAAATGGGAAAGGATGTAGCTGAGCCTTTATAACAATGAAGAATCGATACACAATCTCTATTTATTTCATATCTATCCTTGTAAACATAGAAATACAAATACTCGATATTATTTTGTTTCATATCGAGACTCATCTAAACTCTTGCTCCTTCTCCTTCCAACACACAGATTAACTTTTTGTAAACATGCCCAAAAAACTTCCACTGAATAAAATTTGCATATCAACTCACACTAAATAAAAATATAATCTCAAAATGTCGAAAGCTCTGAAATACACAGAAATATAAATACATATTTTACTTATATATATATATATATATATATATATATATATATATATATATATATATATATATATATATATAAAAGCACCCACACCACTCAGCTCGACCGTAGATGTATATTTAAGGCGCCTTCACTCAACTTGGGGGTTCGGTCAGGTAAATAAAAAATCAACTCCAAAATTTTCACATAGCCGACGTTTCGGCAACTATATTATGTTGCCATCTTCAGGGCGAGCCTATATAAAAACAAAAGTAATAGGTAAGAGGAGAGAAGGTAAGAATTTATAACAGTAAAGTAAAAGGTAAACAATATAAGTGGAAAATAGAAAAAAGAAGAAACAGAAAAAACCCGAGATAAGATCACTTACGTGAAGAACAGAGAATGGAGAAATTAAAGCATAAAGATGGGGAAGAGAAACATAAAAGGTAGGAATTGGGAACAGAAGTTAAAAAGAGAGAACAAGGGGAGAGTATATGAAAAAGTAAACAAATACGGTAAAGTGACAGCTTGGTGGCAGCAGAGCACCTAGTGGTGGAGGCGGCAAGTTAGTGCTGGAGGGTGCTGCGATCTAGCGACGAGAGGAAGAATTATCCGGGCTCTAGGAGAAATTTGTAGAGATCACTAACACCTGCTACGTCGGATCTATAATTCATAGTGCGCCTGTTGCAGTGTATATATAACATTTCAAGGATTCTTCTTTTGTTAATATTTCTTTGACCGAACCCCCAAGTTGAGTGAAGGCGCCTTAAATATATATATATATATATATATATATATATATATATATATATATATATATATATATATATATATATATATATAATGTATATGTAATATTAATAGAAGTACAGAAAAAGTATATATATATATATATATATATATATATATATATATATATATATATATATATATATATATATATATATATATAAGTTACCAAGACAGATATTGAAGACATCAGCATTCCCGGAATAAAATCTACACGCGCCCGCTAGTCTTAGTTTTGTATTAATACGTGTAAGTATCTCTTGTAATTTCTAGGCTCCAACTCTATGTTGTAAAATTCTAATTGTGTTGTAATTAATTATTAAAAGTCTTTTTTAAAAAATCACTTTATTGTTCTTTAATTATAACTTATATATATATATATATATATATATATATATATATATATATATATATATATATATATATATATATATATATATATATTACTCAGTTTTACTTTCTCATATACGTAGTAAATATAAAGTGGTGTGATGGCACGTTAATTCGATTTTGAAATTTTAAAGGATTTACACGCTATATGGTCTCCTGAGTCCAAAAAAGTGTTGTTAGGTTTTCGAGGACATCCTAGAAACCCAATTGGTAGTTCGTCCAAATCCTGACCTATTGTAGCTAGAGGTTCAAAATGTTGTATACAAGTTAAACATTTTTGCCCAAAAAAAGAAAAAACAATTAGCGAACTTCAACTCAAAATTTCAAACGGTACCGACGATTTTGATTAAAACATTTTAAAAAGTAAAATAAGTTGTTTTCGTGGAAAAAATCTATTTTGCGAGATATTGATAAAAATAAAATTCAAAACGTAAACAACCACTTGTTGAAAGCTTTTGAAAATAGTATATTATGTTACTAGGCTGTGAAGTGAGTTTTTTCTTTACCGCGGCAATTACATTTACTGTCGAGCGAAGCGAGACAGTAAATATTGCCAAGGTAAAGAAAAAACACTTCACAGTCGCGTAGCATATGCTATTTTTTCCGAGGTAGCAGACAATGAAAAAACATTAAATATTAATCACTAATCAATATATAATAATAACAAATATTAGTACATACTTAAGACTTAAAAAAAGAAACCTTAAAAAGAGGTTACACTATAAGAAAAGATAAATAAAACGCATTGATTTTAATCGTACTAGAAGCATTTCTACAAAGACTGCAGCGGTACTAACGGAAGTTTTGACAACTACCCGCCGGACATAAAAAAATCTTTTAGTTCCTAGGACGTAAAAGATTTTTTCTTTACAGCTAGGAGTAATGAAAAGATTTTTTAAGTCCACGTAATGAAAAAATGGATTTTAGCTATGTCTTTTAGGCTCTAAAGTTACTATTTCACAGCCTACCACGGAAAAATTATGTTTATTATAAAAATCAATTAAATGAGATATTATGGAATTTAAATAAAGAATCACTTATACATGAGAAAGTTTGTCTGAGTTGTCAATTATTTGAATGAAAAAAACAAACTTATTTATATAAACTTATTTATACTTATAATACGACATAACTTATAATAGTTAAATGAACTTTATTTAAAAGCTATTTCTTAAAATTTTACTTATTCAGACACTAATTCGTTCTCTCCCCCCCCCCCCCCCCCCCCTCTCCTATCTCTCTCTTTCACTCTCTCTCCCCTCTTCTAAACTAATATTTAATTCTTCTTTATATTATATTCAACTTTGATAAATCCGCAATCATTTTAACATACCCTATAAACATATTTATACGTTTCAATAAAATTGACAATCAATAAAAAAACTAATATTTTGAATAATTTCTTCCTCCACCCCGTTGCCTTTCTTCATAAGATCATTTAAACATAAAAATCTATCAATGTAATCTATACCTGCACGAGCAATACTGTTTTATGTATTTTATTAATGGTCATGAAAAACAAATTTTTATTTCCTTACCTTGTTTACAAAGACGGGGAAAATAAATAAAAAGAAAAAGGATAATGCTATGGTTGTTAAAAACAAGGTAATAAAAATAGAGTTTAATTAGGTTTTAGTATTAAGTTATAGGGAGGTAAGAGAGATAAAAATGTTAATGGTCATTTCAACCTGTGAATAAACTACTTTCATTATCTCTGTCTTCTTACATTTGTCGATAAAATAGAAGAAGCGACGAAAGAGCAACGGAAGAAGAAAGTTTGAAAGATAAAGATTACACTGACAGAAACCGAAATGACAGAACATTACGGAAGTATGTTGACTATGAAAGAAAGGGTTCTAGAACTCCCTTCTTCTAACTAGTAATAAAAACTAGCTTTGGGACCTTTAGAAGGGGAGTATTTTGTCCCTTCAATGTCATAAAGGCTGGCAATTTGGAGCTGCCCACTGGATAAGTGTGGTCTACCTAATTTTGACCCTTGCCTTTAAAACAAACTCCCTTGGGATGAGAATGTTTGCACTCATAGAAAATTAGGGAAATGTTAGAACCATTTCCTTTTCATTTACAAAGGGGTTCGGGCAAATTGGATATTTTAATAGACTCTTAAAGAAATTTAAGAGAACTCTGTAAGATGCTTCTCTTCCACTAATTATAAATTATTAATAGTTGCTAGTAAATAATTTATAATAATATAACTGAAAATTTATTAAATCGGGTTTAACCCACATAACTCATTTCAAGAATAGGTATTTTGGGTAGCGACCATGCTATTAACAAATGCATCATTTATACAGAAATTATAGCGACAAACTTACTCCAAGAGCAACCTATTAAAGAAAATAGAAAACCAATCCTTATGACGCTAGCTTCTTAGTATTACCCCAGTGCCACTTCTTTAGATTGTTACTCCCCTTATAAAAAAACAGAGGGGAGTAACAATCTAAAGAAGGTATAAAGAATGTTCTTCTTTAGACTGTTACTCCCCTTATAAAAAACAGAGGGGAGTAACAAGCTAAAGAAGGTTTCCTGAATGTTCTTCTTTAGACTGTTACTCCCCTTATAAAAACAGAAGTGTGATATTCCTTTGTCGTACAGTACGTTGGACTAAACATCCTTTTGTCTTAATACTTATTGTCATTTATATTCTAAAAAAACATTGGTGAGTAACAATCTAAAGAAGTAACATCCCAGTTATACTCGTAGATTAGTTCATCAATAGAGGAAGAATATTTAAGGAAAAAGAATACCCATTAAAATCTAAGGAATTTCAGTTGATTGAGGATTTGTAAGAAAAAAGATTCGCTATAACAACATTTCAGGAACAAGAGCGTTGATGGAAGTCATCTTAATGGAAATAAAAAAACTTTTTCTCTACGTAAAATAATACTTGATTACTTATATGATACAGCTTATGATTATGATACAGCTTTAATAATGTCATTTTCAGTGCCCAATTATGGAAAAACTAGAGTTACATTATAAAATAAAATGAAGGGGGAGAGTCATATGAATATGTCGTAAGACTCACAGTCTTACAACATCATATGAATCATGTCTTTGACATCATATGAATCATAGTCTTTGACATCATATGAATAATAGTCTTTGACATCATATGAATCATAGTCTTTGACATCATATGAATCATAGTCTTTGACATCATATGAATCATAGTCTTTGACATCATATGAATCATAGTCTTTGACATCATATGAATCATAGTCTTTGACATCATATGACTCATCTCCTTCATTTTATTTTACAAAGTAACTCTAGTTCTTCTATAAACGGGCACTGAAAATGACATTATGAAAGCCGAAAGTTGCTTTGATAAATAATCAAGTATTATTTTACGTAAAAATGCAGTTTCTTTATATTCATTAAAGCAACTTTGTTTATATTTTAGGTGGGCCCATGATAAGAGGGGAGTATCTCCTTTGTAACCTAAATGACGAAAAAACAACAAATAAGTCATTTTTTGGTCATTTTCCAAAAAAATATGTTTTCTTACTAAATTTACTAGAGGAAATTGCAGTGTGAGTAAAAGACACATACTTCACCGGATTTTTAAAGATTATGTTTTTGAGGTTTGTCTTGAAACATCCGGTAAACTTAAGAAAAGAAAGAAAGTAGAAAAATATTGTTTATTTTTTATAATAAAAGCGTTATGTATCAGGCTTAGTTCTATTGTGTGATTTAAGGTGATCTCACCCCTGTAAATCCCAGCATAAAAGAAAACTCTCTTTAAAGGTTAGAAAAACAATCGAGGAAGAACCACCCCTTATCTCTCAACTCTATTCAATAGAAATATGGCAGGAATCCAAAATAAAACAGCATGACAAAAAGGAACAAAGAGAAAATAATTCACAAAGTTAACAATTACAAATAAAATATATAGAAAACAAATAAATCAGTTCCCACGTAATACAATGTAAGAAAAAGTCACAAAACACTAAAACGTAAACTATCACTAATCTAAGAGATATGGAGCTAATACTTTAATAAAAGCTATCCACATTACATATTTCTAAATGTAATCAAGCTAAATAAATATTTTAAATGATCAGCATATTGTTTAAAGGAATAATATTAGAAGATGTTTATTAAAAATCAAAAGAAGACCTTAAGGAGGAAAATGTTAATTCGAATATTATTAGTTAGTGGTAGGATATAAAATGACTTAAATTAACGAAATTATTTACGATTTCAATTTTTTGTACAAATAGGCTGGAACTTCTATTGCTGCTAATGAATCATAAAATTTGTATATTATTTCAAATCAATACGTTTTTTTTTACTTTTCCTCACCTATGGTAGAAAAAGTTATGATTTCAACCAAAGTTGTTTTTTTTCGAGATTTCTACTGAATTATCCGTTTTGGGTGTTTTTAAGACCTGGTTAGTAGTTTTCAGCATGTCGTCTGTATGTGTGTTATCATTGTAGCGCTCAGGGTATTTAACCTAGAGAGTTGAAACTTGGCAGAAAAATCAGTCCTAACTTCTAGTTGTGCCACCCGGAAAAACAATATTTTCCGCCTATCTTGAACCCAGTTTGCTGAGTCAGCAAAAATTAAACAAATCGTAAACAAATCGAAACGTGGTCCGATCGAGTTGAAATTTGGCACGAATGTACCTCTCTGTATGACAAACAAATCCACCATATTTAATTTTGATATTGGCCACCATTTGGAAGTTATACCTCATACATATAATATATTTAGAGAGATAATATTGTGATGGCGTAAAAATTATATTTTGAGATTTTTATGGATATCCACGCTCCACCACGGGATCTCAAACTGAGTTGTCCTAAAAGGCGCGTAAAGTTCAAACTACTGCAGCCGAATTCGATGAAATTTGACATTCATGTTCAGAAAAATCATACCCAAGGCGATATCAAGAAATGAGGTATAGCTTTAAATTTGGGTGCGACGCCAAAAACGTGTTTTTGGCCAGCCCAAAACTTCTAAAAAATATATTCCCCCCTCACCTTATTCTAAATATATATATGTAAAAATTGTATTAATTTTCCACATAGATAAAAGAATCAATTTTGTAAAATTTAATCAACGGAGACAGATGGACCTCTGAGTGCTATATTCGAAAAATGCATCCAATTATTTTTTAACGACAGACTCGGGACCAAAGATTTTCCCTGATGTCTGAAACGGATTTTTTTATCTTGAAATTTTTTAATTAGGAAACTTACAAAAGTGTCGCTCTTCAGAACGATCACACAGCTTCTGTTACCTTCGGTAAGCTCGGAAGCAAAATGAATCCAATATTTTTTAAATTATTTTTTAAATTAAAAGAGAGAATTAGCAAATACCACTTACTAATCTAAATGGCCTTTTATCTTGAATAAAGATTTAAAACGTTTAATATTTAGAAAACGTGATATTTAAAGGAATCGGACGAATAACTATCAATAAAATGTAATTAATTCAGATGAAATTATGAATAAATAAACTTACAGGTCTTTGAGATTTGATCTGAAAGGAACCAGCGAAGTGTTCGATAGAACTTGAATACTCGAGTCATCCACCGACCTGCAACAAAAAATAAAAATATATTAATAAAAATATTTTAATTAAAAAAAAAAAAATGTGTTCTTCTTGTACTGGAAAAAAGAAAGAGTCCGTCGTTAATTTACCAAATCGGACGGGTTCGTAAAACCAGCAAGATCGACCGATCCGTTTAAAGATGGCGGCATATAAAAAATTCCTTTAATTTTTTTTTTTTTACAAAGAATACAGTAAATACGCGTAAATTTGGAAACATATTCTGCCAATTGTGTGCCACATAGCGTTCACGCGTTCTATTATTGGAAGAATGGTCAAATGAGGTTAGTTTTCATTTCAGTTTTATTCAATATTAAACGTGTTATACGGTTATACAAAGTTTTGAGTTGGATAATTTCGGAGAAGCAGGTGAGTTTACGACCCCCAGACAGGCAGACTAATCAAGTAAAAATAGGTTTTGACCTCGAAAAAATTAGTACAAGCAAGAAACGATGTGTTCAGCTTCCTGTTGAATATACTAAAAGCCCTCTAAAATCGAAGTTGTGGTACGGCCACCATATTGAAAAATGGCGGCCCATTTTCGGTTTTTTTGCAGGGCCTCGGCCTCGGTGCGGCGGCGCTGCTTGTACTACACGTCTTAGGTGCACCAAGGCACATTTTCCGAGATGTGCCAGTGTCATCCCGTTCGTCCTACGCAAAAATGCCATAGAGTAGATTTTGTTGCAAATTTCGTCTTCTTTTCGAATATATATTAATTTTCCCCAAAAAACAAAAACATATATATATATTTAAAAAAAAAAACAATATTTTTTGGGGTTACATTACAAAATTGGGGGGGGGGGGGGGGGGGTTGCGGAGAAAATTTCGGGATGGAAGTAAAAAATTCGTTTTTAGCGCCCCTAAAAACCATTAATAATTAGCCCATTTCCAGAACTACCATATGGTCTCTTTTGCATGGACTAATAAGACTAAATCGATAACTCAAAACCTGTTAGGTATAGAAAGAGTTATAGGAACAAAAGTTGTTTATTTTATAGTCCTCTACATTTGTTATTTGTACGTTTTTTTACTTTCTCATATATAGAGAAAGTATTGTGATGGCGCGAAAATTCGATTTTAAGATTTTGATGGATTTACACGTTTTGAGGTCCCTGAGTCCAAAAAAGTGGTCTCTAAAAAATGTCTGCCTGTCGTCTGCCGTCTGTGCAGACGCCTGGAGCCTAAACTACTGGGCCGATTTTGACGAAATTTCGCATACATGTTCAGAAAAATCATACCCCGAGGCGAAATCTAGAAATGAATTATAGCTCCAAATTTGGGAGCGCTACCCTCCAAAAACTAAAAAAAACGTGAAAACAAATTATTTCTCGAAAACGGTTCCGATTTTGATTAAAAAATTCTAAAATGTAGTCCATTTAAATACGACTCTAACGATAAAAGCCGTTTTCCCGAGAAAAATCTGGTTCGATTCCCCGCCCAGGAAAAGTATTTTCATGATAAATTATGATAAAATGTTCAATAATAATTAAATGTTAATACGAAAACTACTAAAGTGAAATAGGCTAAGCATATGAGAAAGTTTGTCTCTGTTGTCTTGAACCGATTTTTTAGCCTATTTTTACTGCACTAGATAGACAAAAACAGTAAAACTTATTAGGGTCCTCTATTAAGCCAGTCGATCCTGATAAAACATACCAAGTTATAGTAACAATAAAATTCCAATATCAAAACTACATAATTAAAAATTACTATTATCTAACGATATTTTGTTGTAACTTACTCAAAATACTTAATAAGCAAACCTCAGTTTGTATGACACATATCTCAGACAATAGAAATTTGCTCGTTGAGTTCTATTCACTATAAAAAGTATATTTAAAAAAAAATAAATAAAAAAATAAAGGTCAGTTTAGAATAACCTTAAATAAATTCTCAGTTTTTTTTTCTAACCTAAAAAAATAACATAATTTAGATTTAGAAAAGGAGTAGAAATGTAGTTTTTTTTTACATTGTACACTAAAAGACAAGCACAACAAAGAAAGTGGGGTTATTTTCGTCTATGTCTAGTTTGTTTTATTTTTTTGGCTACATAATTTGGTATTGCTCGTACAATATACTTTATGTAGGGCAGTTTTCTTCACCCCACCTTTGAAAGAAATTTACATTTGAACTGGCCTCACATTACTTTAACCCTCCCTTCTTGTTTTTATTTAGAATTCGAAGAACATTTGAATATATTTCTTATATATAGGTTAAAGGTATAACAGATAATATGAACCTGAATAAAAGAAGAACTGAACAAATATTATTTCCAGGATGGTTCTCCGTTTAAATAATATATTTTTTTGTAATTTTCATTAAAATGTACCTTGTTAAGCATATGCATAAATAAAACATTTCTCATGGAATAAATTTGGTTATTATTGTAATACCTAGGCATGTTATTCAAATTGCATTTGAATAAATGTGTTTTTACCAAACTGGCTTTTTATGTTCTAAATTTAAAGTATAAATATAATTAAAGAAACTGTTTGGATTAAAATACTAGCAGATAATATTAAACTATGCAAGATATAGCTCATAGAAGAAGCCTAACAAACTAAACTAGGTATGCGCTGACCGCAATTTCTCTCCTACGAACAACTAAAAACAATGGGAGCTGAAAAAGAAATTTAGCGGACACCCTTGTGTATCATCACCTTATGCGTAATATCACGAAAAAATATAAATTAGAATTATTGAGCCATGAAAATAGTGGTTATCATGGCTCAACCTCTTGAGCTCTATCATGGATCTTAACTGACAGGCCATAAGAAATATACACACGCTCAGGCAGACCGAACCTCAAACGGACAGTTCAGTCTAAACTTTACTCACACGCTCAGGCAGACCGAACCTCAGATGGACTGTTAAGTCCTAAACTTTATTCACACGCTCAGGTAGACCGAACCTCAGAAAAACTATAAGTCTAAACTTTATTTACATGCTCAGGCAGAATGAACCTCAGACGGACTGTTCAGTCTAAACTGACAAGCCTGCTGGAACATATGTTCCAGGTTCCAAAGGAACTAGGAGAAAAAGATTTCCAAAAAGGACATGTCATGAACCATTGGTAGAGGTATCCGGTATCCACCATTATGTCCTAAGAGGAAATGAAATAGTTCCGCAAAGAACCGCAGCTGGTGGAAATGTTTTATGGAATGTCTTGACCCAGCTTCGATATGACGCAAGAATTGTTACTAAAAAAAAATCATGTACAAGTGTCTTGACCCAGCTACGATATGACGCAAGAATTGTTACTAAAAAAAAATCATGTACAAGTGTCTTGACCCAGCTACGATATGACGCAAGAATTGTTACTAAAAAAAATCATGTACAAGGTTTTCATGAAATCTGAGTTTTACAATAAGAATATCAAGCAGTCTAGTACCAAGTTTAAAGAAATATTGCTTCTATATATATATATATATATATAAACGTCACCAGTTTAGGATCACATAAATAATTTGACCATTATGTTCTTATTTTTGACGCTGTTTCATAACATAAATATATAGCTCGAGTTGATTTGATAGTTTATAGACAGCTTTATCTAACAAAGAATTACACATGATGTAGGACAGGAGAAAATTGAAAAATAAATACATAATAAGGTCTTAGTTATAATAACTAATTATAATCTCATTAACTTTAATCTTTAAACCATACTTTTATTTTTTAACCTAAGGACTGAAATATTAGATCACCAGGTAGACTTAAATGAATACTTTGTGCCTTCCAGTATTTAATACGAGTAGCGAGTACTTCGCACTATATCTCTTTATTTACCTTAACTTTCAATAGCTTAAAGCCATAATTTAATGGAGTTAATTTTAAAATATTAAGTATATTAAATAAATTTCTTTAATCGATTTATTATTGCACTAAATTCTAGACTCCAGGCAATCATGGAAGTTCTAGACAACCGAAACACCACCTTAAATTACTTACGTTCAATGGATTAATAAACTCCTACATTAAATTACTTAGGTTCATTTAATTAATATATTCCTACATTAAATTACTTAGATCATTTAATTAATAATATCCTATTATGTTCACTGGTTTAATCAATCCCTACATTAAAATACATATAATATAATATATCATATCATCTATAAATCAATCAATAAAATAATAACGGAAGTATAGTAAAAATAAACAACAAAACAGGATAGTCTAAAAAGAAATATATACAACAAGATAAACTTTTAGCGATTGATAAAGGGTTATAATATATATATTTCTCATATATATATATATATATATATATATATATATATATATATATATATATATATATATATATATATATATATATATATATATATTTATATATGAATGAGTATAAATATAAGAAGTAGAAAAACAGGAAAATATAATAACCCTTCTTCAAACACGTGAAGAAATACTGAGGGTCAAATACATTTATATATTAAGTAACATATCTCTTGTTTTCTTTATATATATATATATATATATATATATATATATATATATATATATATATATATATATATATATATATATATATATATTCATAGAAATTGAACTCTATGATATTTACAGTTGAAAAACAATTTAAAGGGGGGAATGAGCAAGTTTTAATCGAAGAGTGGCTTGGTAGTAGCGAGATAGATGGCTTGAAGTCAAAAGTTTTTCTCAAAACTTAGATTAGAAAATAAAAGCGCAGAATAATGAAGCGTTTAGAGCATTGGAAAACTGGAAGTTCAAACTAGTTTAAATAATAAAATGTTGCTTTTTTTTTAGTTATGATCTTAAAGTTTGATTTATTTTTTATTTTTTAAATTTCTAAATAAACAGGTCAAGTGTGTGCTAGTCACCACACAGCGAGGGTCCGCCACACTGTATAGTTTAAGTAATACCCTATTGATGGTGTTTTTTAAAATGCTAAAAAGCTTACTTTGAACTATCCTATGGGTCTGATATTCTCAAAACACATAAATAAACTTCTTATAAAGTATTTTTTTGCCACTGAACCGGACTACTACCAAATAAATACATCAAAAATACCATAGTTATAAAAAAAAAAGTATTTGGCAATAAAAAAAATAAATTTTTTTTTCTCGAAATTTCCAAAAAGTGGTATCTTTACTTCTAGTCGTAGAATGTTCAGGAATTTTTTCAGATTTTTTGCACTTCACATAAGCGAGATAGAGGGGGGGGGGGGGGGGGCACGTTTCACACCCACTTCAAACTTGCCTACGCTCGCCCTATCGAAGTTATAACCAAAGAGTTATATATTTTTGTAATCAGCTCGACGTACCTTTTAATATGATACCCCTCACGGTGTCGAAAAAAAAATTAAAAAAATTTAACCCTTAAGTTTTTTTACCCAATTTTTTTTTTTTAAATATTTTTTTAAGTCGCTATATTTTTAAAATATGAGGGTAGGTAGTAGGTACAAGACACATGCATGCCACATTTCAAACTGATCGGACGAAAGGTTTAGCCGTGTGAGCAGGTGACAGGGCAGACGGACAGACACACGCAGGAAAATAGGTCCAGGGTAGGGTCCTTCGTTTTGCCTACGGACCTTAAAAATGCTGTGGGAAAAAGTTTTTCGTGAGGTTATTCCAAATGGGGACTTAATAATCGACATCGTATAAAAGTTGAAAATTGATGCTCCCTGAGATCGAGATGTAGGGTATAAAATTAATTTACCTTTTAGCAACCTTCACGATTGTATGTACCCACCATGAATAACATCTTTTCCTGTCTCTTTTCTTAAGGAGATAAATGGCTAAGACCGAACTCTTCGTAAATGAGTAGCACTTCAATATCCATGTCCGGAAGCGTTAAAATACGAGAAAAGACTAAAGAGATTTTCTAGGACTGCGCGGTAGTAGGTGAAAAATCGGAACCACGTGTGCGTTGAGTCGGTGGGGACCGATTAAAAGAATTTCAGAACGTATAAATCCATTCTCCAACGTACTCCACTCTAAACTTGTAAATCCATTAAAAAAAGTCTATATCGAATTTTCACATTACTTTCTCTCTATATTGTCCATGTAATATGAGAAAGTAAAGAATAAGAATAACACACCACATAACGAAGCACGAAAAATGCAGCTTGTAACAACAGAAATTACATATACCAACAAAGACTACTAAACAGCGAGAGAGGCCGCTATAGACTTAAATGAATCTTCTGTGTAAGTAAACCTTCTTTATGAATCACCTACATAATTTTACTTAAGTATTACATTAGGCATAAATATAATTCTATTAAGCCAAGTATAATAAAACACATGTGTAAGTTTGGAGCAGTAACATAGAGTTAAAGCGGGACCAAGCATGGAATATGTTATAGTTAAACCTTACTCCTACGTGATCAAAATATTTCTTACGAGTGAATAACTTAAAATACACCAAATATACAAACATTTCTTCTTATACAACCACATTTTCTCCACATTTTACTCACTTACATTTCATATTGATAAATACATAGATAAATTTAATGTGCCACAAATATCTTACTAAATGAAAAAAAAAAATATAAAAGTTATTTTGTGTAACTGTAAGCAGGAATACTTTCAATCACATTGGTACTTTAAAATTAATTTAAATCAACCATATAAAAATCTGACAAACCTAATTTTTGGGAGGAAAAAATGCACATAAAGAAGACAATTTTCTTTAATGAAATTTCAAGCCTTAGTATTTAGTCCATAAATATACGAATTAACTCGTCACAACTTGTATATGTGAGTCTAATTTAATTATCTTCTTTAGACATAATAACTCAAATGTGAATGAATTTAAATAAAAAAAACTAAATAAAAATGTTTCATTAACATGTTTCATAAGTATTTTTATTCTAATGCAAATGTTCATTAGCTGGTAATAAATTAGAATAAACAGGTCAAGTGTGTGCTAGTCAGCACACAGCGAGGGTCCGTAGGCCACACTGTATTGTTTAAGTAGTACCCTATTGATGGTGTTTTTTAAAATGCTAAAAAGCTTACTTTGAACTATCCTATGGGTCTGATATTCTCAAAACACATAAACAAACTTCTTATTAATTATTTTGTTGCCACTGAACCGGAGTACAACCATATAAATACATCGAAAAGACCATAATTATAAAAAAAAAAAACTACTTTTGTCAATAAAAAATAAAATAATTTTTTTTTCGAAATTTCCAAAAAGTGGTATCTTTACTTTTGGTCGAAGAATGTTCAAGAATTTTTTCAGATTTTTTGCACTTCACCTAAGCGAGATAGAAGGGGGGGACACGTTTCCCACCCACTTTAAACTCGCCTACGCTCGCCCTATCAAAGTTATAACCAAAGAATTATATATTTTTGTAATCAGCTCGACGTACCCTTTCAGACACACGCAGGAAAATATAAGGGTCCTTGGTTTTGCCTACGGATCCTAAAAACGTAATAAAGAGACGTAAGAGAGCAAATGATAGAAAGAGAGAAAGTGAGAGAGGTAGAAAGTGACGCAATTACAAAACAAAATTGAGGTGCTTACAACAGAAGATTCATTGAACACAATATTGGCTTTGTTCATGAAATTCCTACCTTTGCCAGACAAAAAACCAAACCCATATTTTACATAGGATACATTAATAGCTCTTGTAGCCTCTAAACTCTATTTCGACCTCATTGTCTGCAGCTTTTAAACACAGAATTTAAAAGATTAACAGGTCAGACGAATTGCAACAGAAACGTTTGAATAAATTTATATATATATATATATATATATATATATATATATATATATATATATATATATATATATATATATATATTTAAGGCTCCTTCACTCAACTCGGGGGTTCGGTCAGGTAAATATATATATATAAAATTATAAACAATGCATTTAATGAAAGAGGTTATTTATCTCATTTTCAAATTAAAAGATAGCGGGAATATAGATGTGGCAGCTAAATTCTTAGCTGTCAATAAAATATCGCGTTGAAGAATAAAGGTAGAGATTCACATGCCGTCAAATTGGGGAAGTATCTTGCACGCCAAAAGAGGGTATTTGCCAGTAAATGACATACTAAGGATTTTTATTAAGTTTTTATCTACTTGCTTTGCTTGCCAAGGCAACACGTGCAAGTAGCTTGCACCTGCACCTGCAAGTAGCTGGTATGTTTTTGTGCAAACTACATGCATGTGTATCTCCACCTTAAGAGGGTAAAGCCTTGACACGATCAAAGTATACTTGGACTAAGTCAGCTTTGACTCTTATTTGATGCTACTAGAATAGTGTAAAAAGGGTATCAAGGTCAACTTTGATGAAAACAAAATTGGCGCCCAATTATGAGAACGAGCTGTTTTGTGAAAAGTTGAGCTGGATTTTGTTTTCAAGAAGGTTATATATCATCACTGTTTAAAAACTTAATAAGTAAAACTTTAATGGAAAGTTCTAGAGGAGAAAACATTTTACACAATCTATTTTAACCTCTATTTTATAGTGTATCAAAATTCCACTACTTGGACCGCGTAAACCATGCTTCAAAGTTCCATAAAGACTTGTACCAAATGGATTTGATCAGAGTTATTTGGAACAAGTATACTTGGATCGTGTAAACTCGGCTTAAAAGTAAATAACAAAAACAATAGGAAATACTAAATACTTATCCATGGTGGCCCGATGAGACCTTCAAATTAGACATTTTTAAGATATAATTAAAATGTCCAAATCTCGTAGAGGTGTTTAAACAGCTCTCAAAGAAATTGACTTAGTCACCCCTGGACTAGACTGAGGTAAACTAGTTAAATACTGTCTCTTCTTACTAGCTTTATTAAGTGCAGGAGAGATGATATCAGGTAGTCAGGTGGAAAGAGCTGTGAACCTGACAGAGTCAATATTCTGCAAGTGTAGTGGAAAATAAATGTCCAAGTAAGATGAGATGGTGATTTATGAAGAGTAGAGATAAAAGTTAATTATCAGACCTTTCCAATCCAAAGCAGTATCAGTAGTTTTATATATATATAATATAATCATAAGGCAATAAATAAAATATCCGAAGTGTGGGACTACCAAGGACATATTTACTTTCAGACAAAAAAGCACTATCACTCGGACATTACTTCAACAACCAACTCTCTCTCTCTCACACACACACACACTTCCTCCTGGACCTAGAGTGTCCTTATTGACCTTTCATCTGAAAACAACCCCCCGGTTACAACCTAAACAAACCATCTCCCACATCTCCTACTCACGCGTTCTCTCAACTAATCGATCACCACACACTGGGAAACTCTATCAATTGATGCATACACCAATCGATAGCCTAACCCACACTGTAGCACGCAAATCAAAATTGCACCGTTACATCGGTTTAGTCGACAGTGTCAGCCAGACAAAAAATGAAAAGATTCTTTTGTGAGCGAACGCTTGTGGCTGAGATGGTTCCCGGATCATTATTTTCAATTGTCATACCTGAAGCGCTTTTCCATATTCAATGGAGATCTAAATGACATGACCTTATTGAATTTATCATTCTATAACGTGGCCTAGGTGGACATTCTGTAATATTAAAATTCATTGAGCTTTCTCATCAGAGTCGCTTTTGTCGCGCGACCACCCAAGTGCCATTAGTAAAGTTTCCATTCATTTACCTTTACTGCAAGGCGGTACGCGAGTCAGTCAAACCATCCATCTGGAAGTAAACACACTGGATTCGCTTCTGTCACACGGTCTCCTACGTGCTATCAATAAAGTTTCCATTCATTTACCTGTACGTCAAAACCGTACGCGAGTCGTCCATCTCAACACACTGGATTCGCTTCTGTCGCACGGTCTCCTACGTGCTATCAATAAAGTTTCCATTCATTTACCTGTACGTCAAAACCGTACGCGAGTCGTCCATCTCAACACACTGGATTCGCTTCTGTCGCACGGTCTCCTACGTGCTATCAATAAAGTTTCCATTCATTTACCTGTACGTCAAAACCGTACGCGAGTCGTCCATCTCAACACACTGGATTCGCTTCTGTCGCACGGTCTCCTACGTGCTATCAATAAAGTTTCCATTCATTTACCTGTACGTCAAAACCGTACGCGAGTCGTCCATCTCAACACACTGGAGTCGCTTCTGTCGCACGGTCTCCTACGTGCTATCAATAAAGTTTCCATTCATTTGCCTGTACGTCAAAACCATACGCGAGTCGTCCATCTCAACACACTGGAGTCGCTTCTGTCACACGGTCTCCTACGTGCTATCAATATAGTTTCCATTCATTTACCTGTAAGTCAAAACCGTACGCGAGTCGTCCATCTCAACACACTGGAGTCGCTTCAGTCGCACGGTCTCCTACGTTCTATTAGAAAGGGTTCCATTCATTAACCTATAAATAGCTCCATTAATATACCACGCGGTTACAGCCATTTTAGTTTTGACATTGATACGCCACCTTAATCGTCTTAAATTGGATTTGAATGATACATCATTATATGTTATCTTCTTAACTTAATGAACTATTACTGTTTTGCATTGAAGCCATAAGTCCTTAAAGCTTAACATTTATTTATAAAAGATTTATCCTTTATAAGCCCACTCCTACTAGTTTATTTACAATATTATCTCATTGTTCATATAAATAAACAGTGGTGTCGTAAAGCTGTAGAAACTCAAGCTATTAGGTTGAATAACTAATTCCCTACTCTTACCTGACAACTCAAGTCAGGTAAAATACCACGAACTCTCACTTAATCCCCTTATAAATACTATAAGCTAATATCATACAACTATTAGGATATCTGTGAAAATTTGGTACAGCTTATTTGTTTACAAAATAATCCTATTAACATATTAATTGATCAACAATTTTCTTAAGTTATAATCTGCATCTAATTACGACGAGGAAAAACTTACCCAAACGTAACCTAGACAAAAAAGTTTTTTTTCCAGCACATGAAAGAAAATAAGCTACAACGAAATAAAATCCTACCTCCTAGAGAAATAGTGCAGAAATGCCGTGGGAACATAAAACGTTCACTTACAAATCCGCTTTTGTATTTGAGGAACCGAAGGTAACGAAAGCTAAGTGATCGTTCTGAAGAAAAAATTTTAGGTCTCCGATTTCAAAAATTCCGTTTCAATTCCGACAGAAATCCGTTTCAGACATCAGGGGACATTTTTGGTTCCGTGTCTTTCTGTCGGTCTGTCGCTCTAATTTTGCGAACCATCATATCTTAAAAACTGCACGTCCCATTTTAATAAAATTTGGATGTTAGATCACGATTAGCCCATTGTTGGTCCCATATACGTTTCAACCTTCTGCGCTTATTTGTTTCTTTTTTACACCCACACAAACATTAATTTATATACACCTACAGCTTCATAAGTACTTATCTGATTTGCATGAAACTAGTTTATCGAAAGTAACCCGCAGATAGCCCCAGATTAATTTGAACCGTCTGCGCTCTTTAACTTTTGCTAAATAGATACTTTAATTCATGTAAAAAATTAAAACAATTTTGACAGATTAAAAAAAAAACGGGGGAAACAAACAAATTAGACAATAATGGCTTGTAAAAGCATAAAATCAATAAAGTGCATGATAAAATGCGAGGAAGCTTTGTGCCACGCCAATTATTGGCAGTCAATTTTTTAAACTCATTGCAGTATTGGATGTTCAAAAGTTTATCCCATTAAAAACTGTACACATCGAAGAGTTTGGCTGACTTATTGCGTGTTAATAATAATTACGGCTCGAAGTCTGAAATTACTATAATAACTTTAGCTCTATTCTTTGAAAACTATCTATACCAAAGGTAAAAATTGGTTTTATGGATCCAATGATTTGTAATGTGCTGCTGATAATTGCCAGAGTTACAATCTGACAAAAGCACAGGGTAAAATATAGTGGTATAAATCGTAGTATTGCAGGTTATACATAGCTAACATTAAATTTCCCTTATTTAGTTTTATCTCATTATACTCTATCTTTAAATTATATATTCATTCTTTTTATCTGCAGGTAAACCTCCAGTACCACATATGTAGTATACAATTCTTGCTCAGACAGCATTATATCCAATCTTCCTTATTTTGCTTCCGAAGGTACCAGAAGCATGTGATCGTTCTGAAGAACGAACAATTTTTAGGTCTCAGATTCCAAAAATCCGTTTCAACCATCAAGGAACATTTTTGGTCCCGTACCTGACCGGCCAGTCGCTCAATTTTTGCGAACCAACATATCTTAACAACTACTCGTTCGATTTTATTGAAATTCTGATGGTAGGCATAATTAGCCCATTGTTGGTCCCATATACGTTTCAATCATATGCCCCTATTTGTTTCTCTTCCACATGCGCAAAAACATACATTTATTTTCACTTGTATCTTCAAAAGTACTAATCTGATTTTTATATAATTTTGATGGTTCGTTGAAAGTAGCCCGTAGATAGCCCCAAATTAATTTCAACCGTCTGCGCTCTTTAAATGTTGCTAAATTGATACTTTACGTGTCCAGTGAATGCAGTGCAGTTACATAAATTAACTTTTCGCAATTTTCCTCACAAAAACATGGACTAAACCAATACCTTAAAACAACACAGTGAATTGCTGACCATATGCAGACTATTTTCCATCCCCCCTACACTCAAGTGCTATCATTCCATCTACTGCCATCTAATTCAACGAACATTTTACAAATATTTTCCGTAACCATCCCTCTTGTACACTACACCACCACACCTATATTAGTAAATTATCTTTCTTATAGTCATTTATCTTTAAAAAATTTTCTTTCGTTAAAGAATATAATTTATTTTGATTCTTAATGATATCATAAATCATGCTTTTCCTTAGCACAGACCTGTGACTTTTGATTTTATTTATCAGTTACAATTTATTATTTCTTTTTGTTTCAATTCTAATGCTTGTTTCACGTGAGTTACTACAGTACTTAGAAAATACAGTCCACAGTTTATTTTATTTGATATTTTTCTTTAATATATTACCTTTTCAGATTGGGCTGGAGTCACTAACTGCAACTCCCCTTTGGCTCATACCCTTGTTTTATTCACTGCAATGGACTCTGTGCCCTTTTTACAAAACAAACACTACTTTTCTATTCTCTGGAAAAGCCGTTAATCGTTGTTTCGAGTGAGGTTAATCGATTTTCAAATATATAGATTTAAAATTTGGTCTTTTATTTACCGACCTAACCTAAAACTTATTGGAGCATCAAGACCAGTAAACAACCCTCGACAATTTATAGCAAAGGAGTCTAATAAATTTATATTTTCCGATCGATATCTGAATTTTTTGCTTGCAAACTTACCAAAGGTAACGGAAGCTACTATCGTTTTGAAGAGCGAAATTATTATATATCTCCGATTTCGAACATTTCAAGGCAGAAATCCGTTTTAGACATCGCAGGGAACATTTTTGGTTCCGAGTCTGATTACCGCTCAATTTTAGCAAACCGACATATCTTAAAAACTACTCGTCCGATTTTAATGAAATTTAGATAGTAGGTAATAATAAGCCCATTATTGGTCCCATATAAGTTTCAACCTTCTGCGCCCATTCTTTTTTATTCCACATGCGCAAAAACATAAATTTATTTACACCTATATCTTGAAAAGTACTCATCAGTTTTTTATGATGGTTTGTCAATTTGTGGCACAAAGTTTCCTCGCGTTCTCTTTTGTATACTTTAATGATGTTATACTAATACAACCTATTATGGACAAATTTATTTAATTTTCCTGTTTTGATTTTTACATTAATTTAGCAAAATTTAAGAAGCACACACGGTTGAAATTAATGTGGGGCTATCCGCGGGCTACGTTTGACAAACCATCTAAATTTCATAAAAAAAAAAACAGATGAGTACTTTTGAAGATATAAGTATAAATAAATGTGTGTTTGTGTGCATGTGGAAGAGAAACAAATGGGCGCAGAAGTTTGCAACTTATATGGGACCAACAATGGGCCAATTATGATTTACCATCCAAATTATAAGAAAATAAAGTAGCATCTTAGTAGTATCTTATAAGTTTATAAGATATGTTGGTTCGCAAATATAAAGCGACAGACAGACACAATTTATTTGAATATTGCAACTACATAGACTACATGTTATAAGCAATAAAGATGACATTACAGTAGAACCTCGATAATTCGGACCTCTAAAATCCGGACTGCCTACTGAAAAATTTAATAACTAGAAATTCTATAAAAAAAAAAAAAAAAATCCGAAAAGTGAAAGTGGGACATCTCTTGCAAAAAAGTATGGTGTGGGGTCATCTAAAACGAAAACGAGGTAGCATACTGCGATACTCGTCAAAGCTAGATTCTGAAGAGGGGTCAAAAAACCGGAAAACGTTACGAACGGCAAATGATACCCTTTAGAAGATGCGATGTACAGTACATATGGTTTACCCAAAGAAGAAGCTCTGGCGCACCTTTATCAGGTCCTCTCGTCTGCGAAAAAGTTGTTTTACAGCATATTCGAAAATTCGGACGAATCGGTAATTCGGACAGTGTCTGGTCCCAATTAGTCCGAATTATCGAGGTTCCACTGTAGTTTGATATTGACTTGTTACACATGATGTGAAAAACTGTCCATTGACAGTATTCACAGTATTACAGACATGAATATTACATTTTATTAATTAATGTTTAATAGATCACGAGGCCACTGTCTTTTCACGAAACCGAACATGTTTCCAGATGTCTGAAACTGATTTCTGTCTTGGCATTTTTGAAATAGGAGACATAAAAATTTTGACATTTTTCAAAAATTCGAGGGTAAAATTAAATAAATTTGACAACATTGGGCAGTAAAAGCATAAAATCATTAAGTTTACGAAATAGAACGCGAGGAAGCTATGTGCCACACTAAATGGCAGACTATTGTCTTGCAAACTAAGCTATAATAATGCAGAGTGCATCATTTGAAATAAATTTACTTAAAATACTATTACAACAATAGCTGAAACGAATACTTATTATAATTTAGATTAATCTGATAATATTTAATTTAAATCCGAGGCAAATATAAATCTTTTATTTCTATTAAAAACAAATTCTTTTAAAGAAAATAACCATTTGTGGTTTAAAGCCAAGTTTTAAACACAATAAGTTAGTTACTTTTCGTAATAGGATGTTTTTCTTTAAATCCAAAACCATTACATTCAGCTTCATTACTCACACAGACTAGGTTGCTTTTATTTTACTTAATTTTTTTTTCTTTAACTAAAAATAAAATAAATAGCAAAAAAAAAAAAAAAAAATCAGTTCAAAGAATACAATTTTTTTGAGAGAGTTTAAATATCTTAAACAAATAATTACAAGTTCATTTTGAATTTCAGAAAAAAAACCCGACCCCATTTAATCATTTTTCCCCTCTCTTTCATGTTTATTTTTGAGTTTTTAAGTTTAGATCTCATCAAATAAGTCTATGTTTAAACTCTTTTGCCTCCGTTAACCAGAATCAAAAGATCCACTTTTAGCAGCCCGCTATAAAAATCCCACTTATTTTGATATATTTTTTAACTTATTTATACTTTCTTTAACAAATAGACGTAACATAAAGTAGTCTGACATTTAAGTGATACATAGTTTCCTCGCATTTTATTCGTCTATTACTATGTGGGTTTTAAGCGCAATATCAATTAAACATTCGTGCGCATGAGGCAGAGGATTGGGCGCAGAAAGTTGACATGATACCAAAAATTAAGCTAATTATGACCTACCTTCCAAAATTCATCGAAATCGGGCGATTATTAAGACATCATAATTCACCTAGCATCGCCATACAGACAGAAACAATTATTATGAGTTTAATTTTCATGAATAATTTAAATGGTAGGGTATTAATTATGGTGCCAAGCATCTATGGACTAATTGCCCTATGTAAGCGTCATGAAGTTAGTTATTTATTTAATTAATTAGATAATTAATTAATTGATTATTCTAATTATGGGGATACTATAGAGTTTTAATGTTAAATAAATGTATTAATTAAATCTTTAATATTTTGTTTGTATTGCTATTTCATTCATAAATCTATTATTCTATTTATCAATGCAGGATAATACGTTAATATACTTACATTTTTATAAATATATCTAATCTTATGAATAATTTAACACTTATTACATGTAAAATGTTCTAGCTGTGTTATTCAATAAATTAAATATATATATATATATATATATATATATATATATATATATATATATATATATATATATATATATATATATATATATATATAATTAATAATCACATTATAAGTTATTTACTGTCTAAATATTATGTGCATAATATTAAGCATATACAACAAATAAAAAAATGCAAATAAAATGAGTTGGACATCTCTGGTATTTCCATTTTAGCATAAGAAATCAAGAATGTGAGTAACCTTGTAAATATTGTTTCAGATCAGCAATAAAGCCTTGTTTTAACAAGAATTGACGCTCCATTTATTAGAATGAATGCCAAGTTTAATTTCCTAGTTCATCACTAGATGGTTTAATACTGATTTCTTAATTTAATTTCCTAGTTCACCACTAATACTGACTTCTTAGTTTAGTTTCCTAGTTCATCAATAGATAGTTTAATACTGATTTCTTAGTTTAATTTCCTAGTTCATCACTAGATGGTTTAAAACTGATTTCTTAGTTTAATTTCCTAGTTCATCACTAATACTGATTTCTTAGTTTAGTTTCCTAGTTCATAGCAAGGTGTTTTATGACTGATTTTTTTAGTTTAGTTTCCTAATTACTTTTCATTCCTATTTATATTAAGAGAGTTGAACTAATTGTCTATTTATTTGTATTTTTTGGTAATCTGAGTTTTACATTAATGTTTGCCGCATCATTGTACAATAAAAAACGGAACTAATTTTTTATGTGGAAAATTCATTGGAGAGTAAAAAGTCTAAAGGTTTCTTCTGGGGGTTTAGAAAAAAACTTATTGTAGTTAAAAAGTGAAACATTTAAGAGAGGAAGAAAAAAACTTCGCAAGTAAAAAGGTTACCTTTTAGGTAAATAAGACTTGGACAAGGGTCTGTTGCTTTTACAAATAAGTTTCCCAAAAAAGATTTAGAAGCAAATAAATAGATGTAATAAATGGCCTGCAATACTGTAAGACTTCGACATTAGATAAATCCAAGTTTATCTTGGAAAAACTTAACAAACATATTCAAATACCAAGGTTAAATAAAAAATACGTGTGGTGTCGTGGGACACCCGGTAGGAACTAAGTTCCTTACGCTTTATATTAAATATAAATTATATAATTACAGTGCTAAGTATATGATACTAACACTAACTACTTATACATGGCGGAGTTAGAATAAGAGACAAAATTAAAAGTAACTATTTGTACTAGCGGAGTTAAGGCAAAATTAAAAGAAAACTTTTTATTATCTTTGAAAAGAGACTTGAAAAGAGATAAACGTAAAATGACAGCCGTCTTAAAGGTGACTAGAGATGTCATGTTAGAACGACATTGAGAGCCTCTTGATTCATTACAAAATCAATCAATATTAGCGTCACCGCTATTTGACGTTCTTCTTCGACTTAGTAGCTGTTAACGCTCCATAGATAACCAACGTTATTTAGTTTATACTGTCAACGTTTGTGACGTCACGACCAGTAAATGCACCGCTATATGGCTAGATGTAGATAAAATAAAATGTGTAGAAATCCCTACTTAATAAGTTAATACTGAAGAAATATTTTTTTTCCGTGGTAGGCTGTGAAATAGTAACTTTAGAGCCAAAAAAACATAGCTAAAATCCATTTTTTCATTACGTGGACTTAAAAAATCTTTTCATTACTCCTAGCTGTAAAGAAAAAATCTTTTACGTCCTAGGCACTAAAAGATTTTTTCTTTACGGCGGGTAGTTGTCAAAACTTCCGTTAGTAGTGCTGCAGTCTTTGTAGAAATGCTTCTAGTACGATTAAAATCCGCTAGATGTCAATGCGTTTTATTTACCTTTTCTTATAGTGTAACCTCTTTTTAAGGTTTCTTTTTTTAAGTCTTAAGTATGTACTAATATTTGTTATTATTATATATTGATTAGTGATTAATATTTAATGTTTTTTCATTGTCTGCTACCTCGGAAAAAATAGCATATGCTACGCGACAGTGAAGTGTTTTTTCTTTACCTTGGCAATATTTACTGTCTCGCTTCGCTCGACAGTAAATGTAATTGCCGCGGTAAAGAAAAAACTCACTTCACAGCCTTGTAACATAATATACTATAATTGGTAACTTTACAGAAAAACAAAGGTTTTACAATGCCGTTAAAATATTTCGTAATATAAGGTATAATGTTATGTTTGGTTGTACAAAAAAATAAGACATATTTCGACTTCTAAGGAAACCAGCAATTATTAAATAATAATTAACAAACTTTTACTTCATATGTTGATTAAAATTGTAAAACAATATTATCCGTGTATACTCTACGATATTATTACAGAAAAGACTTAAGATTACCTCTCCATAATAAATAAAAAAAAGAAAATTACTTCAAACATATCTCGGAATTATTAACAAAATTAAAAGAGAAAAAGTTTTAGAGCAACTACTCTAGAACCTTTTAAGTAAATACAAATTTGCATAATTAATTGCGACACGGAGTAAATTAACAAAGAGCATAGTGATTCCTTTATTTTAAAGACTGGGGGATTTTAAAATTTAATACTTTCAATATGGCAGACGATTAAAAGAAAAGTTTGTGGTTACCAAGACATGTTATATTTTATTTTAAAGGTCTTGAAAAGTAGGAAAAGAATTTGTAACTATTCAAATTTCACACTTAAAATTTTAATGATGACGGCAAATGTGGCGGAAGACTTAAAAGGAAGTTTTTAGTCAGCATGACGTGTTATAACATCGTTTAAAAGGACTTAAAGAGTAGGAAAAGAATGAAACTATTATTACGTATTTTCATTCTTTGATGGAATTTTGAAAACAAATATGGTCGATATGGGGGTTTTGAGAAAAGAAGTTGATGCTAATATATCAAGTCACATATAATTTTAAAGCTCTCTTTAGGTAGAAGAATATATAAGATTCCTCCTGGAAAAATATTTCCTGGTAGCCATATTAAAAACAAATATGGCCGATATGTGGATTTTGAGAAAAGAAGTTCATGCTAATATAGCAAGTCACATATTATATTAAAGCTCTTTTCAGATAGATTAAGAATATGTATGTTTCCTAGAAAAAAGTTTTCTAGTCGCCATATTGAAAAGAAATATGGCCTATAGAGACCAATATTTTAAAGCTTGAGTTCTTTATGCACCGCATCACTAGTTAAAGAAATAACCCAACTCGTGGTTTTTTTGTGTCCATACCTAAAATCCATTAAGAAGAATTAAGTTTAAAATATTATAATAAATGTATTAAATTAAAACTTATAGTCCGACAACCTTTTCACATTCATTTTTATCATTCTTTCACAAAAAAAATACTCTTCGTTACCCCTCACCCCCATCCACGAGATTGAAAACTCTGACATACATATGCGTTAAGCGGATTAACAGCTTACTTACTTAAAATGTATAAATAAATAAATCTATTACTAAAGGAAAAATAAGCTACTTACACAATACAAGTTATAAAGTCAGTTTTATAAATTTTAGCTAAAACAAAGAGCCATTTTGAACAGCAGTTAAGAAAATAAATCTGGCAAACTAAGTTGAATCTAAGATTCAAAAAATTAAAAAGAACAGATGAAATTATTATATTCATTCATACTTCTAGTTATCAGGGATCCTACATTGCTAGTCAGATTTCAATTATTAAAATAAAAAACTTTTTTATTCATTTAATTTAATAATTACATTTTTTTTATCTTTTCTAAACTTATTATATCTTATTAATTAAAAGATTCAATTTAAATCCAACATCTAGACAACAATAAGAGTTATTAGTAATTGTATCTAATATTGTATTAAAAAAATGTAATTAGAGTTAGAAGAAAAGTTAAAAGAAATAACGATCTTCAATTTATTATTAAATATTGTTCAAGCCTTATCACAAGACTTTAAAATTATAAGCAAGATCATACTGTCTTTATTATTAATTAGAACATATTTAATATTTGCTCTGTGTAAATATTTTCAGAAAATATAGTCAACCTTAAGCAAGGATACTAATCTGCCAATTAGTGTGGCACATAGCTTCCTCAAGTCCTATCATTGGACGAATAAACAAATGAGATTTGGATCTGCTTCGATTTTCAGTGGAATCACATTTATTTTTACCATGCACACACTTCTTAAACCTTAACACTTTTACAATAAATATAAACCTGCGCAGCAAGTAGAAATTAATATGGATCTGTCTGTGGTCAACTTTTTACAAACCATCCAAATTTTCTTCAATATTGGAAATATGGGACCATTAATAGACTTAGCACTAGGTGCCATCTGGCGCTCCTCCTGCTTTGGCACTAACACAAAATTGCGAATCTTCAACACAAATGTGAAATCGGAAATGCTGTATGGATGTGAGACTGGCTTGTATCAACTGCACAGGAATGTTACAGGTCTTTGTAAATAGGTGCCTCTGCAAAATACACAAAATATGGTGGCCCGAACGATGGATTACAAACGTAGAACTTCTGCGTAGAAGCCACCCAAGACCCATTGAAATCGAGATCCGGGAAAGAAAATGGAGATGGATTGGACATACCCTGCGCAAGGATGGTCATGAATTATGTAGGAAGCCCTCGACTAGAATCCTCAAGGATGCCGGCGAAGAGGAAGACCTAGAGGCACCTGGCGACGCAGCCTTAACACCGAAGTTAGCAACGCCAATCAGCAGCTTACGTGGGGAAAAGTAAAGGACTTGGCCAGAAACCGGAGAGAGAGGAAAACCTTCATGATGGCACTGTGCGCCCTAGATTCAGCGTGATAGCAACTTTAAGTAAGTAAGTAAGTAACAATTGACTTATTATGGACCTACCACCCAAATTTCATTAAAGTCGGACGAGTAGTTTCTAAGAGATGGGGATTTGCAAAAATGTTGAAGGACAGACCAAAGACAAATAGACCAGACATACGCAACACTAAACATTTTTCTTGATGCGTGAAACGGATTTCTGTCAAGCAATTTTTGAATTTGGAAACAAAAAATATTCGTTCTTAAAAACGATCATAATGCTTCTTCCATTACCTCCGATAGGCTTGGAAGCAATAATAAGAAAATTAATTTTAAAAAAATCTATAAATTCTATATACAATAAGAAAAACTATATTGTAATTATTTGGCAATCCAAAGCTGAACTCTGGATAATCTATTGATGTATTTAAGTTGAGGGGCTTATATAATGAATAAAGACAAAGGGATATTAACACTTTGATGTAATATGTAATAATAATAGCTATATCGACAATCGACACTTTAATATTTTGAAGCAAAAACCTCCCTAATTAGGGGTATAGATGGGTAAACCATTTGTTTACTTATTTATTTGCTGCCTATTATAATTTTCTGCTCCTATTCAACTTTTATTATATAGTATTGAAATATTGCACCATTGAGTACCTATTGAACGTAGATGTTAACTACCTTTTTCGAAATTAACCTATTTGATCACTTTGATGTTCATTAGGAATAATATACAGTAGGGATGCCCTTAACAGTTCTTCGTAAAGGGATATCATCTCTCCTAAGTATAGAATATATAATATATCTATTAGTCTAGAGAATAATTCGATATACACATAGTATCATTGATAGCGCCACGGCAGCGTCAAGTTAAGATTAACCATATTTTATTATCAGAATTATAAGAGACAGAAAGAAGAAACATTCACTCCACCACCGGAATTTGACCCGCATATTAGGATTACCGGTCTAATGTTTTACCAATTCAGCTAACTAAAGAATGAATTTCCTCAGTCCGAGTTTCAAAAAGAACAGATAACATCAATAAGAAACTCAAAGAAAACTAAATTTATTAAAACTTCGACAAAAGAAAAGATACTGATCACTTAAAATTGATGAAGTTATAAAATTTGAGATTCTGGCACTTCTTTAGATTGTTACTCCCCTTATAAAAATAAATATAGGGATGTAACAATCTAAAGAAGATGTACAGAATGTTCTTCTTTTAACGGTTACTCCCCTTATAAAACAAAAGTGTAATATTCCTGTGTCCCCATGTACATTGGATTAAACATATACCTTTGACTTAATAGTTAGTTAGTCTTAGTCATTCATATTCTAAAAAAAACTTGAGGGAGTAACAATCTAAAGAAGTAATGAGATTCTTTCTAAATTTAAAAGCAAAAAAAAAATATAAATTGTACTTTCAAAATCCAGAGAAGTTAAGGTCATCTTTGTCTTATGATTTTAGCAATAAACTTTAATAATTTGTCCAATTTTTGAGGGATTAGGCTAGCGGGGAGCAAGGGCTGTTCTATCAATTAAGTTCAGAAGCATCGGGCGTGGGCACCATCTGGAGGGGTGACAAATGATCTCGGTTTAATTCCTCGACCAGGCTCCTAACATTGCAATATAAATGGATATCTGCTTATGTGAAGTCGGGAATAACCTGTTGTGAATTCCAATTTTAAGGTTAATACAGCTGATGAAAAGACACACTAACCCCGTTGCATCCATTATATAAACATATATCTGCTTATGTGAAGTGGCGACTAACTCGTTGTGAATTCCAATTATAAGGTTTATACAGATGATGAAACGACACACTAACCCCGTATCATTCATTATATAAATATATATATCTGCTAATGTGAAGTGGCGATTAACTCGTTGTGAATTCCAATTATAAGGTTTATATAACTGATGAAACAACACACAAACCCCGCATTATCCATTGTATAAATAGCTGTACTGTACACTGTACAAAGGTGGGTTCAAAGCTGGCGAATCTTCTTGCATATCGGGCAATATAGATAACAATTTATTCATGAAACCGTGGAGATGTATTCCCTGGTTTACTAAGCTTCGGTCAGTCAGGTTCGTTTGTTTATCTACTATTCTGAAGGGATAATATTCGATCTTGATAGTTTCCTTGAGATTAAACAATAAATTTTTAAAACAGTTTAATTTGCGCTGTTGTTCATAATTCCTTTATAAAATACAATGCATCAAACATAATTTCAATGCAAGTAAATCCATTGGCAGTAATAAGTTATAATCATTCAATGTTGTCTTTAATTGATATCTTTAGAAGCAATTTTTAAAGCACTTAAGCTTTTCTTTTAATACTAGGGGTAGATACCATTCAAATCAAGTTTAAAATAAAAATAAAAAAAATTGCCCAGAAACATTGCGAAGATTCTCTCCCAGTAGAAAATGAATATAACAGTTACCATAGTAGTACAAATATATATTTAAAAAATAGTATGAAATAATATATACGCGCCGATGAATAATATATACGCGCCGAGATCCGCTAGCTGTGAACCCGCCGAAAGGCATCAGAGTGTAGGAAAAATACGGCATTACGTTCAGGTTATACTAGAAACCACCCTGTTAAGGTTATCTTCCAACTAAGTTCGATCTAATAGCACTAGTATTTAGAGTAATTCTTAAAAACATTCATACAATGTTAGACTTTATTTCACCCCCTATACCATAAATCGGTAGGTAGTGTTTTCATCCTGTAAAGACCAAACTATACTCGGAAGTATTATACAATAAACACATAAAGAAACAATGAAAAATTAAACATAAACCTTACCTCCATTTACCCCTTCAATTATAATTAGAAAGAAAGCACCTCACATGCTTTCTAATTTTGCTGAACTTCCTTTTGTTAATGTCGTACTTTATCCATAAAGTAAAGCACTAAAATAAACTCAAAAGATGTTCATAATCGTAACAAAATGAGAAAGTTACTAAGAAAAACAGAACATAACTGTTGCGCATCAAAACGGTATGAAACGAAACTTCTAGAAACGGAACTGAATTTATTTCACTTTGATAAAATATGTTAACTTGTTAATGAATAATTTAATAAACACGTTAACTTGTTAATTACTAATGTAATAAACAGGTTGAGATCAATTGAAAGGCTAAATACAGTATAATATAATTTTAAAATGGCCGAAAACAAACCGATACGTAGAACAAACGAAGACTAACCTTTCTTCTTCTTTTTCTTCAACCATCCCGATAGCATTGCCAACAAAACAACTAAAAATTACACCTTTCTTAAAATTATTATCTATAAAAATTATATTTTAATCTTCAATTAATTTAATATTAATCATATTTTAAGAAATCGTTATTTTACAATACTTTATGCTGGGTTCTTGTTTTTGTTTAAAATGGAAATTAGATCACGTGATTACGATAACGGTTATCAAAATCTTAATAAAGTTTAACAAATAAATTATTTATATTCATATGAGCGTTTATTTTGTATTTAAAAACTACAATATATAAATACAAAGAAACAGTCTCTCCACGGAAGATAATAACTTGTTTATTTATCAAGCAGCTTCGGTAACTCTAGTTCTTCCAAAATCGGTAAGCTCTTTTTTAATTACTATATCTTTGACTCTATCCTTAGCTTTATTATTTATTTAATTTTATGTCTATCTCTAGCGTTTATCAATTAGTTTTTTTGTAATTTTTTAAATGTTTCTTTGTTTTATTAATTGTTAATTGATTTGTCATTGCTTTAACTCGTTTTTGATTAATTATCATCTAATTTAATGTATTGTTTATCGTTTTCTTAGCTTATTAGTTATTATATATTTATCTCTTATTTTTTGTAGATTTAATTATAAGATTTTATTCGTTTTCTTTTAATTTCTGTTCATTTATGTGTTAGTAAGTTTTAACAATTAGTGTATGTTCACTTGCATTGATGTCGTTATAAAAGCCGAAAGCTGCATTGATAAATAAACAAGTATTATCTTCCGTGAAGAACCTGGGGTGGTTCTTGTACTTCCATCAACGCGCTCCTATTTCTCAAAATTACAATGCAGTTGAAGTCATTAACATGAGTATTTCTGATCTTTCTTTTCTAGATCCTGTTTTTTCAAAAGTTTTTCCTAGATCCTGTTAATTGATTTCCCTTTATTTCCTTTCTGTTACAAATTATTCGGAAAAGTTTTTGCGAAAGTTACGCTCACTCCTACAAGTACAATTAGCTTTGCGTCTGTTAGAAAACTTATAGGTACAACTACTATATCCTATTTCATTACTATTATTTCGCCTAAAGCTATCATTTATTATAATTTAATTGAACTTTATCACTCCTTTATTGTTTATAAAAAAAACACCTATGGCGATCTAATAATCTCCATTATTTAAATTTTACTCGATCCTCATAATGTCAATGTATATGATAAAACCCAACAAACAATATGCATAAAAACAAACAAAGGATAAACTAACCAAATTACAGGTGAATCAGCTCAATTACAAGAATGTATTAAGTTAATGATAATAAGGCGAAACTACAAATCTTATGTATTAGTAGAAAAATTGTTTATCTCCAGTAGGGAGAAAAAGTTATGATTTTGGATTAGTTTAGATTAGAGGGACTAAACAATTCTTTTCTTCCCTGAACTCAAAAACCAGGAGAAAAAGTAAAAGTAGGAAGAAAAAGAAAAACCAAGGAGAAAAAGAAGGATTACCAACTTAATTATTTTATAAATAGTAGAGAATGAATGGCTAACGTAATGAAGTTGTTGAAATCAGGTAGGCGTCACTGCTTTTTCGACCTTGTTTATCATTGTTTATAACCTGCATCTAAATAACCTTCTATTTGATTTTTATTGGAATTTTTTTTTGAACATTGAATCTCTTATATCAGCTATTAAAAGTACTAACAATTATTGATTTTTATTAAAATAATTAATAAAGACTATATGCAATGGGTGAAAATGTGTATTTTCTCCCTGGAGATAATAGTTATTTGTGCAACTAGTGCGCAAAGTGGCACTTTTTGATGTACTCGAGAGAAATATGTACGCACGAGCCGCAGGCGAGGATGGAAAGGTTTTTTGAATGCAGCAAAGACACTTTAAGCTCGAGTTACACATTAAATTTTTCCTACACTTAGTTTTTAATCTGTAAATAAAATATAGTATAATAGAGTGTTCATCAGCATGTAAAAAGGTTTTACAATATCAACTAATCCAGCTGTTCTGTTTATAGCCAGTGTTGCTTTTCTTTCGCTTGATTCATCAAACCTGACTTCTCATCATTATTATTTCTATTCTATTATTTCTCATCATAACACTACTCATCACTCATCACATTTGATTCTTTTTTTAGATTGTCTATCTATATTTTTTTATATTTTAACATTTTTATAATTGATATACAGTGTTTAAATCAAGTAGTTAGTTAAAAAATAATCATTATAGTTGTCATCGTTATTATTATTATTATAATTTGGATTCTTTTCTCTTTGTTTAGATTTATGTTGTTTATGTTCGTAAGTTGGAACACAGGAAAGATGTTAAGTAAAATGGGTCCGGTAAAGTAGTAAGTGCAGGAATCTGCTGTTTTGCGTACGATTTTGAGTGCGATAACAACCACTTTATCGGTCAACTGTAGGGAAAAATATTGTATGTACCTAGAGAGTATAGTGCCATTATTCCCCTCGCGATAATTATCTCCCTCACGCCTCGGGATTTAGGGACCATGGTTCTTTCGGCTTCATCTCAACAACCAACTACTAATGGCTTACTTTACTCCCTAGGTGATAAATAATTATTATAATTTTATTTATACAAATAAAATTTAATTAATAGCGTTTAGTAGGACGTCTATATATATTTTTATAGGACATAATCTCAAGCTATATAATAAACCTCTTTAGATGATATATTTTATCATTAGATAAAACGATGGTATACTTTTCCTCTCTCTATACTTTAAGTGACCATCAAACTGTGAAGATAAAACAATTGGACCTAGTCCAGTTATTTTGGCTTTCTATAATACATGTCCTCATTTCTATAGATTCTCTATAAATGCTTTGTTTTTTACCTATTATTCTATTTATGATGGTGATAGATTATACATAAATCAGGACTTCGAATGTTCGGTCGATCCACAAATATAGATCGAATATGTTTTCCAGCATGAAGTATTTATAAAAAAACACAACTTAATATTGGGGATTAAAATTAAATCTGGATTCTAAAAGCAACATTATTGAACAAATCTGGGCTTTCAACGCTAACTTCAAAATCAATGTGTAGTATGTGTAATCATACACATACTAATAAGAATTAGTATTAGTATCCCAACAAAAATGTTTTCACAAAAAATAATTATCAAATCGTACTGTTAGAGAAAATAGCTCAGCAGGAAGAGGAAGAGCTAGAAAAAGGGTTTGGGCCAGATCATGCGTATAAGAAGAAGAAATCATCTCCGAGTGTCTGCTCTGTTGCCACAGAATTTCCAAAATAATTTGAAATGTGCTTGAGGTTGACTCTTGAACTTGAATATTTTGATGTATTGTTGTGAACATAGTGCGGTTACCGCGCCTTATTAGTTGATGTTTCCGACGTTTCGACTCTTGAGCTAGAAGCATCTTAAGGGTGGTGCACTTTAGCAGGTTTTTGGGAAAATTGTCCGTAAACAGGGGTGTCCATTATAGAGGGGCGTCCATTAATAGGTCTTTCACAGTATATAGCGATTCTCATAAGTGTTTCACACTTCTTGAGTAAAGGGGTAATCATAATCATGTTCAATCATATCTTAGTGGTTGGGGGTTCATGGTTGGTTTCATAATAGAGTTCTATGTCTTCTGGTGGTGACTTTTTTTGGTGACAAAACACTACCTGAGCTGATTCTAATTTTCTTATTTACTAGGCATCGCGTGGCTCTATCATTGAAGCGAGCGTATTGCAATGAAATACTGAATATTGAAATTTATTAATCATGATGAATGTCATAGTTGAAGATAAGTGGAAGAGGGTTAGTGTAGGGAAGAGTGGGGGTACTCGGTACAAAGCTTTACTTCCTAAACAAACCTATACACTATACGACTAAAACAATCTTCACCACCCGCGGTAGCTTTTAAACAATTATTATAAATGTATCTCGTCGCTACGCAAAGAATTTTGCTTGTATCAAGTTGAAATTTTGCAGACCTGTTTCAATTGTGCATTAGATGGTGTATATGAAGTTTTATTAAAATCGACACGTTAGAACGTAAGATATCGGTAAAAAGGTTGTTTTCTCTATTATAAACGTTTAGGTCCGCTTTAATAGTTTTAGCGATCTTTATTAAGTCATAGCGGTGTCGCTGTTGGTTTTAGTAAAAAATGTTATTTGAAAAAAATGTTCGTCTCATCGAATAGATGATGATAGACTCTTTTCCCGTCCTGAAATTCCAATTTAATTTTTGTACCTCTCGTTTACGCGAGCGTTGCGCGCGAACTCTTGGACGGATCACGCTGTCCAACGAACTTAGCCTGAGTATTAGTAAGAGGAACATGTATACCAAATTTCAACTAAATCGGTCAACTTTTACTCAAGTTATCGTCACACGCGTGAACGTTACTGACAGACAGACAGACAGACAGACAGACAGACAGACAGACAGACAGACAGACAGACAGACACGGAGCATATTTCGTTGAATGTAGGAAGCTCGCTACGCTCGCTTCAATAACAATGTTTCTGTCATCAAAAAGCAACATGCACTACCCTGAAGATGCCTTTTGCACAGGAGGCGAAACCTCGGAAACAACATCCAATAAGACGTGGTCACCACCGGAAGACCTAGAACTCCTTTGTGAAACCAACCACGAACCCCCAACCACTAAGATATGATTGGACATGATTACACCTTTACTCAAGAAGTGTGAAACACTTATGAGAATTGCTATATACAGTGAAACAACTCTTAATGGACGCCCTTCTATAATGGACACTGGAAACGGAAACCCCCTATTTACGGACAATTTTCCCATAAATCGGCAAAAGTGTATATGAAATCAATGTGAAAGAACCCTCTCTATAATGGACATCCCTCCATATTGGACATGGACACCTAAATATGGACCTATGGGCCATAAAAACCTCATTTTTAATGGACAAGTTAAATTAAACTTGAGTAAAAATTAATATTATTAAAATTCAAAATACAGATGAGTATATATACATTTTTTACTTTCTCATATAAAGAGAAAGTATTATGATGGCACGAAAATTCGACTTATTGATTTTGATGGATTTACACGTTTTGAGGTCCCCTGAGTCCAATAAATGTTCAATAATATTTAAATGTAGCTATGAAAACTAATAAATAGAAAACACTGGGCTAAGTACTTATGAACTTGTACATGAGTAATTATGAGAATAACACATTAGGAGAAATAACACTCTGGATTTCTAGTTCAATACATCCAATATTAAAAAGTGAAAAGGGATTTTTTTTTTCTTTGAAATGTATAAAAGGTTAGAAGTTTTAATTTTTTATTCTAATATATAAAATCATGTTTGTTTGCTTATCTAAAAACATAAAAAAAACTATTCACAGAAATATTGCATTATCTATATCAATAAGATTCATCGAAAATTAATTGTGTTCTCTAAAGTGATTCAAATCCTAAAATATTATTTATGCTTACTTTTCAGCACAAGAGGCGATAGAGTACTTCATTGGTTGAGACACTTAAAGGAAATAATAATTTAAAAAGGTTTAACTCATCTTCAAACTGAATATATTTCGCCCTCTCTCAAGGCATATTCATTACACTGGCGAGAATACAAAAACTTTTCACGTCTTGAACAATCAAATAAGATATATTAGGAACATATCTATTCCTTCGTCAATTGATAATAATTAAATAAGATGAAATCAGTCAATAGTAATGGAATAAAACTAGCACAGCAATAAAAACGTTTTCGAACATACAAGAATAAAGTAAATTAACGGTAACCCACTGGGAAGGTAAAATATAGATCATATGTTACAAATCAATCATATGATTACCCAGCGAGTTTGGCGGGAATAATTTTTAATTTGAAAATCTTAAATTGGCACTGTAATATTTGTTCAGTTCTCTGGAATCTTGTTTATGGTTTATATTTTTTTGTTCTTTTGTTATGTAAAGTGCTTCTAATAGTAATCTTTTTCTATTGTTATTCTAGTTCAATACATCCAATATTAAAAAGTGAAAAGGGATTTTTTTTTTCTTTGAAATGTATAAAAGGTTAGAAGTTTTAATTTTTTATTCTAATATATAAAATCATGTTTGTTTGCTTATCTAAAAACATAAAAAAAACTATTCACAGAAATATTGCATTATCTATATCAATAAGATTCATCGAAAATTAATTGTGTTCTCTAAAGTGATTCAAATCCTAAAATATTATTTATGCTTACTTTTCAGCACAAGAGGCGATAGAGTAGATTAATGTGCTGGTTGCGGGAGTGTCTGAGAAGGTATGTAGTGTTCATTTTAATGACCATCTCATAGTTACAACTCAATTTGATTAAATAAAAATGTCATACTATATTAGAAAAAATGCCACTAATATCTCAACTGATTTAATAATAATAATAATAATAATAATAATAATAATATATATGTCCACCTTATCAAAAACATTTTACAAAAAATTTACATAAATTATATATAATTATAAAAATAATAGGTGAGGGCCCTAAGTAAGTGTTAAACACCTAGAGAGAGGGCCCCGTCTCTAATATTATTTTAAACTTTTATATATATATATATATATTCTTCAGCTTTCAAAACAACAAACAGCATAGGGAACAGACTAATAAAACGACAGACTAACAATAACATTTATGACAATAGTGGAATTTATAAACTAACTTGCAACGACTGCGACCAAGTATACATAGGAAGGACAGGACGCAACTTACAAACTAGGTATAAAGAACACATACGATCTTACATATACAATAGAACAGACTCTAACTTCGCTAACCACCTACGCAAACACGGACACGAACCGACGACAATTGACCAATCAATGACATTATTGCACAAAGAACAGAAAGGACCAAGACTCGACATACTTGAAAAACTTGAAATTTACAAACATAGGACGACCAACAAGACCTTAATTAACGAACAATTACTCACTAACTCTGACGTAACATTTTCAGCACTTAAACCACCAACCAACAAACGTAAACGAGACGACACAACTTTAACGCATACGCTAAGTAAAAGACCCAGACTAGACTAGACTGAACTTTTCGAACACCCATCTCTTTTTTCTTCATCAATTTCTCAACTTTTTCTCTTATTATTCTTCACATATTCTTCCCCTCCTAAAATCATCCTTTCCTTTTCTTTTTCTTTTTCTCTATGCCAACTCTTATGGTCCTTTACATCATCTCTGTCCGTCGCCCACCCTTCACTCTATTACATCGCCTTGTCTCTATTCAACCCTTTCGTCTATTGCATCATCCCTCTACACAACCTTCCCTTCATTGCATCATCTTCTTTTTCGCGCACTCTTCCCTTTGTTTTTTCGCCGTCTGTGCACCTGACACCCCCGTCTCACGGGTATTTCCTTATCCCCTTCTTTTGTATATATATCTTCATCTGCCTCCACCTTTCCAACTTTATTCTCTCATGTAGACTCGATAAGTGTGTTGAGTGCTACGAGAGACTTCGACTCTGCTGATGATGGCGTTTAGCCGAAACCGGTCCAGTGATCTCCAGATCAAGCAAGTATTGACGGTAGGGATATCCTCATTCGATATATATATATATATATATATATATATATATATATATATATATATATATATATATATATATATATATATACATTTACATACATATACAAATATATACATATACACATACATACATACATATACATTTACATACGTACATATACATACATACACCCACATACATACATACATACACACACACACATACATACATACACAAATATGTATATACATATACACACATACACATGATTTTGAACTTAATATAAGAAAATTATAACACTAATAAACGTGGGCTCAACTAAAACTTAACATTTTATGAGCGCGCAAGTAAAATGAGTATCCACTATAATTCAACCAATAATCAACTATAATTTATAAATTCTATTCTAGCACTATAGGAATAATTTTAACATGGTTGGTCTTGCTCATTTGAGTTACCAAAGTTTTAAAAGGGTTGCTTCAGAAGCACTCAGGGTTGATTAGTTTATAGTCCATGGTGATGTTTAGTTACATCAGAACGACGACTGAAGAATTAATTCTCTTGACCAGTAATATTTTTATCTTTAAGTGCAGTAATTACTGAAAAAGCACAGGGACACTCACTACTAGCAAAGTGATGAATTATGTATGGTAAAGCGGACATTTTTTCCTAGGGTTTCCCAAACCAAGTGAGATGGTGAATAGCAAAATTAATCAGATTGCTGTCCAAAAAAATTGGCCCGAGACAACTCAGACAAACTTTGTCACATACGAGTTAATAATCACATAGCCCAGTGTTGTCCATTTATTAGTTTTCCTGTTTTCTTAGGTACATTAAATTATTATTGAACATTTTATCTCAATTTATCATAAAAATATAAATTTACACACATATACATGCTAATGATGTGAGAAAAAGGTATCAAATAATGTTGATGATGGGGTATATTATATACAGTACAGATATAGAGTATATGTAAGATAAAGTTGCTGTATGCGTTTAAGAGTGATACCAAAATACTAAATACCTAATGTAGTCTCATGCCAGCAAGCAATAAAGAGAAAGATAAGGAATTGCAGAATGCTTACACAAGCAGATGCCACTTGACGAGTCGAAATAAAAACCGAGTAAATGACACCTGAATAAAATGGATAACTTAGACAAGAAAAGTATATAATGCAATATTTTTACATTTTCATGAAATATATCCTATTCGTATTGAATTACCCTTTAATCTAATTTATTCTTCAGTCTTCCTTAGGTCTATAGGGCATTAATAAATTTTATTGCTACTCCATGTCTGGCTATATTTCACCTCCTCTGAGGCATCCTCAGGCCTAAAAGAAGATTTTAAATTTATTTATCTACATCATCATTCACATTAACAAATATTTACATAAAAACTTTGTATTATTACTTCAATCCAACATAATTTAACATATAATTTTGTGACTTAACTTATACCATAATTATATGTATAACTATACACTAACCTTTATTAATCCTTCTATTATATTATAATAAACATTTTTCTTTGAAATTCTAACAGCCAGTTATTTAACCGTGCGTCATAAATACAACCAGTCTTATCACTTATCAGTCTTATCATAAATACACTCAAGACGTATTTTCTCTATGAGAAAATTAATAATTTTATAATTAAAAATTACTTTAAATAGAGAACAGTGGATATGAAAAGAGGAAATGTGTAAGTTACCATGTTTTAGAAGATAAATTGGAATAAATGAAAAGGTAAATACTTTTTAAATTATAGTTCAATATTTAAAAAAATTTTAACAGACAAATTAATGTAATTGTAGGTAGACGTATGACGCATGGTTAAATAACTGGCTGTTAGAATTTCAAAGAAAAATGTTTATTATAATATAATAGAAGGATTAATAAAGGTTAGTGTATAGTTGTACATATAATTATGGTATAAGTTAAGTCACAAAATTATATGTTAAATTATGTTGGATTGAAGTAATAATACAAAGTTTTTATGTAAATATTTGTTAATGTGAATGATGATGTAGATAAATAAATTTAAAATCTTCTTTTAGGCCTGAGGAAATATATCGTAGCACGAGGATACAAAGTTGTAAAAGTCGGCATAACAGTTTATTTTGAAAAAAAGGATCATAATATAAACCATAAGAATATTATACATATGAAATATCAGCAAACTATATACGATATTGGACCTCTTTGTACTACGTAATTGCTAAGTTAGAAAATGTTTCTAAATTTAAAAGTGCAGTGTAGAGTGATTTGGGAAAGAAAATGTTAATGTCGTATATTATATGACTAGCCGTTAAGCCCGTGGCAACTGGCAGATTAAATGTGGTTGCCTTATCAATAAAAAATAATTTCAAGGTGAGTCGTCGCCATCGTCGGGACACAATTCAATTATGAATGAATAATTCTGAAAAAGATCTGAAAAATCATTAGTTATATTCAATAAAAATGAGTCTCCCACTATCCAATTATACTTAAACAGAAAGAGCCACGTGATGTCTAGTTATTTCTTATTAATTGCATTCAAAGAAAAAGAGCTGAGATAATTAGTTATATTTAAAATGAATGAGTCTCGCGCTGTCCAGTTATACTTAAACAGAAAGAGCCAAGTGATGTCCAGTTATTTATAAATAAATAAATATATACTGTTTAAATTGAAAGTTTTAGGCCGCAGTGTTCACTACGAACAGATATCACAGTGGCTAGAGTCCCTGCTTCGCGTGCTGGAGGTCACAGGTTCATATCTCTAGGTTTTAGCTCGCGTTATTAATCATTTCGAGGTGCGTCGCCGTCGCCGTTGTCAGGACACTACTCGATTATATAAAAGATACGCTCTAAAATGAAGAAATAATAGTTATTAATGTAACTAGGCAGCAAAATGGAATTTTACTGACGATGATTAAGTTAGCCTCCGAGCTAGAGGCAAAAACAGGCAATGGATACACAATGCAGAAATGTTTGCTTTGTTGCATACAATATTTTATCTACGCACTTATTTAGATAAAAAATGGAAGCTTAGGTAAACATATTAATACATTAATAATACAACATTGATTTGTAATAAAAAAGTATCAAACTGTCAAACTAAAATACACAAATTAAGATAAAACTAAACACAATCAAAAACAGATGTTATGTCACGCACTGGTAAACACTGTAATTTTCCTGCCAAGGCAGGGAAATATTTCCCTGACTGTTTCAATTACTTTCCTGTCTGTTTTTTCATATATTAATGACAAATCAGCGAAATAATACTTTCCAGCCTAAAAGCAGTGAAGTAATGCTTAATTTTGCTCCCGTGACAAGATAAAGTAAATAAATAGCCTTTTATTACTAATATAAAAATACATAATAATAAAAGTTCAAACATATTAGGTAATTACCTATATTAGGTAATTACATGGTTTGCGAAAAAGACAAAAACCTTTATATAAATTATTTTAAGTTCGAATCATAAGATTTAAATAAAACATCAAGCAACACATTGAAGCAAGTAAAAATATTATTATAATAATTGTTAAGAATGGAACAATGTTTGTAACGAAATTTCTTTTTAAAAAAAGATACATCTCAAAACCCCTTAGTGCATTGACATTATTTCTTCTTTATTTTGTTTTTCACTTTTGTCCCCGATAACCAACTCTTTATTAATTACATAAAACGCCTTTAGAACTTTTAAGTGGAACATTCTGAAAGTAAAAAAATAAGTTCTCACTTCCATAATCATAACTTTGTGTAAGACTAACTCGTGACCGAGTTAAACATAATTGTGTTAAGTCAACGACTTGATTAACCATAACTTTCTTTAATAGACCTGAAGTTTTTCTCCTCACGAAATTGTTCTGTGCAGAAAGGGAAGGTCTACCCAAGTCTTCCTGCAAAGGGATAAAGAAAGATTGGTAACCCAGTGAGGAAATTATATTACTCCTCATCCTTTCTACTTCCTTGTATAGAAGGGCCTCTGTCTCTAATACAACTATAGGAATGAAGACAGAAGACCCTTTCCCTAATGTCATTTACAGTTAATTGGTTGCAGCCAGCAACTTTACAATCATCTCTGCAAAACCATTCCGTACTTAAGTACTAATGGACTTCTCAGAGAAACCCTTTGACTCTAACTTAACATTATAAAGGGACTTTGATTAAACCTATCCACTTTGTATTATAAAGCAATAAGTATTGATAAAGCTTGTTAAAATATGGACAAGAGAGGAGAACTAGATATTGAAAATAATATAATTTTCATAAATATGGATGTACAATAATTCCACGATAAGACCAAACATAAAAAAAGTGGCTAATAAACTCAAACAAATTCATATCAACTTAGAAATTATCCACTGAGCTAAAATTAAACAATTCTGCAATTTTCGTATTTACCCACTTTCTTATATAGAGATTTTTATTGTTATTTTTCCTCTTTCACCAATATCAGAAATATCCAATTTCTATAAACACATATTACGTCGTCAAACTATATTATATTAAATGAAATTCGCTTATTCATATTTCAACATATACTTACATTTCTTAAATAAGTATTTGAAGAGAAAGACAAAGATGAAAAGAGATTGTAAAACATTTGAACAGAACGGTATTTTAAATTCTTTACCTCCAGGCGGGAGAAGAAGTTAGCTTAACTGTCTGATTTTAAGTGCCTGGCCGAGCCACAGGGAGTTATGCCATAACTCCCTGTAAATTCAGTGCAGCCAACTAAATTCTAGTAAAAGAACTGCGATTAAACGGATTTCACGAAGATTTAATTTGGCAACACTGTTTATTACAAACATGACTCGCGATCAGGTGTTTTTAAATATTTCTTTGTTTTAAACGCTCCGTGTTATGAGTAAATGTTCTTTTAATTGTGTTGTTTTTAGTTATAGTCAGGGAGCCCAAGTGCCCATAGGCAAAAAAGTCAATTATACATACTCTTTCCAAAGCTCTTTGTATGGCTTGTTTAGGCCAAGTCTGACACCATTTTCCCCTGTGATTTTATTTGGTTTTAGGGCGTTTTTCATTATTTGAACCCTATAACTTTGACGCGTCATACTGGAAAATCGGAAAAAGTTCTGCGTCAGACAATATTAAAATGTTAACTTTTGGGGTTCTAATAATGTATCTTGAGAAAATCAGCTGGATATTAACCATTAATTAATAGTAATTAATATTAATTAATATTATTTAATATTAATTACTATTAATTATTATGAATGATAGTTATAGCTATAACTTCTTGAACCATTTACTATAATTTTAAATGATTTTCTAAACAAATAGCTGATTTATTACAAAAAACAATAGAGAGGGGGAAATTAAAAACGCAATTTTTTTAGGGATAAATTACTCAAAGATAAATTTGTACGAAATATTTGTATTCACGACATCCTCCTCTTTCAATTGACACCTCAATTGCACATTATGCAATTCCGTAGATTGTCTTGTATACAAAATTCTAGCTTGATGTTAGTCAGACACATTTTTGCACGTTATCTCCTGGACTAGGACAGACAGATAAAATCAGTAAATTAAATATTAAGATATAATTCTATTTTTCTTCCGAGCTTACCGAAGATAACGGAAGCTATGTGATAGTTCTAAAAAACTAAATTGTTTTATGATTCCGATTTCAAAAAATTCCAAGACAGTAATCCGTTTCAGACATCAGGGAACATTTTTGGTTCCGTCTCTGTCTGTCGCTCATTTTTTACTTTTAATGAAATTTGGATGGTAGGCCATGATTAGCCCATTATTGGTCCCATATAGGTTTCAACCATTTTATATATTTTCCACGTGCGCACAAACATACATATATTTACACCTATATCTACAAAAGTACTCATCTGATTATAATGAAATTTGGATAGTTTATCGAAAGTATTCCGCAAATAGCCCCAGATTAATTTCAACCTTCTAAGTTCTTTAAATTTTGCTAAATTGATCCTTTAATTCATGTAAAAAAAAAGTTTTCATGACAGATTTGCCAATTATAGGTTGTAAAAGCATAAAATCGTCAAACTAATAAGAGATAGTATGCGAGAAAACTATGTGCCGCACTAATTAGCAGACAATTTTTAATAATAAATAATTTAATTACTTCTCAAAGCATAGATTCTGGGGGAGGGGGATTGGGAAGAGGTCCAAGAATATCGACCGGACAACAAAATATTGTACGAATAACCTTGACAAGCAATATCAAAGATACGACAAACTTTCTATATATTGGATATTGTGTTATCGTAGGCAAGCATCAAATAAAGGACAGAACTGTCTGACATTGAAAAACCCAAATACATCGAAGAGTCCATTTTCAACAGAAAAGACAAAATTCAGAAAACGTACGGGTATCATGGAAAGTGAATTTGCCAACATTTGAAAACGTAAACGTTTATAGTGAAGAAAACAGAGACTGGAGTCTGGCTAGAGACATTGATTGAAACTTTAAGTTGTCTATACATTGGAACCGACATGTTTAGAAAAAGTTAAGAGAAACATTCGTAACAGATAAACAAAGATAAAAGGAGCGAGCTTTTTAGCTTATCTCAGGTTCTGACAGATTGACGCTTCTAATAGAAAAAGTTTTTTACAATTCGTATTAATCAAATCTCATGTGATTCAATTATAGATTGTGACACGAATTTATTTTCTATTAGTATACTGATTGCCTCAGTTTCATCTTCAAAGTCATTTAATGTTAAAAAAAAAAAAAAAAAAAAAAAAAAATCTCATTTATGTATTTACCTCCAGGAGGGAGAAGAAGTTAACTTAACTGCCTTATTCTTTTTAGTGAATTTAACTGCCTGGCCGAGCTACAGGGAGTTACAGCAGGGTGTTATGGCATAACTCCCTGTAAATTCAGTGCAGCCAACTTAATTCTAGTAAAAGAACTTCGTTTAAACGGATTTTACGAAGATTTAAGTTTGCAACACTGTCTATGACAAACATGACTCGCAATCAGCTGTTTATAAATATTTCTTTGTTTTGTTTTAAAACACTCCGTGTTTTGAGTAAATGTTCTATTAATTGTGTTGTTTTTAAATAAATTAATTAGTTCTTTTTTAAATTTGCTCGTTTGTATTTAAATATGAAGTTACGTCAAATAGATAAATAAAGAAATAAAGTTCATCTTGTGTTATAAATTTGTATTTTTTTTCTCCCTACTGAAGGTAAAATCTTTTTAAAAAAATCTGAAGGGCGAAAAATGCGTAATTCCCAGAGCAATACTTAATTCATGGTTACCTCGGCTACGCCTCGGGGACCAACATTTAAGTCTCTCGGCTTAGCCTCGAGACTTAAAATTCATTATTTCTTCGGCTTTAACCTTAGGAATCAACTTCAAAGCTCAGGGAATTATGCCTAACTTTACTCTCTAGATGCGTAACTAACTATTAAATAACTATTTAATCCCATAGTATCTACTATATTTAAACGTATTTAAAAAGTGTTCAAAAGGTAGAGTTGTTTACTTTTTGTTTTAGATTTTCCACTGTATTATTTCTTTTCGGGCATGGGGTTCTTCAATTATTATTTTAGTGTAAGCAATATATTGTAAATTAAATATATCTTTATTATTTTTACTCGGATTTAATTCCACAAAGAAAAGAGGGAGTGGCGTTTTAGTACCTCGCTGTTTAATGTTAGAAACATTTCGAACCGAAAACCCTTTATCCTCTAATTCTTTTTGAATCACAGGAACAGGCGTCGAAGAATGTAGATTCCGAAATACCACTCTAAAAGCCTTATCTTCTTTAAGTTGGTACGTGTGGAACGGGGCATTGATCTCCTCGAAGAAATGTACTGCGTCGCGAAAGTAGGCAGGGGTTCTGAAGTTGAAAATTGTGTCACTAGCTCGAGATTTGCTAGTAAATGAATCCTTGCCAACTTTTAGCTCTATTTTCTTGCACAAGTCGTAAAAATTGTGAACTTGTTTTACATAAATGGGAGGTGGTTTTAATTGTTTTTCATTCTCTGGTCTCTCGTTACTGTTATCTCCAGCGGGAGTCAATGACTCAAAAGGATTGGGTGTGAAGAAGGATGAGCTAGCACACTCCGTTGTCACCGCTTGACTGTTAGAATTATTTGAAGGAGAGTTAATTACTTCCTTCTGGACATTATTTTTAACCCCTGGTTCTGTATTTACATTCATCTCTTCTTCTTTCGTTCTTTCTTTTTTCGTAGGAGGCGAATTAGTTTGAGAACGAGTACGTTTTGATGCCTTTAGTTTGTTTTTTTCTCTCGCCCTCGTACGAGGAGAAATAAAATCCGTGTCAGATACAAGCTGATCCGTGTATCCTCTTTCTGAATCAGCATCCATGTCAGTTTCAGCCTCTGACATGGTGCAAGTAATATAATAAAAATCAGTGAGTAGTATCCGGTTTTAGAAACACGGATTCAGATTAAAATCATGACAAAAATATGCCAATAATAGTTGTTTGTAAACAACTGTAAGAGAGAGAGAGAAAAAATAAATAAATAAATAAATAAAATGTATCTAATTGATTACCTCTAGGTCGTGGCGATAAGAGGCGAGGTATGTAAACAAACCCGAAGGCCGTAGTCTCGGGTTGGGGAGTCCACCCCCACTCTCTCCAATACTCAAACTCACTGCTAATTTAACTAAAAGTTTCTTCTTGAAAACTAAAAAAAAAATATCACTCGTAACTAAAATAAAAGTTCACAAACTGTTAAAATAAAACAAAATACACACTTCTGCAAAAAATCATAAAGAACAGAGCTCTAAAAGTTAGAAAATAAACGGTGAGAAAAGAGAACGAGACCAAGACAACTAAGACCAACTTTCTCAATCTCCAATCTTCCTTTACTCTATCTACACAGCTGATGTCCCTCAACATCCTTCAACATCCTTAGCTTCATATGCTGACGATAAAGCTATTTTATCTACTCACTCAGATCCCATCCTCGCCTCTGATTCCCTACAAGAACATCTGCAATCCGTTGAGAACTGGTCCAGGAAGTGGAGGATTAAGTTCAATCGGGAGAAAAGTGTTCACGTGACATTCACTCTACGAAGACCCACATGTCCCCCAGTCTTTCTGTACCAGCTCCAACTTCCTATTCCTAACCAAGTACGGTACCTAGGACTAAATTTAGATAGAAGACTGACTTGGAACTTACATACACGACTGAAACGTACGGACATGAAGAGACGTTACAAATCGCTACTCAGACTTCTAGGCAACAATTCTAATCTATCACTAACGAACAAACTGACGGTATATAATTATTTAATAAAACCTATCTGGACCTACGGACTAGAACTGTGGGGATCGACCAAGCCATCAAATTCTTACAAAATCCAATCTCTCCAATCCATTATCCTGCGTAAGATTGCCAATGCTCCATCCTATGTAGCCAACCGAATTATCCACAATGACCTAAAAGTTCCCTTTGTCCAAATCCTCGCATCCCTCCGATATAAATCCTTTCATTCCAAACTGACAAACCATCCCAATCCTCTTGTCAAGAACCTATCCTCCCACCATATTCCTGGCAATCCTAGACGTCGTCTCAAGAGGAAATGGCCCCGAGACTTACTAAATATGTAATAACATGTAACAATGTAAATCACGTGATAGGAGTACCTTCAGTGGATGGCCTCTCCTTATCAGTGACTCTGTGATAGTTGTTTTCATTATGACAAAAGTCACTTATTATAATTAATATTTGTAGTTGTGGCTAAATAAATAATTAAAAAAAAAAAAAAAAAAAAAAAGATTTTCCACAAAATCAGATATATTTTCATCAATATATCTGAGATTTCCCCGGGAAAACGACTTATATAAGATTTTTTCCTTTGCTATCCCCTTGATATTTATTACTCTATTTATATTTGAGTCTTCAGGGGTGATTAATACGAACACTTTTTTAAATAATTTTTTAAGAATGATGAGATTTCATTTTTTTAATTGGGAAAATATTTTTTTTAATTACGTACAGTTATTTTTATAATAATTATATAAATAACAAATAAATAAACAGGTCAAGTGTGTGCTAGTCAGCACACAGCGAGGGTCCGTAGGCAACACAGTATTATTTAAGTATAGTACCTATAGATGGTGCTTTCAAAAATGCTAAAACACCTACTTTGAACTATTCTATGGGTCTGAAACACATAAACAAACTTCTAGTAAAGTATTTTTTGCCAGTGAACCGGACTATAACTCATATTTATTTATGACAAACAGACAAAAAAAAATTTTTATTAAAATTATTTTTTACTGACATCCGTCATTCTAGCTGCCATAAATAAATAAATTTTCAAAAAGTGGTATCTTTACTTGTGGTCGAAGAATGTGCAGGATTTTTTTTCAGATTTTTAGCATTTTACATAAGCGAGATAGAAGGGGGGGGGGGGGGGGGCACTTTGCACATTCCTTCATTGCACTCGTCTACGCTCGCTCTATCAAAGTTGTTTAACCAAATTTTGTTTAACCAATGGACTAATTGTTTAACAATCAAAGGATTGTATAATCAAAATTTTTTGTCGCTACATTTTTAAAATGTTTGGGTAGGTACTATACTCATATATGCCAAATTTCAAAGTGATCAGACAAAATTTATAGCCGTGAGCGGGCGGACGGACGCAGAAAAATATAAGGGCCCTTGGTTTTGCCTGCGGACCCTAAAAATAATTTATGTGTCGTCTTATTTTCAATTACTAATTTGATTTATAAATTCTTTTGCAGACGTTTTTGGCAAGAAACAGATTTCATAAAACAAATTTTACATATACAGATTTAAAAAAATATATATAGAAGTACTTGCAAATCGGCAGTAAACCGTGTCACTGTTAGTACAGCTCTGTCATCTTTGGATCTATCTTTAAGACCTCTTTTATACGCTTAACTATTTTTAATAAGGTAAGAATAGCAATGAATAGCTAAAAATGTTCTATTAATATAATATTTAAGTCTAATTTGAATTGAGACAGAAATCTTATATTATAAGTAAAGTTCTATAGGATTTAAAAGAAATTGAAAATCATTTCAATTTAAGACAATAGACTTTTCCATTGTCTGAAATTTAAAAGTCCTGAGATATCTGATAGCAAGGGAACAAATTTAAAAACTTGTTTAGATCAAGGAACGAATTCTGATCCGTATTACAGGAAATACTATAAAAGGTTGTTCAAATGAAACATTCAAAGTAGAAGTAAGGAAACTCACAATTCTTTAAGCTGATACTAAACACGAAGGGCAATAATAGATGGGCTAAGTTTAAAGTAAGGTTTAGTTAAAACTTAGAAACAGATAACTAAACAACTAAAGCCGAAATCAATAGTTATCGAATTACGCTTGCTTTAAATAATAAAGCCACATAATGCCTGGTAGCTATTGTAGAAAATTAAAGATTTATTTAAGGTACTTACAGCCTGACTATATCCGTTGTTAAGTTGCGAGGTACAGAATAGATTTGTTGTCCACTGCAAACACATTCTGGTGCCAACTCGTTCTGCCAGCATCGACATCCTGACGAGATCTCAGTCCTGGTGTCCAACGGGAAATTAAAATTGGCTCTTGACCCTAGACTACACCAACACCTGTAAACAAAACACCATTCATTAAATGTAGGGTGAGCATGTGATCGCTTATTTTAACATGGATATGATTGCTAATTTTAACATGGATATGATTGCTTATTTTAACATGGATATGATTGCTTATTTTAACATGGATATGATTGCTAATTTTAACATTGATATGATTGCTTATTTTAACATGGATATGATTGCTTATTTTAACATGGATATGGGGGGGGGGGGGGGGAATTATTTTAACATGGAACTTGGGCTAGGAGTCAGACCAAAAATCATAAAAGTCACGCAAAAACGACATAATAGTACATTACGCGTCGAGTGCAGAAAGTAGCATTTTGCATGCGAGTGTGGAGTTTGCACCCGAGCACCGCATTTCAGCGAGGGTAGTAAAACCACACGAGCAATGCAAAAAGCCGTTTTCGCACGAGCTGCGTGTTGCGTACCGTACTTTATCTACGAATGTTAGATTTAAATAATAAATACAGAAAAAAATAAACTTGCTGTATGTAAGTTCGTATCTCTCTCTTGATAAAGATGGCATAAATTCTTGAGTTGTATTTTTTGGCGAATTAATTATTTCTGGAGGAGTATTATTCTCCACATTTTCATCAAAGTCACTTGATTCACTCATTGTTTTTCACTAAAAACTCTATATAAACAGTTACTTTAATAAAAGAACAGCAAATTAGTTTTGTTAAATGTTAACAAATTCGCTAATCGTGCGTAAAGCTGAAGAATTTAAGAGGAATTCTTCAGAACTATGAGACGCGCATGCGCAATGAATACAAGTACGTAAAGAATCATTTTCTACGCATCTAAACAGAGATATAATGTTTATATCGTATCAATCGTAGATAAAAAATGTGACGGTCTAAAACTTCTTTATAGTCCAGGAAAATAAGGAATAATAAGGGAAATCATTTATAAAGTTTTGAAAATTTATGAAAAAAACTCTTAAGAGGTGTAGTAGTAAGAAACAGTAAATTTCCCCCTCTTGGGGAGGGGGCGTCCCTCCCCCTTCCCCCTCTTTAAAGTTCGAAATTTACTTTTTTTTTCACTTTTTACGCAAAACCGTTTTATTTTTTTTGAAGAGAAGTGTTATTACCAAAAATATTTTTTACACAATTCTGCACAAAAAAGGTCCTATACAATTTTGAAGTGAGACAAACCGTTTTCGAGATTTTGTAATAGGAAAAAGATAAACAATCCATTACTATATTTTTGCGAACTTAATGAAATTTGGATGGTAGGCCATAATTAGCCCATTGTTGGTCCCATATAAGTTTCAACCATCTGCGCTCAACTTTTTATTTTCCTCATGCGCACAAACGTACATTTATTTACACCTATATCGTCAAAAGTACTCAACTGATTATTATGAAATTTGGATGGTTTGTCGAAAGTAGCCCGCAGATAACCCCAAATTAATTTCAACCGTCTGTGCTCTTTACTTTTCGCTAAATTGATACTTTAATTTATAATTGCCAGACAGAAAATTTATCGACAGACAGACAGACAGGAAACCATGTGGAAATTTAAAAAATGGGCACCAAAGGTTGAAACATATATGGGATCAACAATAGGCTAATTATGACCAACCATCCAAATTTCACTAAAATCGGAAGAGTTGTTTTCAAGATAAATATGTAGGTTCACAAAAATACGGTAATGGATTGTTTATCTATTTCCTACTACAATATCCTACAATATACAATATACACACACACACACACACATATATATATATATATATATATATATATATATATATATATATATATATATATATATATATATATATATATATATATATATATTACTTTATTCCCACAAAATTAAATCTATATCAAATATCGAACGCAATCAAAATTTAATAGGAAAAAACCCAAATTAATGAATAGCATCTTCTCAGATTGTATAAATAAAAAAAAGGTTTCTACATAAAATTCTTTACAAGATAACATTCATTGTTAGAGAGACATATTTCACAATCTGTAGCTGCAGTTTGATAACAACTCTGGCCAAGTAATTACACTGATAAACATTTCTCATGTTTAATAGCGTCGTTAAGTCTTTAACGTCTTGGAAAATGATTTAATACTATTATTATATTATGAGAAAAGCGAGAAAAACAGATTTTTCGGTCAAAACTAATAAATTTGACTAAATTATTTGACAAGAATTATTAGTACCTAAAATTGATGAAAGATAGTTAAGAAAATAATGTGGCACATAGCTTCATCACGTCCCATTTAGTACACATTAATGATTTTATGCTTTTACAACCTAACATTTAATCTGAGCGCAACGAAATTGAGCTAAGATTAAAGTGAGCAAGACCAAGTTCCAGTAAGCATGTGCGTATCTTTACTTGAACCAATTTACCCGTTTTGCTCACCCTCATATCTGTGCTTCCTCTTACGATGGACTTTTGAAATTTGAAATATAGATTAAGCTTAAATAGCTAAGGACACTGTAAAATATTGAGCCCTTAACACCCAGCCTCTTCAACAGGGGTGCTTTTCTAAGTTGACATTTTTGTTACTGACTCACTCATCATCAAAATTATCAGTATCATGTGAAGGCACATAGGAGTTACGTGGGTAATATGAAGAAGAGAGCTCAGAAAATAAGTTCCAGTTCCAGACGCAGATGGCCTCCCAAAAGAGTTTGCCTATAATCATTCAGAATCGGGCCAAGTGTTAAGCAATAAAAATTAAAGAGTAGTCTTGCTCATAAAAATAAAAGTGAAGTTATGGTCTAAAGAAGGTGCAGACTTTCACACCACTACCCATATTAGTTCATAAGCAGTGCTGGATTTAGGACTTTTGAGGCCCTAGGCCAAATTTTACTTGCGGCCCTTCACATTGTTTTTTCATCCTAATTTCTATAGAAGTTCTATACTTGGGTTTCCTTTCATTTATTTACAAAACCGTTATGGTAAGTTAATATTCGTAGACCTAACTTAACTTAACTTAACTATACCAAACAAGTATAATAAATTGGAAGTTTTTTTTAACTCTTGAAATACTTTGATTTTACGTACTAAATAATATGTGGTTAGGTTTTAATAAATAGGCCGATAAAACTCACACTCTTTATTTTATTTTATTTATTTGTAGAATCTTTTTTAAAAACTTAGAAATGTATAGTTCAGGAGATAGCGTGCATATAAGAGTGTTTGACTAACATCAAGTTAATCTTTTGGTGCCTGTAAAAAATATGTGGTCGGCTAAGTTCGTCTGCGGGACATAAGCTCGTCAGCAATAGGCATTTGAAAAAAAAAAAAAAAAACCGATGGAGAGCGGCCATGTCCCAGGCATTTTGGTGAGCAATGTGATTTTTATGATTCTGAGTACAAAATGAGTTTGTTTACCAAAAATGAAGTTGAAGTTAGCTTGTAACTTGATAGGTGACCACTCTTGTTTGGAGTAATAATTGAATAACTAACCTATCAAGTGACAAGCTAAAATCAACTTGATATTTAATTTGGTCTACTAACTAACTTAGAACTCAGGATCATACTCAAAATTTCTATGGTTCCGGCTTGTCTGGATGGGTCGGCAGATTGCCCCAGATTAATTTAAACCGGCACATATTAAATATTGCTAAATTTACTTTAATACAAGTAAAAATCAAATAATTTTTTGAAAGATATAAAAAAAGGTGGAAAATGAAATAAATTTGACAATAATGGGTTGAAAAAGCGTAATCGTATTCGCCACAGGACCCAAAGAAGCTATATCACACTAATTGGCAGACCATTTAACAGATTTTTTCGATAAATTGTTAAATAAATAGAGGGGAACACAAAAAAATAATTTTTTAAGGATATATGGCGCAAAGTTGAATTGGTAGAAATACAGAATCAAATATATATGTGTCCTCCTTTTCTATTTAACATCCCAGATGACACATTTCTGTTCAACCCCTAGTTTTTTTTGAGATTTCTTTTTTTTTTGGGGGGGGGGGCTTCCTATAATTTTTCCTGGGTTTGCTTTGTTACAAATAACATTAGTGTTAAGTTTCAAATTTTTGTTTTGGGTACTTTCGGAGATACTGGTGCGTTTATGACCTCCAGACAGACAGACAGACAGATAAACTCAGGAAATTATAAGGGTCCTCGGTTTTACCTAGCGACCTCCAGATAGACAGACATACAAACTCGGGAAATTATAAGGGTCCATGGTTTTACCTAGCGACCTCCAGATAGACAGACATACAAACTCAGGAAATTATAAAGGTCCTCGGTTTTGCCTAACGACCTCCAGATAGACAGACAGACAAACTCAGGAAATTATAAGGGTCCTCGGTTTTACCTAGCGACCTCCAGGTAGACAGAAATACAAACTCAGAAAATTATAAGGGTCCCCGGTTTTGCATACGGAATAAAAAAATTTAAAAAAAACCAGCATTATACTAGCGACCTCCAGACAGACAGACAGACAAACTCAGGAAATTATAAGGGTCCTCGGTTTTACCTAGCGACTAGCGACCTCCAAACTGAGAGACAGGCAAATTGAGGAATTTATAAGCGCCCTTGGTTTTCCTAGCGACCTCCAGACAGACAGACAGACAAACTCAGGAAATTATAAGGGTCCTCGGTTTTACCTAACGACCTCCAGACTGACAGACAGGCAAACTCAGAAAATTAAAAGGGTCCTCGGTTTTGCATAAATAAAAAAAAAACAACATTAAAATAAGAAAGAGTGCAATAGTCCTCTTCTCATTACTAGGGACTATATAAACTTCGAAAGTTTGTTGGAAAATTGAAAAAATAAGAAACAATTAAAGATTCAGACAGAGAAATCAGAGCAAAGAAAGGAAATATACTTGGTTAGACAATATTACAATTGACCCAAGATTAGGAACAAATAAATCACATTGTCCAGTAGACGAAATCTAGTCACAAAAAATACATAAGGGGTTCTGACTAAAGTAACATTATCACCAACAGAACAGTAGCTAAAGTGATGTAATGTTTAAAATAAAATATTTTACGATCAATATCCTTAATATTTATAAAACAAAAGAAATAAAAAAAACTAAACGAAGGTGTTCAATAAAAAAGAAAAACAACATAAAAATGAAGATAAAACAAACAATAAAATAGTCAGGTGAATGATATAAAAGGAAAATGAGACATTGGAAAGTATCTTAGTCACCCCATACCCGCAGACACCAAAGCACACAATGACCAAGTCCATCCTAAGCATTGTGGTAGTAGCAGTATCATTGTCGCTAGTGGTAAGTAAAACATACTTATAGGTATTAAAATTATTTTAAGGCACTTCTTTAGATTGTTACTCCTCATAAAAAAACAGAGGGGAGTAACAATCTAATGAAGCTGTGCAGAATGTTCTTCTTTAGACTGTTACTCCCCTTATAAAAACAGAAGTGTGATATTCCTTTTTCCTAAAGTACATTGGACTAAACATCCCTTTGTCTTAATAGTCATTTAGTCAGTCATGTATATTTTAAAAAAAAACATAAGGGAGTAACAATCTAAAGAAGTACCAAGAATGCCATGTTTGAAAAACAAAATAATATTTAAGTATAACGTATTATACTCATATTTTTAAAATTAAACAACAGCCAAATTGTTCCTCATTAGTACAAATACTTTTATTTTTACAGTACTTACATAATTACTTGCTGCAGTGTTATTTGTTTTTTTAGATTTCTTAATTACATTTAATAAAATATTATTGAACATTGGATTAACTTTTCTCTAAAATATAAGGAAAAAAATTACGTCAAGTACTTGACATCAAGCTACTAAAAGGGTTTCTTCGGTCATAAAAATTCATTCTTCCTAGATTGTTTTTCCGTACTAAAAAGTTGCAAGATTGGTATTGTCCTTTTGCATTTTAGGTAGGGTTTTTCTTGGTTATTTTGAATGCCATTTTGAAAACTCGATATATATTTGTGATCTACTTCCCAATACCTTTAAAATAATACACCACTCAAAAATGACAAAAAATAAACAGTTTAGGCCACAATTATTTCGCGCACACAAATTTTCGTAAAATTTACTATTTAAACGAACTCCCGGGAAAATCATTGGTCTAAAGAGATCTATATGTTGTACTTATTTTCAAAATTTTAGGACCACTCCTTATAGGGTAATGGTGGGGGATGATAATTTTTTTGGGTGTACTTTTTTGGTAATTTCGGAGGTATAATGGCCACCATTTTTGAATACGCGTTATATATTTATGATCTAATTTTGAATATTTTTAAATGCGACGAACGACGGACGAACTACCAAAATCATAAGGGTTTTATAGGATGACCTCGAAACCCTAAAAACCGCTCATATAAAACTTTGTAACACATACATTCTAGTATAGAGTTCAAATTAAATCAAATCTCATTATAAATGCATTAATAAATATTTTATAAAAAATATAATGACCCTTCTGGATAGAATTAGACTAATTTTCATTACCCTTGTTGCCACATTATATTATTATTTCAATGTCTTGTTCTTATAGAATAATTGATTCAACATTTTAATTTATACTTTCGTTTGATTTTAATTTTAATATCTACCCTCCAATGTTGATTTTAATTTTTAATGTAGGAAGATTTTAACTTTATAAAAAATATAAATAAAGTTTTAGCTTTAGTTAAAAATACAGCAAAAGAAATATAAGTTATTTATGCACCTAGGGAGTAAAGTAAGGCATTATTCCCTGAGCTAAAAAGTTGGTTCTTGAGGCGAAGCCGAAGGAACCATGGTACCTAAATCCCGAGGCGCAGCCGAGGGAATAACGCTATGTCGAGGATAATAATAAGTCGAGAGGAATAATGGCACTTTCCTCCCGAGGTACATACAATATTTTATCTCCAGTAGGGAGAAAATACACATTTTCATCCATTGCACAGTTTTTACTTATTATTTTAATAAATTACAATAATTGTTAGCACTTTTAATAGCAGATATAAGAGATTCAATATTAAAAACAAATAAGAATTTTAATTAAACTCAAATAGAAGGTTATTTAGATGCAGGTTATAAACAATGATAAACAAGGTCGAAAAAGCAGTGTCGCCAACCTGATTTTAACAACTTCATTGCAATTGCCATCCATTCTCTACTATTTATAAAATAATTAAGAAATTCAAATTTTTAATTTGGTGTGGGTGTCTATTTTTCTCTCTGTATGTCTCCCGTAGTTAACGATCATTATAATTTGATTTATTTAAAGTAAAATAATTAAGTTGGCAATCCTTCTTTTACTCCCTGATTTTACTTTTTTCCCCCTAGTTTTGAGTTCAGGGAAGAAAAGACTGGTACTTCTTTAGACTGTTACTCCCCCATGTTGTTTTAGAATAAAAATGACTGACTAAATAACTATTAAGGAAAAGGGATGTTTAGTCTAATGTATACTTTGGGACAAAGGAATATCCCACTTCTGTTTTGATTAGGGGAGTAACAGTCTAAAGAAGAACATTCCGTACACCTTATTTAGATTGTTACTCCCCTCTGTTTTTTTTATATGGGGAGTAACAATCAAAAGAAGTGCCAAAAAAGACTTATATGTTCAGAAATTGTTATATGCTTCAGAAAATTGGATGAGTCTCTTACCTCTTTTATTTCTTACTCCTAATCCATTTGCCAACAAAGGAACCGATTTTTCCTTCACCAATTTTTGAGCTCCAGTCAACCATAACTATTGTGACGCGACATCTATTTTCCTCTAGTGCTTCTTGTACTGTGCTGTAAAACACTGTGTAGTCTACTGTTGTACCATCATATGCTAGGGTCGTAAACATATTTATATTTTAACTTTTCCAAAAGGTTTCTTGTTTAGTTTAGTAGTGACCAGATACTCCTACTAACTCTATCTGAATACATTTCAAAGGAGGCAACTTGATTTACAGCGGATTTACATACAGAATGTCCAAAAAAACACATCACAATGTCCTTGTCCTTATGTCCAGAAGGAAGCAATTCTACCCCTGCCTGGCTTTCTTCAACCCCATAGTATAGACTCGTACCGTCTTCTAGCTGTAGATACTGTTTATCCCTTCTCCGTACTTCTGCCATACCGATAATTATCCAATCCATTCCTTTTAGTTCTTCCAGTAGCTCTGGTATTTTATAATCTTCTCTAAACAAATTTCTTCTTATTGTTTAAGATGTTATTTGTCTTAAGCCGGGTTTACACGGTCCAAGTATACTTGGACTAAGTCAGTTTTAACTCTACTTTGACACTACTTGGATCGTGTAAACATTGCATCAAAGTCAATTTGGACATCCAAGTTGAGTTGGATGGGTTTCAGCAAAGTAGACTTAGATAAAAAAAAAAAATTGAGCCCACCTGACAAATTATGAGAAAGAGCTGTCAAAAAATAACAGATGTGAGGTTTGGCTTGCTTTTGTTTACCAGGTGATATAAAAAACTGTTTTAAAACTTAATAAGTACAATTTAACTGGAAAGTTCAAGAGGGGAAAACATTTCACATAACCTATCTTAGCCTCTACCTTATATTTTCTATAAGGTAAAGGCACTACTCGACCAAGTGCACTAAGTATACTGAGTATACTTACTCCAAGCACTCCTCGGACCAAGTATACTTTAAACGTGTAAACCTTACTTCAAAGTTCCACAAAAACTTGGACCAAATGGATTTGTTGAAAATGACTTGGACCAAGTATACATGGAGGTGTAAACCATGTTTTATTGCTTTTATTTTCCAAGAGTTTAATTTTTCCTATTTTAATTGCCATTTGCATTTTACTTTTCATTTGACTTACTATGGCTAGGATTGCTAAAGATCTTTCTAACAAAAACTTTCTAGCAGCACTCTATAATACCTTATTTATTGCTTCCGAGCTTACCGAAGGTAACGGAAGCATTGTGTCACTTTTGAGGACGAAGAAATATTATGTCTCCGATTTCGAAAATTCCAAAACAGAAATCTGTTTCAGGCATCAGGGAACATTTTAGGTCTCGTGTCTGTCTGTCGGTCTGTGTGTCCACGTTCCCTGAAATGTGTGACGATAACTTGAGTAAAAGTAGACCGATTTCGATGAAATTTGGTAGACATGTTCATTTTACCAATGCCCAGGACGAGTTCATTGGACATCGTTATCCGCCCAAGCGTTCACAAGCAACGGTCGCGTAAACATAAAGTTCAAATTGAAAATAGGAATTTTTGGTCGGGATCTATTTAATCGAATAAATTATGTTTATTGGATTAATTCTTAACATCTATCCACCCTTAACTCTTATCTTAACTATACTAAATACGGTAAACACATCTGTCCAGCTAATTCTATACACAATAATTACACGAATATCATTTCATACAAATGAAATATTTAAACATAAAAAATTCACTACTATATGTTTTTAGATCACAAAAAAACCCTTCTGCCATATTCGCACATTCAATCTCCACTACCATTACACCAAGTGTGCAAATAAACAATGAATTTTTAAATAAAATAGCAATTACCAATCATTCTTTGATTTATTGAAGCGAGCGTAAGCGAGCTTCTTACATTCAACGAAATATGCATCTTGTCTGTCTGTCTGTCTGTGTGTAACGTTTACGTGTCCGACGATAACTTGTGTAAAGGTTGACCGATTTAGTTAAAATTTGGTATACATCTTTCTTTTACTAATACTCAAGCTAAGTTCGTTGGACAGCGTGATCCGTCCAAGAGTTCGCGCGCAATGCTCGCGAAAACGTGAGCTTCAAATTTAAAATTGGATTTCAGGACAGGAAAAAATTCTATCCTCACCTATTCGATGAGACGAACATTTTTTTCAAATAACATTTTTTAGTAAAACCGACAACGACACTGCTATGAATTAATAAAGATCGCTAACACTATTAAAGCGGTCCTAAACGTTTAAAATAGAGAAAACAACCTTTTTACCCATATCTTACGTTCTAACGTAACGATTTTAATAAAACTTCATGTACATCGTCTAAAGTACAATTGAAACAAGTATGTAAAATTTCAACGTGATACAAGCAGCAGTATTTGAGTAATGAAGTGATACATTTATAATAACTAGGCATCGCGTGGCTCTAACATTGAAGCGAGCGTATTGCAATAAAATACTGACTATTGAAATTTGTTGATCATGATGAATGTCATAAGTCATAGTTGAAGATAAGTGGAAGAGAGTAGTGTGGGGAAGAGTGGGGGTACTCGGTACAAAGCTTTACTTCCTAAACAAACCTACAGACCACACGACTAAGAATCTTAACCACCCGTCGTAGCTTTTAAACAATTATTATAAATGTATCACTTCGTTACTCAAATACTACTGCTTGTATCAAGTTGAAATTTTACATACTTGTTTCAATTGTACTTTAGACGATGTACATGAAGTTTTATTAAAATCGTTAGGTTAGAACGTAAGATATCGGTAAAAAGGTTGTTTTCTCTATTTTAAACGTTTAGGTCCGCTTTAATAGTTTTAGCGATCTTTATTAATTCATAGCAGTGTCGTTGTTGGTTTTACTAAAAAATATTATTTGAAAAAAATGTTCGTCTCATCGAATAGGTGATGATAGAATTTTTTCCTGTCCTGAAATTCCAATTTTAAATTTGAAGCTCACGTTTTCGCAAGCATTGCGCGCGAGCTCTTGGACGGATCACGCTGTCCAACGAACTTAGCTTGAGTATTAGTAAAAGAAAGATGTATACCAAATTTCAACTAAATCGGTCAACTTTTACACAAGTTATCGTCGGACACGTAAACGTTACACACAGACAGACAGACAGACAGACAGACAAGATGCATATTTCGTTGAATGTAAGAAGCTCGCTTACGCTCGCTTCAATAATATAAAAGCTATTACGGGTGGTTAAGATTCTTATAGTGTATAGGTTTGTTTAGGAAGTAAAGCTTTGTACCGAGTACCCCCACTCTACCTCACACTACCCTCTTCCACTTATCTTCAACTATGACATTCATCATGATTAACAAATTTCAATATTCAGTATTTTATTGCAATATGCTCGCTTCAATGATAGAGCCCCGTGATGCCTAGTTATATAAATGTATAAAAAAGTAAATAAACACTATTGTATTTTTTCACAGCTGAGCGTCAATGGTGCACCAAACAATGCAGTTCATACCAAACAACGAGTTGAAAGATCAGTCACTGTCAATGCAGGCCACGAGAGTGTAGTACCAACAGTCCGCCCAGCCGAACAAAGACAAGTAAGATCAGTCACTGTCAATGCAGGCCACGAGAGTGTAGTACCAACAGTCCGCCCAGCCGAACAAAGACAAGTAAGATCAGTCACTGTTAAAGCAGGCCTCGAGAGTGTAACACCAGCTCCCCGCCAACTCAATGAAAGACAATTAAGATCTGTCACATCAGTCAAACCAGGCCAAAAGAGTGTAACACCAGCTGCCCGCCAACTCAATGAAAGACAATTAAGATCTGTCACATCAGTAAAACCAGGCCAAAAGGGTGTAACACCAGCTGCCCGCCAACTCAATGAAAGACAATTAAGATCTGTCACATCAGTAAAACCAGGCCAAAAGGGTGTAACACCAGCTGCCCGCCAACTCAATGAAAGACAATTAAGATCTGTCACATCAGTCAAACCAGGCCAAAAGGGTGTAACACCAGCTGCCCGCCAAGTCAATGAAAGACAAGTAAGAAGAGTCACTGGTAAAGCAGGCCACGAGAGTGTAACACCAGCTGCCCGCCAACTCAATGAAAGACAATTAAGATCTGTCACATCAGTCAAACCAGGCCAAAAGGGTGTAACACCAGCTGCCCGCCAAGTCAATGAAAGACAAGTAAGAAGAGTCACTGGTAAATCAGGCCACGAGAGTGTAACACCAGCTGCCCGCCAAGTCAATGAAAGACAAGTAAGAAGAGTCACTGGTAAAGCAGGCCACGAGAGTGTAACACCAGCTGCCCGCCAAGTCAATGAAAGACAAGTAAGAAGAGTAACTGGTAATGCAGGCTACGAGAGAGTAACATCAGCTGGCCCGCTGTTTTTCGGTCACTGAAAGACAATTAACGTGTTGCTGAGCAGGAACTCCAGCAACACATTTAGGAAGATAAACGGAAGGATTCCATTTATTGTGAAATTCGTTTTTAATGAAATAAATAAATAATAATTTGTTTTAGATGAAACTGCATGGTATTTGTATTATAACTATTATAACCCACAGTTTGTCCCAATTCAAAATTTAACCTTTCACCATTTATATTTAAACCTTCAACGCACATTAATTGCTTCCTAGAGCTAGTATAGTTTATAAGACAGAAACATTTACATATTTTGAAATATATCTCACTTTTTTCTTTTTGCATTTGAGCTTACCCAAGGTAACACAAGATATGTGAGCGTGTTGAAGAACGAACAAGGTTTGAAAAGCCCATTGTTGTCCTTATATAACTAGAAATTTGGCGTAACATGATTTTACTATGTTTTAAATATTCACGCACTACGATTTTCTTAGATTGTATGATTGGAGCCAATGGTTATTCACTCCATTTTACAAATAAATGTATTAGATAGTAGGTACTTACCTTTTTAGTTACATGCTTTAAAATGGTTATTTTCTCTGATTTTTGAAATAACGAGAATCCACTACCATATGCTGCATGGTTAAATAAATGAGCAGTGTTTAAATGGTTAAATAAATGAGCAGTGTTTAAATGGTTAAATAAATGAGCAGTGTTTAAATGGTTAAGTAAATGAGTAGTGTTTGTTTGATTAAATAAAATATTAGTGTTTGTTTGGTTAAATAAATGAGTAGTGTTTGTTTGATTAAATAAAATATTAGTGTTGGCATCGCTAAATAAATGAGTAGTGTTTGTTTGGTTAAATAAATAAGTAGTGTTTGTTTGGATAAATAAATGAGTAGTGTTTGTTTGATTAAATAAAATATTAGTGTTGGCCTCGATAAATAAATGAGGAGTGTTTGTTTGGTTAAATAAATTAGTAGTGTTTGTTTGATTAAATAAAATATTAGTGTTGGTTTCGTTAAATAAATGAGTAGTGTTTGTTTGGTTAAATAAATAAGTAGTGTTTGTTTGGATAAATAAATGAGTAGTGTTTGTTTGGTTAAATAAATGAGTAGTGTTTGTTTGGTTAAATAAATGAGTAGTGTTTGTTTGGTTAAATAAATGAGTAGTGTTTATTTAGATAAATAAATTAGTATTTTTTGTTAGGTTAAATAAATGAATAGTGCTAATTGGTCACAACCGCACAAACAGTATTGCTCCAAATCAACGAGTTGACTAAATAGCTGACTAATGCAGCAAGAACCACGAGTTAGATATCGACTATGGAATAATGTATAAATTACAATAACGAGATTTATACCTATATATTAAACTCTTGTTAGCCTACCAACAATATGAACTCTACAAAAATAGTACCCTGTTTGAGCCCCCATATGGGCGCCCATGGAAGGTAAATTTAATTATTATTAAACAAGTTATCAAAACGATTCATAAAAATAACTTCTCCTCGGCGGGGATCGCATGATATTTGCACGCTCGAATGGGGGGTCGCGGTCAAACAAGTTTAAAAACCACTGTTCTAAGAGGCAACGGACGGACGGACGAACTGGCAAAACCATAATGGTTTCTAGGATGACCTCGAAACCCAAAAAAAAAAGGAAATTACATGAAGAAGTCCAATGGTAACAAAGCATTTGGTAATCCACCAACAGTACACTACGAAAATATAAAATTTAATTTTGGTCTCTAAAAGTAAATCGCCTTGTTCACCCAGTAGTGAAGACCCCCCCGCATAAATAAACACTTAGCATCTTCTTCCATCTTGAGCTTTAAATTTAACAATATTTTAGCACCCATGCCTGTAAAATTTATTACAAAAACATGACCTGTAACAGTAATCTTTCGTTTAACTAAACTGCATAATGCAGAAGTTATGTTGCAAAGCACGATGTCCTTTGGTTTTAATTTTATTTAGTTCAATTTTAAACGACTCTAATTCAACGATTCCCACACTTTTTATTATTTAAAAATAATTACTAAACATAAGTAATTAATTTTTACGGGTGTTATATACGTTTCCGTGTTCACCGAAGGTAGCGGAAGCTACGTGTTCGTTCCGGAGCGCGAAACATGTTAATATCTCCAATTCAAAAAAATCAGATCCAGTAATCCGTTTCAGACATCAGGGAACGCTTATTGTTCCATATCTGATGTTAGTCGGTTTGTCGCTCAATTTTTGCGAACCAAAATATCCTAAACTACTCGTCCGATTTCAAGCAAATTTGGCTGATAGGTCATAACTAGCCCATTGTTAGTCCCATATATGTTTCAACCTACTGCGACCATTTCACTTCTATATACACTCAAACATACATTTGTTTTACACCTATATCACTTATATGACACAGGTGTTAATTTATTACACCAACACACCTTTATGAAAATAATATTGATTTTTCCCAAGAAAGAATTTTCTTAAATTTGATTTCTAAGAGGGGAAATAGGGGCAGAGAAAAACAAATCTGTTTGCTAAATCTCGTACTAATGCAGGGAAGACAGAATTCAGGCAGTAATTGTGTGAAAAACACTCTTTAGTACTTGCAAAAACTCAAAACGAGTGGATTCCTCAAAATCAAATTTCAGCGCCGTCAAAATACTTAGCTCTTCGTAAACTACATATGAGAGAAAGCAAAAAGAGGGGGAATTGAGACCCGACTGATCTTCGAAAGTTAGTTCCAAATTTAAAGGTGACAATTGGTTTCAGAGATAACGTCGTCGAATTCTTTACAATAAACTTCTCCTGCTTAAATTGACCTGCAGAATAATTTGAAGGTGTATTAATTATTCTAATTAATTGGGCAAAAGATCTGGCAATAGAGTTAATCAAAATTCTGAGCTTACCGAAGGTAACGAAAGCTATGCGATCGTTTTTTTGCTGGTGCTCTCAAGAAATATTTTATGTCTCTGATTTCAAAAATTCCAAGACAGAAATCCGTTTCAGACATCAATATTTTTGATTCCGTGTCTGTCTGTCTGTAGCTCAATTTTTGCGAACCAACATATCTTAAAACTACTCGCCCGATTTGATTGAATTTCGATTTGGATGGTAGATCATATTTAGCTCATTGTTGGTCCAATATAAGTTTCAACCTTCTGCGCTCATTTGTTTCTCTTCCACATGCGCACAAACCTACCATTATTTTTACCTATAGCTTCAAAATGACTCTGATCTAGCTTCAAAATTATCTGATTTGTATGAAACTTTTACAATTACTTTTACTTATATATATTTGGGGGAAACTATTAAATAAATTAGACAGAAATGGGTTTACTTACTTTGTTAATGGGTTTATTTTACTTTTTAAATTACTCTGATCAAGCTTCAAAATTATCTGATTTGTATAAAATTTTATATTTACTTTTACTTATATATTTGGGGGGAAACTATTAAATAAATTAGACAGTAATGGGTTTTAAATGCATGAAATCAATAATGCACGTGATAGGACGCGAGGAAGCTATGAGCCACACCAATTGGCAACACAATTAAGCTATGAGCCACACCAATTGGCAACACAATTAAGCTATGAGCCACACCAATTGGCAACACAATTAAGCTATGAGCCACACCAATTGGCAACACAATTAAGCTATGAGCCACACCAATTGGCAACACAATTAAGCTATGAGCCACACCAATTGGCAGTCAATTTTTTCAACACACTCGCAATTCAAATTTTATATTATTGGGGATATATGATAAAATGGGTTAATCGTAATGAACATTCAATACTTCCGTTAACATCGGTAAGATCAGAAGCTAAAGATACTTAAAAAAACAATGCATTCTACATATACCTTTCAGTATAATAGCCAAAACAATACTATCAAGATAACAACAATAAAAATAAATTGATTTAATTTTTTCTGAACAATAACACTAAACAAAGGATTTTTTTTATGTAATAAAATCATCAATGAAACTTGACTAAAGCTATTCAATTTTATTATGAATTGTTTCTGTATTAGTTAAAAGAATAACAAACTAAGTAAAATTCAAATACTATTACACGATTATTTTATTGATTTAATTACTTTAGTAATAAAATTGATAAATGATTTTTATTTAAATAAAAACACGAAAGATATAGTAAAAATCTCATTCGATAAATAAAATCATAAAATAGTCAACGACAGCAAATATAAAGAGAGTATACATTGACATTCGCTATAACATTCAATACAAGACCACTATGAACAAGGCCTTTCTATTCTCTCTACTAATAACCACCTCACTGTCGCAAATGGTATGTTATTACAATTAAATTTACAATAAGATTTGAAGTAGGAACCTTTAAATTTTAAATAGCAGCAACCTTTGAATTTGAAATAGCAACCTTTGAATTTGAAATAGCAACCTTTGAATTTGAAATAGCAATCTTTGAATTTTAAATAGCAACTTTGAATTTGAAATAGCAACCTTTGAATTTGAAATTGCAACCTTTGAATTTGAAATAGCAATCTTTGAATTTGAAATAGCAACCTTTGAATTTGAAATAGCAATCTTTGAATTTGAAAAAGGCAACCATTGAATTTGAAATAGCAACCTTTGAAATTATACATTAGAATAAAATTAGCCATGTACGGTTTTTAGCTAATAAATAACAAAATTTAACGGACTTGTTTCATAAAATTTATTTACACCATGAGGGTTATGAATTATAGTAGACTATTCTAGACTGTGATTAGATTGTAAGACTATTATAGTCTATTTATAGTTCATCACTTTGTTGATGTAAATAAATTTTACGAAACTAGTTGGTAACTCTGTCGTTTTTATCTAAAAACCGTACCTCACTAATTTCATTCTATTCTATAAAATGAACAGTTTTTTAAGTTCTTCAATATCTATAAATATATATTAAATAGATATTCATACAGAGATTAAATATCTATAAATAGATATTAAAGAGATATTGATAGAGAGATTAAATATCTATAAATAGATATTAAAGAGATAATATTGATAGATTCAATATCTATAAATAGATATAAAAGAGATATTGATACAGAGATTAAATATCTAAAAATAGATATTATTAGATATTGATAGAGAGATTAAATATCTATAAATAGATATTGAATACCGATTGTTTCTGTTGTTAAAGGGTTTAAATTATTTATTCAATTAAAATTGAACAATGTCATCATAATTTATTGTTAAAAACTTCTACCCGGCGAGGAATTGAACCCTGTCCTGATCAATAATTATAAAAATTCCACAAGAAAAAAAATTGGCTCGTGTAAACATTATCTGAATGCAACCTACTTTAGAAGTATAACAAATTGCGTGTCCAGAGCAATTTGTTACTGTTAAGACAGAAGAGAGATTGCTTTACAAAATAAAATTTAAAATAAAGTATTCTAAATTCTAATACTAAATTGTATTGATTTCACAGGACGTCAATGCAACTAAAGAACCACTGGATGATACACATAGTAAACCACACAGAGCCCAAGGATCACCAAATCGTCTTTTACCTAATAGACCACGAGTCCATAAAGATACACATCTAGAACCACAATATTATAATGAAACTCAAGAGGTTTCTTTTAATGGTCCACGCAGAGCCCATGGATCACCAAATCGTCTTTTACCTAGCCACGAATCGTCTTTTAATAGAGCACGAGCCCATAAAGATACACATCTAGAACAACAATATTATAATCATCATAATGAAGCACAAGAGGTTTCTTTTAATGGTCCACGCAGAGCCCATGGATCACCAAATCGTTATCTACCTACTAAATTGCCATGGCAAACTACTAGCAGTCCATTAAAATGATCACTGATCCCACACATAGAGCCAAAAGATCACCGGATCGTTATCTACCATATAGAGTTTCACTAGATATTCCTCCTTATTGGAACGAAGTTCCTTATGGCACGTTCTGGAGCCCGGGAGTGAATCCAAAAGAAAAACGACCGAAATCACCGTCACAAAATCAACCGATGACGATAACTTGTGTAAAAGTTGACCGACTTCGTTGAAATTTGGTACACATGTTCATTTTATCAATGCCCAGGACGAGTTCGTTGCACAACGTTATCCGCCCAAGCGTTCACGCGCAACGCTCGCGTAAACGTAAGCTTCAAATTTAAAATTGGAATTTTAGGACGGGAAAAAATTCTAACTTTATCTATTTAATAACAAACAAATTTTTAAATAAATTTTTTTTTAGTAAAAAGAAACAGCGACACTGCTATGAAGTGATAAAGATCGCTAAATTTATTAAAGCGGACCTAAACGTTTTTTCCCATATCTGACGTTCTAACGTAACGATTTTAATAAAACTTCATACACATAAAACGTCTAAAGTACAATTGAAACAGGCATGTAAAATTTCAACCTGATACAAGCAGAGGTTTTTTAGTTTTGACGATTTATATTTTATATTATAATATTTTAATTGGAGTAATACACCAACGGAGTCTGATGTGACAGTTCTTTTTATCTCTAAAAATCATCTGGTTTAACTATAAACTCATCAAAATTAATTTTTTTCTCAAATTACAATACATTATGTACTGTAAGATGCTCTCTTCAAAGATAATAAAAAGTTTTTCTTTTAATTCTGCCTTAACTCCGCTAGTATAAATAGTTAGGTACTTTTTATTTTGTCTCTTTTATAACTCCGCCATGTGTAAGTAGTTATTACAGTGATTTCATAATTTATATTTAATGAAAAGCGTAAGGAACTTCGTTCCTACCGGGTGTCCCGCGACACCAAACTTATTACTGGTCTTATATTACTTTGCTTTGTAAGTTTCATCGCACATTTCCGTTTCCCCAAATTTGAACCTTTTCCCGTGATTCAATCTTCCCCAAATTTTGCACATAGATACAACTAAGGTGAAGAATACAAAAACCAAAAATAAAAAAATAAAAATAAAAATGGCGTCAAATTTATTTGCTTTTCAAGTTCCATCGCACACCTATTACCCCAATTTTGAACCACTTACCGTAATTTAATCTTCCCTAAATTTTGCACATAGATACAACTAAGGTGAAGAATACAGAAACCAAAAATAAAAAAATAAAAATAAAAATGGCGTCAAATTTATTTGCTTTTCAAGTTTCATCGCACACCTATTACCCCAATTTTGAACCACTTACCGTCATTTTATCTTCCCTAAATTTTGCACATAGATACAACTAAGGTGAACAATACAGAAAAAAAAAAAAAAAAAAAAAAAAAAAAAAAAAAAAAAAAAAATTGAAAATAAGACCAGTTTTGAAAGATCGCATTTTTATATTAATTATTTTTTAATTAAATGTTATACAGTGTCGTATAAAAGGTTTTATTCTTTTGATGCGTAAGAGTAGTCAGAAAATGTTTTTTTTTTTTAAATTTAAACCAGTAGAGTAATAACGACTAATGTAGGGCTATAACGACAGATTAGTTGACGGGATGATCTTCGAACAGAATCGTAAGTTATTATTACATGGAAATGAACATAGAAGGGACATGGTGCTCCATTCCTTATCTTGGCTCTATTTCAGAGCAGCTTGCGAAAATCTTAGCTAGGTACTAATACTTAACTACCTCAGGTTACCTACCTTTAGGTACGAATACTTAACCTAGAGCTCATTCCTGACACCATGAACACTGTCCGTTACCTTGCCCTTAACCTTGGGTAGACGACTCACCTGGCAACATCACACAAAAACTAAACGTACGGACATTTCAAGACGATACAAGTTGCTGCTTCGTCTTCTGGATCGTAGGTCCAATGTCACATTGAATAATAAACTTCGTATTTATAATTTAATCTTAAAACCAACTCTTACAGCCTACAAGTGTGGGGTAACACCAAGCCTTCCTTCCTGAGAAAAAAGCTTAAAACGCGGACCGAGAGAGCCCGGGTTCGATTCCCCGCCCGGGAGAAGTTATTTTTATGATACATTTTAATGAAATGCTCAATAATAATTAAATTTACATACGAAATCTAATAAATGGAAAACACTGGGCTAAATAATTATGAACTCGTATATGAGAAAGTTTGTCTGAGTTGTCTCTGACCGATTTTTTATTAAATAATATCAGAGCACTAAGCGGACCAAATTCGACTTTCTTATACTCCGGAAAACTACTGCCTTTTGCAACGGGGCAGCCGTGTTCAGAGGGAGAGGTGTTGACTGTCAGCAACACTGGACTCAATGCCCAAAAACATAATATCCTTGATTCTACGTTTCTCCATGAAGTGGACTTTTATTAAATTATAATTTTGTCTGTCTTGTCTCTTTTGTGCTTGTCTGTCGGTTCAAATGTATTCCTGTCAACATTTTATATCCATCTACAAATCGTTGACATCCTTAATTGAAAATAGCGTCTTTAATGGCAGTAAGGTTACCGAGCTGCAAACTACACTGATCATAAGCCAAACGCTGTTTAAGCACTTTGTTTTCCAAACAACTGCTACAGTAAATAAGTTAGTTATTCGTGAAGAGAAAGCAGCAACAATCAAATTATTTGTTTACCACTTAAAATAAAGTGTGGCTAAATATTTTTATTAAATTGTACCTCTATGAGATCCGAGTGAGTAACAAGTGAAACTATCCAGCTTGCTAACTTAATTAGCACTAATTCACGACCCCACTTATAGCTTTTAACTTCAAAAACATTGGAGAGATGAAAAATGGGGCTAACCTTTGTTTGTACTAATACTAGTAAAAAAAAGTGAGTTATAAATTTATTATCAAAGAGTTCGTAATAATTTGAAAGATATATACCTTCAAGAAGTTATACCATAACGTCTCAGACACAACGAAGATTAAGCTTACGTCCAACTCTAGTCGTTACGTCAAACAAAGTCAAGGAAGAATACCTTAAAATTGTTCTGGATAGATAATTCTAAACCTGCATTCATTGAAACGCAGGCGACGCAGGGAGGGCAGTGGAGTTTATTTCAACCGCAGAAATATACAATCGCAGAAATATACAAACACAGAAATTTCAAACGCATAAATATACAACTGCAGAAATGTCTACAAAATCACCGAAATTGAGACGCAGAGCACGGCAGGACAGTACTACTCCACACGTATACCCTACCCGAATGAATCCTCGTGGTTTCGTACATTTCTGCGGTTGAAAAAAACCTCCCTTCTTCCCTGGATTTCAATGTGCGCCCGGCCAAATTGTTCCTTCTCTTGTACAAGCTTACAAAGTGAGGAGCTAGCGATTTTGGACTCTTATAATAGTCCAGAAAAAAGTTAGGGACCTAAATTATTAAAAGTGTTAAAATAAAAAAGTCTCCCACTTAAAAAAATATTTAATAAACAGCTTTCAGCCACTGTAGGGCCATCATCAGCGCTGAAAATTGAAATATTATAATTAAAACATTGGAAGATTGGAGTGCGTTTTACCAATCTAGCAAGCAAACAGTCTTGAGACTGATGAATCTTTAGTGGCTGAAAGCTGCTCTTAATTTTATTAAATATTTTTTACGTAGAGAGACTTCTTTATTTGAACACTTCATGGTGACCATCACTAACGCTTTATATATTAACTAAAATTATTTCAGTCACGTAAAAGCAATATATAATTACAAGATAAAAAGAACTTTTTATATACTACGTTTTTAAATTTTCTAAAAAATCATAAATTTGAAACTCGTCAAAATGAAAATCGTAAATATGATGTGAATCGTAAATATGGGTCATTTCAAAACATATAAAAAAAAAAAAATCTGCTGAAAAATGGCTAAAAGTATTAAAATAATGCATTGCCATCGTATTCTGAGCTATTCTAAAAGTTTCAAATGTCTAGCTACTCGAGATGTTAGTTAATAATCGATTGCAAGATTTGTACATGACAAACAAACAAACAAACAAGAAAGCAAGCTAATAAAAACAGTAAAAAGTAGACCGCGAGACTGAGTGTGTCAAATGTCAGGGAAGGTGATGTAATAAAGAAACGAGTGTGCGATGATAAAAGATGATGTAATAAATGGAAGAGAGTGTGAAGATAAAGGTGATGGAATAAAGGGAAGAGTGTGCGAAGAAAAGAGTGACGTAATGAAGAGAAGATTTAGAATAGAGAGAAAAAGATGAAATAAAGAGAAAAAGAGAGGAATAAGAGCAAAAAAAAGTCCACATAATCTCCTACATCTTCCTTTCAAAATTCACTCTCGCAAGTAGACATTACGAGTTCATTTTGACTCAAAGAGTTCTATATTCTTTTGCTGATAACGACCCAGAGGGTTGTATATTCTTCTGCTGATGATGGCGTATAGCGGAAACCGATACAGTGATAATCAGATGGATCATTATCGACGGTAAGTCTCTCTCCATATTATAATTAATTTTACTTTAAATTACTCGTATGATTAAATTCACAAACCTTCATCATGCGTTTAATGTAAAATCTGAAATCTCGGTGGAAATAAATATTTTTATTCGTATTAAGTTCTCACATTTTGTTAGTGATAGTAAAACATGTATATTTGAATATAAATGTATTAAAATGTGACTACCACTCTAGTTAATTTTACTCACTTCTTGTATAATACTTCAAATTTATTGATAATTAAAAATAATTAGGGGTTAAAGGAGAACCGGTCACAAAATGAAGGGTTTATGTAGTCAACAACCTTGTGTAATGGCTAGAAGGGAGCAAATAGGTCGGGAAATTGGCAATTTGGACAATCCTAATGATACCAAACCCGACGTTACAAGGGTCAGGTGTTGGGAGTCAATGCAACCTGAGGCGAAGCTAAAGCTAACCCTCCTGAACTAGCTAGCTAGCCTTTCTTTACAAAACAGATTCGTCCCTAGATATTTTAAACTTAACCTTTAGCTGTAACAAAAGGGCATTAAAAAGCAAGAAACCTTGGAGTTTTGGCAAAGAGAAATTACACGGAATTACCCCACTGAAAACCATGAAAGAAAATATGCTAATTGTATAATAATCTCTTTTTCATTAAATTTATAGCATCACAAATTTTATGCTACATTTAAGCTTATTCGAAAGACGGTAAAAGCTTACATCTAAACCTTTAGTTTTTATGCAAATGAATTATCAGACTAAAACTGTAATCGAAGAAACCTTATCTATAGGAATTAAACATTAAAAGCAAAATGAATATATTTATTGTAAAGAAAAGTTTATGTATCAGTGAATAGCTTCCCCACATCCTATCAATAGACCAATAAATAAACCTTATCTGCAGGGATTGAACTGAAAGAGCAAAATGAATATGTTTATTGTAAAGAAAAGTTTATGTATTAGTGCGTAGCTTCCTCGCATCCTATAAATTGAGCAATAAATTAACCTTATCTATAGGGATTGAACTCAATGAGTAAAATAAATATGTTTAATGTAAAGAAAAGTTTATGTATTAGTGCATAGCTTTCTCCTATCCTATCAATAGACCAATAAATAAACCTTATCTATAGGGTTTGAACTCAAAGAGCACAATGAATATGTTTATTGTAAAGAAAAGTTTATGTATTCGTGCGTAGCTTCCTCGCATCCTATCAATAGACCAATAAATAAACTTTATCTATAGGGTTTGAACTCAAAGAGCAAAATGAATATGTTTATTGTAAAGAAAAGTTTATGTATTAGTGCGTAGCTTTCTCGCATCCTATCAATAGACCAATAAATAAACCTTATCTATAGGGTTTGAACTCAAAGAGCAAAATAAATATGTTTAATGTAAAGAAAAGTTTATGTATTAGTGCATATATAGTTTCCTCGCATCCTATCAATAGACCAATAGTTCAAGCAGTATAAAAAAAAGTAATTTGCAACAACGGACCAACTTTGACTTTGTGGAACTTTGAACTTTGTGGGCTAACTTTGACATTCCATACAAAAGGAATTAAAAAATTAGTTTTGAAAATATAAGTGTTTAGAAAAATATTGACCGATGGACAGGCATTACTATAAATGTTCCCGATGGTTTAGGAGGTTTTGAATTTGGAAACAAAATCATTCCACCTCTTCAAAATGATCCAAGCAACATTCGGTATGCTCGGAAGCATCGCCACAATAACCTGTTTTGTCTTATTAATATTATAATACTAGGTGGCACAACAGCCCGTAGAAGTCTTAGGCAAGCTAAAAAGTTTATTGAATAATACACAACTAGGCATCGCGTGACTCTATCATCGAACCGAGCATATAGTAATAAATATGTATTGAATATGAGAAAATAGATCATCATAATGAGTTGAAAGTTAGAGTATGGTTGTAGTAGAGAGTCTAGTAGTGGGGAACACACCCTGCATTCTTACTAGTCCACTAAATACTCGCTTGGGACATTTCCCTTTCAACTATTATAAATGTATCACTTCACAACACAAAAACTTCTGTTTGTATTATGGTTGAAATTTTACATGACTTTTTTCAATTGTACTTTAGACGACGAATATAAAGTTTAAAATCGTTACCTTAGAACGTAACACCTAGTTAAAAACGTTGTTTTCTCTATTTGGTCCGCTTTAATAGTTTTAACGATCTTTATCACATCATAGCGGCGTCGATGTTGGTATTATTTAAAAAATTGTATTTGTAAAAAATGTCCGTCTCATCGAATAGGTGATAATAGAATTGTTTCCCGTTCTGAAATTCCAATTTTACATTTGAAGCTCACGATTACGCGAGCGTTGCACGCGAACTCTTTGACGGATAACGCTGTCCATCGGACTTACCCTGAGCATTAGTAATGCAGTAGCATATATAATTCTAGTATCTTGAAGAGATTCTATTATCTTGCCTTGTCGCACATTTTGATTTCGAGCAATGTGATAATTCTAAAAAACTAGATTTCTTTCTTCAAATTTAAACATTCCTAGACAGGAATCCGTGTCACGACATTTTTGATTAGGGAATAGGGAACATTTATTAATAATTAAGGCCATAATTAGCCTATTGTTTGTTCCATATAATTTCTTGCCATAATTCATCACATTTATACATTTATTTGCTTCTCTTCCACATGCGCACTAACATTATTTTTACTAACACCGATATCTTTAAAATACTCATCCAATTATTAAGAAATTGATGGTTACTCGCAAGTAGCCCTCAGAACTTAAAAAAAAATTGATTTTATAAAAAAATAAATGTGACCCCGCTGGGAATCGAAAAAGATTCAAATCTCATGTGACCATCCATCAAATAATAGGATACGAGGAAGCTATATTCCAAACAAATCGGCAGACTATTTTTAATTTTATTATCACAATAATGAAGAAAAATTAAAAGCGATATATTAAAACATTTATACGGACTAATCCCAGGTTTAAAAGATTATCATATAGAGGTGTATAATTACAAAGTTGTATCTATACTGATACTTTGTGCGTCATTGATTCTTGAAATAAGTAATACGTAACTGTCAGTTTCGTTAACACCGATATCTTTAAAATACTCATCCAATTATTAAGAAATTGATGGTTACTCGCAAGTAGCCCTCAGAACTTAAAAAAAATTGATTTTATAAAAAAACTAGCTGGGTACCCGTGCTTCGCTACGGAGTGTTATTATAATTAGATAAGTTAATAAACAACCATAATGAAACATATAAATTATTTTACTATGCAAGAATATCTAGATTCTATATCTCTCCCACCTATTTCTATACCCCTCCTCTTTGATAATCTAATTTTAAAGATCCTAAATTCCCCCCCCCCTCCAAAGTAAAATATGACAAAACAATACATAAAAACTATAATTCTACTCTTAAAGAGCTTTTGCATCATCAATAGTATTCATTACATTTACCCCGTATTCATTACTTTTACCATACCTGTGTACTAAATTCAAATTTCCAAAATTCATGTAGGCTGTCATTTTCCCCTTGCTTTGAAGTTTAAGTGGGCAAATTTTTATCGACATCGAACTAAAACTGTAGATTTGATAAAAGACATATCCTCATACACACACTCTTCTTTTTTTTATAAGATATAGCTATTTTTCCATTTTACCCCCTCCTAAATGAAAATACATATGACAAAACTGTACATAACAACAATTAATGTAATCTTAAAGAGCTTTTCAACGATATCCATCATAAAGGGTATTCAGTCCTTTGACCCCGTATTCATTATTGTACCCTGTTCCCTGTGTACCAAAATTTAAATTTCGAAAATTCATGTAGACACTGATTTTTTCTTCCTTTGAAGGTCAATTGTGCATTTTTTGATCGAGATCGGACTAAAACTATGGATTTGTATAAAGAACATACACACATACGTTGACTTTTAGATATATTTTTCCATTTACCCCCCTAAATGCACGTAAAAACAATTACTGTACTCTTAAAGAGCTTTTCAACAGTATGCATCATGAAGGGTTTTCAACTTTGACATTTGTACCCCGTACCCTTCTGTACCAAAAATTTAATTTCGAACATTCATGTAGACAGAGATCTTCTCCTTGCTTTGAAGGTCAAGTGAGCAAATTTTTATCGAGATCGAATTAAAACTGTTGATTTGTATAAAGAACAAACACATTCACACATACGTTGACTTTTATAGATATACATTTCCATTTTACCCCCCTCCTAAATGAAAATATGACAAAACGTACTTAACAACAATTAATGTACTCATAAAGAGCGTTCCAACGATATGCATCATGAAGGGTATCCATTACTTTAACATTTGTACCCCGTACCTCTGTGTACCAAAATTTTAATTTCGGAAAATCATGTAGGCAGTGACCTTCACCTTGTTTGGAAGAAAAAGAGTGTAAAAATGCATCAAATTGGGATAAAACGGTAGATTTGTATAAGAGACATTCTCTCATATAGATATACTCTTCTTTTTATATATATAGATACATTTATATATTCCATTTTACCCCCCTCCTAAATTAAAATATGACAAAACTACACATAACAACAATTACTGTACTCTTAAAGAGGTATTCAACGATATGCATCACGAAGGGTATTCATTACTTTGACCCCGTATTCATAACTTGTACCCCGTACTGCTGTGTACCAAAATTTAAATTTCGAAAATCCATGTAGACCTTGATTTTCCCTTTGCTTTGAAGATCAAGTGTGCAAATTTTCTTTGAGATCGGACTAAAACTGTAGATTTGTATAAAAAACAAATAAGATATAGCTACATTTTTCTATTTTACCCCCCTCCTAAATGAAAATATGACAAAAGTGTACATAACAACAATTACTGTACCCTTAAAGAGCTTTTCAACGATATGCATCATGAAGGGTATTCATTACTTTGACCCCGTATTTATTACTTGTACCCCGTACCCCTGTGTACCTTTTTTTTTTTTTTTTTTTTTTTAACTTTTATTTGAATACTGCAACTACAATAAATAATTGTTATAAGCAATAAATATCTAAGAATATTTGGCTTGAAGGAACATGATGTAAGAAACTATCCAGTGATAGCACTTACTGACTGACAGATTTTATTGATACAAAGGAAGTGAAAATAATATAAACTAAATAAATAAAATATATTTTAGTTATCTAAGAGGTCTCGCGGCCACTGCCTCTTCAGGCGTCTAGTCGGATTGTCAGGAATGGACCGGGAAAACAGACTGTGGACTAGTGGATTAGAATGGTCGGAAAGGGAATCGTGGAAGGATTTGTATCTGGATATGGCTAATTCTCGGACAAAGGGTACTTTGAGGTCATTATGAAGGATAAAATTGTATACAAAGAAGGGAGCGTCAGCTATTTTTCTTAGGATTTTGGATTGGAGAGATTGGATGCGATAGGAATTGGAAGGCTTGGTGCAACCCCAGAGTTCTATGCCATATGTCCATGTGGGCTTAATTATTGTGTTATAAATAAGTACTTTGTTCTGCATGTTGAGTTTAGATGTGTTGTGTAAGAGTCTGTGTAAGAGTTTATAGCGTGTATTGCATGTTTGACGTATATGTTTAGTGTGGTGTGCCCATGTTAGACGACGATCTAAGTGTAGCCCCAGGTAGCGGACGGAATTGGAATGAGGAATAAGGATTTGGTTTAGGGTAACTGGTTCACACACACCATGCCTTAGAGCGAAGGTCACGTGGGAGCTTTTTGTTTCGTTTACTTTAATTCGCCATTTCTTAAACCAGGTTTCTAGGAGAAGAAGGTGCTGTTGGACATGATCAGAGGCTGTACGAGGAGACTTATTTGAGGATAGGACACATTTATCGTCGGCGAAGGAAGCAAGAACTGTTGAAGGATGCTGGGGGACATCGGAAGTATAGATGGAATAAAGGATAGGACCTAAAATGCTACCTTGGGGCACCCCTGCTTTTACAGTGAAGATGGAAGAGGTCGAGGAGTTATAGGAGACTTGGAAGGAACGGTTTTCCAGGAACGATTTTAGGATGAGGTAATAGGTAAAAGGAAGGATACCCTTGAGCTTCCAAAGTAAGCCGGCGTGCCATACCCTATCGAAAGCCTGGGCTTCATCTAGGAAGACAGCCGAACAATACTTTTTTTGCTCAAGAGCAGAGGAAATTACATCCACAACTCTGTGGCACTGTTGGACGGTGGAGTGGAGGGAACGGAAGCCAAGCTGGTGATCAGGAATGATTTTAAGGGATTCTATTAAAGGGTTTATGCGGCGTAGGAGAAGCTTTTCGAGGATTTTTCCTAGTATAGGGAGGAGACTGATAGGGCGGTAGGAAGAAGGTAGATGGGTTGGTTTTCGAGGTTTGGGTACCATTATTATTTTGGCAAACTTCCATAGGAGTGGGAAATGTGTGGTTCTAAGGACGGCATTGTATATATATGTGAGGTAAAGGACTGCTTTTCTTGGAAGGTGTTTGAGGATATAAGAGGTAATTAAGTCATAACCAGGAGCTTTGTTGGAAGGAAGATTTTTTATTATGTACCAAACATCGGAGGGATGGAAAAATTTTGGGGGAGGGGATAATTGTAAAGGGATTGATAAGTCTTTTATTATTTTCTGGGAGTGATTAGGTTCGTGGATATCAGGATGAGGAGTGAACTGTTTGGAGAGGAAATGAGCAAAGAGCTCTGATTTTTCATCGTCACTCTTTGCCCAGGACAGGTCAGGGTTTTGAAGGGGAGAAGGGATTATTTTATGTTTTAGGATTCTACGGGTAGCATGCCAAAGGGATTTGTCTTCAGTGGTTAGTTTGTTGGTATAATCTGTGAACCGTTGTGAGTTATACGTCTTTAGGGCTGTAGTCAGTTGTCTACTTAATCTGTTGAAAGTCTGTTTGTCAGTTCGGGTCCTGGTCCGTTGCCATCGTGCTCTAGCTCGTCGTTTGTCTCCTATTAATGTCCGTATAGTAAGTGGTAGTTGTAAGTCAGTAGAAGTCCGATGTTGCTTAAAAGGTCTTGTAGAGTTCCAAACGCTTGTCTGAATTGTCTCTGTTAATGTTTGGACAGCTGTATCTATCTCGTCAGAAGTTTTCAGTGACACTTGTAAGTCAAGTCTGTCTTCTGTTTGTCGTCGAAATGAGTCCCAGTCAACTAGTCCGTTAATTAACGTTTGTCTAGAAGGTATAGGGGAAGGATGAAGTTCAAGGAGTAGTAGGACAGCGCTGTGGTCTGAGGAGAGGTCGTGAAGGTTCATAACAGTAGGGTTTAGATGGGTTATTGGAGAGGTAATAAAGAAATCCAGGAGGTCAGGGAGTTTTTGAGGATCAGATGGCCAGTAGGTGTAATCAGGAGGTGTTTGGACTTGGTAGTTGGAGGATAGAAGGGTGGGAAGAAGAGCAGTAGATCCTCGAGGATTTCTGGTTCTACAGCCCCACTGGGGATGTTTGGCGTTGTAATCCCCGCCTGCTATAAACCTGGGACCGAAGGAGCGGAAAAGGGAGGAAAAATCTTGGTGGGAAACGTGTTTACTAGGAGGGCAGTAGATGGATGAGATAGTGAAATCAAGGGGAGCAGTGTTCAAGGTTATGGATGCGGACTGAATGGATTCGGTGGGATCGGAAGGGAGAAGGAAGTGGGAGAGCGTATTTCTTACTAATATTGCACTACCCCCTTGTGCAGTGTTATTTGGATGGTCCGTTCTGTACGTAATGTAGTCTCGTATGTGAAAGTGTGATCGTGTTGTGAAGTGTGTTTCTGTTATTAGTGCAATATCTATTCTTTTATTATGAAGCAGAGTTTCTAATTCTTGTTTATGTTGGGTTGCACCATTAGCGTTCCAAAGAAGGATGGCTAAGGAATTATGATTTGGGGAATTCATTTCTGGGTAAAGGCAGGGATTAGAGAAGCAAGGGATGAAAATGATTGAAGGATGGTTAGAAGGGGTTGTAAAATTGCTTTCAGGTCGGTAAGGAAGGCTTGAAGTGTAGATGTTAAGTCTGCACTATTAATTGGTGGAGGAATGTAGGTTGGTAGGTGCCTTTGAGGAAGAGGATTTATAGTACCTGAAGATGTAGCAGCCGCGTAACTAAGGCTTTGCGGTGTTGCAGATGTAGTAGGTTGCTGGGTTTGAGTTTGAGTAGCTGGAGGCAGTGAAGGGAATTGTGAACTGGATGAGTTGGCGAGTCTCTGAGGTCCCATCGTCGGTTGTCGAGGATTGTTGAGTGCTGTGGTTTTGGTCGAGTGAGTCCTATAGTTGCGCTGCAGCGTTTTGTGGACTTCACAGCCTTTATAGTTGGCCGGGTGAGCGCCGCCACAGAGGGCGCAAGTGGCGGGTTGACTTCGGTCCGTCTTCTTGCATTCAGAAGTAGGGTGTGGGCCTGAACATTTCACACACCTATATGCGTGATTACAATATTTTTGCGTGTGAAGGTAACTCTGGCACCGTTTACACTGAACAATTTCTTGCCTTTTGTGTGGCTCCTCTATTTTTACTTTACAGTAATATAATTCTTTTATTTCAAATATTGTTTTGTTTTTTGGATCCGGCTCGAGATCTACAAAAAACAACGGCAATTTATTTTTGGTAATGGGGTGTATGATGTTTGTCACGTTACGCGACTTAAAACCCAGCTTCTCCAGTTCCTCTGTTATTATTTCTGGCTGAGTAGATGGGTGGAGATGGCGAATCACCACTCTGAAAGCTTTATCTTGTTTGAGTTGGTAAGTATGAAACTCTATGTTATTTGCCTTTAGGTGGTGAACCGCTGTTTTAAAGATGTCCGAGTTGTTTGTTTGTATGACCACGTCCGAGGATCGAGCCTTACAAACAAAGTTTCTCCCCTCCCCCTCCCTGTGTACCAAAATTGAAATTTCGAAAATTCATGTTGACCTTGATTGTTTCCTTGCTTTGAAGGTCAAGTGTGCAAATTTTCATCGAGATCGGACTAAAACTGTAGATTTGTATTAAGAACAAACACACACACACACACATACGTTGACTTTTATATATATAGATAAATGTGACCCCGCTGGGAATCGAAAAAGATTCAAATCTCATGTGACCATCCATCAAATAATAGGATACGAGGAAGCTATATTCCAAACAAATCGGCAGACTATTTTCAATTTTATTATCACAATAATGAAGAAAAATTAAAAACGATATATTAAAACATTTATACGGACTAATCCCAGGTTTAAAAGATTATCATATAGAGGTGTATAATTACAAAGTTGTATCTATACTGATACTTTGTGCGTTATTGGTTCTTGAAACAAGTAATACGTAACTGTCAGTTTCGTTAATCCTCGAAACAGTTTAATTATTGGAACAGGTAGATTGATAAAATCACAATATTAAGTCTCTGATAAGTATGTTTTTTTAACATGTTAATTGATTGTTCAAGTTTTAACTTGAATTTTCGAACAATTTACATACATTTATGAGTATATGCTACCTGAAATAATATTAGTCATATTATTTTATATTTTTTGAAAGAAAAACATTCTGAATAAAACAAGCAAATACAAAAGGTATATGTATTAAAATGCAGGAGGAAGCAGCATTGGACGTGGTCAGTACTTGGATGGGTGACCGTTCTGAACTAACTGATTTATTATCATTCTTAAAAAAAAACCTTATTTTTAATACCTATATTTTAATTAATTATTTGAAGTTTGGCGGTATTTTGACAGATGTAAACAAACTTTGACGTCATCAAAATTATCGCACTAATAAATAATTATATTCGCTTATAACTTTTAAACTAATAAATGGAATTTCATCGGGTTTTTTTATACTTGTTCCTTAATTTTTTCCGGTTCCAACGATATGCTATAAGTCTAAAACCTATTTATACTTTCAGTATTATTAACCGTCAAAGTTTAAAAATTCAATAATTTATAACTTCAAAATGGCGGCCAAAATCAAAAAAAATTTAGTGGGCTTGTTTGTTATACAGAGAGGTACATTCGAGCCAATTTCAACTCGATCAGGACCATTTTCGATTTATTACGATTTTTTTAACTGTTTGCTGACTCAGCAAACTGGGTTCAAGATGGCGGAAAAAGTTGATTTTCCGGGCGGCACAACTACAGGTTAGGACTGAGTTTTCTGCCAAGTTTCAACTCTCTAGGTTAAATACCTTGGGCGCTACGATGATAACACACATACATACGTCATGCTGAAAACCACTCAGGAGGTCTTAAAAACACCTAAAACGGATAATTCCGTTGAAATCTAGAAAAAATTTTTTTTGGTGAAAACAATACCTACTTTTCCTACTATTAGTAGTGAGGAAAAGTAAAAACGTAATCAAAACTATTTTTTTTTTTCCTTTTGACATTTTCATGTCTTGCTTTTGGCATATAAACCAAACTCGTTACACAAGCGTTACCAAAAAGCGTTATATAAAAATGTCTCTCTGTCTTGCAGACGCGTATGCAAGCAATTTCTTTAATTTCCACATGCTTCGACCCTGACTAAGGCCCATCTTCAGTCTTTTTTAACTAAAACAATCAAACAATAGGGTCAATTTCTTATCTACTAAAACATAATTACATACATATCAACATTAACAGTTTGGTATTAAATAAGTTGTTTTTTGGGACATTTAAATTATATTCTAACAATTTTCATGATTCTTAAAATATAAAAATTACTTACTATTTTAGTGTGTGAAAAAGTTAAAATGTTTTTTTTAAAAAAAAATATTTCCTGAGGGTTCGTCATGATTAACTTTTTTTTCAATAAATAACATATTTATCAAAATACTTATAGTGCTATTGTTTTTTACTCTTTTAAAAAGTAAATGAATGTTTTTGATTAATTTAATACCCGCGGGCTACATCCAGCTCTGATGTTGTGAGAAATTCGACAGTAAAAGTGACTAAAATAAGCAAGTAAGTATGCTGTCAATATTTATGCAGCTGCAACCAATGCTAAGTGGTCGTCGAAATTTTCGATATCCGACGTACATGAAATTGATAAAGGTGATATATTACGTAAACTGATGAAAGTGTTAAAATACCTACAGCAATATTATTATTGCAACTCTCACGGGCGCGGTAGAAACCAAGTAGCGTGTATTGGAATCAAATATTGGCCAAGGGGCATTGGGCCAATGTGTCGCTGGTGCGTCATTCCAGCAGGGGGAGGAAAATTAAAGGGGAGTTGGAATTAAATATTAAATATGTGAATGGGTCTATTGCTAAAGGTCGGACAAATGTGGCCCAGGCTTTAAGCTCGCTTCAATGAAAAAGCCTCCGTTAACATATTATTACTTTCTCATATAAAGAGAAAGTATTGTGATGGCGCGAAAATTCGATTTTGAGATTTTGATGGATTTACACGTTTTGAGGTCCCCTGAGTCCAAAAAAGTGGTTTTTAAAAAATGTCTGTCTGTCTGTCGTCTGTCGTCTGTCGTCTGTCGTCTGTGCAGACTCCTGGAGCCTAAACTACTGGGCCGATTTTGACGAAATTTGGCATACATGTTCAGAAAAATCATACCCCGAGGCGAAATCGAGAAATTAATTTTAGCTCTAATTTTGGGGGCGCTACCCCCCAAAAACTCTGAAAAAACCTGAAAAAAAATTATTTCTCGAAAACGGTTCCGACGATTTTGATTAAAAAATTCTAAAATGTAGTCTATTTGAATACGAATCCAACGATATAAGCCGTTTTCCCGGGAAAAATCTAGTTCCTGAGAAATTAGCTTAAAACGCGGATGGAGAGAGCCCGGGTTCGATTCCCCGCCGAGGAGAAGTTATTTTTATGATAAATTTTGATGAAATGTTCAATAATTGAAGCGAGCGTAGCGAGCTTCCTACATTCAACGAAATATGCTCCGTGTCTGTCTGTCTGTCTGTCTGTCTGTCTGTCTGTCTGTCTGTCTGTCTGTCTGTCAGTAACGTTCATGCGTGTGACGATAACTTGAGTAAAAGTTGACCGATTTAGGTGAAATTTGGTATACATGATCCTCTTACTAATACTCAGGCTATGTTCGTTGGACAGCGTGATCCGTCCAAGAGTTCGCGCGCAACGCTCGCGTAAACGAGAGGTTCAAAAATTAAATTGGAATTTCAGGACGGGAAAAGATTCTATCATCATCTATTCGATGAGACGAACATTTTTTTCAAATAACATTTTTTAGTAAAACCAACAGCGACACCGCTATGAATTAATAAAGATCGCTAAAACTATTAAAGCGGGCCTAAATGTTTAAAATAGAGAAAACAACCTTTTTACCGATATCTTACGTTCTAACGTAACGATTTTAATAAAACTTCATAGACACCATCTGATGCACAATTGAAACAGGCATGCAAAATTTCATTTTGTTTTGTCAAAATTTTGTTTGTAGCAAAGAGATACAAATTATAAATATTGAAATAGAGATGTGTGGTTAGTGGAATAGTAAGAATGCGGGGTGGTTCCCTTACTACTAGCCGCTGCACTACTACCAGACCCATTATCTATCAACTCATCATGATTCACAATAATATTTTTTTTCAATATTCAATACATATTTATTACTATACGCTCGCTTCAATGATAGAGCCACGCGATGCCTAGTATTTAAATGTACATTTGAAAACTAATAAGTGTAAACACTGTGCTAAGTAATTATGAACTCATATATGAGAAAGTTTGTCTGAGTTGTCTCGGACCGATTTTTTATAATGTACTCAACAGGTCGTTGTTTACTTTTTGTTTTCGATCTTCAACAAAATATATATTTTCATCAATATCTCATCTCTGATTTTTTCACAGGGGTACGAGGTACGGGGTACAAAAGTTTCCTCCTAAAGGCTGAACCGATCCACACGAAATTCGGCACGGTTTATGTGACCAACCACAGGAGAGTATAAATCTGAAATGGTCCAAATTAGTACACAGGGATACGAAGTACAGGGTACAAAAGTTTCCTCCTAAACGGCTGAACCGATCCACACGAAATTCGGCACGTTTTATGCGACCAACCACAGGAAGGTATTAATCTGAAATGGTCTAAATTTGTACACAGGGGTACGAGGGCAAGGGATACAAAAGTTTCCTCCTACAGGTAAACCGATCCGCACAAAATTCAGTACGGTCAATGTGACCAACCTCAGAAGGAATATATATGAAATGGTACACAGGGGTACGACGGGGTACAAAAGTTTCCTCCTAAATAAAATAAAATAAAAAAACAGGGAAAAAACTTTTTAATTAAAAATGATAAATATTACTATTTCTGATCCTATTTCAGATTTTTATAAATAAAAATGTTTATTGTTGTTTATGTCATTGTTATGTGAAATGCACGCTCAGCTCAATATTGCAAGCAGACAACTGCATTGCACACCTAGTAATATAAAATAAATATACATGCTCCCATGGTTTTAATTTTTTTTATTAATATTACCTACATTTTGTTTGAAAGGAATACCATTTTTTCTATATATTATTTTTTTATATATTGATTTTTATATTTTATTTTTATGTTATTTTTCAATATAATTTGTGTTGAAACACATCCATACCCGTGTTCTATTACCTAAATACCTGTACATGCTTATACTGAACAAATATAATATTACTAACGTATATATATAAAATACATGTACATGCTTATACCTAACAAATAAATTATTACTAACATATATAAAATACATGCATATCCTTCTACCTAACAAATATAATATTACTAACGTATATAAAATACATGCATATGCTTATACCTAACAAATAAATTATTACTAACGTATATAAAATACATGCAAATGCTTATACCTAACAAATAAAATATTACTAACATATAAAATTCCTTATTAATACTCATTATTAATTAGAGCTCTATACCTCCATGATAATAAAGTATGTAATACGAATTTGCTTACATTATGGGGGAAGAAGTTCAATGTAAAGAGAGGTGTTAGAAGTAGAAGGGGTTAAACTTGTGTTTCTATTAAACTTGAGCCTTACACTAAGTTTAAAGCTTTCGTTTCCTTTTTTTTCTCTTAAATGAGAATAATTTTTCAACATTAAAACGTTATTTAGAAAAAGTCTTTTAAAGGTCTTAAACTGTTGAGAAGCTTTATCTCAAACTAATCCTTCTTGTAAAAAAAGCACCTCTTTGGGTTTAACTTTAAAATAAGCTCAACTTAGATAAGCTTGGTTAACTATTCCCTTAGGAATTATATCGTAAATTTATTTCATCTCTCTTAAAGCTCCGTTGTAAATTAGAAATTAAACACTAGTCAAGGTCTTTAAAATCTTCTGTTCTTTCCCAACTTACAAAGATAACCACAGTGTAAAGATAACTTAACTTGTCCATTTATTTATTTATATTTTTTAAATAAACTACTTTTGTAATGGAAATTTAAATGGTTTTAATTTTAATGATGGTCAATTATAATTATATTTCCGAGAAATTATAGTCTGTAAAAAGATTCTTTGTGATATTCAAACAGTAATTTGAATAATAAAACAAAAGTATTAAACGAATATTTGGTAATATTAATAATTGCTTTTTTGTTTGGAAATTTAACCATTGAGAATTTTTATTTATTAAAATTAAATAAAAATTGAATGACACTGTGTGGCACATACTGCCTGCTGACTTACAAGAAGAAATATAGATTTTAAAATACCATTAAAAGAGATTTAGCAGAAGGATCACTCCTTCAAAACCCTAAACAAAAATGGGGCGTTAAGGAACAAATTTCAAACTTCTGTAAATTAATAAATAAATAAATTTATAGTTTTTTTCTTTTTACTTGAAGTATTTTTGATATAAGGATCGGCATGATAATTTTTTTACATTATATTTTTTTAATTGACCTAAATTTCTATTTTAGTAGTAATTTATGCCCCTAGGGAGCAAATTAAACCATTATTTCATGAGCAAAAAAGTTGGTTCTCGAGGGGAAGCCAAAGGAACCATGGTCCCTAAATCCCGAGGCGAAGCCGAGGGAATTAGACTTTTTAATTGCCGTGGCGCAATCGCGGGAGATAATTATCGCGAGGGGCATAATGGCACTTTACTCCAGAGGTACATACAATATTTTATCTCCAGTAGGAAGAAAATACACATTTTCATCCATTTCACAGTTTTTATTTATTATTTTAATAACAATAATTGTTAGCACTTTTAATAGCAGATATAAGAGATTCAATATTAAGAAAAAGCAAATAAGAATTAGAATTAAACTCAGGTTCAGGTTATAAACAAGGTCGAAAAAGCAGTGTCGTCAACCTGATTTCAACAACTTAATTACATTAGCCATTCATTCTCTGCTATTTATAAAATAATTAAGTTGGCAATCCTTCTTTTTCTCCCTACTTTTACTTTTTCTCAAAACTAATCCAAAATTATAACTTTTTTACCCTACTGAAGATAATATATATTTTATAAATAAAAAAGTAAGTATTCAAATAAAATAATTTAGAGTCGTCGATATATAGGCACAGAGACATAGTTAACTTTTTAGGGTTTTGTAGATACTTCTCAAAACCCTTATACCGAGGGTGATGGGTCCGTCCGTCCGTCGCTCTTTGGTTCATAGGGCCCGAACCGTTTAAGCGAAACTACTGAAATTTGAAACCCTGGTGCAACTTTTTGACCCAACCACAGGAAAAATATACAGAAGTTCATAATTAGATTTGCGCATGCGCAATTCGAAAAAATGTGGTAAACTCAAAAATTTATATTTTTTTTTAATTTTTGAGTAGGGTATCAAATGAAAGCTGCTGAAGAGTAGGACACAAATATATATATGATTTTTTAAATGTTGCATTTCTTATTGGTTAAATAAATCAAAATATACCCAAAAAAATTCCCCCCCCCCCAACTACTATAGATCGGCTGGCGCTAAAATTTTGAAATAATGCATGCTAATATCTTATTGTGGGGCGATGAAAATTCCAGGAGTTCATCCCAAATTTTCAAAAATTGTTAATTGTGGGCGTGAAAAAGTGAAGTGCGCCCAAAATTTTATTTTTTAAAAATTTTGAGTTGGGTATTAAATGAAAGCTGCTGAAGAGTAGGACACAAATATATATATGCTTTTTTAAAATTTGCATTCCTTATAGGGGAAAAAAATCAAAATATTTCCCTCCCCAACCACTATAGATCGGCTAGTGCTAAAATTTCGAAATAATTCATACTAATACCTTATAGTATGGCGATGATATTTCCGGGAGTTCATTCCCAGGTTTTAAAAATTACTAATTTTGTGCGCGAAAATTTGGAGTGCGCCCAAAATTTTATTTTTTAAAAATTTTGAGTTGGGTATCAAATGAAAGCTGCTGAAGAGTAGGATACAAATATGTATTTGCTTTTTTAAATTTTTAATTCTTTATTGGTTTTATAAGTCAAAATATACCCCCAAAAAAATCCCCCCCCAAATTTTATATAATGGCTGGTCTTAAAATTTTGAAATGATTCATGGTTACACCGTATTGGGCGATGAAAATTTCCTAAAAAATGTAATTTATCTTGTTGTTATTACCTATAAAAACAATGTATGCTTGTATATTTATCTTTTTTACAATAAATGGATATTATTATTATTATTATTATTATTACATAACGGGTATGCTTAGTCATAATCATCTACAAAACCCTAAAAAGTACTTGGACGCAAGTACTTCCCTGTGATTTTTTCTTTTACACTACCCAATTTGTGGAGCATTTGTAAGTCTCTACCTATTTTTTAAAAAAATTGGAAAAAAGTAAATATATAATTTTTGTTTATATTAGTTCAAAGGGAAAGCTGGGATTTGTCGGGTGTGATGTGACATATTTTAAAAGCGTCTGTATTCTCCTGGTTGGTGAACAGAAGTAATCTTGTTCAGACTGCGAATTTTTTCTTTTTAAATTGAGTTGGAAGGAGGCCAACTTCATTAATGAAGGCGCCCTAAATGTAAACAAGATTATAGATTTTTTTATATCAGTAACAAGTCAAGATTATCAACGGAATTAAATATTTTAGATTTAGAACCATTCTCCTAGGTGAGACAGAAAACTTTTTAATAAAAAAATAAATTCTTAATTTAAATGTAATAATAATAATAATAATAATAAACATGCTTTATTGAAATATTGATAACACAATAAAAACCCTTGTGAAATACATGGTACGTCATGGCTATTACAGCCGTCTGACGGAGTAGGCTCGATTAAGCTGTAACAAATTTATAGTTCTTGTTACGTACACTTCCGTTACTAACATTGTTGAATAGAACAGTACAACTAAACATTTTAAAATAACCAGGATAATAACAGATAATAAACTAGGAAATTACATTAAAATAAATAAATACATACATTAAATAAATAAATAAACAAATAAAACAGAAAGATTTGAACTATATTAACACTAACTATATTCAAATCAAAATTTACTCTCCATTGGTATAAGCTACTAGTCTCACGTTTCCAATACAAGCAATCTATCAAAATAAACTATGTTAGCAAGCATCTAATCAATGACCGATCTGCCTCACATTCCAATAAAAATAATTTAACTACAATAAATAATTTAAATCTAATTATAATTATTATTAAAAATATGAATACTACCAAAAACTTAAAAATGAATTTACAATAAATACGTACCCACAACAAAAACATATTAATGAAATAGGTAACATACTGTTAAGTTATATAACAGGGGTTAAATAACAATTTAATAAGAACATGCAATAAAAACAGAAGTGAACAACATAAATAAATAAATACCTACATATTATGACCAAGTATAAACTAGATAATTTGCCTAATTGGTATACTCTAAATAAAAATAAATAAATAAAAATAGATAAATAACCATTTAACTAGAACATGCAATAAAAACAAAAGTGAGCAACATAAATAAATAAATACCTACATACTAATTTTGGCTATAGCCTGCATAATTGAGACAATAGCAACTTGAGTATATTTTCCCAGTATTGGTATATTTTTAGGAACTGCCTTTTTTCATTTTGCATTATTTTTATCTTTTTCAATATATATTTACTTTATTTATTCATTTGGCCCTACTGTATCATAAGTTTTATTTTGTAACTAAAGCATTATGAAAACTCAGCAATAATTAGATGCCTATATTTCTATGCACTTGATAAGTATTTGACTAAGCTCTCCCAGTGACCGTTGTTAAGATAACTTAAATACTCATCGAAGGTTAACACTATTTTTTAATTTAAATGTATTTTTATCATCAACCTAATTTTAATACTTAATAAGTTTACTATAATTAAACTTTAATTTCTTTGTGGTGTTTTATTATGTATTATAGAGATAGTGTGTTATGTATCAAGAAGAGAAGAGCGAATGCTGAAGCTATTATTAAAGAAGGTCAAATAAAAGAAAATGCTTTACCCATTTAGAATTTAGGAGTCATTGGTCGCAATAATGTTTACCTACATTAAACCCATATCTTGAGTTTTAAGATCAACATATTTTATTAATCAACATGTTTTATAGATCAAAATATTGATATTTTATAGTCAAAATATATCATCAGTATTTTGAAGAAACTGCATTTCTTCAAGATTTTGAAATCACGACATTTCGCTTCCACATTGGAAGCTTCATTAGGGGTGAGGTGCATCGTGATGGAATCGCCATAAGATCACTTCACCTCAAAACTCGCGGTGTCTTCAAATCCTTTTCAGCTGTGGCAAAAACTACATTGGACAAACCGAAAGACTCTTCTTAACCCTCGCACAAGAACACGTAAGAGCAGTGAAAAACAATGATCACAGATCAGCGATAGCAGAAAATTCAGAAGGAACCGGTAATTTCATCAGTTTAAGAGTATTCGTGCAGTCGCGTCTGGGATCACAGTAGGGTGGTAAGGGAGGCTATTGAGATAAAATAATAACCAGATAACTCGAACAGGGAGGATGGTTTCACCCTTTACCGTATCTGAAAACCTCAGGTTAGCACCTGTGCCAAGCAGAATGCAGAAGACGGCGACACAGTCACTTCCCGACTTCAAACAACACCAACTCGACAAAGAAAGGCAGACGAAGGCAGAACCTGCCCGATACCATAATCCTGACAAAGGATTAACCCGACTGTAGGAACTCCCGGGAAATTCAGGAATAATCTATGCTTGAGAAAATCATTATAAATACGTCTTTTGTCTCTCCAGTCGTCAGTCTATCTTGTTGTTGCTTCAAGTAAACATCACGATGCACCTCAACCCTGAAGATGCTTCCAGTAGTGGAAGAGAAACGTTGACCGGAAAACCAATGATTTATTACGACGATCAATTTAATTAATTTTCGTGACCCTGTAAAATTTCAGCCATGTTGATGGGTATTTGCAATGGATTTTTTGTTGTATAGTGTCCAGCCTAGGGCACTCACTGAGAATATGATTTTAAGTCCTTAGAAGTGGAAATATGTTTTTTTTTCTATTTTCTATTTACAGAATGATAAAATCAAAGAAAGGAGAAAGTACTGATGATGCTCTTACACTCCTTGGGATATACTCCACGGTATCATAGGCAAATTCTGTTGGGTATCATATACTTCGCATTCCTACACGAAATTCAAAATTCAAATCATACGCAGATAATTACCTCTGTAGTTAGTTTAGCTGATTGTTGCTTTGAGGCAACCACATAAACTTGATGTTCAAGAACGAAGAAATTCACACGAGGAACGATCCCCAATGAAAAAAATAGAATGTTATGGCTCATAAACAAATTATAATTCAACAAATAAATATAAATACGATAATCACACCTTTCAATTCCAAAAACAAAAGAAGCAATTAAGTTCAATGTATTAATCCTTGTCATTAGAAAAAGATCGTAGCATAAACTAAGAATTTATTTCAGCATAAACTCATCAGTTCTGATGACCAACTTAGTCTATTAAATTATGACTAACGTCAAACGTTCGTCATATAAGTTCAATGTATTAATTCTAGTCATTGTACAAAGATCGTAGCAAAAATTAAGAATTTACTTGAACATTAATTAAACTATTGCTCATTAGTTCTGATGACCAACTTAGTCTATTACATACCGTATGACTAACGAGATAAGTTGGTCTAATTATATTATTTTCATTTAGTATTTATGTACTAAGATAAAGTTGATTCTATCAATATGAACATTAAACAAATGCTTGACATCAATATGCGGAGATAAAAATGTTAAGAACTCCTACCTTTCGTAAAATTTTCGGACCGGAAAAACGGAATAACGAAATAAACTTACGATTTGGATATGATTTAAGAATTGTATCCATTAATGAGATGAAAATATGGCAGGGCTCAGTTGTCCAAAACAACCAGGTTAATACTAATTTACAGAGAAAACATTTTATTCATTGCTGTGTTAAGGGTCATAGGGTAGTTCTATTGGCAGGAAACATAAATTAACCACAAGCAAACAGTTCGATAAGTTCTTGAGACGTCAGAATAACTCACTGTATCTAGGGCCAACAAAATAAAACCAATCCACAAAAAAAATTATCCTTTCCTCTTCAAAACAGAATACGACACCAATAATAAAAACACGGAAACAAGACGAAATCAAGAAATGAGTAATTTCGAAGTCTTTCTAATTTTATGTAAAAAACTGTTAGAAAAGTGAGAAAAAATTACAAAGATTATTAATTTTACCTTCTAGGAAAACTAAATCAATAAGTCGTATACATTTACAAGATGAAGATAACAATAAATACATCGTATATTTCTGGAAGCTGCAATTTTTATAATACATATTATATTAACTCCAGAGATGTTATATACAAGAGGCAAATAAAGTTGTTTCCAGATATATTATACAGTATATAGTGGGTGTATAAAAAGCTAATCCATGTTTTCTCTGATGTGAACTCCGAAAATAAAAATGTGTCCGATACAAATACAACTCTTTATAAACATTCTCTTATACATATACACGTATAAAATTTGTTGTGTTTTTTTCTATTTTTCTTAGTTTAGGGCTTCCACGGTTACAATTATTATTAATAATTTATTAATAACAAATATTCGAGCGTGCAGATTCTTGCGTTTGTAAATTAGGAATTAAATCGAACATATGTTGTGCACGAAGAAAGAAAGTACTTTTCTTCTTTTCCAGTTTATTAAGAATCAATCTTTTAGCTTCTTCACCCATATTTTTATAATAAATGCAGACTAACTGTACAAGGTGAGGGTAGACTAGGGCTGTGTGGGCAAAAGGATTGCGGAAGAAACCAAGATAAGATATACGAAGTTGAGATCCATGGCTGAACCCAGTAAAGCTATGGTGTTAGGTATAACATTTTTGTTTTTCAACTACTTATAGCTAAACAATAATTCCTTATATTACTAGAACTAAAATTAAATTAAAAATTAATTTTATTTTATTTAAAAATACATTTATTTTTAAAAATGTCTGGTAGTTGTAAAGTATAATTTATAAATTTCATATAAAAAATATATCTTTAAATAATGTTCCTCATTGGTTAGAGTTAGAGCAATGCAGTGTAAATGCAGGGATCCCGATTCGATCCCCGTCACCATGGTACATCTTTAATCAGTCATTTTTAAAAAATGTACGCTTTTCTACTCATTATTAAATGATTATTGCCCTCAATATATAGAAGAAAGCATTAAAAATGCCAATAATAAACGAATGCCGGTAAAAGTATGTTTGTTATAAAAATAATCTTACTAATATTAACTTATCTTTTTTTTCTTTTCTTTAAAAAAAGTAAGAGACATAAAAAGTTTGACCGACAGATAAAAAACACCGGAACAAAGGTTCCTTGATGTCTAAAATAAATTTCAGTCTAAGATATTTTTTAATTCGGAAATATAAAAATAATGTTGTTCTTCAGAATTATCACAATCCTACCGTTCAGTAAACTAGGTAAACTACTACCTTCAGTAAATCCGTTCAGTAAACTAGGTAAACTACTACCTTCAGTAAATCCGTTCAGTAAACTAGGTAAACTACTACCTTCCGTAAATCCGTTCAGTAAACTAGGTAAACTACTACCTTCAGTAAATCCGTTCAGTAAACTAGATAAACTGCTACCTTCAGTAAATCCGTTCAGTAAACTAGGTAAACTACTACCTTCAGTAAATCCGTTCAGTAAACTAGGTAAATTACTACCTTCAGTAAATCCGTTCAGTAAACTAGGTAAACTACTACCTTCAGTAAATCCGTTCAGTAAACTAGGTAAACTACTACCTTCAGTAAATCCGTTCAGTAAACTAGATAAACTGCTACCTTCAGTAAATCCGTTCAGTAAACTAGGTAAACTACTACCTTCAGTAAATCCGTTCAGTAAACTAGGTAAATTACTACCTTCAGTAAATCCGTTCAGTAATCTAGGAAACAAAAATCGGTCCGGGATAACTCAGATATACTTTCTCATACATGAGTTACTTAGCCCAGTGTTTTCTATTTATTAGTTTTTCGAGTTTTCGTAGGTACATTTAATTATTATTGAAGATTACATCAAAATTTATCATAAAAATAGCTTCTCATCGGCAGGGAATCTAACCCGGCCTTTCTCCGTCCGCGTTAAAAGCTATTTTCTCAGGAACTAGATTTTTCCCGGGAAAACGGTTTATATTGTTAGATTCGTATTTAAACTGACTACATTATAGAATTTTTTAATCACTATCTTCGGAAACGTTTTCGAGAAATAATTCTTTTTCATGTTTTTTCATAGTATTTGGGGGTAGTTGTAGTGCCACCAAATTTAGGGCTAAAATTAAATTCTTGATTTCGCCTCGGGGTGTGACTTTTCTGGACATGCATGCCGCATGCAAAATTTAGTTAAAATCGGCCCAGTAGTTTAGGCTCCACGCGTCTGCACAGACAGACGACAGACGACGGACAGACATTTTTTAAAAACCACTTTTTTGGACTCAGGGGACCTCAAAACGTGTAAATCCATCAAAATCTCTAAATCGAATTTTCGCGCCATCACAATACAGTCTCTTTATTATATGAGAAAAAAAAAAAAAAAAGCATCAACCAAAACCTATGAATATTTAATATCAACAATGTAATAACGTGTTTTTGCACACTGCAATAGGCTACACAATTTGTGAGAGACACCAAGGGATGTGCCACGCAAGCGTGACCCATAGGAACTGTTCCAACATCCGACATTGCGTCATTAAGATGTTGGCTCGGCATTACGCCATGTCCTGCATCGTTTCGTCGATGTTGGAACAGTTCCTATGGGTCACGCTTGCGTGGCACATCCCTTAGTGCCTCACACAAATTGTGTAGCCTATTGCAGTGTGCAAAAACACGGTATTACATTGTTGATGTGTTTTGCCAGCCAAGCAAGAATGGCGGTATGAGAGCACGCTCGTCTCTGATAAGTCCTAAATCTGATCTTCTTGATCTAGTATAGGTCCAGAGTTGGGTGGGCATCGTCGGGCCCCTGATGAGTCGGACGCGACGAAACGATGCAGGACATGGCGTAATGCCGAGCCAACATCTTAATGACGCAATGTCGGATGTTGGAACAGTTCCTATGGGTCACGCTTGCGTGGCACATCCCTTGGTGTCTCTCACAAATTGTGTAGAATATTTAATACTATATTATATGAATACATCCTATAACGACATAGCCCTGCAATTATTATAGTGGTTGAAAACATTAATATTTACAGTTTATCACGAATATCAAAAATTCTAAAATGACCATAATTAGTTTTATTGAAGGACCGATATTATTTTAACTGGTAGTTTTTTTTTCGAAAGATAAAAACGAACTTAATAGTTTATTTATTTATCATCGAGTTTTACACTGTATTTGCTAAAGCATTTGTAGCAAAATTTTTACTTGCCTTAAATAAAATCATTCGAAAAACATCACACGGACTATGAAACTCCATATGAAATGATATCAACTCCAGTATTTTATTTAGAGATCCCTCCTGTATGATTTTCAATGAGGAAATAAATAAAAAATTCTGTTTATACATTATACCACTAACAAATGTTCAGTGCCTAAAGCCCAAACATGTCAGTTTTGTGTAAAAATTAAATTAAAAAAAGGAAGAGAGAATGTTAACTTGTTTTCAAAGGAAATCCTCAGCTAATAAAAATAATTTCTCCATCAAATACCAGTAAAGCCTCAAAGTGGAAATATCAGTGTATGCCAATCGGATAATTGAGTTTTACACTCAAATATTCTCATATCAAAAAATTCCAATAAACCATTTTCAACTTCAACAATCTATATTTTCTGACAGCAATTCCAATAACCACATTTAAACTGCTCGTCCGATTTTAATGAAAGTATTATGGTAGATCATAATTGTTGGTTCCATATAAGTTTAAACTTTCTGAGCCAATTTGTTTCTCTTCCACATGCACACAAACATACATTTATTTACACATATATCTTCTAAGTACTGAAATTTAGAAGGTTTTTCAAACATAGCTCGTAGATAGACCCTGCATAATTTCAACCGTCTGTGCTCTTTAAATAGTACTAAAGTGATACTTTAATTTAGGTAAAAAAACAAAACAATTTCGACAGATTTACAAAACGAGGGAAAATTAAATACATTTGACAATAATAGGTTGTTAGGGACTAAATAAAAATAAAAAAATAAAAGGATAAAATCATTAAAGTACAAGAAATAGGAGCGAGGAAGCAATGTGCCACACTAATTGACAGACTATTTTAATACGTAAAAATTGTTTTGATTTTTGGAACGAAGTTCCTTATGGCCGTGCTGGGGCCCTGGCGTGAATCCAAACAAAACGACTAAAATCACCGTCACAAAACCAAGCGTCACGAAATCTACCGATGACGATAACTTGAGTAAAAGATGATCGAGTGAATTGAAATTTGGTACCCATGTTCATTTTATTAATGCCCAGGCTGAGATTATTGGACATCGTTATCCACTCAAGCGTTCACGCGCAACGCTAGCGTAAACTTAAACTTTAAATTTAAAATTGGAATTTTAGGATGGGAAAAATGTCTAACTTCATCTATTCAATGAGACAAACAACTTTAATAAATAAATGTTTTTAGTAAAATGAACACCGACACTGCTATGAAGTGAAAAAGATCGCTAAATTTATTAAAGCACACCAAAACGTTTTAAAAAAAGAAAACAACGTTTTTACCGATAGATATCATACGTTCTATAAAGTAACGATTTTAATAAATCTTCTTACACATCGTCTAATGTACAATTGAAACAGGCACGTAAAATTTCTACCTGATACAAGCAGACGTTTTTGAGTAGGGAAGAGATATATTTTTTAATATTTTAAATTAGTAGGCCGGGAAGGTAGAAAACGGTTTTCCCCCCTCAGGCTATATACTACAAACATACTCTTTAACTATAAACTCATCATGATTAACATTTTTCTCAATATTCAATACATATTTATTGTAAGACGCTTGCCTTAATGATACAATAATGCTTCTTGTTTCCATAATTCTGCTAGGTGCAAACAGTTCGTTACTTTTAATTTTGTCTCTTAACTCCGCCATGTATAAGTACTTATCAGTGTTATTTTATCATTTATATTTAATGAAAAATGTAAGGAACTTCGTTCCTACCGGGTGTCCCGCGACACCACACGCATTTTTTACATAAATAAAAGTATCAAATAAAGCCAAAGTTAAAGAGCGTAGGCGGTTAAAATTAATCTGTTGCTATCTACGGTCTACATTCGACAAACAATCCAAATTCCATACAAATCAATGGGTGCTTTTAGAGATACAGGTATAAATAAATGTATGTTAGTGTGTATGTTTAAGGAAAACAAATGGACGCAGAAGGTTAAAACTTTTATGGGACCAACAATGGGCTAATTATGACCTACCATACAAATTTCATTAATATCGGACACATTGTTTTTAAGATATGTAGTTTCGCAAAAATTGAGAGACAGACAGACACGGAACCAAAATTGTTCACTGATGTCAAACGGATTTCTGTCTTTGAATTTTTGAAATGGGAGTCATAAATAATGTTTGTTCTTTAGTATGTAACAGCTTCCGCTACTTTAGGCAATCAAAATAATTTCGACAGATTTAAAATAATGATATACGAACTAGGACGCGAGGAAGCTATGTTTCACACTAATTCGCAAACTTTGTTAGGCAAGAATTGAGAATATTTAAAGTGAAAGCAAGAAAACTGCAAAGACTATTTGGAATAAAAGAAATTATAAACAATTTCCTCATGATAAATCTTCATATTGCCAAAAGATGATGAGAAAACATTGATGCTGAACAAGCTAGTAAGCAAAGATCAGTGCTGAATGGTTACTGGCCCGCTGTGTAGCTTCTATACCTGATAGTACAGCAACTCCTTCCTCTAAGCCTCTATCTACTATAACCTCTTCTTCTCTCCGCTGCACGAGCCCTGTATTAGCTTTATTAAATTATACCTTATAAAAGATCCCTTCTTCCTTTGCCTTTTCCTTATTCGCTCTTTCATTCTAGTTCTTTTTAAGAACAATTTACCAGCATTCCGACTGAAAATAAGAAGAAACAATCACTGTTAGCTCTCATGAACAAGGAGGTATGATTGTAAGACCAAAAAGGCTTAGGACTTATACCAAAGAGTTCGTTCCCTTCCAAAGACTTGAAAATCTACCAGTTTTCTCCGGATTTAGAGAAACTTACACCTACTCAGCTTTTTATTACTGGTCTTATATTTCTTTGCTTTGTAAGTTTCATCGCACATTTCCGTTTCCCCAATTTTGAACCCCTTCCCGTGATTCAATCTTCCCCAAATTTTGCACATAGATACAACTAAGGTGAAGAATACAGAAACCAAAAAAACAAAAAATAAAAACAAAATGGCGTCAAATTTATTTGCTTTTTAAGTTTCATCGCACTCCTATTACCCCAATTTTGAACCACTTACCGTCATTCAATCTTCCCCAAATTTTGTACATAGATACAACTAAGGTGAAGAATACAGAAACCAAAAAAACAAAAAATAAAAATAAAATGGCGTCAAATTTATTTGCTTTTTAAGTTTCATCGCACACCTATTACTCCAATTTTGAACCACTTACCGTCATTCAATCTTGCCCAAATTTTGCACATAGATACAACTAAGGTGAAGAATACAGAAACGAAAAAAAAAAAAAAAAAAAAGGTTGAAAATAAGACCAGTTTTGAAAAATGGCATTTTTATATTAATTATTTTAAGATTATATTCCTAAAACCACACTTTGTCCTCTGGGATTTTCTTTTCATAACAATCTTATAAATAATGCACTTATTAGAATATATAATAATAGTTGCAGTAATATTATGTTACTAATAATTAAATGGAAACAGAAATAAATAAATTTCACAAAAACACTTAATAGATATCTGATATCTAGCCGGATCAAGCAGAATGCAAGAGGCGACGCACGCCACAGTCACTTCCCGTCTTCAACATCACCTGCTCGACAAAGAAACACCGATGAAGGCTCCACCTGCCCGATTGTATCATCCCGACTGAAGGAACCCCCGGGAAATTCAGGTACACTCTACGTTCCAAAAAGCCAGTATTAATACGCCGTTCTTATCTAAAGTTGTCAGTATGTATATATTGAAACGTCGGACTTCAAAACCTTTGTGATGCGGATTTCACTAGAAACAAAGAGTCAACCCACGCAAGCCTCCGCACTAAAACAGTCTCCTTGTGCGAAAACTTCGGAGCACTTAATTATCAAAACGGTTCGTTGTACGTCACAAATGAACATAACGTTTCTTGTGTGAAATTTTATATTCTTCAATTTTGATCTGATCCTCAATTGATCTCCGAGCCAAAGGAAGCGAGATATTAAAAAACAAATACGTTAAAAGTCGTGCAAAAACAAACACTATGCAAGTAATAGTAAACTACGTTCTTGCTAAACCGTTCGTTGACGTAAATAATGAATGAGACCTTTTTTGTGGGAAATTTAATAATCTTGCTTTTTGATAATCACCTTATTTTGTCCCCGAGCCATAGGAAGCAAGATATTCTTAAAAATACGTAAAAAGTGGTGTGGCGACGGATCGTCCATTGTAAAAAATGAACGAGACAATTTTTTTGGGGGAAATTTTGTTACCTTTAATTTTGATAACCACCTTCGTTGGTATCCGAGGCATAGGAAGAGAGAGATTCGCAAATAACCCAATTTGTTGACCTTTGCCCTTAAATATCTATAAACGCGTCCACGATCTCGTAGCCAATATTTTTGTTTATCAGAACGTCAAAATGAAGCGATTAAAAAGAAAGAAAGAAAAAAAAAAAATCAGCTCCAATTTTTTTAAACCTAAAATGACTGGACAAATTTAAGTAAAATAATAATATAAATATACTATATTATTTAGTGGTCTATAATTAAAAAAAATATTTGTGTAGGTATAGTGGGTGGAAGAGAGAGTTGAAATAAGATAATTTATGAACCATAATTATGGTTTAAATGTAAATTGCGAAGAAACAGGTTGAAATAATAATAAGTTAGAATAAATAAGAACAAATCTAATAGCATGACAAATAGCATTAAAGGAATGCGGATAATTGAATATGAACTACACGAATGCAGAACAGAGAACCCTGAAAAACTTGCTGACCGAGGTAAAACAAATATCACTATATTTTGTGTATATGACCAGAATAAACGCTTATTTTAATCAAATACATTTAGTTATGCACATTTCATCATGTACCTAATGTAGGATTATCAGACTTAAATATATTTAAACTTATTTGCAAACGGAGTTCATAATAAGAGAATTAGTTCATCTCTTGTATCTTGTATACGCAAGTAGAAATATTGGTGAAACTACAGTTATCCAGCCACCTTGAAGAAAAACGGGGAGCCTCGCTCGAGTTTATTGTTTTGAAAAAGGAATATTAATCACTCAAATGCATAAATCATATAGGTAGATATAATCACTCAAATGTATAAATCTTATAGGTAAGTAGATATAAACAGTCAAATGTATAAATCTTATAGGTAGGTTGATATAATGACTCGAATGTATAAATCATATAGGTAGGTAGATATAATCACTCGAATGTATAAATCTTACAAATGTACTGATTTTACAAAGGGATAGAATCTCTTACGTGTAGAAATCAAGCAAAATTGTGCCGCCAAGCGGATCACTGCAGATTAGCCGAAATATTTGTTTCTTTCGTAATTGTTTAATAGAAATTACGGGAAAAGTCCTAACCCATTCAAATCAATTAGGAAATTAGGGGAAGATTCATTTTAATTAAAGTTTTAATTAAGGGCATTTTTAAAATCAAATAAAATGAGGAGATTTAAGGCAAGGAACTAAAAGCGTTTAAGATTTAAATCTTTTCGTTCTGTTAACCATAAAAACCCTTTTAACATTAAAACAAATGATAACTAAGAAAGAAGATACTCAGTGCCCTTTTACTTTACAATGTAATTAAAGGTCTTCGAAGCGTTGACAAATTAGAGGGACTAATTACCTTTGTTATTCAGTAATACTTAGGTATTGCTAGCACCTGTTGAATCTAATTACAGTATTTAATACTGTACAGACACTATCCCATAGCGTCAAGTTATATTAAATGTTTTTTAAACAAATATAAATAAAGGAATATCACAATTTGTCTCTCCACGTAAATTGAAACTGGTTTGAAACTCGCCTTCATAAGGCCATCATCAGTGCCGATTGAGAAAGAAATTGAGTTACGTAAGTCGATCACCGACATGAAATTGATTCAATTATCAGTAATTCTTTTTTATTAATGTAACTCAATTTCTTTCTCAATTGGCACTGATTCCTCATAAAGGTTGAAAGCTGCTTTGTTTAATAAACCAGTTTCAAGTTATGTAGAGAGACGATTTGTTATTCCTTTAAGATGACCTCATAGACGCTCCTATATCTAACAAATATAAATGAATTTTTCGCAGTTCTATTTTCATCAGCGTTGCTATTTATATAATTTTTGGTCAGGAGCCTTACAATGAATTCATATAAGATTATATTGCTCAGGATCAATAATCTCATAAATGATATCAATATCGGGATTACAGAAAGACGTATCTCCAGTATGAATAAATATATTGCACAAAGCCGGCTTTTAACTACTAACGTATTGGTTCAATTACTAGAACGATTAAAAAATAGACTGCCAATTAGTGTTGCACATAGCTTCCTCGCATCCTATCCACGTATTTTATTGATTTTATGCTTTTACAAACCATTATTGTCTAATTTGTTTAATTGTTTCCCTCTGTTTTTCAAACCTGTCAAAATTGTTTTGATATTTTACTTGAATTAAAGTATCAATTAAGCAAAAGTTAAAGAGCGCAGACGCTTCAAAGTAATCTGGGGCTATCTGCGGGCTACTTTCGATAAACTACAAAAGTTTCACACAAATCAGATAAGTACTTTTGAAGCTATAGGTGTAAATTAATGTATGTTTGTGCGCATGTGGAAGAGAAACAAATAAGCGTAGAAAGTTGAAACTTATATGGGACCAACAATGGGCTAATTATGTCCAACCACCCAAATTTCATTAAAATTGGACGTGTAGTTTTTAAGATACGTTGGTTTGCAAAGATTGAACGAAAGACCGACCGGCAAACAGACACGGAAAAATGATGTCTAAAATGGATTTCTGTCTTGGAATTTTTGAAATCGGAGACCTAAAAATGTGTCGTTCTTCAGAACGATTACATAGCTTCCGTTACCTCCGGTAAGCTCGGAAGCAAAATGGTAAGATAAGTTCCGACAAAACATTCTCATTCACCCAGTAAAACTTAATTTAAATCCAATAATGTCTAATATAAATAGAATTATGACAATATCAATCTGCTTACTGGCATTTCCAAAGTCACAGAGCATGCCACACTTGCCTTTAAATTGTTTTTTGTTTTTAGTGTAACTCCAGAGAGAATTGTTAGAACTACCAGTATCAATTTGATAGGTAAGTCCATCTTCTTGAAGCTTATTAAAAGTAGACGAGTTAAAAGTTAAGCCTGTTTCCAGTGTCTAATGAATAGATGGAAGTTAAAGGAATAACACACAAAATTTCTATCCAATAAATTAAAATGTCTTTAATATCAAAGCAGCTTTCAGCCTTCAAAAGGCCATCATCAGTGCATCAGTGCCTAAGCAAAGCAGGCGCTGATAATGGCCTTCAAAAGGCTGAAAGCTGTTTTGATATTAAAAACATTTTAATTTAAACTCTCTTATCTGACTGATAAAAGTTAAATTTATTCCTGAAGGTTTTACATTGATTAGCCATTGTTCATTATTATTGTGTGACACCATGAGCAAGACGACTTCCACGTTGGCTGATGAAGACTTCTTCTTACAAAGATTGACGGCTCCAACAAATAAACTGGAATCACTGTCACTCTTATTGTCTCGCACATCTTTGATTGACTGTCTTCTTGTTATTTATATTTTTGAAACACTTCTGTGCATAGCGCCATTTCTTCTTACATATTTTGTAGAGGACGGCTGCTGGGAACAACATTTTGAACATGATGAAGATAAAACTTTTCACTCGTAGTGTCCACTAGATTTCTTATTGTTACTAGAATCATTTTTGTTAAAGGTGTTTGTTGTGTTTGGTCCACTATTAAAAGGATGTCATGCAGCACTAACATGTATTGTAGTAGTGAGAATATCTTTAAGCGGCTGTGACTCCTGGCGGGCAATCTCTAAATCCATTGCCATTTTTTAAAATCCGTTTTGTATTCATCTACTAACTTTTGCCTGATACACTGTTTGTTTTCTGCAATTATTGCACTGTTGATTAAGCTGTCCTTCAGCGACCCTAAACTGCATCTTAAACTATTAAGCTTATATTTTACAGGGCCATGACGAACCATGTATTCCTCAGCCTTTTGCCTTCGAGAAAAGAATCAACAGAATTTATATAAATGTTTAGATCGATATACTCGAAACTTGAAAGGTTTGTTTTACATTTAGAGAGAGCAAGAGTTAGGTTTTATAACCTGCACCTGGTAAACCTTCCTAATATCGTTTTCGTATTTACAACATCCCTAGCAAGTTAACACTTGCTTAATACATCAAAAGAAAAGTAAGATTTTTATTGAAACAGCTATCGCAAAAAACGAATTAATGTGTTCTGAAGTGGAATATAAAAAAAAACTATACATAATAGGCGACCATGTACAAAATCCGTTTCATGGGTCCTTAAACATACATTGGATAAAGTAAAAAAACTAGAGTATATTTCACACTGAAACTCTTGTATTAAAGAAATATGTAAATTAAAGTTTACTCCACATTAATTAATTTTTCAAAAAAAGTATTGAAGAACTAACTCTTTTTAATATGTTCTTATTTGTGAATTAATGTGTATAGTCTAATATTAAAACTCTTTGCCGTCTAAAAGAGACCTCAAATTTTATATTAAAGTTAAATATAAAATTAAACTGCATTTTGATCGTATGAGTCAATAGGGAAGTTGTTTATTTACCAAAACACGCTTTGAAAATGTTCATAACAATTTTGGTTACATGCAATTTGAGATTTTTACTTGAAAATGTTCATAACAATTTTGGTTACATGCAATTTGAGATTTTTACATGCAAGGTTCAGCTCGATTGGATGATGGAAAGTGGACCCAAGGATATCCTTCCAAAGATTATGACTACAGGTACCCAACAAACACACAATTAAAATTGAAACTAATAAAAAGGGGCACTTCCATGGAGTGTTACAGCCCCTATAAAAAATCAGGGAGGAGTAACAATCTAAAGAAGGTACTCAGATTGTTCTTCTTTAGACTGTCACTCCCCTTATGAAAATAGTAGTATGATATTCCTTTGTCCCAAAGTACATTGGACTAAACATCCCTTTGTCTTAATAGGTATTTAGTAGTCATTTATATTCTAAAAAAAACATAGAGGAGTAACAATCTAAAGAAGTACCTAAAAAGAATATTAAAATAATCTGCCAATTATTGTAGCGAATAGCTTCCTTGCGTACTTAAATGATGTAGTTTTTTAAATCACTGTTGTCTATTTTATTAAATTTACCCCCCCCCCTTTTTTTGCTTCGGAGCTTACAGAAGATTACAGAAGTGTCATGTTTGTTAATTTCTATTTTCAAAATAATTAAAAGAGACAACACTGATATTTATTTTTCTATGTTTTTGTTTGGTTTGACAGAATATATATTTCAGTTGTATTTTGAGTATAATAGCACATTACGCGTCGAGTGCGGAAAGTAGCATTTTGCATGCGAGTGTGGAGTTTGTATCCGAGCGACAGCGAGGGCAGTAAAACCACACGAGCAATGCCAAATGGCGATTTCGCACGAGTTGCGTACCGTACTTTATCTACGATTGTTAGATTTAAATAATAAATACAGAAAAAAATAAACTTGCTCTATGTAAGTTCGTATCTCTCTCTTGATAAAGATGGCATTAATTCATGAGTTGTATTTTTTGCCGAATTAATTATTTCTGGAGGAGTATTATTCTCCACATTTTCGTCAAAGTCATTTGATTCACTCATTGTTTTTCACTAAAAACTCGATATAAACAGTTAATTTAATAAAAAGAACAGCAAATTAGTTTTATGAAATGTAAACAAACTCGTTAATCGTGCGTAAAGCTGAAGAATTCCTCTTCTTTACCGCCCTAGGGTGGTAAAGAAGAGGAATTCTTCAGAACTATGAGTCGCGCTTGCGCAATAAATACAAGTACGTAAAGAATCACTTTCTACGTATCTAAACAGAGATACAATGTTAATATTTCGTATCAATCGTAGATAAAATAGTTTAATTTATTTGAAGTATTTACAAAATATGTTATGTAATTATTGTAAAAATATAATAAGAAGCATTGAACAATTCCTGGACAGATGTCCAAAACAGCCATATCTTAAAAACTACTCGTCCGATTTTAATAAAATTTATGTGGTAGTTCACATTGGCCATTGTTGGACCAACTGAGATTACCACACACAGGAAGCTTTTTTACTTTTCCTCACTACTAATATTAGGAAAAGTATTGTTTTCACCAAAATTTTTTTTTTCGAGATTTCAACGGAATTATCCGTTTTAGGTGTTTTTATGCCTCCTAAGTGGTTTTCAGCATGACGTATGTATGTGAGTGTGTATGTGTGTGTGTATGTGTGTTATCATCGTAGCGCCCAAGGTATTTAATCTAGAGAGTTGAAACTTGGCAGAAAAATCAGTCCTAACCTGTAGTTGTGCCGCCCGGAAAATCAACTTTTTCCGCCATCTTGAACCCAGTTTGCTAAGTCAGCAAAAATTTAAAAAAATCGTAATAAATCGAAAATAGTCCTGATCGAGTTGTCTTATACATGGCTCGAATGTACCTCTCTGTATGACAAACAAGCCCACTAAATTTCATTTTGATTTTGGCCGCCATTTTGAAGTTATTAATTTTTGAATTTTTAAACTTTGACGGTTAATAATACTGCAAGTATAAATAGGTTTTTGACATAAAGCATATCGTTGGAACCGGAAAAAATTAAAGAACAAATATAAAAAAAAGATGAAATTCCATTAATTAGTTTTAAAGTTATAAGCGAATATAATTATTTATTAGTGCGATAATTTTGACGACGTCAAAGTTTGTTTACATTTGTCAAAATACCGCCAAATTTCAAATAATGAAATAAAATATAGGTATTAAAAATAAGGTTTTTTTTTAATAATGATAATAAATCAGTTAGTTCAGAATGGTCACCCATACAAGTACTGACCACGTCCAATGCTGCTTCCTCCTGCTGCAAAGCAGCAGGAGAGGCCACTTTAGTGGCCTCTGAAGTGAGGAAAAGTTCCGAGGTACCCCGTACCCGATTTTTTTATTTCATACTATTCAAAACTGGTTCTAAATTTGGATTTTAAAATTTATATTGACTTTTAAATTCGGTCTCTTAACTTGATAGAAAAAAAGAATTCAAATGAAAAATCAATTTCAATCCACTCAAGTACACTAGAATGAATTCTTGGTTAAATAACATACCAAGATTTTCCGGTCGGCCTTCATTTGAAAATAACCTGTCTATTTCTAGGATATTTAGAAAATACCCTGAAATAGAAATACACGAAGCATTCATACAACCCGACACTCTAGGAAATACGAGTGATTAAACTTCTGTTTGGAAACTGGAGATCGGTCTTCGATAGAAATAAGGGAGACATATAAACAACCAACATCTATTTAAATAAATACTCGAATAGTAATGAAAGAGAAAACTCATTCTATGTATAAAATAAAACTAATGTTTTTCCCAAACTGTGAACTGCAAAATAATAAATACATTAGTGTAAAAAAAAGTCTGATAAAATTTACTTTATTTATTTATTTACCCGGTCAGTCTAAATTATTTAGAACCCCAGATCGATACCGACAAACTTCTAGAGTCTAGAGTATGTTATGTATAACTAATAAAAAATAAACAACTTTATACAAAAATTATTTCAATAATAAAAATGTTTTAAAATTTTTATTTGGAAGTAAAATAACACTTCTCTCTCTAAAATCAAAAGAAAAAAAGGAAAAAAAGTGTGAGACTCTCACGCATTAAAAGTGAAACTTAAGTTCTAGAAACATTTGATTTTATGTTCCCTCCTACATATTAATATATGTACAGTATGTCCACGGATTGAGTTGCCTATACGTGTAAATTAAAAAAAAATTCAATTTTCGAAGAAAAGTCTCTCTTCATAAAATCTTCTGCTTGTTCTTAAATGAAGATTTATAGTATTATTTTTTGTTCAAAATGTACCTTGTACCCAGAGAGTACAATTTCCTAAAATCGTACAAGAGTAAACCGGTCCCAATTTCGACTATACAACAGAAAAAGTATTCTTCATAATTTCTTTAAGATACTATTCCAAATTTATTTTTTCATATAAAAAACTTCGATAGTCAAATTTTAAAAATTCCCCCTCCCCTGCCATTTATAAAAAGTAAAATTTGTCTGATTCTAATTTATGCGGGGTCGCTTTAAAGGTCTCATTGAGAGCATTAAAAGTTGTGGTATTGCTTTTTTTGATAAAAACAGCATGAAAAGGAAAATAAATTGTTGTTTGAAAATGATTTTTTTTATTATTAGAAATAAATAATATTTAAATAATAAATACGATTTTCTCAATAAATGCTTTCATGTTGCTTTTATCAAAAAAGCAATGCTACAACTTTTAATGCACTTAATGAGACCTTTAAATCGATCCCGCTTAAATGAGAATCAGACAAATTTTACTTTTTATAAATGGCACGGGGGGGGGGGGGGATTTTTGAGATTTGATTATCGAACTTTTGTATGTGAAAAATAAATTTGGAATAGTATCTTAAAGAAATGATAAAGAATACTTTTTTCTTGTATAGTCGAAATTTGGACAGGTTTACTCTTGTACGATTTTAGGAAATTGTACTTTCTGGGTACAGGGTACATTTTGAACAAAAAGTAATACTATAAATCTTCATTTAAGAACAAGCAGAAGATTTTATGAAGAGAGACTTTTCTTCGAAAATTGAAATTTTTTTTGAGTTTACACGTATAGGCAACTCAATCCGTGGACATACTATATATATATATATATATATATATATATATATATATATATATATATATATATATATATATATATATAAAATCAAGTTTAAATTGTTCCTAGAAGAACGAAATCGTCCTAATTTTACCCGTATATCAAATCAAATTGATCCACTTATATAATATATTCATTGAAATGAGGATTTGTAGGTTCCAAGATAAAGAAAGCACTAGAATTGTTAATACGTATTTAGATTTAATTAATAATGAAATAGCACAATAAACCTTATTTAAGTAATTCATATTAAATAAATCATATATTAAATACGCATCATACATATTTATAAACAAGCTTTTACAATACCACTGCAGTCAGATAACTTCTCAAAGAAACATAATTTCAAATAATAAAATATTTGCATTACATTTTAGTGAGCACTTTGATTTGGAGTAATAATTTAATAACAAACCTATCAAGTGAAAAACTAACATCATCTTGATTTTTGGTCTACTAACTAATGTTGTACTCAGGATCATGAAAATCACACTGTCCATCAAAAAAGGCGGGACATGGCCGCTCTCCACCGGTTTGTTGTTTTCAAATACCTTTTGCCAAGCTATGTCCCGCAGACGAACTTAGCCGACCACATGTTCTTAAAATGCACCAAAAGATTTACTTATACACAAAATTCTAGCTTGATGTTAATCAGACACTTTTTTGCACGCTATCTCCTGGACTATATGGTGTGAAGAAAATGTAGACCAAGAAGAAGATGGTTGCAACAGGTAGAAGAAGACATGAAGACCATAGGAGGAGTTAGAGGATGGAAGGAGAAAGATAGGAACAGAGAAGAAAGGAGACTACTCCAGCAGGAAGCCAAGGCCTATATCAGGATGAAGTGCTGCAGAAGTAAGAAATGAGTAAGTGCAGAATATGTAGAATTATTTATATTAAGCTTTTCTTAAGAATACTGAACCTGTTAGGCTGCTACGGCATGAGTTTATATTATAGCGGGAGAATTTCAAGTAGGGAAGCAATTATACTGGAAAATCATTATATTGTCCAAACCATCATAGCATAAAAATAAATCATAATTAACCTGCTCCACCTTAACTTCAGATTTCTCTATTATGTAACACGAAGAAGGTAACGTTCTAATTGGAGGGCATCTGATTGTTTCCATGAAACGTGTCGTTTTAATATAAATATAAAATTCAATCATGTTTTTATTAAATGATAATAATATTTTTTCTCTCCTTGTAGCATAGATCAAGGTCATGAATATATGAATATTGTTGGAATTAATAACTTTACGAATGTACCACATAAACATTGAGCTTTTCTAATATATTTAATGGGAGCAAAAGTTTCTCTGCTTCTCTTGGTTTTAAGTACGACTATGAAAAAAGCTTAATAGAAAAATCTAATAAAAACGAAGAATGTGTTGGTGTCTCAAGAAAATATTTAATAAACACCAACCAAAGGTAATCTCAAATGAAGATCTATTTACGAGGATCCGAGTAGCAAATAAACAACGAAATAAACAGGAGGAAGTGGAACTAGATTATCCAAAGACAAACCTCAGGGGAAATCTACAGGGAACTCGTTGTAAGGATAAACACGGAAACACAAAACATTGACAGAGGACAAATGCTGGGAAAAGCATGGGAAGAAATCAAGAGATAATCTGAGGTGGCCCGACTTATGTGCATTTCCTACAATCCACTGTTAACCCAGGAATGCATTTATACAAATAAAAAGCTGGAATTTAGCCTTTCACAAAAGAAAGTCATCTCTATACATACAGAAGATAAACTCGGTTAATTCCATACCTTCTTCTTCTTAACTGTTCTTCCTTACCTTGATTATTTGTACCATTCAGGACTTATATAAGTAGCCTTTAGATGCAATCGCACAAAGAAATTTGTAATGAAATGATCATGGTAGACAAATAATCGATAATTCATCTATCCGGAGGAGACATCGTCAGAGATTTCCGGCGTTCCCAAACCTATTTCAGGGATTATTCTTAAATTCAAACCTATTTCAGGGATCAGGGGTCATTTTTAAGTGTAACTGTTTTGCACCGTAAAAGTCAGTTGCAACTGATTCTGATTATGAGCAACTTCCTTGAGAATTATCCCTGCAATAGGTTCGAAACTAAGGAATATTAAGATTTATTAGAATCAGGTCGCGAAAACCTAAAATAGAAGTAATCGATTAAATTATTTTAACAACTTCTTATACTTCGATCGTTTAAAAATAGTCTGCCGATTAGTTTGGCACACAGCTTCCTCGCGTCCCATTTCATATACTTTAATGATTTTATGCTTTTACAACCTATTATTGTCAAATTCATTTAATTTACCCCGTTTATATAAATCAGTCAAAACTGTTATGTTTTTTCATGAATTAAAGTAAACATTTAGCAAGATTTATAGATCGCAAACGGTTGAAATTAATTTGGGGCAATCTGCGGACTACTTTCGAAAAACCATCTTCAATTTTCATAAAAAAAAATCAGATGAGTTGAAGATAGAGGTGTAAATAAATATACGTTGTAAATGTACGCTGGTTTTTCCGGAGCGCACGTGGTACACAAATAAGCTCAGAAGGTTGAAACATATAGGAATGTTTGTGAAGGGACCAACAATGGGCTAATTTTGACCTACCATCCAAATTTCATAAACATCGGACGAGTAGTTGTAAAGATATGTTGGTTCGAAAAAATTGGGCGACAGACAGAAATGGAACCAAAAATGTTCCCTGATGTCTGAAACAAATTTCGTTCTTCAGAATGATCACTCAGCTCCGTTACCTTCAGTAAGCTCGTTAGCAAAAAGTATATTTAAAAGTAATATTTAAGCCAGTTATTTTTTTGGCTAAAGAGACGATCTTTTAATGCGCAAAACACAACATTATGTGGTCTCAAAACTAAAGTAGTAAACATCTAAAAGTGCTGGTGTAAAGAAAAGAAATGCAGCATCTCCTAACAAAACAATTTTTTATTACCAAAAAACGCTAATTTCTTGCCCAACCTACTTATAAGACATCGTCATCAGTCATACATGTCGTCAATGCCATGACTGTAAAAACACTCGTTGAGTCAAATTAGAAGTTGTTCAACAGAAGAAAGACTGTTTCAGTCAACCTCAGTCAGCCTGGATACAAGAGCGACCTACTTCCAATTTCTGAGTTAATACTTTCATTTGACTTAAGGCCTTTTTTGGGGAGAGCCAGCGTGGCCGTGTGGGTTAAATTACTTACCATGTCTACTCGGCCATCACTGAATCATGAGCGGTACGAGATCGTGGGTTCGATCCCTCACCGTAACGCTCTGATTTTATACTATTTATTACGTCATACTTGCTTCTACAATGTACAGAGGTATGATGTGTGAAGTGGCTGGAACTCTCTACCACGGGTATAGTAAAATGGGCCTAAGTGATGGCCTAATTGCTAGGTTCCAACAAGTGGTTCGTCCGACCCGTCTAGTACTACTACTAGTACTAGGACCTTACTACTACTACTACTACTACTTTACTTGACTTTTGTTTTTACTGCCAACATGTTATAACGACAATGAAGTATTGTTTAACGTAGCTTTATTGCTAGAATAAAATCATAGTTCGAAGCTTATTATTTAAAATATTATTGTGGAAAGATTGTCAGTATTTCTTTGCTTCAATAAAGAAAGAAGTCTTCTTGAGATCTAAATTTGAGTTATAGAAATATATAAATATACTTACTGGTGACTAATGGACACAACACAATTATCTAACTCCCACTCTATTTGGTGTTACCTTTTGTCTTTGGAGTAATCCAAATAATCCACATTTTTTAACCAATTAGTTTCAAGGGTGTCATCACTTAATCGTGAATTTAATCGGTAACCAACTTCATTTAAGTAAGGTCTATTTGTTGTTGTTACATAGAGACACAGTCAAACAATAGAACGAAGTAACGCCATATTATCTTTTAAGAAGGGATTTTCGCTTGGGCATTCAGGTTAGGAAGTTAATTATCGATCTAGCAAGGCCAGATAATTGGAAATAACTGGAATATAATAATAAACTAATTCAAGGAAAGATAACGTCTTAAACTACCTGATCTAGTTTCTAACAAGCGGCAAGCTACTAATACTGCTGTAGTAGAGGTTCCGGTCAAGAGACCATTAGCTTGATGTTAAAGGCCGGACCTCAGTAAATATTGTTAGAAAGACCTTTACTAGGTTTATTTTGGATTTACTCTTAACCTCCTACTCCAAGTCTATCCGGAATTAATCAAGATCGGAAATTTCCTCTTGGGAAATCAGAGCTTCGGGGTAATTTAGAGACCAAACCCAACCACTGCCTAATGAACGGACAGCATTCCAAGAAATCAGATACCACCAACTAAAATAATATTATAACTATTTTAAGAACATTTCAAAACAATTTATTTTAATTTTTTTATATAAGGGCCAACAACATTAACTATCTTAAATTATCTGGCAATTTTTTTGGTGTATTATTTTTTGACCGCACTTCATCATCTGCCGAAAAATATTGACCTTTAAGGTGTTCTTTCAACTTGGGGAAAAGCCAAAAGTCTAATGGACTGGTCCATCAGACTTTTGGACTCAAGGGACCTCAAAACGTGTGAATCCATCAAAATTTCAAAATCGAATTTTCGCGCCATCACAATACTTTCTCTTTATATGAGAAAGTAAAAAATGACGACTTGAAAAAAACTGTAATGCTGATGTCCTACAGCGTTGCCATATGGCAACTTTCAAATTGACGCTCAATTTAGGGCATAAAAATTAAATTTTGTGAAACTGAAATCATTTTACATTTGTAATCATTCTTTATTCATATAGTTTCATTACCAAAAAATAAAATTATTTAATTAATTAATTAATTTAAAAAAAATAAAAATCTTTCCATGTCACTAATTTGGAATAATCCATTTTTTAAACCTGTCTTGACACATACGAGTTGCACAAAACAAATAAATACAATGATAAAAAATTAATTTAGTCCTGCATTTGACATAATATTAACATTTAAAAAGTTCATTATTAACTCGGACATCTCCAGACAATAATAAAAGGAGGGAGTTTTGCTGTTAACGCTTTGTTATTAAGGGTTAACGTCGCATTTATTGAAACCTGACCAGCAGCTAAATATACTAAACCAGTATATCTTTCCTACATTGACATACCCATTACAAAGTGAACCTCTCACTAAATTACCTCAACCACTGTTAGAAGGAATTGACGTCATCATAAGGAGAAGCACTAAACCAATAGTAGGACTCCCAGCTAACACCACATCTTCAATGATATACTCGCCTTTGGGGGGCTTCGCATTTTAAGATGCACCTGCGGGAAGCTCCTTTACAACGTCTTAATATTGCTCAAAAGTTATGCGCAGTTCAAGATACCTTTAACTTTGATGAGGAAGTTACGGAGTATTTGACAAGATTAAGCCTACAAAATGAGTGTCATAAAAACATCAATGTTAAAAAGCTACGCCAAAACTCACGTGAAAAAAGTTTTGATGAGAGGACAAAATGTAGGTGGCACAGGGTGTTGGTGTCGAGCATTTCGAAGAATATCCAAATTGTAACAAATACATTTGGGACCGGAAAGTACAAACAAAGACGGTGAGGGTGATGGAGGGGGGGGGGGGGGAGAGAGGCACAAAAAAATGTTGATTTTTTTTAGACAAAATGGCTTGGAAAATTAAATACTTTCCTCATAGCCCAGTTAATAAAGGTTTTTACCTGCAACTAATTAGGGGAAATCTGGACTTTTTCCTGATAATAGACCATGATAAGAGGTACATTCTCTCAAAAGTCCCCACTTCCCCCCCTACCCCATCTTATAGTTTAAAATTTACTTATTTTTCACTTTTTACGAAAAACTGTTTATTTTTTTGAAGAGAAGTGTTATTAACATAAATATTTCTCACATAATTCTGCACAAAAAAGATCCTATGCATGTTTGAAGTGAGACATACCGTTTTCGAGATATTATTGATTAAAAATCCAATTTTTTATTTTTGCGAATCAAGATATGTTAAAAACAACACTTCTGATTTTAATGAAATTTGGATGGTAGGCCATACTTAGCCTATTGTTGATCCTATATAAATTTCAACCTTCTGTGCCTATTATTTTATCTTGCACATGCGCACAAACATACATTTATTTCGACCTTTATCTTCAAAATTACTTAACTGATTAATATGAAATTTGAATGGTTTGTCGCAAGTATCCCGCAGATGGCCCTAACTTAATTTCAACCGACTGCGCTCTTTAAATTTTGCTAAATTAATACATTAAATGTATGTTTGTGCGCATATTCAAGATAAAATAATGGGCGCAGAAGGTTGAAAATCATATGGGATCAACAATAGGCTAAGTACGACCTACCATCCAAATTTTATTAAAATCAGAAGTGTTGTTTTTAACATATCTTGGTTCGAAAAAATGAAAAATTGGAATTTTTATCAACAAATAAACACACGGTGTAAATAATAAGGACACTTGAATCAACTCGTCAACTGGGGTCAAGTTTCCGTCTTGTAACAATGGACACTTGGACCAACCAGCGGTAACTGATTTTAAAAGATCTACAACTTTGGTCCTATGACTTTTTGTCGTACCTCCATCGGTTCTACCTTAAATAGAACTAAATTTGATTTATTTTTTAAATTTTTGACTTTGGCTATTTTTTTATATATATATATAAATAGACTTCAAACTACTATTTAGAGAGAATTATATTCTTAGTAATGGAATTAATTATTTATAATATAGTCTTGATTCTATTCCTAGAAGGGTATAGAAACAAAACTATTTAGGCATTTCATTTTAATTGCTAGGCCTACATGATAATTGGAATCATAGGCACTAATTCCTAGCATGAGCCCCGTGTGGAACACGAGGTAAAGGCATAATGATATTTAAATAGAATACTATTAATGAGTAAGTACTGAAGAATGTACATGAAACGATGACGGATAATTTAAAACTTCTCTAATTAACACAATGATAATAATTATTGTAAACATGATTAGAATAAAACTAAAAATGGTGAAGTTAATCAATGAAAATATCCATATTCAAATTAAAAATTATTTGTTAAAAAAATACCAGCATCACCATTGAAATACCATAAAAGACACACTTCTCAACCATTAAGTCCTTAAGGATAACCAATAGAAACAGAACTTTATAATAAAATAACAGAAGATTATTATTATTATTATTGAAAGTTTGACCTTGTAGTGACATAATTAACACAAGTCATGTCACTCTGATTTAATTTTGATTTTTGTCAAAACTTCAAATTTAAATTTAATTCAGTTTTCTGGTTTTTCGATTTTCTTGGATTTTTATAGTGTGCTTATTCCTTTGTGACATTAGTTTTCACCCAAAGTGTAGTGCCGGTAACTCAAAGACTATTCACTAAGAGTATATACATTTCAAATACTACTAACCAAGAAATGATGAACATTTTTCTTGACAATTGCTTATACATATACATTTCTTTCTGATTTTTATTAAATTAGCCATTAAATGTTCCGTAGCGAAGCACCATTATCCGGCTATATAGTTAATTAATATAAACAAAAAACAATAATATACAATATACAGTTTAACTATTATTCATAAATTTATCAATGTGAAACTTAGGTAAATAACTTGAAATAATGTTAAGAATGAAACATAGTAACTTAAAACATAAATACACAGTGATAAATATCTTCCAGATAATTCAAAGCTTGAAGGAAGTTAGATAATCCATTCTTGACAGTTTGTAAACGAAGCAAGCTGTAGCAGCTGTCACGGTTTCAGAGTAAACGTAATCATCAGAATAGAGGGAATCTTCGGCATAGTTATCACCGTCGTCCAAGTGTCCTAGTTCTTGAGACTGAGAGTATATAATCATTCTTCCTGCAGACAGAAAGAACATTGAATCGCCGATTTGACCTTCTGTCACCAAATGATCGTTGGGTAAAAGGACGACTAACTTTAGTTTGTCTAATATCCTTAGAAGCAAGTAATCTTCGAGTAGAGATAATTTCGTTTTCTTTAATAAGGTTCCTATGGTCTCCGCGTTTAGATCCCTTCTCAAGTTATCAGGGATGATCTGTTTCACTTTTTGTTCTTTAAGGAGATGGCCGAGAAAGATGACGTCGAACATTTGGACTATACGCGTTCTGACGGCCGGGTCCCGGTGTTCCTGACGTGCGAAGTTACGAACTTCCGCGGCTAACTGATTGTACTTAGTTTCCTGACCCACACCGGTCACTATGTCCTTTAAGACAGCCGCCACAACGTAAGCACATCCTAAAGCACCGACGAATACCAAAACCAACAGTAAAGCCGTTAATAAAAGTATATTTAGATCTGACGGGTAAACGTAGAAATACAGTATGCTTATTTCATTCAGTAGCTCCTCAAAATAAAGTATGAAATTGTCAGTTACTTCGTGTGTCGCTTTTATATCATCGTATATGCCGTAATTGATTTTGGCGTATCCCATGACAGAGGTAACAACTTGAGCAAGTAGCAAAATTTTTATGACTATACAGATCCTATTGACGATCTTTTTATTGACCGATAACCAAAGAAGAGTATCTTCAATCCCATTCAAAAACGTAAAGCTTCGAAAATAAGCTACGAAATATAAAAGATTTACAAGAGAAGACTGGTTGTAGCGCTTGTACACCAAATCGAAAATGTGGGGTATCAGCATTCCTACGTCCACCAGAAAGTACGTCAATGCGTAACGTCTTGAAATCTGGGTAGGCCTCATTATGACTTTTCTCTTTTTATGATTGCAGTAACCGGTCATAAAGTTTACAACAATATAAACGACGCCAACGTTAATGAAAAGTATTAAAATGTCACGTGGAAGAGGGTATCCGAAAGCGGGAAAGCAGCCTAAGTACATTTTCGCAAGTAAATAAGGTAAAACGATTAACAGATCCAAAAATACTCTCAACCTTGAAAAGGGATGCAAAATATACGGGTGAGACATTCGATGCTCTCTACGGGCATGATCGACCGAATCGAAACTGTCGTGATATATTTTTGTTTTGTGGTGTTCATAAGGTAACAATACTAAGTATACGTACAAGCGTCTGCTGATTCGGGTTGAACTCCTGTCTTTAGTCGTCGGACGTTTCTTGGACACTAGAGTGCATCTATGCTGCAGTGGATTTTCTTCACTATGTAAACGTTTAACATATTCACCGAACTTAGTAGAAGTGTACTCTTTAGATGAAATAGTCATTACAACTACACCAGTCCAGTCAAACTTCGGTTATGTACAAACAAAATATACTTTAACAAAGTTATTTAAGGTTTCAGAATAATTGATCGTCGATGAACTTGGATTGTTTATAAAATATATAATATTGGACTACATCAAAAGGGCCTTTAATTTATTTTGACAGCTTAGGAAAAGAGGGGGAGCTGTGTCATAACTTGATAAACAAATTACTGAATGTATTATTTTTGATAAAATTTCCTAAAGGGTGCACGGGAAGGGGGGGAGCGACACACGCGTGGTAAGCTCGCGCCTTTAAGATTCAGCCAAAATATATGAAAATTCGTATGCGTACAGTTTAAGTAACAAAATCCATAGGGTTGTAGGGGTTGGTTTTTCTAAATACCTCTTTTAGTTTGTTTGGTAAAAAATATAATTCGATATAATGGCCAAAATATTATCGCTATGTAAAAAAATGTTAGACTGACGACACCATGGTGGACCATAAACATAATTTTATTGCAGCTTTCATAGACATGTATCGTCTATATCCAAGTCTATGGAAAATAAAGGACGAAAGTGATTACTTTTTAATAAATATTTAATAAATTTTCTTTATGGGAATGCCTCAATTCACGCAACACAGACATGCGCGAACTAGTGTCTCTTTCTTGGAGCCACTTCTTCGTCCAAAATCTTTTTTTTTCTTTACTGGTACACAATAATTAACCCAAAATACGTACAACGCACAAAGTTTACTTCTACGCATTCAGAATGTCAAGCGGGGACTGACAATGAAGCAGTTCATGGCCTGTAGATAAAAACTACAGATATTGGTCAGCAGTTAAAAATCGACAGATATCTGCCTGCAGGCATTTATCGCAAAGTGTATGGCGCATACAGGCACAGATCTGTATTTCTTTACGATTGCCTGCAGCCTGTGGACGGGTAATGTGTGGTGGTCTGAGATTTTGGCCTTACGATAACAGCCTGCAGTTAAACTGTAAGTGTGTGGGCCCCTTAATGGTTTGTAAAAGCATAAAATCAATCAAGTACGTGGATAGGATGCGAGGAAGCTATGTGCCACGCCAATTGGCAGTCTATTTTTAAAAACACCCTATTCCCGTGCCTTGTCCTGAATAAGACCTCTTATAAGACTCTTACACTGAGTCTTATTGCTTAAAAAATGTACATGTCTGACTATTAATTGAGTTCTGCAAAAGTTACAACAAAACCTTGATAAAGCAGATAGACACGAAGCAAACGAATCGAAAAAAACCTATTAATTTTTATTAACCCCAACTAGATATTAATGTATTAAAAATTTACCAGCCAGATGTAGATTCATTAATAATAAAGCCAATAGAATAGTTAATGGTATTTCGTTATAACTAAAACATGTAAATACGAGGTATAGAATATTTAAACAGGGGTTTCGTATGTTAAAGTGTCGTATTCTGAGAAGAAAATAATATATTTTAAATAAAAAAATCACTCTTGCTTTATTTCGACCCCTTCTTTAGGGCATCTTTAAAGTGAAAACAAAATGTATTGTCAGTATATTACTGTAAATATTCTATATTTTTGTAACGTAACACGTAATTAAATTGCTTTCTATAATTAGACTAGCCGGATCGGCACGCTTCGCGCGCCTTATCCATCTAGAAGTTGGCGCGGTTTGTGAAAAATAATTAAAACAATATAATTAATACATCTTTATTGTTACATAATTTCGAATTTTAGGGCAAGTAGGTATTTTATTTTTGTATGCTTATTTTTAAACATTTTATCTAAATTAAATGTATATCCTGCTGTATTTTTGTTTTGTTTTTTTAAATGTTTTTCATTATAAATGAATTGAACCATTAATTTTTTTATTTATCCACTTTGCAGTTATTATTTAGATAATGCATTTTGTTTAACTTAAACTTTAAAAAAAGAAATTTTGAAATAAATTTACCTTCAATTTATTTATTTTACAATTTTCAATTATTCTATTTAATACTACCATTAATTTTCAATTTTAGGTGCAATGAGTCCATTTACCAAATTTCAGATCTCTAAGTCCACTAGAAGCTAAGGTAATAGTATCTGATTAATCCAAGATGGCGGCCATATATTGAAGTGAAAGTACCTCTAATTTTCTTCTTTAGCTACTATAAGTCTATGTACTAAATTTCAGATCTCTAGGACCAATGGAAGCTGAGATAATTGAGTGTTATTAAATTAAAGATGGAGGTTATAATTCAATATGGCGGCCATATGTTGAAGTAAAGTACTTTTAATTATCTTTTTTTGCTGCCATAAGTCTATGCTAAGTCTATATCAAATTTCAGAACTCTAGGTCCACTTGAAGCTGAGATAATGGAATGTGAATAAATCCAAGATGGCGGCTATAATTCAGTATGGTGCCCATATATCGAAATCAAAATTGCCGTAATTTTCTATGTATGGTACACTCTATCTATGTACAAAATTTCAAATCTCTATGTCAATGGGAAGTAGGAGAATTAGTGATCAGTCAGTCACTGTCACTCTTAGTTTTATATAATATATAGATTATATATGCCTGACAAAATACTCTGCCAATTAGTGTGGCACATAGCTTCATCGCGTCCTATTTCGTAAAATTTAATGATTATTTGCTTTTAGCGAATTTTCAAAGAAAATTACGCTATTGCAATGGCTTCAAAAATTTTTGTAATGCGAATTTTTAAAAAAAAATTTCCATGGAAATCCGTTTCAGACCATTCTGAATTAATTCCTAAAATTTAACACTTTTTTTATGTATGTATGTATATATGTATATATATGTATGTATATATGTCACTCCAGAAGATATCTCCACTTAGGATGCACTTAAATATTTCAAACAAATTTTAAAATGTCAATAATATCAAAAGAAAGGATGAGTTATTGGCCAGAATTTTTGGAGTTCATATAGGTGTCAAATATGTACAATTTAGGGTCAAAAATAACATAAAAACGTATTTTTTCTATTTTATATTGTACAACCATTACTGTACTTTTAACGAGCCATTACTACAAAACAACCATTACTGTACTCTTAACGAGCTTTCCAACGACATGCATCTTGAAGGGTAAATACTATTTTTACTTTTGTACCCCGTACCCCTGTGCACCATTTTTTTTTTTTTTTTTTTTTTTTCACCCATCCAAATTGTAAACCAAAATTTTCCTATATTATTATAAGCCAATAATGCGCAGATTCCTTTGAAACAAGTAGTTTTTAATATTTGGTTGTTCGCCAAACGACAGACAGACACGAGACCAAAAATTTTCCTTAATGCCTGAATCGAACATCTGTCCAGGAATTTTTCAAAAGTTCTGTTTTTAGAATGATCAAAATGTTTCCGCTGCCTTCGGTAATCTCGGAAGAATAAATTACAGAAATTAGTAAATTAAGCAAAACATTATTAAAGTACGCAATGAGCCTCACTAATTGGCAGACTACTTTTAAATTGATTTGAAGAAAATGTTTTTACTAATTACCAAATCAAATCCATTACTTACTTCAAGTTCCCAAGTATTTTCATTTGAAAAGTTTCGGAAGGATATATTATTTGATAACATAACATGAAAGCCAAGATTAGGAAGAAAATCGAAAGAAATAGAAAACATCTGCCACCTCAAACTAATGGCAAAAAGGTTTTATGATTTCTCTTACTGATAATTTGGCAAAAAAGACGAAATATCCGGCAAAACATATCGACGAGATTAAACAGACATGAAAAAATCCTTTTCGATAGATGCTCCAAGAAACAAGGAAGTAATAAATTACTAAAACTTTTAAAATACCTTCAATTGAAAATATCTATCTCCTTCACTAAGTTATTGATTTAATTTTCTGTAAGTGATTCTTATCTTCTCAAAAGTTATTAAAAGGTCTCCACTATTAATATACAAGAGTAGGAGGTCATATCATACATCTATGACTAACCTTTTATCAGCAACCTAAAGAATGTCGGCCGTAAAACAAATATCCAGTAGAAATTCCAGATTTTTCACGATGATTATCATATGATTAGATAAATAGACATGTTAAATATATAACGAACATCATAAGAGTAAAATCTAAGTAAGTGATAAACTTCTTTAACTATAGGATAACAATGTTCAGACACGGTCGAAAAAACCCTTTGCAAATGGAATACAAGAGCAGATACATTGGAAAATTACTGCATGCGATGCAAGAGTGTAGACCGTAAAGAAACCCTCTATAGCCAAGAAGCGAAATCTGGTAGCGAGTTATAAACCTATGTGGCTAGGATTGAAACTCAATAACTAAAGTGAAAAACTAATACCTTTTTCTTAATTCCCCTTATGTGAATGAGAAATTTACCATTTAGAATTCACCGAAATATAAGAAAAGATCTTAATATCGCTTAAAAACAACAAAATTGGTACTTCTTTAGATTGTTACTCCCTTATGATTTTTTTTAGAATATAAATGACTGACTAGTAGTAGTTGTAGTACTTCCTACTAGAATGGGTAGGACGAACCACTTGTTCGAACCTTGCAATTAGGCCATCACTTAGGCTTAGGCCCTTTTTACGCCCCGCGGTAGAGAGTTCCAGCCACATCACACATCATACATATTATGTACATTGTACCGCCGAAGCGAGTATGATGTGATCAATAGTGAGCCATATAAATCAAAGCGTCACGGTGAGGAATCGAACCCGGTCTCGTTTCACTCATGATTCAATGATGGCCGAGCAGACGTGGTTAAACCCACACGCTGGCTTATTTAGTCAGTCATTGAGAAATGACTGACTAATTTAACCCACACGCTGGCTCTCAATGACTGACTAAATAACAATTAAGACAAGGGGATGTTTAGTCAAATGAACTTTGAAACAAAGGAATATCACACTTCTGTCTTTATAAGGGGAGTAACAGTCTAAAGAAAAACATTCCGTCTACCTTCTTTAGATTGTTACTCCTATCTGTTTCTTTTATAAGGGGAGTAACAATCTAAAGAATTGACCAAAAAGTTTACTGTCAATTTTTTTATTTTCAATTATGTAAAAAATCTCTTATCTATATATATAAAATTAAAGTTTTGTCTGTACATTGGTCAAATTTGGAAATTTTTTGGATACTTTTTCATTTTATACATTCCAAAAACCGAATCCGGCCTTATCATTTTTCGTGTATGTATGTGTGTCTGTCGCCCCAGTCAGACTTTATAGGCGCAAAACTGGCTAAATGAGTTCAATTAATTTTTTTTCAGGGGTGAGCGCAAACATGTTGCGCAATTTGTAGGCTTTCATCTAAAAATATTGAGTAGAACCAAAGTTATTAACAATTTTATAAAAATTATAACCTAAAAAAACTTAGGTAGACAGTGAAGGAGATTATGATTTACCGTTTCTGTTGACCCACCATAACCAAATCCCACAGACTCGCTAATCAAAATGTTTGCGTACTTGTAGACCACCTATAGACTCGCGGTTTTTGCGTTTTGTCAGAAATTGGCCCAAACCGACTGAAATAATACGAAAAATTAAAAAAAAAAATATCCCTTCTTAAAAAATTAAAAATGGCAGACGCAACTTTAAAGTTTTTTTAGAGGCTTATTGCGGCTAAAAGGGAAGTCGTATCGAAAAGCCGATTGCGCCAGCTGTATGATTTTAAAATATATACATCTTTGGTCCTATGACTTTCTGTCGTACCTTCATCGGTGCTACCTTAAGTAGAGATAAATTTGATTGTTTGTGAAAAAAAAAAAAAAAAAAATGGTTTTGAGCTCTTATGGCATCCGCAATTGTTGACCTATTTAATTTCTGATTGGGGCACTTAAACCTCACACTATTGCTCTATAAATCTAGTATTTATTATTTAATTATTTTTCTCGAGAACTAGGGTTATTAAATATTTACTGGTGCAACTGCCGTATTGAGAGAAGAAACTGGTAATTAAATTAATGCACCATCTTGGTTGATGACTGTACAATGACTTCCAATCTAATTGGTTTTGACTAAGTTTATTTTCATATTTATTATACCTTTTTTAGCATTGTTATTTATTATTACTATATTACTTTAGTTTCTATTGGCTATTTTTTAGGGTCGGTTGGCAAAACCAAGGACCCTTATATTTTCCTGCGTGTGTCTGTCCGTCCGTCCTGTCGCCTGCTGTCATGGCTACACTTTTCGTCCGATGACTTTGAAATTTGGCATTTATGTGTCTTGTACCTGCCCACATATTTTGAAAATATAGCGACTTAAAAAAAATATTTTTAAAAAAAATTATGGTAAAAAAACTTAAAGGTTAAATTATTTTTTTTGACACCTTGAGGGGTATCATATGAAAGGGTACGTCTAGATTACAAAAATATATAATTCTTTGGTTATAACTTTGAAAGGGCGTAGGCAAGTTTGAAGTGGGTGTGAAACGTGCCCCCCCCCCTCTATCTCGCTTATGTGAAGTGCAAAAAATCTGAAAAAATTCCTGAACATCCTTCGACCAAAAGTAAAGATCCCACTTTTTGGAAATTCCGAAAAAAATATTATTTTATTTTTATTGACAAAATACGTTTTTTATAACTTAGGTCTTTTCGATGTATTTATATGGTTGTAGTCCGGTTCTGTGGCAAAAAAATACTTTATCAGAAGTTTGTTTATGTGTTTTGAGAATATCAAACCCATAGGATAGTTCAAAGTAAGCTTTTTAGCATTTTAAAAAACACCATCAATAGGGTACTACATAAACTATACAGTGTGGCCAACGGACCCTCGCTGTGTGATGACTAGCACACTCTTGACCTGTTTATTTAAATATATAGATAGACTCTAAACTACGATTTGGAGAATATTGTATTCTTAATAACGGAATGAATGATTTAAAATATAGTCCTGATATTATTCCTAGAATGCTTTGGAAACAAAACTATTTAGGCACTTTATTTAATTGCTAGGCCTAAATGATTATAGGAAACACAGCCAATACCTAGTGTGAGAGCGGGGTGAAAGCTAGTTCTTAATAAATAAATAAATTAAATAAATAACTTTTTTTCTAAGCGCCTGAGTATATGCGGTCAATGTTGCTAAATAAGTAAGGTCTACAAGTCTACATGTATGTGTGAGGACAAAGTTATATTATTGTTATTTAGTAAAAGAAACATTTTAGCATGCTGTTGATAGCTTTAAACAATTAAATTAAAAGGTTCTGACTGGTCAATTCGTGATGTCTAACCCTTGGGGCTAACTTTCATCTTGGAATACCTTGATTTCTTTGTCTTATTTCACTTCTTTCTTCACTTCAGGACTACTTCTTGAGTATTTTTCTCCATTCTTTCTGAAACCCTCTCAACCAGGTCTAATTGGTTTTAGTCATTCAGGACACGCAAAACTTTAATTTTCTACTTTGGGATTTTATTCTTTTTTTCTTTCTTAAGGTCCCAGAGCTTTGAAGCTCTGTTCTATTCTCTCTTGCTTTTGTATTCTTAAGAGAAATTTAGCCCTAAACATAGTAATTTGACCGCTCTTGTCTAATTATGTATTCTATTTGTTTATAACGAATAAAAGAAAAATAAGCATTGGAATGAATGTTGTTATGAAATTAAAAGAATCATGTTGATACCTAAGCACGTATTTCCTTAATATCACCCTTAATACTTATAAACTACATAAGGGAGGTTTCGTAGTTACAGAATCATGATGTTTGCTGAGCGCATATCTCCCTAACAACACTCTGGATACTTATCAACCTGATAAGTGAGGTTTCATAGTTACAGAATCATGATGACTGCGAAGAGCATATCTCCCTAACAACAATCTGGATACTTATCAACCTGATAATGGAGGTTTCATAGTTACAGAATCATGATGTTTGCTGAGCGCATATCTCCCTAACAACACTCTGGATACTTATCAACCTGATAAGGGAGGTTTCATAGTTACAGAATCATGATGACTGCGAAGAGCATATCTCCCTAACAACAATCTGGATACTAATCAACCTGATAAGGGAGGTTTTATAGTTACAGAATCATGATGATTGCTGAGCGCATATCTCCCTAACAACACTCTGGATACTTATCAACCTGATAAGGGAGGTTTCATAGTTACAGAATCATGATGTTTGCTGAGCGCATATCTCCCTAACAACAATCTGGATACTTATCAACCTGATAATGGAGGTTTCATAGTTACAGAATCATGATGATTGCTGAGCGCCTATCTCCCTAGCAACAATCTGGATACTTATCAACCTGATAAGGGAGGTTTCATAGTTACAGAATCATGATGTTTGCTGAGCGCATATCTCCCTAACAACAATCTGGATACTAATCAACCTGATAATGGAGGTTTCATAGTTACAGAATCATGATGATTGCTGAGCGCCTATCTCCCTAGCAACAATCTGGATACTTATCAACCTGATAAGGGAGGTTTCATAGTTACAGAATCATGATGATTGCTGAGCAAATATCTCCCTAACAACACTCTGGATACTCATCATCCTGATAAGAGAGGTTTCATAATTACAGAATCATGATGATTGCTGAGAGCATATCTCCCTAACAACACTCTGGATACTTATCATCCTGATAAGGGAGGTTTCATAGTTACAGAATCATGATGATTGCTGAGCGAATATCTCCCTAACAACACTCTGGATACTCATCATCATGATAAGGGAGGTTTCATAGTTACAGAATCATGATGATTGCTGAGCGAATATCTCCCTAACAACACTCTGGATACTTATCATCCCGATAAGGGAGGTTTCAAAGTGACACAATTATGTTGATTGCTGAGCGCATATCTCCCTAAAAACACTTTTGATAATTATCTACTTGACGAGGGGAGTTTCAAATTTATAGAATCATGTAGTGTAGATTAATGAGAGAATATCTACCTAAAACACTTTTGATCATGTTGATTGCTGAGCGCATATCTCCTTAACAACACTTTTGATAATAATCTACATAATGAGGGAGGTTTCAAATTAATAATCATGCCTAAAAATACTTGAATAACTGGCAAAATGTGAGAAATAATCACCAGGCTTGAGGCATACCCGAAGCGGGTAAATCCGTTGAAATTTATTTATCTTTTAAGACAAATCACAAACATTTTTTACTTCATCTCGGGGAAAGATTTTTTGAACATTATTTCCAAAATTTATCAAAATCAGTAGGCTCCACACATCTGCCCAGACGACAGACAGACATTATTTTTGGGCTCAGGGGATCTTAAAATGTGCAAATCCACCAAAATCTAAATTTTGCACCATGATTCTCTCTATATACGATACTACGCATATGAGAAAGTAAGAAATACTTTCTTTTTGTAATAAAGTGGGGAAGTGCAAATTGTTCTCATTTGTTCAGTATAAAATTTATCGCCTTTATAACGTCTAGTCGCTACATTATTTATATCTCCATAAGAACAGGATTCTCCTCAACCATTGTATTTACCTCGAAATATATTTATAGGAAAAAATAAAGAAATGCGGTATTTAAAAAAAAAATCGATTGAATAAATGTCATGTTTCAACATATAATATTATTGGAAAACCATTTTAAAATAGAAAATATTGCTTTTCCACTAAAAAAAAAACCTCAGAATTACATTTAGATGGATTGTAAAAATAAAAAAAATTAAATATTGGAACGAGTCCAGGGAGAATGCGTCGAGGATTCGCTCGGGTATGACCGGGTACAGTCGGGAGGAGAAAGAGTGAGAAATTGGAAATGGATTGGAATCGGGGTTTTTACGGTAAATCTGATTATCTTCTCGGTTTGGAATAAGAAAAAATATCTGGATCCAAGAATCAAGAAGCATTGGAAATGCTTCAACATTTCATAATTTAAAAATACACAACTGGGAATAAGCGAAGCAAAATTAGAATATAGCAACGGGTTGAATCAGAGTAATTTAAGTCAGTGGGGAAATTTAAATGATAAAGGCCGTGTCGAGCGAGTGGGGGGACTATATATGTTTTTAACCAAAGGTACAAAATAATAATTCTACGCCTCATATTATATTTTATTTTTCATATAGTCATCCTGCAAGTTCATAGATTTTATCCAACAACCCTGAAGAGCTTCTGTAACTTTATAAAAAAGAGAAACATTAATATCGGATCAAATTTATCATTACTTGAAGAATTCATAGCAGACAAATGATGGTTTTTTCAAGAGATGAAAGTGAAGGAAACCTGAATGATCTAAATCCAGGTACCAAGCAACCAACATTGGGCTAATTATGACCTACCATATAATTCATCCAAATGAGATGAGTGGTTTCGTCCAAATGAGATGAGTGGTTTTATCCAAATGAGATGAGTGGTTTCATCCAAATGAGATGAGTGGTTTTATCCAAATGAGATGAGTGGTTTTATCCAAATAAGATGAGTGGTTTCATCGAAATGAGATGAGTGGTTTCATCGAAATGAGATGAGTGGTTTCATCAAAATGAGATGAGTGGTTTCATCGAAATGAGATGAGTGGTTTCATCGAAATGAGATGAGTGGTTTCATCCAAATGAGATGAGTAGTTTCATCGAAATGAGATGAGTGGTTTTATCCAAATGAGATGAGTGGTCAGTGTGGTTCGCAGAAGAGTTTACCTGACTTATACACCGAATGACTGACACTAGGCTAAAAATGTTCCCTGATTTCAGAAAAAGATTTTTGTCAAAGAATTTTTTAATTACGAGTTCAATTCAAAATTGCTTTGAATTAGGAATAAGGACTTCAATCTCAATGCTTCCATTACTATCTTTGGTAAGCTCTACCCAATAATATTTGACGTTGAAAATTAAATAATTTAAACAGAAATAACCTCACTTACCTGTCACTGATTGTCGTCGTTTACTATTTTGTTTGAATTTTACAGCCAAAATTATCAGAAATTTCGTGATTTATTGGCTAATATAAACCATTTTTTAAAACTAACGACAGATTATTGTATTGACATTGTAAATACATAATCTGTGCAAGTTTCGGCTTTCTTAGTAGTCAGTCGGGAAGTAGGTTGATTCTAAGTGACAATATTTGTCCCGGAAAAACATGTGAAGTTAATTAAAAGCCTGAAACATGGATTTTCTTTATCCTCTAGAACACATAATATTTGTGCGCACAACTCATTGGAATTTAAATAATACATTTTCTAGTATCTAATTTTATTGAAGGATACAAAATTGTTGCATAAGATGATATGAAAAATCATCTTATAAAAATACAATTCTTAGCAGCCCGTCTAAATTATATCTCAACTAGATATGTAATAAACTTTTCTTGATAGTAAATTAAATTAAGGGGGCTCCAAACTGTTTCAAAGTAGAATGCTAAATTATATCAAAAAAAGATAATAAATTGTTTTTCAGGAGAAAAGAAAAAAGTGTCTCAGAAGGTAAAAATGTATTAAGAGCTGAAACAAAATTTTTAAGCATCGAAATTAACTTATAAATTACTCTGACATTAAAAATATTACGAGACATTAAATTATACGAGTTTTAAGCCGTCAAATTTTAGTGAAGTTGGTGTTTAACCAAGACTAAATAAAAATGTTTAGGCAAAACTAAGTTAGACATAAGTATATATTTTATGTAGTTCACATCCCCCCCCCCCCCCAATCTTATAACAGTTTTATTAATGGTTATTGCAATATTATTAAACATAATAGCAGCTATAAATTAGTTTATTTTAAAAGTTCATCAGTTGATTTTTAAAGTTAAAAGGAGTGTATTGCCTAAACTCTGCTTTAAAAGAGCAATAATTTCATCGTGAAATTAATTTTCTTACGTAAAAGCTAATGCTACATGAAAATAATATGTTTAAAAGGCGAACTTTGAAATGATTTAGTTATATGAAGTTTTCTACAAAGTAAAAAGTCGTAACAATAAATCATATGTCACTAAACGTGCTAAATCAAAAGTTAAATGTGTTTAGCTAAACACTTTGTGCTGCTACGTATAACAAAAGATACAAAACGTTAGGCCAAAAGGCATTCCTATAGAGAGTTTTTGATACTTTCTCACAGAAGGAGACAGTTTTATAGCCCTCTAGGACTTTGGGGCTTGTTACAGTATCTAAGAGAATTTGAAACGTGCTTCACTAACCCGACTACATCCTGCTGAAATAGGCTCGATTCTTAAGGGGGGGGGGGGGGGAGAAGAGAGAAAAAAAGGGTTAGATTTGTCGGTAAAGGCTCGTTTTCTTTTCAGAGCAGTCCCAAGAATACATGCGTCTTGCTCCATCGATTAAGACAATTGCTGAGAAAAACAGTAATTTTCTTTTTCATAAACCAAGAGTATACTTAGGTCATATAAAACCACCGATAAGAAAATAAGAAAATGGTAAAAAAAACTGCGTCTGAGTATCCTTTTCTTCCTCACAATATAAGTTGTAAAAACTAGACCCTCTAAGAGTTATAACTTTAATAGTTTTTCTTCCTTCTGTCACTTACAAAAAACAAAAAAACCTTTTCTTTAAACAATGCATCTCTTGAATCTTTTATAGTTTTAACACCCAACCTTTATTGATACATTTATTTGTTACAAAACTGTTTTCTTTACAACCCAAATGTATTTCTTTCACAGATTCCAGGACTTTTCTTTGAAGTTTTGCTCGGTTGTAAAATAAAACTTTTTTGCTTTTTATTTCTTAAGAAATGTTGTTTTAACCCAGGCAAGTGATTTCTTTATATAGGAAAAGGAAAGATTAAAGTTGTAGGAAGTTGGAAGATATATGGGGGCAGTAAACCGTGCTCTTTTATCCCATCACGTAAAAATCGTAAACTATTCACTCTATCCAAGTCTAGCATCTATAGAAAGAAGATAAAGGTATCATACCACAAAATGGAGAAAAAACATTAGAAAAAATAAATTATTACTATAAATTGGAATTTTGTTAAATGATAAATGGAAAATTCCCCCAAAATCTCAATAAACCTTTTTCTATTCATATATTTAATTCATATAACATTTATTTTATAAGAAATTAGATTGAATATAATTTTTTCATTCTTCTTCCTATCACGTACTTTAATGGTGATAATAGATTTTACTTATTACAATACAAATTATTTATTTATTACTTACAATTTTACTTATTACTTATACATTTTTTCCCCCCAATCTATTAAATAAGTCAACATTTTGTTTCTACATGAATAAAATTATCAATTTAGCAATGTGTGCAATAAGTGGAATCCGTGAGCTACTTTCAACAAACCATCCAAATTTCTTAAATATCGAATGAGTACTTTTAAAGATTAATACCATATTTAAAAATACTATATATTAGTTTTTGCGCATGTGAAAAATAATGGTATGGTACACAGTATAGTAATGTACACAAATATGGCAAATATATATAAACACTCCCTTTTTAATACGTACAACAAATTTTTTACAAAACACTTAAAAAACTTCTAAGTTATAACTCAAACAACCGGTGCCAAACATTTTTAGCCAAACTTAAACCGGCAAACACATCATTCTGGAAAGTTAAATACTTTAAACAGAAACCACAAGCTGAATCTCCTTTCCTGATAAACGATCAATATATTTACACAAATCTTGAAAAAGCAAATATATTAGCCCAGAACTTTGCAAGTGTACAGTGTACACTCTCAAAAAAATAATCTAGCTTCCAATCATCACAGTCTGTCAGTCTCTCGCTTTGTCGACAGTTAATTTAAAACTATACCAGCTACCAATTCCGATATTCGTCTAACCTCACCAACTGAGATCAAACGAATAATTAGAACAAGAAAATCACGCAAGTCCCCTGGACCAGATGGTATCACAAATTCAATGTTGGAACAACTCCCTAAGAAAGCGATAGTTTACCTGACTTATTTATACAATAAAATGTTAATAACTGGATATTTTCCCACACGCTGGAAAACAGCAAAAATAATAGTTTTTCTAAACCTGAAAAAGATCCTCAAAACCCTAAAAACTATCACACTATCACCCAATAAGTTTGCTAAATGGTTTAAGTAAAATTTTCGAAAAAGTAATACAAGCTAGAATCTCCAAAATCGCAAGTATAAAAAGTATACTTCCGATTGAACAATTTGGCTTCAGAAGTGGACATTCAACCCAAGGCCAGCTGTCTAGGCTCGTCCATCATATTACTGTAAACTTTAATCATAGAAAACATACCGGCTTAGTACTAGTAGATTTAGAAAAGGCTTTTGATACCATCTGGCACAAGGAAAATTTAAGTACAAAACACACAAGGAAAATTTCAAGTACAAATAAAAATAAGTGCCAGTCAAACAAGATGAATCTACTTGCAGGGGTACCCCAAGGTTCTATCCTTGGACCCGTACTTTACTGTATATAATACTAGTGACATCCCACGTCTCGCACAAGTAAACCTGCCAATATTTGCTGATGACGTAGCGTTATATACTTCCTCTCGGAGAACTGACACTATAGTAACAAGACTAAATAAAGCCCTAGCAAAAATCCGAAGTTACATTTTACACTGGATATTAAAGCTTAATAATAAAAAATTCGAAGCCATCCTTTTCTCGAAGAGACGCCCAAAAATCTGTGGTAATATAACTGTCGACAGCCTAGTTCTACCGTGGTACAATTCAGTAAAGTACTTAAGAGTATTTTTAGATGGAAAACTTACTTTCACAACACACATTCAGCTTTTTAATCGGCAAGTGTAAAAAACTAATTAGAGTTATTTTCCCTATTTTATCGAGGGATTCGAAACTTTCGTCACAAAATAAATTAATAATTTATAAAGTAGCTATTCGATTTTGTTATATATGCTAGCTCTGCTTGGAGTTTTACTTCGAACACAAACTTAAAAAAGCTACAAATAAATTTGTACGACTTGCTACGAATTCGCCTAGATATACCAAGATCACTGAACTACATGAACTAGCCGGGATTGAATATATTCAACAATATTTAATAAACTCTGTAGAATCTTTTTTTCTAATTGCGAAGGTCACACAAATAGTCTAATAAATAACCTAGTTGTCCAAATCAAAACAAATGTTGCACCAACAAACCACAAAACTTTAAATTTTCTATTAAAATAACTTCTTTCATGATAAAATCTCAAATAGATTCACGCTAAACACAGAGTGAACAGTCGCATGAATAAACAAAAAATGTATACTACCACTACTCCACCCCCACAAATTTAGAAATAGGTTTTTTTTATTATTTTCTCCTATTAAACAGTATGCTGTATATTATGTATTGTAATGACAAATGTAGAAATTAAGTTAGAGAAAAAAGTTACAAACTGTGACCTCTAAAATTATTTGTAAATTATGTAAATTTTATATTCAAGAATAAAATTAAATTTACATTACTTGGACCTAAAGAATTAAACCCTGGGGCCGTACCGGAATTAATGCATCATACTCGTAATATGGAATGTCTTATATTGTATTGTGTCTTATATTGTATTTTTAGTTTTCATTATTTATATTTATAATTATTCTGACATAGATTTTTAGTTATTGACGATTTTTTTGTCGATGGATATTGTAGGAGTGAGTAATAATACAATTACGTCATATTGTTAAGATACATTGGTTATTAATTAACATACATTAATAAATCTTAAATATGCTTTAGTTGAACGATGATACTTCTATAATATCAATAGTTCATCTCGTCTGTTAATAACAACAATATAAAGCTAAAAGCTAGTAAAATTAACTATTACATACTTATAAAGTCATTCATCTTGAGACATTTAAAAGATTAAAAAAAAGCTATCTCTATGTGAGAGCGTCAAATAATCTACAAATTTAAATATTAAGTTATTTGTGAAAAACGCTTGGTAAAAGCAACTACTCTCCAATTTTTTACTACGTTTTTATTAACTTGGTTTTTTGTTTGTTTGTTTGTTTGTTTGTTTGTCCGGTACAAATCTGGCAATCGATTTCTAACTAACTTCCCGAATAGCTAGACATTTGAAACTTTTAGCATAGCTCAGAACACGATGACAATGCATTATTTTAATACTTTTAGCCATCTTTTAGCAGAATTAATTGGTTTTAAGCAGATTTTGCAGTGTGGAAAGTTAGTTCGGAAAAAATCCGCATGTTATTTTATTTGTTTTGCCATATCCAATATTACAATCTTCATTTTGACGGGTTTCCAATTTGTGATATTTATCTCTGAGATTTTTATAAATAAAAGATAAACATTGAATGACAGCAAAACAGGAAATATATCGATTATATTATTTATCGATTATATTATTTATATTATTCAATTTATCGATGGCATGGTTTAGATTCGGTGTTGGCGAGATCCGTTGTACAAAGATTTGTGCTTTTATAGGTTTAAGATCAGCTCTCTAGATTCTAGATGGTTTTCACTTATGTGAAGTAAATAAATTCGGAACTACATAATTTTTTCCACTAACATTATATTTTATTATAACATGGCAATTATATTATCAACATACATATGATTCAATAGAAAATTTAAAAACGTAATATATAAAAAGTTCATTTTATCTTGTAATTTTTAAATTTAAAAACAGACACATTTAACATTTTTTTAATTTTTTTTTTTAATTTAATTTATTAATATATTTATTTATAACTCACACCTACAAAATTCATCAACACAAAAATCGTCATAAAATATAAGAAGGGTTCATAAACTTAATTTATATATTGCTTTCGAGCTTACCGAAGGTAACGGAAGCATTGTGTTCACTTTTGTGAACGAGAAACTTTTATGCCTCCGATTTCAAAAATTCCAAGACAGAAATCCGTTTCAGACATCAGGGAACATTTTTGGTCTCGTGTCTGTCTGTCGGTCTGTCTGTCTGTCTGTCGGTCTGTGTGTCCACAAATTATGAAACGTGTGACGATAACATGAGTAAATGTCGATAGATTTGGATGAAATTTGGTAGAAATGTTCATTTTACCATTGCCCAGGACGAGATCGTTGGACAACGTTATCCGTCCAAGCGTTTAAGAGCAACGATCGCGTAAACGTGAACTTCAGATTTAAAATTGGTATTTTAGGTCGGGAAAAATTTCTAACTTCATCTATTCAATGAGACAAACATTTTTTTTTAGTAAAACCAACAGCGACACCACTATGAAGTGTTAAAGATCGCTAAAACTATTAATAGTTTTTACACGATAAAAATATAACAATAAAGTAATATAACAATAATTTTAATATAAGAATAAAGTACATGATAGGATGCGAGGAAGCTATGTGCCACACTAATTGGCAGTCTATTATTTTTACATTTTAATTATTTTGAAACATTAAAGGAAATTTTAGACATAATTTATAGCATTTTAAGTAAAGATGACTCTGATTATATCGAATCCTATTACAACGGACAGGTAAATAAATAAAAAAATTACAGGTACAATTTTATTGTTCTATGTATAATTCAAAAAGTTGGCAAAATGGCAAATTATAAATACTCGCGGCACCTAGGTCAGTAATAACCTAAAGATATAAAAAGCAAATAAACCCAGCAGAAAATATAGTACATTACGCGTCTAGTGCGGAAAGTAGCATTTTGCATGCGAGTGTAGAGTTTGCACCCGAGCGACAGCGAGGAAGTAAAACCACACGAGCAAAGCAAAATGCAGAATTTGCACGAGTTGCGTACCGTACTTTATTTACGATTGTTGAATTTTAATAATGAATACAGAAAAAAAATTAATAAACTTCCTGTATGTAAATTCGTATTTCTCTTTTGATATAGATGACATTCATTCATAAGTTGTATTTTGTGCCGAATCAATTATTTCGAGAGACAACTCCCTAAAAACTCGATATAAACAGTTACTTTAATTAAAGAAACAGCAAATTAGTTTTGTTAAATGTAAACAAACTCGCTAACCGTGCGTTAAGGTGAAGAATTCTTCTTTTTCACCGCACTACTACTTCCGGGCGGAAAAAAAGAGGAATTATGAAACGTACATGCGCAATGAATACAAGTACGTAAAGAATCACTTTCTACGCATCTAAACAGAGATACAATGTTTACATTTCGTATCAATCGTAGATAATAGTACATTACGCGTCGAGTGCGGAAAGTAGCATTTTGCATGCGAGTGTGGAGTTTGCAAAAGTTGCAAGAGTCGTGTAAAACCACACGAGCAATGCAAAATGCCGTTGTTAGATGTTGCCATGGTTTTTTAATGTTTATATTTTGATTATTGGTTTTGTGTCAAAGAAAATAGAGGCAGACTCGTTTAAGATTCGAAGAAAAGAGTTTCATTTTTTTTTTGAGTAAAAATAATTTAAGTATTTTAAGTGTAAGAACTTATAGTTCAATTGAGTTGTTTTTACATTTATGGCGACCGTGAACATGGAAAAAACTAAGAAAGCGAGGAAGATTGCTCGAGCGAACTTCACTAAAATATTTAACAAAATCGAAGAGGAGTTAAAGGCTGCAGTTCCATCGTGCGTAATTCTAGAATCACAGTTAGAATGGCTAGAAAAGAGGTTCAAAGAATTAGACGCCTTGCAGACCCAGCTTATCAACCTCATGATGGATAAAGATATACCTGAGGAGGAGATTGAAAAGGAAATAGACGTAGAATACGAGGCTAAGTATTTTGAATGCATTATTAAAATTAAGAAAATACTTGAGTGGGCAAAGACATCTATGGTACTTCAAAAAGGCTCTGGCTCCCTTATCTCTCGTAGAGTAAAACTTCCTCCAATCGAACTTAAAAAGTACGATCTTGAGGTGAAAAATTGGTTAGAATTTTGGAGTGGATTTAGGTCAATTCATTTAGAAAGTGAGTTGACGGGGGAGCAAAAATTCCAATATTTATTGCAATCTTTTAAAGACGGGTCTAGAGCTAGAGAATTATTGGAAACTTACCCTCCAACTTCAGAAAATTACGATAAGGCTCTAGATAGCCTTAAATCTAGGTATGGGACGGAAGACCTTTTGATTGAGGTCTATGTTCGAGAGTTGTTAAACCTAGTTTTAAGTAATTCTAAAGTTAAGTTATCGCTTGCACAGCTGTACGATAGGTTAGAGACGCAGCTAAGGGCTTTAGAATCACTGGGTGTAACAAAAGAAAAATATGCAGCTATATTGTATCCACTGGTAGAGTCCAGCTTACCAGAGGAGACATTACGTGCATGGCAAAGAACATTGGCGTTAGCAAACCCTGAGCTTAGAGCAGCGGGGGGAGATACTGCAGTTAGCAAACTGACCAAGCTAATTCAGTTTGTAAGATCGGAAGTAGAAAGTGAGCAACGCATACAATTGGCGATATCAGGGTTCGGAATTTTAGATAGTTCTGGCCAAAGCAAACATTCCGATAATAAGCTAAGTGTTGCAAAAACAGAGAGTAAGGTCGCTACACCAACTGTGTCAAATTTATTAGCACCGGTAAGAAAAGAAGTAAGATCGGGAGGAGAGAGCAAGTTTTGGTGCAAATGCGTTTTTTGTGAACTAAAACATGAAAGTAGGGACTGTCTTAAGGCGAAAGCAATATCTTTGGAAGAAAGAACACAAGCTGTAATTGCCAAAAAACATTGCTTCCGTTGTTTACGTCCAAACCACATTGCAAAATTTTGTAAGGTTCGAGTTAGGTGTATGGTTTGTGATAGGGGGCATTTTGAGTTAATGTGTCCTGAAATTAATAAAAGTAAAACTATCAAAAAAGAAGATAAAACGAAGAAATACGATAAAGAAGATTCGGTATTAAGTAATCAGAGAGGTATCAGAGGAAATCCTTCATTAAATACGTGTTTTAAAAAGGGGCCAAATTTAATTTATAGCATTAAGTTAATAACAAATTTGTTAAAGAAAATAGTAGGTAGGACAGTTTTAAGTTTTGAGGAGATGAGTACCGTTTTTTGCGAGAGCGGGGAGTCAGTCCAGTACAGCTGATTTGAACGAAGTAGTAACTCTGAACAAGACAAAGATGGCGGACGACGGCTGATCAAGCTGAAGACTGCATCAGGAGAGATGAACAGACCTGTACAAAGGTTATACCATGCATCAGGAGATACATTCTAAAGAAATGCAGGCGGGATCCAGCTTCTCGGTGTGGAGGATGTTAAATGTTGCCAGGGTTTTTTAATGTTTATATTTTGATTATTGTTTTGTGTCAAAGAAAATATAATGTCAGACTCGTTTAAGATACGAAGAAAAGAGTTTCATTTTTTGAGTAAAAATAATTTAAGTATTTTAAGTGTAAGAACTTATAGTCCTATTGAGTTGTTCTTACATTTATGGCGACCGTGACAGGACATTTCGCTCGAGTTGCGAACCGTACATTATTAACGATTGTTAGATTTTAATAATAAATACAGAAAAAAAAATAAACTTCCTGTTGTAAATTCGTATTTCTCTTTTGATAAAGATGACATTAATTCATTAGTTGTATTTCTTGCGAAATTAATTATTTTGGGAGGCGTATTATTCTCCTCATATTCGTCATAATCACTCGAATCACGCATTGATTTTCACAAAAAACTCGATATAAACAGTTACTTTTATTAAAAAAACATCAAATTAGTTTTGTTAAATGTAAACAAACTCGCTAATCGTGCGTAAAGCTGAAGAAATCTTCTTCAAGATCTAAAGAAGAGGAATTCTTCAGAACTATGAGACGCGCATGCGTATAATGAATACAAGTACGTAAATAATCACTTTTTACGCATCTAAACAGAAATACAATGTTTATATTTCATATTTCATATCAATCGTAGATAAAATTATTTATTTCAAACCAAATGAATGAGGTTAATAACATAAACTAGGACCTTTTTAATGATTAATGCGTACTACATATATTTTTAATTGAACATATTTCATTTTATTTTATAAATAATAAAATTATTTTTTATTTGATGTACTATACTTTCATTGATGTCCCTTTTGCAGTAGTCATTAAAAAAAAAAAGAGTTATAAATTGAACAACTCATAGCCCCTAATAGTCCGTTATAATGAGGTTTTAATGGTATCTGTAAATATGAACAATAATATAGGTCACATTTATAATTTTATTTTGGAGGAAACTAAGTTGTTTCTCGATATTTAACATTTCCTAACAATGTTGTAGTTTTGAACCATCTACTTTTTTAAGGGAACTCGTAAATTTCCAGAGAGATAATGACGGGGAACGAAAACCCGCTTGGTAAGCAAAAAAAAATACCAGTGTTGAGGCACAGCGGATATGGCACCTCTACGGGATACACCGATAATTTTATTATTTATAGGCTCTGCTGAAATGATTTACGGCTCAAGAGGTCTAGCTCGGCTACAGTGTAAAAAAAGGTGATAAATCTATCAGCTGTTTATTTTTGTTTTTTTTTACCAGTTTTCTTGAATTTCTTTTATACATTGACATATGCGACTTTTTTGGTTAGCATTTTAAGGAAGATGGACTCCAATACTTTGGTACATTAGCAAACTTATAAAAACAAAAAAAAAAGACTCAATAAGAAAGTAGTAAATTTTTTTGCACAAATTAAAAGTATCATGGATGATATTCTTTTTTTAAATGAAGTTTAAAGTATTTAATATTTATCACCAATAGTTTCATATCATACCGGAATTATACTAATGATAATTAAAGTATTCTTCACATTAATAATATCATTCCTTATATTAGCCACTTACTGTTTAATATCATACTGGAATTACTAATATTGAAAACATTACTCTATATTTACAATAGGATAATAGAGGGGGGTTCAAAATGCCTTGAGATGGTTCCAGTAAAGGATGGTACGGCTGTGCTTGAGTTGGCCAGGGCACTGCCTTGCCCCCAGATTCTTAATTAGGTTTATTCGTAAGAACTTGCCCTAGTTTTGAATAGAACTTGCCGGCACGCAATAAGAGATCCAGTGTTTATTGTGCACTGCCTCTTCCACAATCTAAATTATACTAAAAGGTTTCCATTCATTACCCAGGCTCTGGGCGTTACCCTACACAATAAACAAAAGACTGCATCCTGCTTACTTATTCGACCACTAAACATAGGTTTGTTAACTTAACGTAGACTTATGGATTAATTGTATAATACCTCGCACTTAATAGCTTGTGAGAATTAGGTCCCTAAGTGAGAATGAGGGATTGGACAGTTAGAAAGAAGAAGGGTTAAGTATAAGGAAAGATACTTCTTCGCCATAACGAACTTATTGTACAAAGCTAAATTTCAACCGCAAATGACCATATTCAAGTACCGGTTAAACGTTCCACAAGAAAAAAAATTATGTTGGAGTCAAAGATTAGAATCTAACCCTAAGGGTTAAACTTCGTACCGTGGTAGAAAAATGTGAAGGTTGCAAAGCAATATCGGTAAAAACAAAATGTGAGTTTTTACTGCCCTTTGGTCGTTTAAAGGCGATATAGAGGCATTGGATACCCTAGTCATACATAAGTAAGAATGCAACACTCATATTGGATAGTCATAATTTGGTCCCTAGATATAGAACAAGTTTCACACAACACCAGACCTAAAAAAATACTCCACAATAATTTTCTCTTTAGATCTTTAGTGAATATATATATAATAACATAAATAATTACAAGATAAAAAGAACTTTTTATATACTACGTTTTTAAATTTTCTGTCATAAATCATACATTTGAAACCTGTCAAAATGAAGATCTTAAATATGCGGGACATGTCAAAACTAATAAAATTACTTGCGGATTTTTTCCGAACTAACTCTCTGTACAGCAAAATTAGCTGAAAACGAATTAAATTCTGCTGAAAGATGGCTAAAAGTGTTAAAATAATGCATTGTCATCGTGTTCTGAGCTATTCTAAAAGTTTCAAATGTCTAACTACTCAGGAAGTTAGTTAAAAAATCGATTCCAAGATTTGTACCGGACAAACAAACAAACAAGAAAGCAAGCTAATAAAAACGTAGTAAAAAGGTACTTCTTTAGATTGTTACTCCCCTTTTTTTTCTTTTTTTTATTATTAGAGTATAAATGGATATAATTAATTATTTTGTCAAAACTATCAAGACAGAGGGATGTTTAGTCCAATGTACATGGGGACAAAGGAATATTACACTTCTGTTTTTATAAGGGGAGTAACAGTCAAAAGAAGAACATTCAGTCACCTTCTTTAGATTGTCACTTCCATCTGTTTTATAAGAAAGTGCTATTAAAAAAAAAAAATATCAATAAATATGTGCATGATTTACAAATTATAATTATTAAAACCGATAATGGAACAAAACATTAATTTAAAGCAATATAAGTCGGCAGGGCTGGACAATTAAATAAATACGTAGTCAGTCAATTATTGGAGGAACGGCAAAATGGAAATGCTGCGTGGAATGAGAAGAACAATAATTAGGTGAATTATAAAGAAATTCGGTCAAAACAATATATATATATATATATATATATATATATATATATATATATATATATATATATATATATATATATATATATATATATATATACATATATATATACATATATATATATATATATATATATATATATATATATATATATATATATATATATATATATATATATATATATATATATATATATATAACCAAGAATTAATAAAAGAAATTAAATAAAAGACGAATTAAATAAAAGACAATAATGTTTCATCAATTTAAAACTAATAAGGGCTATTTTGCAGTGTTGAATTTCGCTGTAAATAAGCCTCATTAAAAGAGCCTTTTGCAAAGGAACTTTTACTCGAATGACGTATTGGTAAGTAATCAACTAATTCAGCTCATAATGGTTAAGACTCATGAAGCCCCTTAGCCCTTTAAGCCCTTTTGAATGCTTCCTATGTCAAAGAGAGGCCGCAGTAAATTTAATTAATTACACTTCAGAACCTGAAATAACTGTTGCTTGAATAACATATTAAGGTCAGAACTTTGTTTACCCAACAGAAGTTTTACTTTAATTATTTGAGGTATAATCTACTATAACTATAAATAAATAAAAAATAAAACTCCTGGCTGACACATGTCGTCTATCACAAAATTCGGGAAGAGTAATGGTGCAAATACGGTGGAAAAAGAAGATTTGGGGTAGTTTTTCTGCCAAAGGTTACTTTTGTAAAATAAGTTAATCTATTAACATAATCACTAGTTAGATATTCATATTTTACGATTTTGGTAGTAGTAGTGGTGGTTTTTTCTGTCTGTTTCCCGTAGTTAATAATAATTATAATTTGAGTTAAATTAAAATAGTTAGATATTGTGAATAGAAATAATTACAAAATAAAAAGAACTTTTTATATACTACGTTTTAAATTTTTTATGTTGAATCATATGTAGTGTTGATAATATAATTGTTATTGTTATATAATATATAATGTTAGTGAAAAAAAAGTTACGAATTTATTTACTTTATATAAATGACAACCAATTAGACAGGTGATCTTAAACCTATAAAAGGACAAATCTTTGAGCAACAGATATCGCCAACACCGAATCTAAACAGTGCCATCGATATGCCCCCGTGTAGGGGACGGTAAGAGAAGAAAAATGAGTATAAGTAAAGAAGTGTAGACGCAGAAAAATTGAACCGATACCTAGGACACAAGTGTAAACAAATCTGGTTGTCACACGTCAAATAATTTATTTCCTTGTTTACTTTTCCTGTTTCGCTGTCATTCAATGTTTAAATATAATTAGTTTTTACCTCAGAGCAAGGAATGGGTAGAGGGAACAATACTATAGAATCGGGATCTCAAAAAGTGGTTCATTATGCTACACCCCAATACTAAACCTACCAAGCGGCAGTTTGGTGAAACTATCGATATATCGATAAAAACTCGAAATTTATCTGATGTCAGCTGATAGGGATAAGAATAATGTGATAGTTTCTTACGACATTTAATATTTGAATACAGTTTTCTTTATAAATACATATCTACTTTAATGTTTATTGTTAACCGCATTAATTATCTAAAGGCAGTTACGTTGTTAATAACATGCAATAGATCTCTTACATATTTGACATTTCGATAATAAAACAATCAAACAAAGCACAAGATGAGTCCTAGAAAGTTTTAACGTGGATATGTTTTACCTCTGGCGGACAGAAGAAATTTGTGACGCTTTTAAATATCGTGCCAAGAAGTTAGGATTTTACAGGAGGTCGATAGGTTTTCATTTATAGTAAAATATTTTGATGATATAGGCTAAAGTTTCAATAAACGGCATGCAAAATATGACTCTTAAATATCGTTTCAGGAATTTGGAATATAATAGGAGGTAGGTACATTGATTTTCCACTAGTATTTATTGTAGTGTGAACTGTAGTCTTAAGAAATGTTGATTCGCAAAAATGCTGCCAGAACGACGGAGCAGTCAATAGACCGAACATGTTAACTCATGCCTGAAAAGGATTTCTGTCCAAGAATTTTTGAAACCTTTCGTTCTTCAGAATGATTACAAGGCTTCCGTTACCTTCGGTTAGATTAAATAAACAATTATACATTAAAAATTTGAATTTTCAAGTTTCGTTGTACGTTTTATAAAGTTATACAGCAAAATTTTGAGATCTTCCCTAATATATAGGGTGGTCCAAAAGTCCCCCCCCCCCTCTTAACTTTTGAACGGTTCGAGATAAATTAATGAAACTTAGGGGATCCGTACCATGTAAACGGAAGTTTGTTTTCATGCAATCGCGCACTAGAGGCAACTGCCTACTTTGCCTCCATGCCACCCAACTTCAAAATTTCATATTGAAGTGTATATTTTTGATAGCTGTTTTAGATTCTGCGGTGAAAAATAAGAATATTTTACTCAAACTTTTTTCTATCTCCAATATTTTTCCCCCTATATGGGGAAAAAGTATAAAAATGGTTTATTTCAGCGCCTGGAAACAAAGTACACGAGTGGATGAATACTAACTTCCCTTTACATGGTACGGATGCCTCAAGTTCCATTAATGTATTTCAAACCGTTTAGATTTTTTAACGATATATATGTGTTAATTTTTGTACTATTTTCGGAGGGGTTATTTTTATATCTTTGTCCCCCTGTAGGGGGCAAAACATTGAAGATAGAAAAAAGTTGCAAGAAAAGTTTTATTATTTTTTTTACCTTAGAATCCAAATATGCTATCAAAAATATACACTCCAAGGGGGAGACTTTTGGACCACCCTATATAAACACATAATGCGTCTTCGTATAATAGTGTTTGTACAATTGTTTACGATAATAAGATAAAAAAAAGTTAAAATTCCTAAGTGAAATTATCAATTGAAGTTCATAGTGAAATATCAAAAACATTAAAAAATACATAAACATGATGAAAAAAAATAAAAAAAATAAAACAAATAAAATAAAAAAATACATCCCCTGGTTTGGTATGATGAAACCCTTGTCAATTAATGTTAAAATAAAATTTGAGACAATGTTACCAAATATGTCGAAGTATATGCACAAGTCAAATAGTGGGAGGGAAACTGAACATCAAAAAGTGAAAACTAATAATCAAACAAACCTCAAATTACCAGCTTCTAATTACACTATTTCATGTATTTGCTAAACTGTAACTAATATGATTTTTTAATTATTCACTAACAGTGAAATAGCCTACTAAGTAGTGTAGCACGGCACTTTTATAGAATACCCCCTTCCACCCTTTATAATCAAATATACTTTTGGATGACCAAATACACACTTTTTTATATAAAAGTGTGACATTCCATTGACCCAAAGCATATTGGACTGAATAACCCTTTGTCTCAATAAGCAGTTAGACTAAGGAATATAAACTCTTTTGTATATTTCCTTCACAAAAAGGGGCCCCTTTTCTATAAGAGTGCCGTGTAGCAGTAGCACATAGTTATCTCGCGTCCTAATACTTTAATGATTTTATGCTTTTACAATATATTATTATCAAATTTATTTAATTTGTTCCCCGTTTATTAGAACTGTCCAAAATAGTTTTGATTTTCTTACATTAATTATAGTAACAATTTAGAAACATTTAAAGAGCGCAGACAGTTGAAATTAGTCTGGGCCTATCTGCGAGCTACCTACGACAAACCAACTAAATTTCATAAAAATCAGAAAAGCATTTACATAGCTTCCGTTCCCTTGGGTAGGCTTGGAAGCAAAATCTATATTAGTTGATTGTTAGTAAAAATGTAGTAGCTAGTTAGTGCTTTAAATAGTAGAAATGTTAGTTAGTATGTCACAAATAGTAAAATTTATAATAGGAGTTAGTTAGAGTGTCACAAGTAGTAGAAGAGTACTCGTATAGTAGTAAATATGTAGTAGTTAGTATGTCTCAAATAGTCGAAATGTACAATAGTAAATATGTAGTAGTTAGTATGTCTCAAATAGTCGAAATGTACAATGGTAAATATGTAGTAGTTAGTTACGATGTCCAAATAGTAAAAGTGTTACGCAGTAAATATGTAGAAGTAGTTAGTATGTCCCAAATAGTCGAAATGTACAATAGTAAATATGCAGTAGTTAGTTAGCAAGTTGCAAATAGTAGAAATGTATTTAGTTGGGACAAAAATAATTATTGGCAATTGGAGCTCCTACATATTTACAAACAATTTAAATTTATATAATATGATATTAGATCATTGAACTGACCTCTAATGTATGCTAATTTATTAAAACTGTAACTAACTTAAAATATAACTTAATAAGAACTTAAAAAAATTTAACTTAACTTCATAAGATTTCTTCTTCAACTTCAAAATAAAGGTTGCTTAATTTTAGTGCTTACTAATATACATAACTAAAAAAAAAAAAAATTCTCATGGGCAATAATACCGCTTAAAACCAAAGTTAAATATTGGTAAGTACCCACCAAAATGAGTTTGTTAACATATAGTTAGTCAAAATATTATAAAAAAAGAGTGTATTGTTACCAAAGGGAGAATTCTGAACCTGCCAAAAGTGGCATAGCTAAAGGCGTCACTTAAAATAATCATCCTGTTTCATATTTCTGGCTATCGAACTATCTGCCACTCATTCTAATCCATTAGTAAAACATGTTCGCCCTTAAAAAAACAAGCATTGATGGTTTTCGATAGGGCGTAGGTGGTATCAAGATCAATAGTTGGTATTTTGTCTTTTTTTTTATTCAAATCCCAGTTGATAATAAATGGTTTTAGCATATCCATGCGACCCTTCCAAACGCCAGAGTGATTAGTAGTAACAAATGCCACACCTATTACAATTTCCAATCAAAACACAAGAGAACTGACGTTTCTCTATCCTGACACTAGTCACTTTTATAAGAGGTATCAAACTAATCCTCAAAGGGGAGGGACAACTGGAAAACGTCACGCTAAAACAATAATGCTGGTGACTATTTTGATTTTAAAATCCCCGAAAACAACTAATTTAGAATTTTTTTTCATTTGCCCTTTCATTAATATTCAAGTAAAACCTTCTTTTACTAAAATGTATAAAAAAAAAAATATCAAATTAGAAAGTTCAAAAAAAAGTTCTGAAAAAAATTTCAGTTTGTTTAAATTTTTATGTCCGGATCGGTCATTAGGTCCTTAAAAGTCTTATAAGATAATTTAAATCTCAACAAATGCAAAGGGGGAGAGGAGTAGCTAAGTTGTTAGCGTCCTCGCCATTCGCCATAAACCCTAACCCTATATATTGAGTAAGTTTTCTTTAATCCTAATCAAATGAATTTACAGGGTGGGGCGAAACAATCAGTGCAGTTTTAAAGGGTTATTAAAAAAAAAAAAAAAAAACGGCGCAACTTAGAAAAATGCAGTTTGTTTTATTTGGTTCAGTAGTACACCCCATTTGTTTGCTAGTTTTAAAGATAGTAAGTTTTAAAGATCACATCAGCAAAATGATGGCCTCCAGCAGTGATGCACTCATGGAGGCGATTCCTGAAGCTTTCAGCCGCCTTCTGGCATATATCGACGGGAATCGCGGCGATTTCCTCTCTAATTCGGGTCTTCAGTTCTTCCAAAGTGTGAGTACGATGTTTGAACACCTTTTCCTTGAGGTAGCCCCACAGGAAAAAATAGTAAATGCCCAAATCCGGTGATCTCGCGGGCCACCCCAGGTCACCCCTCCGAGAGACGAGGCGCGCAAGAACGGCCGTTTTCCAAAAACGTGTGGACGGCGAAGCTTCGATGTCCAAACCATGATAACGACTGAAAATGGCGTGAGTGGGCGAACACAATGAGGCCCCTCCCAGGTTCCTATCCCTACAACAAGGGATGTAGTCACCCTTCCAAACTGCACTTTTTGTTTCGCCCCACCCTCATAACGCAAAAAGTTCAATGACCAACTTGTCTATTGATGGTCCGAATCCCAGAGAGCTGAGGCATGTTAAAACGTTGATTCTTTCTTTATTACTACATCTATACCCATTCACGCTCTTGACTCGCCGGCACTCACGATTGAAATCCGTCCGTTCGTCCGTACAACTGCGAACCGACTGTTTAACTTGTCGATACCAAAACCATTGACTCGTCCCTAAACCAGCAGCCTCTACCAGCACAAGCTCCACAAGTGGTAAGGCGACTGACCATTGAACTGACTACTCATTGACATCGCCGCTAGCCTCACCATTCACACGAATGTGTATTGTGTATTTGCGGCTTACGCATCTTAAGTAATGACCGTCGTAGCCGAGAGGTTAGAGAAGTCAAAATTCACCAGAAACAAAATCTGGTGAGTTTTAATCCCAGGGAAGAACATTGAATGTTTGAGTTAAGTAACCGATTGCCAAATCTGTAGAGTTTATTGGGACATAATTAAGCTAAAATTAGAGTGAAACGTGTGTCAACTTTAAGTTATCGTTAATTTTAAACTCACAGTTAATTCCCTTTATTCTTTTTTGAAAGCAATAGAAGTAAAAGTTTTTAATAAATTTATATGTAATTTAAGGGAAGCAAACTGGTCAAAATGTGACACTGCTAGATTATATAACGAAGACAACAAAAAAAGGACGAGAGTGTAAGAGTATTATTAGAAGGCGTTAAAGGCAATGAAGAGATAGTATGATTTACCAATATAGTTTGAAGAGGGTACAACCGGTGGAGTGGACAATGGACAACATCCAGTCTCCAACGTGTCCCTCAGCCTGACGCCTTCCTTTTCCACTCCACCTTCTCATCTTATCACTATCAGGCTCAGTAGACATTGAGTACTGACATTAAAACCTGACATGCCAAAACATTTCACCACAAAAACCTCAGGCTATAATAATAATATTCCATCTGTCAGATATAACTCGTAGTAACCATTCTCAAATACGAGTACATAATTACTAGCTCCAGTGTTTTCCATTTCTAAGCTGTTTTAGGAAGCCGTTGAACCTGAGGCAACGGGCTTACTGTAATAGTTAAAAAAAACTAAATTAATTTAGAAATCTATTTATATTTGTTATTATATCTATTTGAAGACCAACAAATCAAAACAAACATTTTTTTATTGGAATAAATGCGAATGCCTTGACTTAGCAATAACAATTCGAGATGATTAGACACCGTCAGGACACTTCTCGATTAAATTATTGATTATTAGATTGCATTTAATCAAAATTTACCGTACAAATAATTCCTCCACGATGGAGAATCGAACCCGACCTCTAACCTAGACCAATTTTAGAGGGTTGCGTACTCAAATTCATAGCTAACATTATTTTTTTATTTTCTCAAGGGATATCATATTTTTAAACATTTATGCCAAATTTCATGGAAATCAGTCCACTAGTTTAGACTTCGCACGGACCTGCACAAAACTACAGACTAACATAAAAAATTTAAAACCCACTTAAAATAATAAATAAATTAAAAATCCATCACATTTATGATTTTTTTGCAGTAAAAGGCTTCAATTTCACTTGCAAAAGCTTTTTTTTGGTCACAATCAAGTGACCTCACTACATTTATGTCAATATTAATGCCAACAAAAATTAGACGGAGCCCTAAGCTAGAAGGAGTTCTTGATCCCAAAAAGCAATGAACCTGCAATTTACATGATACCGGAAACATGTAAATCTAAGTATTTTTCTATTCAATTGCGAATGCGAAATGTTTATCAAGTGAAAATAAAGAAAAGATAGAATATACACAAAAATAGTACTAAGCTATAAAGGTACCGTTAAAGGTGAGCAACTATCTAACACAAGCTTGTATGGAAACAATCCACTTCCTTCCGCTGTTTTTCCCTTCAACCTAACAATACAAAAATATAATAACAATGCAGGAAGTTAGAGATGAACTTGTCTGTTATTTCTACCAATAAGCCCTATTCAATTCAATGTAAGTTATAGCTCCAATTAATTCAAATGATCACAATACAGACAAAACTAGATAGTCCAGGAGATAGCGTGCAAAAAAGTGTCTAGCTAACACCAAACTAGAATTTTGTGTATAAGTAAATCTTTTGGTGCCTTTTAAGAATATGTAGTCGGCTAAGTTCGTTTGCGGGACATAGCTTGGCAATAGGCATTTTGAAAAATAAACAGATGGAGAGCGGCCTTGTCCCGGTCTTTATGGTAGACAATGTGATTTTTATGAACCTGAGTAATAACTTAGTTAGTAGACCAAAAATCAAGTTATTTTGTCACTTAATAGGTTAGTTAGTCAAATATTACTACAAATTAAAGAGATAAACTATTAAGTGATAAACTACCATCAACTTGATTTATGGTCTACTAAGTTGGTAGATACTCAGAATCATGAAAATCACATTGACAACCATAAAGGGAGGGACATGGCCGCTCTCCACCAAATGCCTATTGCCAAGCTATGTTCCGCAGACGATCTTCGCCGACCACATATTCTTAAAAGCCACCACATGATTAACTCAAATATTACTCCAAATCATCTATCAACTTTAAGTTACTAACAAACATCATCTTGATCTTTGGACAACTAACTAATTTTGAACTCAGGATCATGAAAATCACATTGTCGATCAAAATGGGTAGGACAGGCCCTGGACCGATGGAGTACGGCCGGCCCGTACTCCATCGGTTTGTTACTTTCAAATGCCTATTACCCAATTATGTGAATGAACTCAGCTGATAACATATTTTTAAAAGGTGCCAAAAGAATAATTTAAACACATAATAAGCTTAATGTTAGTCAGCCACTTTTTTGTACGTTATCTCCTGGACTAAGAAGGTTATTATCGAAAGCAAACACAATCACGCTCATCCTTCTTTAGCTAAACTTAAGGATCACTTTACTTCCTTGTAAAGCGACGTAAAAGAAGTTTCATTTTTCTGAAAATCGACCCGGAAAAGTGGATGTTTGTTGCTAACCTTGGTTCAAGAAGGAAGGTCAAAACTTTAAAACTCTCGACCCTACTCATCCAGTTAAGATATTGTCGGGCTCTATGATCAATTTTTATCGACACTCTTTTTGATAAGAAGTTATGCCATAAAAGCTTTTAGGGCAACATGAAGAAGGAAACTTATAACTCTATTTCCCCCATGTAATTTATCACCGATGTTGTTCTCATGGATGTTAAAAGTTTGGAAAACATACGGTAAATATCATAACTCGATAAATCAATACCACGTCGGCGGTAAGTAATTTTAAAATACTTATTTTAAAATACAAAACTGCTCACTGGGAACATTATTATTATTCTCATTAATCTGTGCTTACTTCATTAACGATATTAAAATGGGAAATTTAAAAAAAATACTTTTATCTACGATTGATATGAAATATTAACATTTTATCACTGTTCAGATGCGTTGAAAGTGATTCTTTTCGTAGTTGTATTAATTGCGCATGCGCGTTTAATAGTTCTTCTTTATTTCCGCACTAGTACGGAAATGAAGAATTCTTCGCCTTATCGCACGATTAGCGTGTTTGTTTACATTTAACAAAACTAATTTGCTGTTTTTTTAATTAAAGTCATTTATTTTTTCTGTATTTACTATTAAAATCTAACAATCGTATATAAAGTACGGTGCGCAACTCGTGCGATAACTGTATTTTGCTTTGCTCGTGTGTTTTTACTACCCTCGCTATCACTCGGGTGCAAACTCCACACGCGTGCAAAATGCTACTTTCCACACTAGACGTCTAAAGTACTATTTTTACTTTTCCTCAGTACCAATGGTAGGAAAAGTACTGTTTTCCCCCAAAAAAATGTTTCGAGATTTCAACGAAATTATCTGTTTTGGGTGTTTTATAAGACCTCCTGAGTGGTTTTTAGCATATGCCGTCTGTATGTATGTATGTACGTATTTATGTGTGTATGTTATCGTAGCGCCCAAGGTATTTAACCTAGAGAGTTTAAATACCTTGGCAGACAAATCAGCCTTACCTGTAGTGGTGCCGCCCGAAAAATCAATGATGAAATTCCATTAATTAGTTAAAAAGTTATAAGCGAATATAATTATTTATTAGTGCGATAATTTTGATGACGTCAAAGTTTGTTTACATACCTGTCAAAATACCGGTAAAATTCAAATAATTAAATAAATCAAATAAAATAAGTAAAAATAATGTACATATAAAGATTATTTAAAGAGGCCATTTTAGTGGCCTCCGAAGTGAGGAAAAGTTCCGAGGTACCCCGTACCCGATTTTTTTTTATATGACAACCAAGAATACCAATAAAAATAAAAATTAACTCACCGCATATCCAGTAAATGCTACAAAAGGAATTATTTTCAACTAACCTGAAACAATAGGACAAAAAAATACAATTAGCCAAAAAGAAAAATAACATAGAATTATAAATTATTATACATTAAAAATTGTTACATTTCAGGTTGGTCTAAAAGTCCCCCCCCCCTCCCCTCTTAACTTTAGAACGGTTTGAGGTAAATTAATGAAACTTAGGGGATCCGTACCTATGTAAACGGAAGTTTGTTTTCATGCAATCGCGCACTAGGGGCACCTGCCCACTTTGCCTTTTGGCCACTCAACTTCAAAATTTTAAATTGGAGTGTATATTTTTGATAGCATATTTGGATTCTACGGTGAAAAATAATACATTTTTTCTCGACCTTTTTTTTATAGCAAAATAACCCTTCGAAAATAGTAAAAAAAATAACACTTAATCGTTATAAAATTTAAACGGTTTGAAATAAACTAATAGAACTTGGAGGATCTATACCATGTAAAGGGAAGTGAGTATTCATTTACTGGCGTACTAGGGGCAACCACCATTTTGCCCCTAGGCGCTGAAATCTACAATTTTTATACTTTTGCCTCATATAGGAGGCAAAATATATGAGATGGAAAACAAAGTTTGAAGTAAAATATTTTTATTTTTTGCCGTATTTATTTCGTTTTTCATAGAACCCAAATCTGCAATCAAAAATATACAATTCTGTTTGAAATTTTGTATTTAGGCGGTTGCCCCAACTACACGATTGCATGAACACACACTTCCCTTTACATGGTACGGATCCAAGTTTCATTAATTTATCTCAAACCGTTCAAAAGTTCAGAGAGGGAGGGAATTTTGGAAATCATCCTATTTTCATTATAAGGAACCCTAGATCTGCAGATCTATGTTACTATATATAGTACTATATATAAATAGTTACTAACTAACTATGAAATAGTTAATTCGTTTCCACGGCTGCATTTATCTACCATTTTAAAGCTAAGATACGTTGTGGCTTAAATCACTTTATCTTTCAAGACAATGGTCCATGCAAACTGCACCCTTTAAAGAACTTGAATTTTAAGGTTCAGTTTGCATAGGCTAATGTGCTGAAATATAAAGTGATTTGTCTCAACTCATGGAAAACTGCACCTTTAAAAGAACTTGAATTTTAAGGTGCAGTTATGCATAGGCTAATGTGCTGAAATATAAAGTGATTTGTCTCAACTCATGGAAAACTGCACCTTTAAAAGAACTTGAATTTTAAGGTGCAGTTATGCATAGGCTAATGTGCTGAAATATAAAGTGATTTGTCTCAACTCATGGAAAACTGCACCTTTAAAAGAACTTGAATTTTAAGGAGCAGTTATGCATAGGCTAATGTGCTGAAATATAAAGTGATTTGTCTCAACTCATGGAAAACTGCACCTTTAAAAGAACTTGAATTTTAAGGAGCAGTTATGCATAGACTAATGTCATGCACAGACTAATGTGCTGAAAGATAAGGTAATTTAAGACGCAATAATAGAAAACTAAATAAAGTTTACAGATTAAAAATATTAAATAACGACTATAATGGCTTTTCATCCCTTCTCCTTATCCCAAAATTAAAAATCAATAGTAGCAGTATTAATTAAATAATTTATTTAATTGCAAACTACACAAAAATTTATTTATTTAAAAAAATGATAATTCTTTAAAATACTTATACTCGTAGTAGTAGTAATCTAGTACTTTCTACTAGAACGGGTAGGACGAACCACTTGTTCGAACCTTGCAATTAGGCCCCATCACTTAGGCCCTTTTTACGCCCCGCGGTAGAGAGTTCCAGCCACTTCACACATAATACATAAGTACATTGTACCGCCGAAGCGAGTATAATGTGATCAATAGTGAGCCATATAAATCAGAGCGTCTTATACTAATAAACAATTATTTTGGCCAGTATATTAGTTTCGATTTCCAGCTTTAATGTAATATTGGTTCATAAATAAATTGAAATGCGCTATATACTTCAAATATATTTTAACTAAGTAAATATAACATTTTAACCACGAAATGTCTGATGTTGAAACATCCTATGTGCCACTCTTACGTGAAACATCCCTTGGTGACTCTCATACAAATTGTGAAGCGTACTGCAGTGTGCAAATACAGTATCACATTGCTGATCTGTTTTGCCAGCCAAGCAAGTACAACGGTATGAGAGCTCGCTCGCCTCTGATAAGCCATATATGTGATCTTCTGGATCTGGTATAGGGTCAGAGTTGGGTGGGCATTGTCGGACCCCTGATGAGTCGGACGCGACGAAACGATGCAGGACATGGCGGCGTAATGCCGAGCCAACATCTTAACCACGTAATGTCTAATGATGGAACTTGGAACAGTTCCTATGTGCCACACTTGCGTCTCCCACTCCATCCCTTGGTGTCTCTCACTCACACAAATTGTGTATATAGATATATAACATTTAAACCCGACTGAAGGAAATATAAAATCAAGTTTTAAAGAACATACAGAAGAAGAATGAGTTGCCTTATCAAGAATAAAGTTTAGTTCTATTGCATTTTCATGGAAATTAATCACGTATCATATATCTCACTCAAGCCACTTGTAGAATGTCTTCTGCAATAAAGTAATATTTATAACTGTGTCCAATTGAATATTAGTCAAAACAAATATACGTAGTTCAAAAGGATAATTTTTAAAAAGAAAATTTATATAACTAAGGAATTTATCTTATCATTATATAAATCAGTATGCTTTTCTACATCTCCAATAGAGGTTAATATAAATATCCCGCATAAAGTCATAAGAATAACTTTACTATAAAATGAACTCCTTAAGAGTTCATAGCTTCCCCACTTAAAAGTTAGAATAAAAACATATTCCTCTTCGGCATATATGCGCATTCAAGAAATAGTTTCAATAGCAAACATTGTGTCCAAGCTTACCGAAGGTAACGGAAACTATGTGATCGTTCTGAAAGAAGAAAATTATTTAAGAATCCGATTTAAAAAATTCCAAGACAAAAATCCGTTTTAGTTATCAAGGAATATTTTTGGTTTCGTGTCTGTGAACCAACATATCTTATCTTAAAAACTACTTGTCTGATTTTAATGAAATTAAAATGGTCATAATTAGCCCATTGTTGGTCCCATATAAGTTTGAACCTTCTGCCTTCATTTATTTCTCTTCCACATGCGCACAAAAATACACTCACTTACACCAATATCTTCAACAGTGCTCCTCTGAATTTTATGAAATTAAGTTGGTTTGTTAAAAGTGGCCCGCAGATAGCCCCAGATTAATTTCAACCACCTGCACTCTTTAAATTTCGCTAAATTCATACTTTAATTCAAGTTAATAATCAAAACAATCTTGTCAAATTTAAAAAACGCAGGGAAAATTTAAAAAAATAGACGATAATGGTTTGAAAAAGCAAAAGTACCTATAGGAAATAGGACGCGAGGAAGGTATGTCCCATACTAATTTGCAGACTATTATATATATATATATAATATATATATATATATATATATATATATATATATATATATATATATATATATATATATATATATATATATATAAATATATGTATATATATAATATACACATGTAATGCGATTTAAGAAAAGTTGATTCTACAGTATAAAACAATATAATTAAAGAAAATAAAAAATAAAGAAGAAATTAAGATCATGATAGAAGATCTCAATAAGGAAGTTTGCCAAATGGGGCTGAAAATGAACATACAAAAAACAAAAATAATGACAGCATCTTTTGAAGGCGACGATGGGATCAATCTGGAGGAAGGGTACATCGAAAAAGTATCAGACTATATATACTTAGGCCAGCTGATTACTGAAAAAGGCGAAGAAGAAAAGGAAGTGAGAAGAAGAATAGCACTTGGATGGGCTAGTTACAATAAATACAGACAGATTTTCAGATCAGATGTACCCATGCAATGCAAGAAAAAATTATGGATGAAATGTGTTCTACCGGTTCTCATCTACGGTGTGGAAACTTGGGTCATGACAAAACATGTTGTACAGAAACTGAGAGTAACCCAGAGAAGCATGGAACGAAGCATGCTAAAGATTACGAGGAAAGAAAGGAAAACCAACGACTGGGTGAGGAATAAGACTGGGTTAGAGGATGTAGGAAAAATAATGCTGGAAAGGAAATGGGGCTGGGCCGGCCATCTAGCAAGAAGAAATGATGGAAGATGGTCGACATCCTTAATTCAGTGGTACCCTAGAGAACTGAAAAGACCAAGAGGAAGACCTGCTGCTCGATGGGACGACGAAATGAGGAAGTGCTGCGGTGAAGAAACCTGGCAAAGAGTAGCAAGAGAAAGGTCAGAATGGGAACGCATGAAGCATGCATACACCCAGGCTTGGCTTTACCAAATATAACGTTTCCTAATAATAATAATAATAATAATAATAATAATAATAATAATAATAATAATAGTAATAATAGTGGCTAATAATAATACAAATAATAATTATAACATTGATAATAAAAGAAAATAAAATAATAATAATAACGAATAATAAAATAAATAACTAACGATAAATGTGTGAAAATCTGTATACATGGATATCGTTTACATTATACCTAAATTTAATTTCGAGTTAACTAATTTGTTTACTGTTTTTATAATAGAGATTTGTGTTATTGGTTGGTTGTAAGAGTAGTAGTAGTAGTAGTAGTCTAGTACTTCCTACTAGAACGGGTAGGACGAACCACTTGTTCGAACCTTGCAATTAGGCCATCACTTAGGCCCTTTTTACGCCCCGTGGTGGAGAGTTCCAGTTACTTCACACATCATACATTTGTACATTGTACCGCCGAAGCGAGAATGGTGTGGTCATTAGTAAGCTATATAAGCGTGCGTCAAAGCGTGGGGGAAGAGTCCCCATAAAGGGTGTCCCTCGCCCTGCTCCGTCCTCGAACCATAGATACAAATCACATCATCATGACGCGGATCGGACCCACATCAAAGAGTGGGGGAAGAGTCCCCATAAAGGGTGTCCCTCGCCCTGCCCCGTCCGCGATTCATTGATGCAATTCAGAGTATCATGGCTCGGGATCGAACCCACGACCTCGAGTTGCCTCGACTTAGTGATAGCTGAGCGACCGCCCTAAGACGCTCGGCTACCCTGGCTCCCGGTTGTAAGAGTATGTTATAATAGTTGTTTTAGACGTTTGTTGTTATTGTTGTTTATTACTTGTGTTATAAAGTTTTGTGAATGCAATTAGGTTAAATTAGTTTTTTAAAAAAAAAAATAAATTAATTACATTAAAATTGGTTTCTATAAGCTTTTATGTGTGCATAAAATTTTAGTAAAAAGTGAAACTTCAAGCCTTATGGCGCCACGGCATCTAGCCGATTTGTTAACTTTATATTTATTACTGCATGTTTGTAATTTATCATGTAAAATTGTTTAACAATAAATGGCATTCAAATTCAAATTCAAATATATATATATAAATATATGTATATATATAATATACACATGTAATGCGATTTAAGAAAAGTTGATTCTACAGTATAAAACAATATAATTACGTTTATTTGACCTATTAAAGCTAACAAACCAGGAATAGAGAGGAAAGTCTCTCCACCAAAAGTAAGTTAATTGTACAAATCCAATGTTCTTAGTACGATTAAAATCCACTAGGTGTTAATTCGTTTTATCTTTTATTTTATAGGTTTCTATTATAATTTTTTTTTTTCCTATCAAAATATTTTTTGTTTCGTATGTTACGCTCTGTCTTCATTTTTTTAAAGAAGTTAGTTTTTCATTGTCTGCTACCACGGAAAAAATAGCATGTGCTACACGACTCTGAAGTGAGTTTTCTTTACCTTAGCAATATTTAAGCGAGACAGTAAATATAATTGTGGCGGTAAAGAAAAAACTCACTTCACAGTCTAGTAACATAATATACTATTCCTATATCTTCAATTATTGTCTGTTCCCGTATTCATTTATTTATCTTCGGCTCTCTCCTACCAATCCTTAGCATACTCCTTTCCATTCTTCTGACGTAAACACTCCTTATAATAACTGCTTTTTGACAGCACTACATAATTTTACTTTGATATCTACTCCAATGTTAGAAGTTAAATTGCTAATTTAAGAAGTTAAATCCCAGTCCAATCCATCTTTTTACTACCTTGTTAATATTTTCCTCCTTTCCTATTAGTTAACATAAATTTATAGTCTTTAACCTCTTGAACCAGCAATTACATTGTCTAAATAACTATTAAGACAAAGGGATATTTAATCCAAAGAATTTTGGTACAAAGTAAAAACCCTCTACTGTACCTAAAGGTGATAATATCCATTAGTATAATTATCTATTAAGACAAAGGGATATTTAATCAAAAGTATTTTGGTACAAAGTAACAAAACTCTACTGTACCTAAAGGTGATAATATCCATTAGTATAATTAACTATTAAGAAAAAGGGATATTTAATCCAAAGTATTTTGGCACAAAGTAACAACACTCTACTGTACCTAAAGGTGATAATATCCATTAGTATAATTAACTACTAAGAAAAAGGGATATTTAATCCAAAGTATTTTGGTACAAAGTAACAACACTCTACTGTACCTAAAGGTGATAATATCCATTAGTATAATTAACTATTAAGAAAAAGGGATATTTAATCCAAAGTATTTTGGTACAAAGTAACAACACTCTACTGTACCTAAAGGTGATAATATCCATTAGTATAATTAACTATTAAGACAAAGGGATATTTAATCCAAAGTATTTTGGTACAAAGTAACAACACTCTACTGTACCTAAAGGTGATAATATCCATTAGTATAATTAACTACTAAGACAAAGGGATATTTAATCCAAAGTATTTTGGTACAAAGTAACAACACTCTACTGTACCTAAAGGTGATAATATCCATTAGTATAATTAACTATTAAGAAAAAGGGATATTTAATCCAAAGTATTTTGGCACAAAGTAACAACACTCTACTGTACCTAAAGGTGATAATATCCATTAGTATAATTAACTACTAAGAAAAAGGGATATTTAATCCAAAGTATTTTGGTACAAAGTAACAACACTCTACTGTACCTAAAGGTGATAATATCCATTAGTATAATTAACTATTAAGAAAAAGGGATATTTAACCCAAAATATTTTGGTACAAAGTAACAACACTCTACTGTACCTAAAGGTGATAATATCCATTAGTATAATTAACTACTAAGAAAAAGGGATATTTAATCCAAAGTATTTTGGTACAAAGTAACAACACTCTACTGTACCTAAAGGTGATAATATCCATTAGTATAATTAACTATTAAGAAAAAGGGATATTTAATCCAAAGTATTTTGGTACAAAGTAACAACACTCTACTGTACCTAAAGGTGATAATATCCATTAGTATAATTAACTATTAAGAAAAAGGGATATTTAATCCAAAGTATTTTGGTACAAAGTAACAACACTCTACTGTACCTAAAGGTGATAATATCCATTAGTATAATTAACTATTAAGACAAAGGGATATTTAATCCAAAGTATTTTGGTACAAAGTAACAACACTCTACTGTACCTAAAGGTGATAATATCCATTAGTATAATTAACTATTAAGAAAAAGGGATATTTAACCCAAAATATTTTGGTACAAAGTAACAACACTCTACTGTACCTAAAGGTGATAATATCCATTAGTATAAATAAACTATTAAGACAAAGGGATATTTAAAATTTAAAAGACTTTGGGTGGGTAAGCAAGTAAATAAGTACTACCAACACCAACGAAACAATATTTGCCAATTTACGGGGAATATTCTGAAGAAGACCGACAAATCTGAAGAATGGGAGCTATCGTAATACAAGTATATTCTATGGAAAAGAAGCTAAATGGTGACTATCACAAAATATGTATACAACAAAATAACACCAGTACTGTCTATCATTAAAATAAAATAAACATATTCCACAACAAATAATTTTGTTGTCACAAACCGCATTCAATGCCTAGATTGTATACAATAGAATACCTACCTATATACAATAGGAGCAAGATCAGTGCCAAAACGGTAATTTTAAGTAAACTCCTTCAGTTTAATTTATGTGAGTAGACCGTATATACAAGTGTCAGAAAAATTTGAGTTTATTGTCAACAAACACAATACACTGACTGAATAAATTCCACATTAGTAGGGCATTGTCTGAGAACTGTTTTCAAATTTAAAAATAACTTTTATACAAACATAACATCTTAGAGATTTCACGGGTTAAACTTTTCAAAAAATATCTTTTAAAAAACTTTCTCATGTACGAGTTCATAATTACTAAGCCCAGTGTTTTCCATTTATTAGTTTTCGTGTTTTCGTAGGTACATTTAATTATTATTAAACATTTCATCAAAATTTATCATAAAAACAACTTCTCCTAAGCGGGCAAACGAACCCACGTTTAAAGCTATTTTCTCAGGAACTATATTTTTCCCGGGAAAACGGCTTCTATCGTTAGATTCGTATTTAAATGGACAACATTTTAGGATTCGTTAATCAAAATCGTTGGAACCGTTTTCGAGAAATAATTTTACTTCCGAGCTTACCGAAGGTAACGGAAGCTATGTGATCATTCCGAAGATCGAACTTTTTTTCTCCGATTTCAAAAATTACAAGTCAGATATCCGTTTCAGGCATCAGGGAACATTTTTGGTTCCGTGTCTGTCGCTCAATTTTTGCTAACCAAACATCTTAAAAACTAAACGGCTGATTTTAATGAAATTTGTATGGCTGGTCATAATTAGCACATTGTTGGTCCCACATAAGTTTCAACCTTCTGCGCCCATTTGTTTCTTTTCCACATGCGCACCAACATACATTAATTTGTACCTATATCTTTAACAGTAATCATCTGATTTTTATAAAACATTTGATGGTTTGTCAAATGAAGCCTGGAGATGGCCCTAGATTAATTTCAACCGTCTGTGCTAATTCTACTTAAATTCATGTACCTAAATTTTATTTATTAAATAGATTTCAATAATGGAAAATTCAATACATTTATCAAAATACGTTTTAAAAGAAAAAAAATCATTCAAACATACGAAACATGACCCGAGTAAGCTATGTGCCACACTAATTGGTAGACTAGTTTTAATTATTATTCCTAATTAGCCTCACACTTATTTCTATTAAAATTCAAAGAAATTCCTAATTTTGAAACACAATCGTAAGAGTTAGGCAGTAAAATATAAATTACAATGAAAAAAATTCAAGATAAAAAGAACTTTTTATACACTACGTTTTTAAATTTTCTGTTGAATCGTATGTAATGTTGATAATATAATTGTTATTGTTATATAATATATAATGTTAGTGAAAAAAAAAAAATAGTTCCGAATTTATTTACTTCACATAAATGTCAACCATCCAGAGAGCTGATCTTAAACCTATAAAAGGTTAAATCTTTGTACAACGGATCTCCCCAACACCAAATCTAAAGCATGCCATCGATATATTTGAAATAATATAAATAATATAATCGATATTTCCTGTTTTGCTGTCATTCAATGTTTATCTATCACAAATTTGAGACCCATCAAAATGAAGATTGCGTAAATATTGGATATGGCAAAACAAATAAAATAACTTGCGGATTTTTTCCGAACTAACTTTCCGCACAGCAAAATTTGCTGAAAACTAATTACATTCTGCTGAAAGATGGCTAAAAGTATTAAAATAATGCATTGTCATCGTGTTCTGAGCTATGCTAAAAGTTTCAAATGTCTAGCTATTCGGGAAGTTAGTTAGAAATCGATTGCCAGATTTGTACCGGACAAACAAACAAACAAACAAAAAAAACAAACAAGAATGCAAGCTAATAAAAACGTAGTAAAATACATGACAGTATATGAGATAAATGTATCACGACTTTCATTCTAAAATATAAAACTGTGGTTTACAATGCAAATAGCAATTATTAATCAATGAACATCATATCTAACATTAGATTTCAAGTCACAAATGAAGGAATGCAAAATTGTAAAAAAAAAAAAAAAAAAATCCTATATAGTAATATCCAATAGTTAGTAATATTACTGGGAATACAGAAATAAATTGGTTTAACATCGCAAAACATGGCTCATATTATAATTAAATCAATAGAAATTTAAACGTCTGACAATTAGAATGGTACATATAAGTTGCTCGCGTCCTCTCAGTGGACGAATAGTCGAATGATTCTAAAATAAAGTTTATACTTTATAATATGCACTACCTACTTGAAATACATTTCAAAAATATGTGTAATACTAAAAAACTAGGTTTATTTTTACGCAAGAGGAAACAATGGACGTTGAAGGCTGACATATGGAATTATGTAACTATGTATCTGATAAGTAACTTTAACATACCATTTGCATTTCCTCAAAATCACACGGGAAATTAAATTTTGGACATACACATGCAGGCAGATTCTTTAGATTGTTCCTCCACTATGTTTTTCAGAATATAAATGGATATAATTACTTGTACATTACTATTTCCAAATAACTATGATAGACAAAAGGATGTTTAGTCCAATGTACTTTGGGACAAAGGAATGTCACACTTGTTTTTATAAGAGGATTAGTAGTCTGACGAAGAACATGCCGCAAACCTTATTTTGATTGTTACTCCCTTCTGTTTGAAGGGTGTTCCAGACTCGAAACCGAAAATGACCTCTGATGTCTTAAGGTCATACCTTTAGTATAAGTATCATCTAAGTCTGTAATGTAAAGCCGAAATTTCCCCATAACTACTGGACTCTAACCAAGCTTAAGGGTTAAATATAGTTACAGTTACATAGTTCGATTCCACGAGATGGAGTTTCGATTTTATCAACTTTTAGCGAATTTCCATTGGAAAAAAATTTGCTAATGGAGCCACTGGCATGGCGGGAGTTAGAGCCGGGACTGGGGCCAAAATACGTTTCATAGGTCCCTGATCATATATATATGTATGTATATATATATATATATATGTATATATATATATATATATATATATATATATATATATATATATATATATATATATATATATATATATATATATATATAGCACGATAACTCTCGAACGAATTGACGTATCAAAATGAAACTTGGACCGAAAAATCAAGCTCGTTGAGATGAGGATCCCTATCGAAAATGGGATATTTATGACGTAATTAACCCCGCCTGATGAGTCAGCAAATATTAAAATAATCAAATAATCCTGCCACGGGGTTCCACAAGCCGAGGGAATTTCCAATGGAAATTTGTAGTTCAATGTCGTGTAGTTTAAACTTCCTTCATAACTACTACCATTGTGTGTGTTATTTTAAGTTAAGAAAATGTAAAAGAAATATTTTAGTTGGATTAGGGTTTTTAGAATATTGCTTAGTTAAACATAATCGTTGTAGTTTAAACTTCACAACATTGAACTACAAATTTCCAATGGAAATTGTACGGCTTGCGGAACCCCGCGCCAGGATTATTTACTTTCTCATATAAAGAGAAATTATTGTGATGCCGCGAAAGAATCCAAAAATGTGGTTTTTAAAAATTTCTTCTTTAAATTTGGTATACATGATCGGAAAAATCATACCCCGAGGCAAAATTTTGGGGTCTGCCCCCAAAAAATTTGTAAAAAAATTATTTCTTGAAAATAGTTCTGAAGATTTGAATTTAAAAAATCGAAAATGTAGTCCATTTAAATACAAATTTAACGATATAAACAGTTTTCCCGGGGAAAAAACTTGTTTTCGAGAAATGGATGAAAATTAATTTCATTTTTCAAATCGAAAACAGAAAGTAAACAACCACCTGTTCAACGCTATTTATTTATTTATTTATTACTTTTCCTTACTACTAATAGTAGGAAAAGTATTGTTTTCATCAAAAAATTTTTTGGCGAGATTTCAAAGGAATTATCCGTTTTAGGTGTTTATAAGACCTCCTGAATGGTTTTCAGCATGACGTATGTATGTGTGTGTGTAAGTGTGTATGTAAGTGTGTATGTGTGTTATCATCGTAGCGCCCAAGGTATTTAACCTAGAGAGTTGAAACTTGGCAGAAAAATCAGTCCTAACCTGTAGTTGTGCCGCCCGGAAAATCAACTTTTTCCGCCATCTTGAACCCAGTTTGCTGAGTCAGCAAAAATTTTAAAAAATCGTAATAAATCGAAAATGGTCCTGATCGAGTTGAAATTTGGCTCGAATGTACCTCTCTGTATGACAAACAAGCCCACTAAATTTAATTTTGATTTTGGCCGCCATTTTGAAGTCATACATTTTTGAATTTTTATACTTTGACGGTTAATAATACTGAAATTACAGATAGGTTTTTGACTTATAGCATATCGTTGGAACCGGAAGAAATTAAGAAACAAATATAAAAAAACCCGATGAAATTCTATTGATTAGTTTAAAAGTTATAAGTGAATATAATTATTTATTAGTGCGATAATTTTGATGACGTCAAAGTTTGTTTACATACTTCAAATAATTAAATAAAATATAGGTATTACAAATAAGGTTGGTTTTTTGTAGAAATTATAATAAATCAGTTAGTTCAGAACGGTCACCCATCCAAGTACTGACCACGTCCAATGCTGCTTCCTCCTGCTGCGAAGCAGCAGGAGAGGCGACTTTAGTGGCCTCTGAAGTGAGGAAAAGTTCCGAGGTACCCAGTACCCGATTTTTTTTTTAAATGAATTAAATGAGACCTAAAATACAGTTTCAAAAATAAGAGAAAGTTTATCTGAGTTGCCACGGAGCGATTTTTATCATCTCTTTAAAAAATTATTTTAACGATCAAAATACTCTAGTTATGGGCCACCATTCATTTATATTCCATCCACCCATTCACTTAAACTTAATTAATCTTCTAAACTTGGGCCGCAAATTTATTTTAAATACGCAACAGAGAGCTCCCAAACCAATTCCATTCTCGAACAGAGAGCTAGAAATAAGAAGCAAGTAACATGAGTCAGACGGAATTGAAATTTCTCTTTATATTTTATCAAGCTATTATCAGTGTAAGACGAAACAAATCGTACGTAAATAGATCGAGTTAAATCAGACAATTGTATGACACACGTATATTAAATAACAACGTCGAATATCGAAAGAACAAATATAACCAGCTATTAACTTTTAGAATCAATCATTCTATTAATTAAAATTAATAGAAAAGAGAGAATTAGTATATGACGAGATAGATGGTAAATAATGATACGTTACACAAAAAAGTCCGACAAACTCGAAAACACTTTCTTATATACATTGTGATAATGAATTTAAATTTTAAAAAATCTATTTTAATTAATTTATAATTATAAAAACTTACTCATATACATAGCGATAATTAATCTAAATCCCAAAATATCTAATTTAATTAATTTATTATTATAAAAACTTTCTCATATACCTAGTGGTAATGAATTTGAATTCCATAATATCTAATTTAATTCATTTATAATTTAATTCTTTTTCATTTTAATTCCCCTTCTTTTCTTATACTCTGTCCTTATGTTCCCCTTAGGGATAAAATTTTAGAAAATCTCTATTGGCAGATATCAATATAATTTAGAAATTATTATACTACGTATACACGTGTAGATTTTATTTTAGAATTTTAAAGAAGTTGTCATGATTAAGTTAGTAAAGGTTTAGGCACGGTAAGGCGTGATTTATTAATTATTGCCTTAATATCTAAAAATAAATCTAAATATTTTTTGACAGTGATTGAAAAGTAAATTCTTTAACAGTTCTTCCTACAGAAATTTCCACAAAACATAAAATATGGTCAGTAGTTTCTTCTGCAATTTTGGTTAAATACATTTTTTATGAAAAATGAAATAAGAATTTTGAAATCTATTTAGAAGCCCCGTTCTCAGCTCCATGTAAAGCAAATCGTTTTATATCCTTTATCACCCGCAGAATTAAGCTTAACATTGTGCCCAAGAACCTCAAAAATCTATTCAGCCATTTGGACGTGATTGACGCACAGACAGACAGATATAACATTTTCTAAACTTAAATTCGTTGTCAGGACTACTCATTCAGTGGAAATACCCCATATTCTCTCTCCACAGCTCGGGCCTCAATGTTCTCTAGTGGAGAGACAACCTTATGTAGAGCTAAAATGTAAAATCAATAAAATAGATAAATTAATGTACTAAAATATTATTTATGTATTACTATGTTTTATTCAATAAAGGTATTTTTTTTTTAAAAAATAATAATAATAAAAATAGACTGCCAATAGACTGCTCGCATCCTATCATGTACTTTTTTATATTATATTAACATTAAAATTATTGTTATATTGTTAATTGTGTAAAAACTATTAATAGTTTTAGCGATCTTTAACATTCATAGCGGTGTCGCTGTTGGTTTTAATAAAACATTGTATTTAAAAAAAATGTTTCTCATTGAATAGATGAAGTTAGATTCTTTTCCCGACCTAAAATTCCAATTTTAAATTTGAAGTTCACGTTTACGCGAGCGTTGCTTGTGAACTCTTGGATGGATAACGTTCTCCAACGAACTCGTCCTGGGCATTGGTAAAACGAACATGTATACCAAATTTCATCAAAATCGGTCGACATTTACTCAAGTTATCGTCGCACGTTTCATAATTCGCGGACACACAGGCCGACAGACAGACAGACAGACAGACAGACACGAGACCAAAAATGTTCCCTGATGTCTGAAACGGATTTCTGTCTTGGAATTTTTAATATCGGAGGCATAAAAGTTTTTCGTTCTCAAAAGTGAACACAATGCTTCCGTTACCTTCGGTAAGCTCGGAAGCAAAATAAAAATAAATAAATACAAAATTTTAGCCCAATCGGATAAATGTACAGACACAACAATTATTAGTTTTTTATACATAGATATAGATATATTTTACCATTTTACCCCCCTAAATGTACATAACAATAATTGTACAGCACTCTTAAAGAGCTTTTCAACGGTATGCATCGTGAAGGGTTTTCATTACTTTGACATTTGTACCCCGTACCCCTGTGTACCAAAATCAAAATTTCGAAAATGCATGAAGCCAGTGACCTTCCCCTTTTCCCCTTGCTTTGAAGGTCAAGTGTGCAAATTTTCATTGAAATCGGAATAAAACGGTAGATTTGAATAAAGAACACACACACACGCGCCCGTTCGCGCGCGCGTGCACACACACTTACGTTGACATTTCCTTTTTACCCCTCTCCTAAATGAAAATAATGACAAAAACGTATACATTACAATTACTTTTCTCTTAAAGAGCTTTTCAACGATATGCATCACAAAGGGTACCTATCAATTACTTTATAATCTCATGTAAGCAGTACACTCATAGACACTTTATTTATACAAGATAAAAGACACTTATAGACACTCTTCATTTATATAAGATGTAGTTATACATATTTTTCCAATTTACCCCCTCCTAAATGAAAATATGACAAAATTGTACATAACAACAATTACTACACTTTTAAAGAGCTTTTCAACGCTATGCATCATTAAAAGTATTCATTACTTTGACATTTGCACCCCGTACCCCTGGGTACAAAAATAAAAATTTCTCAAAATCCTTTTTTAGTGGATGACTATGATATGAACCGAGTATATCCTCAAAATTTCAAGTCTCTCGGTTAAGCAGATTTTGCTGTGCGTTGATTCTATGTCAGTCAGTCAAGAGAACTTAAATTAAAGTTGAAAACACGATGTTGTAATTGGCTTTGTTTATAACCTGACCGTCCGAAACTCAAGGGGAGGGAAACAGCGACCCCGTCCTCCGCCACGGCACGGCGGCTCCCCGAAGATATGTTGTTATCTATATAGCCCTCCACAATTATACGTATTCACTAGCTGTGAGCCCACCTTAAGGCATCAAATAATGTTTAAATAAAAAATGACTATATAATAATTGTAGATATGGGAGGTTCTATGAAGGTCATCTTAATGAATAATGTAATTTGTCTCTCCACGTAAACTAGTTTATTTGTTTATTTTAAATTACAAAGCAGCTTTCTGCCTTCATAAGGTCATCATCAGTGCCGGGATGAGGAAGAAGATTCCTTCTGAGTCTTACCTTGATCTCCAACATGAAGTAGACTGGACTCAAGCATTAGCTTTTCATTTATAATGTAACTCTACTTCTTCCTCATTCCGCCACTGATGATGGCCTTATGAAGGCCGAAAGCTGCTTTGAAATTTAAAATAAATAAATTAGCCAATTTACGAGAGAGACAATTTATATTTATTAATTCTTTAAATATTTAATACTTATTTACAATTTTTAAAAATAAATGTATGTTATTTTTTTTTTAATTAAATAATTACACAAGGTTTGCGAGCGTTACAACATACTCGCACATGTAAACCTCATAACAGTAGACGGATTTATATTTTTATTATCAACATTGAAGATAAGCTGCGCCACTGGTTATAAAATGTTATTATTATCACGACATGCGTGACATGATAAATAATAAAAGAAGAGCAATGTCAGATAAGAATAGCCCGTGAAGGGGGGAACTCTCTTAGACCTACCTAATTGCACCTATGAGAATTAACTATATTTCATTTAATCTAATATTTATTTATTTTATATTTCACACAACCTCAGTTTAAATGCACACACACACATAACTACTGCATCCAAGATTTGGAAACAAGAAAAAACATTATGTATATATGTACATGTATGTATGTATATATATATATATATATATATATATATATATATATATATATATATATATATATATATATATATATATATATATATATATATATATATATATATACAAAGCGAGAGATAAGGAGCTAGTCCAAAATTTCAAAATCTAAATTATTTATTTTATAAAATCTATTCTATATTTCCCCCTTCCTTTTTTAAAAATAAAGTTTTTTAAAGTAAAATGAATAAATAAACGATTATAACAAAAGTTTTTTTCTATAACAATAAATTATTAATTTCATTTCCTTTTTGGTAATAAAGTCATTACTAAATTATTATAACATGGTACCTCCTAATAATTCACAGTAAAAGAAATGTTTGCTTGGTCAAAATATAAATCGTTTATAAAAGATAAGTGTATGCAGAAATTCAAAATTTAATTATTTAATTATCTTGAATAACCATAGCCTTAGGAATAAATTAGTCATCCTATCAGACAATAGAGCAAAATTAAGAAACTATAACGAAAATCCACTACCTGTTATGTTGTTCCTGAATTTAATTTAAATTAATGCAATGATATTTATGTATTTTAACAAATGAATAATTTTATGGTGTATTTATAAAAATTAAAAATTACAACATACCTACCTACTTATGTATCTACGAGTATATATAACATTACACACGTCTAATCTAATGGGCAGTGGCAAAATAATTAATAAATAACTTGTAAAAAAGAGTTTTTTTCTAGGGAGGTTTCACTAAAGCGAGGTTCTAGCTAAACAATTGTTATACATAGAGGTTGAAAAAAAAAGTTTATATTTATTTTTAGAAATTTGCCTTGCTTAAGACTTTTTCCAACAATTACTTAAGAGGAATTTTAAAGCACATTGTAAACCCGAAATGTCTTTTATCTTTCTTATTCCGCTATCTTCAACTGCTTGAATTATTTGTACATTGTAACACATAAAAGTCAAAACACTAGGTTTTAATAAAAATCCCGTCAAGTTACTACTTCAAGCTACACAAAGGGTTTCTCCGGTCATAAAAATTAAAATTTCCAACATTTTTTTTTTCTTTTTTACTAAAATATGTATAAAAAACTTGCACCAAGAGGAAGAAAGGTGTCCATATTATTCCTTAGCTTAGTATCTTAGGTATGCACTAATTTGGTAATTTCGAAGGTAAAAAGGCCGCCATTTTGGAAACGCTATATATATTTTGTGATCTACATTTTAATGCCTTTAAAAAAGATATTCCACTCAAAAATGACAAAAAATAACAATTTTGAGTCACCATACATACGGTAACCAAACATTTATAAAATTTGATTTTTTTATATTAATTCCTGGAAATATCATTAGTCCACTGAGATGTATATTTATTATTTGTTCCTCATTTTTAGGACCTTTCCTTACGTGATAGCGGGGATGGGATCTTTTTTTTTTTTGGGGGGGGGGGGGGGGGGGGGTTGTCTTGGTAATTTCGGGGCAAAATAGTCACATAAACATTTTCCTACAATAAGTTGAGGTAGAAACAACTCTTGTAACCTAATTCGCTATTCAGGGACTTAAGTATACTGATTTCATTGTAGAGAGGGTAAGCTGGAACCAAAATTAATCTGTCATAACTTCTATCTGGTTCCGAGATTACCGAAGGTAACGGAAGCTATTTTTTAATACATCAAAATGTTTAAGGAGCCACTTTTTTTCTATTTTCCTTAGTATTGAGATTCGCTCCATTGAGGTTCCACTGCACATTATATAAAATATATAGAATACATTATACATATACTGCATATATATACGGGTGTCCCGGGTCAGGACCGACAAACTTTGGGATGTGATAGTACAGTTAATTTGGAGTAAAAAAAGTTCTATAAACCATGGTCCTATTCTCATTTGTTTTCTTGCTATCTTATTTTTAATTTATTTTTGTAAAACGTGACTTTGACTTAATAAATTGGCAATATCATTAGAACTAATTAAGCTAGAATGATAAATTATATACCACCTGAAAGAGCATGAAAAATGCTTAAAGAGAAGCATCATTTAAGTTATTAAATTTCATTTTTAGTTACACGTAAATTCGTTTGAACTTGAAAATAATAAAATTTAATTAAAAAATGAAAATGTTAGAGCTTGTATAACTACTGTATTGTATTAGATAGCTATGGGTGCAAAACTCCTTAAAGTTGGCGTCTTTACTAAGCTTCAAAACGGTACTATTAAATTTAAAATATTGCAACTTAAAGTATCCGAAATAGTGATGCAATTCCAAAAAAACCATGTCCTGCTGTAAGCTGATATAGGGTTGGGGGAATGGGACATGCCCTGAAAATGCAAACGTCGGGTGATTTTTTTATTTTTTTTCTTTTTCTTTTAATTTGCTCTAGTATAATAAAACGTTAAAGTCAGAGTTCAGTCATAGTACCCGTGTGGTACCAATGATACTACAGTCATTGTAAAGTCATATCACCTGATGAATCTTATAATTATTAAGGGTGTAATAATTTATTTTTATAATAATGTTCTTTGTAAAATAACCAAAATTGTACTGTATTAATTGAATTATCTTATTACTTAGTTAAAAAAAAAATATATATTAAAGAATGAAATAGAAATGTCTTAAAATAAACCGACCTTCTTTATTTATAATTAACACTTCTGTAATTACTATAAAAAATGTTCAAAATGTTGCCCTCCTTCATTAATACAAATCCGACATTTTTTAAGTACAGATTTGCTGCATTTTATAGGAGTCGCTTTATGGTCATTTATTTGATGAGCTGCTGCTTGCATCCTGTTCATTAGCTCCTCTTATTTGTTAACCGGTAGTCGATACACCAAATCTTTCATCCGTCTCCACAAACAGAAATCTAAAGGTGTAATGTCTAATGACCGGTGGCCAAGCAACCGGTTATCCTCTTCAAATCCACCTATTAGGCTAGTGTTAAATGCAGCAAAACTTAATAAATGTCGGATGTGTATTAATGAAGGAGGGCAACATTTTGAATATTTATTATAGTAATTACATAAGTGTTAATTTTAAACAAAGAAGGTCGTATATTTTATTATTACACATTTCTATTTCAATCTTAAATGATTTTTATGTATTATTATTATTATTATTTTTTTTTTTTTTTCAACTAAGTAATAAGATAGTTAAATTAATTCAGTACAATTTTGGTTATGTTACAAAGAACATTATTATAAAAATAATTAATTATCGTAATAAAAATAAATTATTACACCCTACATTTATAAGATTCATCAGGTGATATGACTTTACAATGACTGTAGTATCATTGGTACCATGACTGGTACCACACGGGTACTATGACTGAACTCTGACTTTAACGTTTTATTATACTAGAGCAAGTTAAAAGAAAAAGAAAAAAAAAATCACCCAACGTTTGCATTTCTAGGGCACTTCCCATTCCCCCAACCCTATCTCAGCTTTCAGTAGGACATGTTTTTTGGAATTTCATCACTATTTCGGATACTTTAAGTTGCAATATTTTAAATTTAATAGTACCGTTTTGAAGCTTAGTAAAGGCGCCAACTTTAAGGAGTTTTGCACCCATAGCTATCTAATACAATACAGTAGTTATACAAGCTCTAACATTCTCTTTTTTTAATTAAATTTTATAATTTTTAAGTTCTAACGAATTAACGTGCAACTAAAAATTAAATTTAATAACTTAAATGATGTTTTTCTTTAAGCATTTTTCATGCTCTTTCAGGTGGTATATAATTTATCATTCTAGCTTAATTAGTTTAATGATATTGCCAATCTATTAAGTCAAAGTCACGTTTTACAAAAAAACATTAAAAATAAGATAGCTAGAAAACAAATGAGAATAGGACCATGGTTTATAGAACTTTTTTTACTCCAAATTAACTGTACTATCACATCCCAAAGTTTGTCGGTTCTGACCCGGGACACCCGTATATATATATATATATATATATATATATATATATATATATATATATATATATATATATATATATATATATATATATATATATATATATATATATATATATATATACATACATATATATATATATATATATATATATATATATATATATATATATATATATATATATATATATATATATATATATATACATACACATACAGTTTGTCCCAAGATATAATATCTGAGAGGAAAAATTTTATTTTTTTGGGTTTTTTTTAAAAAAAAAAGTCATTCCTTATAGAAACTCTTGCTTGTTCTTAAACCTCTAAAAATGATAAAAATTTCTTGATTTTGTGTACATGGTGGTCAGTTTTTTGAAAACTTTAAAATATGAAGAGTAAATTAACCCTCTTTTTGATGGTATCAAAAAATATTATTAAGAAAAATGGTTCAGAATTGCAATAAACGTATAAATATTAAATATTAATTTATTTTATTAATTATAAAATTGTAGTTTATTTTCTAAAAATGAGCAATAAGCTAACTACAACAAATAGTTCACTTTGGATTTTTATAATAAACAAGTGTAATAATTGTTATGACAACAAATTGTTATAAAGGAAAAAATTAAACAGGCCATTGCGAATATTCCCCTTGAGCAAGTTCAAAAGGCTTATAAAGAATTCATAATATTCATAAATTTGTGCATAAGTAGGTGGCAATACATTTGACTGATCATTTGCTTATCTTATTTTTCAACTCTGTTGATTTTTTTTGTGATAGTTAATAAGAAGTTAAGATTAGAATTATTAATTACTTGTAGTGATGATAATTTGTTTATTTTTATTTATTATTAGCTTAATGAATATTGCTCGATGTGGAAAATTAACTCCGTTTATTGACCAACATCTACTAATTTTAACCAATATTTATGTATAGGTTGGTTCCTATCGTCAGATATATTTATATTATAAATATAATTTTACCTAAAACTACTGTCATAGTATCAATATTGTTATTGTGTAGAATACAATAGGTGGGCTATTTGACGCTGATAGCACAACATCAGGTTTATTTTATAACATTAATGCCAAAATTGTTGTTTTTCCATTAGGTATAATAGAGGTTGTTAGATTGCAGAGCAACTCCTTATCAATTATAATATATATATATATATATATATATATATATATATATATATATATATATATATATATATATATATATATATACATATATATAAACACACATATATAGTGTACCCTTTTCTATGTATATATTATAGGTGGATCCTTTTTCGGGTAAAATAATTAGTTTACACTTGTTTTGGTGTTGGCAACGTTTCGACCTTGCCGGTTATTTTCGACCCTAAAAGCAACATTTTTTTTTTTAAAAAACACATACGTTACCATACACTATAATAAAATTCTTTCTCTCTAAAATTATAATTTAAAAAAGTATCACGTTATCTTAATATTTCAATCTTAAATTAATATAAAAATATACCTGGCTATTCTATATACCTCTAACCAGGTATATTCTTATATTCATTTAAGATTTAAATATTGTGATAACGTGATACTTTTTAAAGTTATAATTATAGAGAGAAAGAATTTTATTATAGTGTATGTAACCTGTTTTTTAAAAAAATAAATGTTGATTTTAGGGTTGAAAATGACCGGCAAGGTCGAAACGTTGCCAACACCAAAACAAGTGTAAACTAATTATTTTACCCGAAAAAGGATCCACCTATAATATAATATATATATATATATATATATATATATATATATATATATATATATATATATATATATATATATATATATATATATATATATACACAAATTTACAAATTGTGTAGCCCATTGGAGTGTGCAAACACGGTATTACATTGCTGTTATAATATATATATAAAACAATATTGACACTATGGCAGTAGTTTTATTAAGTAACATTATATTTATAATATATGTATATATGATGATTGGAACCAGCCTATACATAAATATTGGTTAAAAATAGTAGACGTTGGTCAATAAACGGAGTTAATTTTCGCTATGCATCGAGCAATATTCATAATCCAACAGAATTTCGGAAGGAACAAATAAAATCTGTAAATATTTACATTAAAAAATAAATATACAATTTGTACACTATTTTAAAGCGTATAAGAATGTTCTAGTCACACTTGTTGCACCGAGTCAAATGAAATAACCTCCAAACATTCATTAGAACCAAACCAATGTTAATTTATTCGTCCACAAATAGAAACAACCCAAACAATGTCAGACAATCATATCTTCCTTCGACCATATTTCCAACCAAATAATTTCCATGTTCAATTTGTTATTGTTTTATCTATTTTTTATAATAATAGAAATAATATTAATTATCTATTTAATCAAGTAATATAGTATATATATAATTTAAAAAAAAAAAAAAAAAATTAACTATATTATAAAATTGAGCATTATGTTTTTTTTTTCATTTATTGTTTACCTTGGCACATATACAATTGTTGCTAGAAGAATTAAAATGCGAAACATTTTTATTTTTCTTTTGTATTTCCTGGTCGATATTTGTTTCCAGTTTTGAATTAGAGATGTTAGTTTTAATTATTTTTATTTCATAATTTTATTTTTGAGAAGAAAAAAAATGTGTAAGTATATTATTTACGTGAAGCTCGCGTTCACATTTTGTACAATGGTTTGTTCAGAGCGGATACCGCCCCTCACGAATGTCGGTAGCATACTGGATACCAGGCAGGTTTCTAAAATCACTCTTAACACTCGACACTAGCGCAACTGCCTCCAAGCGGATTTAGTCACAACTAATCACCGCCTCCATCTCAAAACATCGTTTTTTTTCACAAGATGCGAAAATTTGATTATCACCTTGGTCCTCTCTCTCTATCTTTTGTACACACACTCCTTCCTTCCTTCTCTCACCAAACATATATTTGTTTATACATATATATATATATATAAAACAAAAAAAAAGAACAAAAATAAACAAAAGTGAAACACAGAAACGACAACTTCTAATACAATTCCGTTTGAGAAATATTGAGATAGAAATAAACAATAAGACCTCAACAAAACATATATTATATTTCGTACAAATACAAGTATAACCTACAAAGAAACCAACTTTGACACTTCAGAAAATAAGCAATGGAGTTTTTGATCGAATATAGAGACTCGTAACAATATTTACAATCTTTTATTTAACTTCGCTTGGTTTTTCTGCTGGTTAGGTTATCTCTAAATCTTATAACCTAAATTTGACCGAATTCCCAACTTCGTACAAAGCTGAAACATGCACGATTATATATTTCCGATGACGACAGTATTCAGTCATTAAGTCATTAATTGATATACTTTTAATTACAATTGAAATTATTTAATTATAAAGAAAATCTATAAAAGCGTGTCATCAAAACGGTTTTTTTAATTAACTTATTTATATAGTCAAAGAGATATAGCGTCTAACAAACATCAAGCTAGACTTTTGTGTACAAGTTAATCTTATTATACTTTTAAGAATATAATATTGCATAATATTGTATTTAAGTTCCTCTGCGGGACATGGCTTGGCAATGATATTGGAAAATTAAAAAATTGGAGGAGAGCGGCCATATCCCGCCAATTATGGCGGACAACTTGATTTTCATGTCCCTGAGTACAAAATTAGTTAGTAAACCGAAAATCAAGTTTATGTTTGTATTTGAATAACCAACCTATATATAAAACAGTATTTTCTTATGAAGTGGAGACATGTTTTAAGAAAAGGAAAAGGAAGGTTTTAAGAAGATTACAGTATGCATGTTATAAACAAGTGCGATTTCGTGAATTTTTAATTCTAAAATCTAAATCTTCTAAGTTGTAATTCACTAAGAAGGCGATAATTATAATTGTATAAGGGAACGGAGAACGGTATTCCACATCGAAATACCGAATACTGTTTTAGAGCATTTATGTAGGGTTGTCGTACTTTCAATTTATCAAATTAAAACTAATATATCTAATCAATAAAACTATGTATGTATAATCATGCATCCATATTAACTTATGATTCATAAGGTCCAGGTAATTCCTTAAGCCTCCATAAAGGGCTTCACCGATATTGATAGGGAGGGCGAATACCCCCCTAATTAAATAGTGTAAAGGCTAGCGGCCGTGCAGCGTTTGCCATTCGGAGGATGATAAGCAGAGCGAGCAGGGGGCAGAAACCAACTGGGGGTTTCAATACACATGCTATTACGAAAGTATGCCACCGGCGAGTAACTAGCATGACATCAAAGTTGCATTTTGCTAGTGGTTACCACCAAAGTTGCTGAAGAAGCTGTGTACATTTGACAGTGAAACAGCATGTTGCTATCAGCCGGATGGTCGGTCACTTGCCGGCTACTAACAAAAAGGCACCCAGCATGCTTATTAGTTCTCCCACCCCTTGATTCGTGTCACTGGTAAGACAAAAATCAAACCCCGTGGGATTTACTCGCATGAATTTTTATGTATACACATGCCAGCAGCTCTCCTCTGCGAGCTACTCGCATTCAATTGTGCGAGTTACTAGCATGTGTTCTTCCACTTTAACAAAAATACATGGGAAAAAGTTTGTCGGCAACATTAAAAACATGGTTCATAAACGATCGCCATTGGGATTGATCTGAACTATTGAAACTTAATAATAGCAACACAGAATTACTTTGCAAGAGGATGAATATATAACATGAAATAAAAAATAAAAAAACTATATCAAATTAAAGCTGGGTATATTAATATACTGTTTAAGTTTCATTAAATATTTTTATCTAGGCTGATGTTACATGCAGCTTGTATTTTTAATAATCTGCTAAATTAGGAACTTACTATATAATCACTGCCGTTTAAAAATATTCAAACCCGTATTTGAGAATAAACACTCTCATTAGTTTTTGGGAAGAGACTTGCCAAATCAGAGCTGATAGACAGTGTGTTCCACGATAGAGTACTACAAAAGGAAACATTTAAATGAATTTCGTTACGCGCCACTCCAGTCGTAACAATTTATATTTGCGGGTTATCCAATACCGTCCAAAATAACAGTAGTTTACTTTTGGTCAATATTTAAAGCTTCCAATAATTTGAATAACATATCAAGGAAATTATATTATTTTTGGAGGTTTAAAAACAAACAGGAGTTTTTATGAAAGTGGTTGTTATTGAACTCAAAATAATACGCTAAACAGCAGATTTCTGCATTTACTTTGCCGCATTCTTTCCCGCACTGATTTTACTTTCCCGCACTCCATGGTTCCAATTTAGAAACATAAATGTTTTTCCCACTCTAATTTTACTTTCCCGCAATCCAATGTTCACACATACGAACATAAATAATATGCCTCCACAAGCCATATAACATCGTATATGCTGGAAAAAATGCCACTTTGCACACTATTTGCACAAATAACTATTTCTCGTAGTAAATAAACAAATAGTCCCTATTCAGTACTTCATCGCCATTACACTGTACATTCAAGCACACTTAGCCATGCCATCGTGGCTAAGGCTCCAGGCGCTCGCCCAGTTATGAATAAGTCGAGGCGACTCAAGGTTGTGGGTTCAATCCCGTGCTATAATACACTCAATTGCATCTATGAATCACGGACGGAGCAGGGCGAGAGACACCCCCTATGGGGCACTTTCCCCCCACGCTTTAACGCACGCTTATATAGCTCACTAATGATCACAACATACTCACTTCGGCGGCACAATGTACAAATGTATGATGTGTGAAGTTGCAGGAACTCTCCACCACGGGGCTAGTAAAAAGGGCCTAAAGATGGTCTAATTGCAAGGTTCGAACAAGTGGTTCGTCCTACCCGTCTAGTAGGAAGTACTACTACTACCCTACTACCCGTCTAGTAGGAAGTACTACTACTACCCTACTACCCGTCTAGTAGGAAGTACTACTACTACCCTACTACCCGTCTAGTAGGAAGTACTACTACTACCCTACTACCCGTCTAGTAGGAAGTACTACTACTACCCTACTACCCGTCTAGTAGGAAGTACTACTACTACCCTGCCAAATACGTAGAATTGTCTTCACAGACTAGTAGGCGTAAAGCAACACATAACCAATAACCTAACTAATCTACAAAAAAATTGTTCGTCACTAACGGCTTTTATTCCAGCTTTTTGTTTTCATAATAATATAATTGTTATTTTGAAATTACTACGGAAATAATTAACCAATATTATTACTTGTTGCTACAACTTTACAATGAACTAAGCAAATTAATTACTCGATTTTTATTACGACGTTAACATAAAAGAGTTATTCGTCTAAATAAATTTAAAATAATTACAATATTTATAGACAGCTGTAGGAAGATTAGCTAGTTAGATTTTCAACCTGATCCCATTAAATGGAGTTGTCATTCAAGAATAAAATTTCTATTATTGTTAGCACGTGTTCGTTCTCAATGAACGAACAACTTGAATTGGCATGAGCTTATCCTACTAACCTTGATCCTGTCTTACTATCTTATATAAGGTATTAAAATTAATATCTTTCAATAATCTTATAGATATTTATTCATTTAAAGCTTGTCATGTTTCTTCTTAAACACGCCATTGTTTTTCCAATGGTGCAAGAAAACGATCTACAGATAATTCGCTTGCCGCCGTACAACCGCTAAAAACCACAGCATGATATTCTATTCCAATAGATTTATAACCACAATATTAATAAGCTTTTACTTTCTCATATACGTAGTATTTATAAAGGTAAAGTATTGTGATAATATGAATTAATACGTTTTGAGATCAAAAACGTGGTTTTTATAAAATGTCGGTTTGCCATCTATAAATATTTTTTTAAAATTAAATTAAATACATTTTATTGATACAAATATATAAATTATTTTTAGTAAAAATGCCCAAATACTCATGATTTAATGTTTCGTAGGGTTTCGTTGGTAAAACCAAAAAAAAAAGAAGATACCCTTATAGTTTCGTTCCTGTGTCTGTCCGTCACTCTGTACGGTTCCAATAACTTTAGAATCAAAAGAGATAAAAACATGAAACTTTCCAGTATTAAAGATCGTTTAGACGTGTGCACACAGGAAAAATATAGCAAATTCAAAATTATCAGCTTTTCAAATTCAAAATGGCGGATAATTCACGACACGCGAAAAAAATATTTTTTTAAAATTTTGAGTGGGGTTTCAAATGAAAGGTATTGAAGAGTAGATTACAATAATGTATAACACTTAAGGGTAGTGTTTAATTTTCTGCGCCATTTTGTCAAAAAACATCAAAATTTGGTGTGTGTCCCCCCCATTATACAAATTTAATGTTCACAATACCAACAAACCCCTTTTTACGTGAGACTTCATTAACGCACTTAAGTTGAGAGGTAGGCGCCGGGTTTCTTGTCTATAATTTTGACATAGGAGTGTAGAAAGAATTTTGATAATATTTTATTAATTTCCCCTTCTCCTTTTGCTTCCGAGCTTGCCGAAGGTAACGGAAGCTATGTGACTGTTCTAAAGAAAGAAAATATTTTGTTCCTGATTTAAAAAAAAAATTCCAAGGCAGAAAGCCGTTTCAGACATCAGGGAACATTTTTGGTTCCGTGTCTGTCGGTCTGTTAGTCGCTACATTTTTACGAACCAAAATCCAAAATATCTTTAAAAGTACTCATTTGATATTAATGAAATTTCGATTATTTGTAGAAAGTAGCCAACAGATAGCCCCAGATTAATTTCAACCGTCTGCGCTCTTTAACTTTTGCTAAATTGAAACTTTAATTCATGTAAAAATCATAACAATTTAGACAGATTTAAAAAACAGGGTAAAAAGTTAAATAAAAGCATACCATCAATAAAATACGTAATAGGTTGCGAGGAAGCGATGCGCCACACTAATTGCCACATTATTTATTTATGCGTTCAATTTGAAAATATTATGTTTAATTTTTTTAGGAAAATAACAAAACAATCTAACAGATAATAAAAGATTTTATAAAGTTAAATTTCTCTTTAATAGAATTTTTTTTTAAAATCATATAAAATATAAAAAGCTCTTTGCTCCAATGATATTTGCATATAACCCCATTCAATAGATTTTATTTTAAACTAAAACTAAGTTCATTCTTATTTTAGAATCATTGAAAAATAAATAAAAAATAAATAGAGCATAATAATAAAATAAAATATAAATGCCGAAGGAAACTAAAGTAAAGTTTTCCAATTCAATAAATAAATTATTTTAAAAAAGATTCCTTCTAAACTTAAAGCAAGAATGACGAGATAAATGCTTGTTTTAGTCATAGATAATTATAGCGTGGGATGAAACTATAAAACAGCTAGATGAAATTAATGCATTTTTTTTTAAATTTTTTTATTTAGCAAAGAGAATAAAACTTTTCGTGTGGTGGCAATTCCCCCCCCCCCCCTCCCCCCAGATGAAAACATGGGCAGGAAGTAAATTATACATGTTGAGGATGCGTCATGCCGATTATATTTTTAAAAAATCGGTCCGATAAATCTAACAAATATTTCTCATATAAATGAATACACATTGAACACCTAATCTAATATAAAAAAGTACTACACCTATATATGAACTCTTAATTAAGTGATTATCTCCTATTCAATTGTATTGTATTATTTATTAAAACCACTAAAAATTAAAATAGTCGTCATTTCTTTATTTATGAACCGATTTCAATAATTAAGGTTATGTTTAGATTTGCATTAAAAAGTTCTACAACTTTTGTCTCAAGCAAAATTTCTTCATACCAACTGGTTTTCGTGGAATTTGACATTTAAAATTTTAAATTGCCGCCATTTTGAAATTTGATAAAATTTTAGAAATTTTAGATATCGGAGTTCGTAAGGTATCTAAAAATATCTTAAAGGGTTTTTGAAATATAATTTTTTACAAAAGAAATACAAAATGGTGGATTACGGCTAAACCAAGCCGAAAACGAAAAAAATTTACTGAGCAATTTCGACTAATATTCACATGTAGAACCCTAAGCAAGAATAGCACACTAAGCTTTATTGACACCCTGTATATAAAATATCATAATTAAAAATATCAGCAATGTAATACCCTGTTTTTGCACACTGAGATAAGGTACAATTGCAGTGTGCAAAAACATGGTATTACATTGCTGATGTGTTTTGCCAGCCAAGCAAGAATGGCGGTGTGAGAGCACGCCTTATATCTGATCATCTTAATTTGGTATAGGCCCAAAGTTGGGTGGTCATCGTCGTGTAAATAATTAAAATTTATAAATATGCAAGTGAAATAAAAAGAGGTACATCTTGAGATTGTTACTCCCCTATGGGTTTTTAGAATATAAATGACTTTGATTAAATAAGTATTATGACAAAGCTATGTTTAGTCCAATGTACTTTGGGACAAAAGAATATCACACTGATGTTTTTATAAGGGGAATAACCGTCTAAAGAAAACATTTCAAATACCTTCTTTAGATTGTTACTCCCCTCTGTTTTTTAATAAGGGAAGTAACAATCTAAAGAAGTGCCTAAAAAGGTACTAAAAAAAGTAGAATACGTAATATAATGATGGTCATTATAATTTCCCCTGATTTGCACGCTTTTATCTACTGTAGGACGACGAACTAATAGATGAATAGTAATTGTTCGTAGAAAATGAAAAAGCCAAATGGTTTCTGTGTAAGAGTATCACACATGTGTCAGATGTCAATTAATTAAACAATTTGTAACATTATTTACCACTTCATCTCAAGATTCTACATCAATTAATATTTATACAAGGAATATATATAGAGAGAGATGAAAGACAATTTAATATTAATTGGATTTATAAACAAGTCATTAACACTTCAATTAAACCTCTCATACTTTATCTACTCACCACTCATATTAACTCTCTCTCTCTCTCTCTCCCTCTCTCTCTCTCTCAATATATATATATATATATATATATATATATATATATGCGATACAAGTTTCTCAAAAATCATAAACAAGTTCATTGACGCATATGGAATCCGTAAAGAGACTTGTGCATTCCTTTGAAGTGAGTATTATATTATTTTTTTTATAAATCCATTTACCTCAGAAATGACTAAAAGTAGTAAAGGTTTATACTTAAATTAAATGAATTACACCTACGCTTTATTTCTTCGAAATATATTCAATTAAAAATGAACAAGCTAATAATGTATATTAAGGGATGTTTAAATTCAACTAATTCATTTAAATCCAAGGTAACTAAAATAAGCCACTTATTTCAGCCTTTTCATAATCTAAAATAATAATGCGTGCTAGAGTAATTGAAGCGAGCTTCTTACATTCAACAAAAAATATCCACCCGGTTAGTCAGTATTTTTCACGCTTATGACGCAAACTTTAACAAATATTGACAGATTAGTTAAAATTTGGTACGGATGTGCATGTGCATGTACCTATTTCTAATGTTCAGGCCCTACTCTTTATTCCACTTATTTTCAACTACGACACTCATCCTGATGAACTATTTTCAGAGTTCTTTTAAAGCCACACGATGTCTAGTTTTATATTAAATTATATTCAAGATCAACACGGATCTCTCAAACTATGAAGTTAGAAAAAGAGGCTTCAATTATAAGTTGAAGAATGGTGAAGATGTAGATGTAGTTGAGGATATGTAATTCAAATGAAGGACGACATCGCATCGTGCCCGTCAAAAAGTAAACTAAACTAATCGAAGTATCGGTGCGGGCGCGGGCATGGAGCGGATAAGTGTGGAATACGTCTTACATTTCCTTATGTTTATTTCCCACCGTATATTGTCCGTCATACAGAGTGGACATGTGTGGCCCGGTCTTAAAGCTGCAGATTTTAATAGCTGCTTGCTGGCCAACGAAGCAGATAGTAAAGTAAAAAAAATACTGGGTCCCTAATAATTGGGTTCTCTAATAAACCAATACAAATTGACAAATAACCTATATGCCAGTTGTACGGTCTTTGAAAGAAAAAAGTATAGGAATTAAATCACTCAAGACATTTACAAATGCTCCTTTCTATGTTTCCAACCTTATCCTCTACAGAGACCTTAAAGTCCCATTTATTCGTGTCCTAGCCTCCTCCCGATACAAAAGCTTCCATGACTCCATATCCCACCATCCTAATCCTTTAAGCCTCGTCCAGACTGCCGAACCGAACAGAGGAAACGAGCCGAGCATTGGTCTCTGCGCATGCCCAGTCTAAAGTGCGCCTGCGCATCTCAGACTGGGCATGCGCAGAGGCTAATGCTCGGCTCGTTTCCTCTGTTCGGTTCGGCAGTCTGGACGAGGCTTTAGTGCAAAACCTATCATCTCCATCCATTCCACAAAACCCTCCTCGACGCCTAAAGAGGCACTGGCGACTTATTAAACAACTAACATGTAATTCAAAAAGAAAAAAAAGAAAAAATAAAAAATAAAAAATCAAGTATTATGAGTACTATCGATGGATAATTTCTCATCTCATGTCACATCACAAGTCACTGTAAATATTCTGAACATATCTGTATTGCTAATAACATGTACTTATGTAGTCGCAATAATCTAATAAACAAAAAAAATGACTTGATAAACGATTTCGAATACTTTTTATTCAATTAAGAAGATAATTTATTGGAAGAATAGATGAAACATAATTTAGAAAACTTAAATTCAATATGGCCGACCAACTGAATATAGGCATTGCCAACCGTTTTCACAATCACGAGTACCTACCAACGCTACCAACACAAAAAAAAATTATCTAAAATTAATACTAGTAATAAAAAATGATTATAAATACTAAATAAATAGAGTAATATACTTTTTAAAGATATTAAAACCTTGAGAAAATGAGCAAAAAAAAATAATAAAATAAAATAAAATTCTCTTTATTTAACCAACATATAACATAATACAAAAATTCTTAAACTTTATTGTATACATACAGTTATAATTTTTTAAACAGTTTCTATTGGTTCACCCCCGCATGAGTAACTCGTGCGCGGGGTTGGTCGTTGAGTGTTTCAAATATATATATTTATAAACCGATATAATAAATAAATAGAAAACATTTTATAGATACATATTTAATTAGATAAATATAAATAATGTAATAATTAAATAGTAAGAAAATATAAAGCAAAAAAAAAGCAAAAAAAAACAGAAATATAAAGCATTGGTATTTGCGCATGCCCAGTCTAAAGTGCGCTTGAGAACCTGAGTCTGGGCATGCACAGATACCATTGCTCTGTTTGTTTTCTCTGTTCGGTTGGGCAGTCTGGACGAGGCTTAATATATTGTTATTTATATATTTAATCTTTATTTCATGATGTTGGGATAACCTCTTGTGCTGTTATAAAAAGAATAACAACTTTGTTTACTTAAACAAAATTAATAAAATTTTAAGAAAAAGATTTTAAGTGTTTTGAATTACAAGTTAAATCAAATAACAATTAAAGTTAATAGTAGTTTATAATTAAGTTTTAATCTAATTAAATACTAACGTATTTGATAAAACGGTAAGGATAAGGAATAAAGAATTTGAACTTGATCCAAAAATAAACAAAAAAAAAAACTATTGTAATAAAGGACAATTATAACTATTGGACTAAAACTAAATAATTGCAATCACCATTTATGTGTATGGGTTTTCCGCATTCTTGGACTGAAGGGCTTGCCTCTTTCACCTCCATTTAATAACATACTCCCACACCCGAATATAAATATAACCAAGAGTGACTAGGTTTTTTTTTATGAAAATCTATAGTTCTATTCAGAGCTACATACATTTGATCTTTAAAACAAGAGGAAGGTCACTGTGTGCATACGATTTCAATTTAGGGATGGGGGCAGGCAAAGCTGTACTTCTTTAGATTGTTACTTCCCTGTTACTTTTTAGAATATAGATGGATATAATTATTTATACCTTTGTCTAACTAACTATTAAGATAAAGAGATGTTTAGTTCAATTTATTTTGGGAGAAAGGAATATTACACTTCATTCCGAACACCATCTTCAGATTTATTCCCTTTTGTTTTTTTGTTTTTTTTATAAGTGGAGTAACACTAAAAAAAAGTGCCAGCAAAGCCGGGTACTTCAGCTAGTTAATAAATAATATTAAACTGTGCTTCATCGATAAGATCTAAAGCCCCTCTCAAACTTTGTGAGGTTTGGAAAGAATAAGTTTTTAACTTATTTTAAATAACAAAATCTGAACCATGCAAAGGTTTCTTTCATCATTATGTAAAATGTTCAAATGATATTAAGTGTTACAAAAAAAACTCACGGATTAGTGACTAAGAAACCTGTCGGGGGCTACGCACTCTAAAAATTAATATTGCATTCGAAAACTTAGTATTTATAGATTGTGTGGAACTTAATAACAGTTAAATAACAAGTAAACAAGTAAGTAATCGCCGGTTTCTGTACGATTAAGTTAAAATTATTAAATGTAAAATTTTAATAGTTGTTGCATATTCTTTTTCAACACTTCAAGACCTTTAAATGGATGTATATCATGCGATGGTGACAAAAAACTTTTTTTAGTCGCTAGCCATATTGACCGCCATCTTGAAAAGATTAAGTGTGAAATTTTAATAGTTGCATATTCTTTTTCTACATTTCAAGAGCTTTAATTTGATGTACAACATGTCATGGTGACTAAAAACATTGTTTTTAGTCACCCGCCACCAATTTGCCGCCATCTTGAAAATATTAAGTGTGAAAAATCGAAAAAGTGTCCAGTCGTCACAAATGCCGAAATGCACCTGTGTGCCGAATTTAATGCTCCTACCTATAGCAGATTATGAATTGAAACAAGCAACGGACAGACAGACAGACAGAGCCGTTATAGAAGGCTTCTTTTTGTACTTAGTACAGAAACCTAAAAAGTGATCAAGATATGATCAGAAAACCACAATCGGTAATATTTAGTACGACCACTGTAATACGAGGGCTGTTCAGAAAGTAATAGACGTTTTGGCCTGGCGCGGCCGTTTAGCGGGGCTAGCGCCGCCATCTTAACGTCAGAGCGTTCCTACAATCTGTACGCATCCAGCTGTGGTAGCGTGTGCGTCGTGCCTCTCGTACTTTGCAGTGGAGTGTTAAAATGAGCGCTGCAATTGAAAATCTCGCCGATTTTAAAGTGCGGTATGCGATAAGGTTTTTGATGGCGAAAAATCACAGATCAACTGAAATTTATCACCAGATTTGTGATTTGTATGGAAAAGGAATAATCAGTGAAAGCCGAGTGAGGAAGTGGTGCATTGATTTTCAAAATGACCGAACCAATGTTCACGACGAGGATCGCAGTGGTAGGCCTAGTCTTGTGACTGATGGACTGATTACTAAAATCAGTGAAAATCGTCGTTTCACGATTACGTAACATTCTGAACATTTCCCCAAAATTTCACGGAGTTCTTCATGAAATTGAAGTTGCAAAACTTGGTTACCACAAATGTTGTGATAAAGCTTTAACACTGAAGCTGAAATGCATGCCGGTGTAAACCGGTTGTTGCAATCGCAGGCGGCGGATTTCTACTGAGAGGGTATTGAAAACCTTGTGCCAGGTATGATAAATGCCTTAATTTGAATAGCGATTATGAAGAAAAGTAGCCAAAGACTTTACCTTCAACATTTATAAATTAAAGTTTTGTTTTTTCACTTTGTTTATTGCTTCCGAGCTTACCGAAGCTTCTAAGCTTCTTAAGCTTGCTTAGGAAGCTATTGGTTCCAAAGAACGAACAAATTTTAGTCTTCGACATCAAAATTCCAAGACAGAAATCCGTTTTCGACATCAGGGAACATTTTTGGTTCCGTGTCTGTCTGTCGGTCGGTCTATGGTTCAATTTTTTCGAACCAACATATCTTAAAAACTACACGTCCAAATTTAATGAAATTTGGGTGGTTGGTCATGAGTAGCCCATTGTTGGTCCCATATAAGTTTCAACCTTCTGCGCTCATTTGTTTCTCTTCCACATGCGCACAAACATACATTAATTTACACCTATAGCTTCAAAAGTACAAATCTGATTTGAATGAAAATTTTATAGTTTATTGAAAGTAACCCGCAGATAGCCCCAGATTAATTTGAACCGTCTGCACTCTTTAACTTTTGCCTAACTGATACTACTTTACTGTTACTTTCTGGACTAGATCATAATCAGTACAGTAATACGAGTATAATGATTATTTCACCGGCTATTATAAATTAAAATGGTCGAAACTGATTCTATAAAATAATAGATTATGTGGTTTGTTGTCAGTATACTGATCAAGTTTATTCTTTGAATTATATATTCACCATAATTTGTGTGTATTAATATTTCTGTAAAAAAAAAACTTATTAAAGATGAGCTATTTTCGGCTAATTTCATACGTGTATGAAGGTTTTTAGACAAATAAAGATGACGTCATAGCAAGTCAGTGGAAAAACAGCTCACTTACACAGTATATATATTTATCATTTAGCAGCAAAGATTAATTATCTACTGTTGACTTTACTGCCAACACATACAGGGGACTAATATTGTTTTACTAACTTACTCAATATTTAGGTTAAGATAACAATGAAACAAATATCAACCTAATCAAAACGGGGAAAAAATTGCCAGAGATAATAATATGCACTTTAAAAATATAGAGATTAATCTCTATCAATTTTTAAATACAAAGGAATACTTTATTTATTATCTTTTAATTACGTTTAACATTATTTAATAATTTAATTATCTACGCCTTGGAATAATTATTTAATCAATATGTTCTATTAATTACTTAATATTATTCAATGTCGATGCATTTTCTAGGGTACCCTAAGATTTTCTTTCCCTTGGTAAGGTTCATAGGAACTACGTTGATTGTCAGCCAGGATGAAAATATATAGAACGCAAGACGACGCCGAACAACGTGGCTAAAAACTCTTTATACGTATAGGCGCTTCATTAGACTGTTACTCCCCTAATAAAAACAGAAGTGTGATATTCCTTTGTCCCAAAGTACATTGGACTAAACAACCCTTTGTCTTAAGAGTTATTTGACAAGGAATGTATAGGGAACTTTGATTTTATGCAATCGCGCACTAGAGGCCACCCAACTTCAATATTTCAAATTGGAGTGTATATAGCATATTTGGTGCCAAATAATAAAATTTTACTTGAAACTTTTTTTTCTATTTCCAATATTTTGCCCTCCAATAATTGGGGGGCAAAGATAGCAAACTAACCCTACTGAAAATAGTAAAAATATAAAATACTTGTATCGCTATAAAATCTAAACGGTTTGAAATAAATTGAAGGAACTAGGGGGATCTGTACCTACCATGTAAAGGGAAGTCTGTATTTATCCACACTCGCGTACTATGGGCAACTTCTCATTTTGCCCCCAGGTGCTGAAATTACAATTTTTATACTTTTGCCCCATATAGGGGGAAAAATATTGGGGATAGAAAAATAAGTTTCAAATAAAATACTTATTTTTTTCCGTAGAATCCTAATCTTCTATAAAAAATAACACTCCAATTTGAAATTTTGAAGTTGGGTGGCCTGGGGGCTCAATGGGTGGTTGCCCCTAGTGCGCGAGTGGATGATTACAGACTTCCCTTTACATGGTACAGATCCCCCTAGTTCCATTAATTTATTTCAAACCGTTTATATTTTATAACGATATAAGGGTTATTTTTTACTATTTTCGGAAGGGTTATTTTGCTATCTTTGCCCACCTTCAGGGGGCAAAATATTGGAAGTAGAAAAAAAGTTCAAGTAAAATTTTATTATTTTAGGATCCAATTATGCAAAGTTGGGTGACCTGGGGGCAAAGTGAATGGTTGCCTCTAGTGCGCGATTGCATAAAAACAAACTTCCCTTTTACATGGTACTGATCCCCCTAGTTTCATTAATTTATCTCAAACCATTCAAAAGTTAAGAGGGGGGGGGGGGGGAGACTTTTGGACAACCCTATATATATACAATATATACACACACATAAAATATTTACAAGTATATATTATTAAATGGCGTTAAAATACAAGTTAAGGTAAATGACAATAATAAGAGAATCATTTGGACATGTTACACATTATTTAATTAAGAAACTTCTCTTTTCTCTGCATTATCAAGCACTTACATATGTCATAATTGATGAAAGGCAAAATTAAAAACAGAACAATTATATCTATTTTAATTAAAATGTCTATAATAAAGATGTGAGAAAAATGTCATTTCGTAATTGGATAAATGTAAAGAATACTCGAGTATATTCTATTTCTAATATATTTTCGTGTAATATTAAACTAATAATAGTAAATATATATATATATATATATATATATATTCCTCATACTAAAACATTTTGTAAAAATAAAATAGTTATTTATGTAACTAGGCAGCAAAATGGAATTTTGCTGACAAGTTTTTTAAGTTTTGTTCCGAGCCGAAGGCGAGGATAGGCTAAAAAAATTTACTGCAGAGGCGAAGCCGAGGCAGAAAAATTACATGTTGACTGACGAGGCGAAGCAGCGGCAGGAAAATGTCAATTACTTGCTAAGGTGTAACCGAAGCAGGTAATCTTTAAACGAGTCAGGAATTTTTCCTTTGCTGCATAGTTAAATACAATATTTTATCTACTAACGGCAGAAAAATTACACTAATTATTATTATATTCCCTTTTTAATATATAAAAGATTAAAGAAAGAGATATATAAGAAATTAAAGTTCTAAAATTTCAAGATAAAAAGAACTTTTTATACACTTATATAATTTTCAGTTGAATCGTATGTAATGTTGATAATATAATTGTTATTGTTATATAATATATAATATATAATGTTAGTGAAAAAAAAAGAAAGAAATTAGTTCCGAATTTATTTACTTCACATAAATGACAACCATCTAGAATCTAGAGAGCTGATCTTAAACCTATAAAAGGACAAATCTTTGTACAACGGATCTCCCCAACACCAAATCTAAACCGTGCCATCGATAAAAGTATTAAAATAATGCATTGTCATCGTGTTCTGAGCAATGCTAAAAGTTTCAAATGTCTAGCTACTCGGGAAGTTAGTTAGAAATCGATTGCCAGATTTGTACCGGACAAACAAACAAACAAGAAAGCAAGCTAATAAAAACGTAGTAAAAAACGAAAGTTTGAGTCTTCAAGAAAGCAAAACAAATAAGGCAAAACGAATTCAATGTTACCACTTTTAACAGCTGTGTTTTATCTAAATATTTAGCGATTTTTTTAAAAAATAATCACTGTAAAATAATAAATTTGTTTTACTACTATAATATATTAAAGATAGCGATATTTTTTAAAGATGTAAGTAACCTTGTGCTCGGTGGCTTTTATTATATTATATTTTTAATAATTAATTTTATTTTATTTTTTTAAGACTATTTTGATTGGGATACGAGGATAATTACATTATTTTAAAGATAGTGGAATTAATTTTTCTTTTAATACAATTAATTACCTTAAGCTAAAGTTGTTGGACAATGATTTTATTTACCTACACTGGAAAATTTGAAGTGGTCTTTCGTTATCCAGAGTTATTGGAAAGAAGAAATAACGTGGTGCTCCTTTACCATCAGGTATTAATATATATTTGTATACATAAATATTAACTAGCCTCAGATAATTCTCATGGTCACCCTGTCTCCACTCAGCAAGGCTAGGCGTTGCTATTCCTCGGGGCAGGTAGCAAGCCTATTACCTTATCTCTGAAAAGAGAAGGGAAAAAGTTGCTCCTAACTTCATTTAAAGTAATATTTTTTACATAAAACGTATTTTTTAAAGCGAAAAGTCCTGCGAAAAATGTTTAAATAGAAAACGTATTTTACCCTTAACGAGATAAGTAAGAAGGTGGTTCATTCTTATCTTGTAACCTGTGCTATTTAAAATATCATAAAAATAATACAATATTGAAAACTCTTTTTTTTATCAGAAACGATAAAAGAACAGAAAACAAAGGTTTCCCTTAACAAACAATATATTTTAAAATAAAAAAATACAAGCAGCTTTTCGAGTTTTGATTGGAAATGTTTATTATTGTAATGAATCCAATCTTTCACAGTATGCAGTGGAAAAACTCTACCAGAATTAAATACGACAAACAGTCCAATGTAAATTAATACAGAAGTTTCTTTTTATTATTATATAAAAAAAAAAAAAACCAACAAACAAATAGGAAATTCAAGGGAAACATTTTTTTAAAAAAAAGGACAATATTAAATCTATTTTCACACGACCTTAATTAACTTGTTTTTCAGAGACAAATCTTGTAAGTTATTATAATTCTAATTACAAAAAAAAACCGCACGTAGAAACAAATTAGGATGGATAAATTTATGTAGTATTCAGTGAAAAATGTATACTGGGTTAGTCAAATGTCTTACGACACCTCAATTACTTTTTATTTTTTAGCCGAGAATAACCAAACTCATTTAATGTTTAAAAAGGCATAGAGATGTACTTGTGAAAATGTGGGGCAACTTTGACCTTCTCCCCCAAATTGGGTTTTTTGGAGCATCTCAATAATTTTAAATGTAACCCCCTACCGAATGACACCCCATTTTAAAGGTCTTGAAAAACTAGTAAGAACAATGCAATCTAGGTCTCTATCTCGATCCTATTCGAAATGGCGGCAATTCGCCATTTTGAACAAAATTTATTAGAGAACCTCTAGTTTGGGCGGTTTTTTTCTCTTTCATTAAAACCATTAAAATTAGGTATCATTCAAAGGGAATCATCAAATATCATTCGAAGGGGTTTCCATTTTCGAGCTATCCCCAAAATCCCCAATTTTTGGGCATGTGACAAGACTGTACAAAATTATTAGGGTGTCCCCATACATTTGACCTTACCTATTAGTGGCAATTTTAAATTACCGCTATTTTGGATTAGGAAGTTTCAGCTTGATTGGATGACTGGAAGTGAGATAATTAACCTTAAAGATTTTAACGACAGGCGCCGAAAAACAAAAGTTAAGATAATTAAAGGATTTTGAAAAAGAAAATTAAAAAATAGCAGTCCCACCTACTTCTAAAACAAATTATAACATTGTATAATAAAACCTTGTTAGACCCAGGTAATAGTACATTACGCGTCTAGTGCAGAAAGCAGCATTTTGCATGCGAGTGTGGAGTTTGCACCCAAGCGATAGCGAGGGTAGTACAACCACACGAACAAAGCAAAATGCAGTCTTCGCACGAGTGCGTACCTTACTTTATCTACAATTGTGGATTTTAATAATAAATACAGAAATAAAATGTAGTAAACTTCCTGTATGTAAGTTCGTATTTCTCTTTTGATTAAGATGACATTAAATCATTGAATTAATTATTTCGGGAGACGTATTATTCTCCTCATTTAAATCACTAATTTTTTTTTAGTAAAAACTCGATATAAACAGTTACTTTAATGAAACTAACAGCAAATTAGTTTTGTTAAATGTAAACAAACTCGCTAATCGTGCGTTAAGGTGAAGAATTCCTCACCTTATCGCACGATTATGAAACGCGCATGCGCAATGAATACAGCTACGAAAAGAATCACTTCCCACGCATCTAAACAGAGATATAATGTAGGTATGGGAGCGTCTATGGAGGTCATCTTAATGGATAATAATAATAATAATAATGGATAATGATAATACTTTTTCTTGCTTCGGATTGTTGCCTCATTTTTTGATTTTTTATTTATTTTAATTATTCATTTTTATTTTTATTCATTTATTTATTTATTTTTATATATATATATTTTTTTTTTATGTTATTTTATTTTTATGTTTATTTTTTATTTATTTATTTGTATTTTATTTAATTTTATTTATTTTTATTTTTTTGTAACTTTTTATTTTTGTTTTAACTTGTCATTGTTTTTATATTTATTTATTCATTCGTCTTTTATTTTTTATTTGGCTTTTGATATTTGCCTCATTTTATTGCTGACAGTTTGTTTTGTAATTCTGTGTTTCGCTCTAATTATTGTTTAGATTTCAGTACTTAGTCTAACTTTTGTTTGTTCCTAGGCACTGATTATGCAATGATGATCCTAGGCAATGATGATGGCCTTATGAAGGCTGAAAGCTGCTATGTAATTCACAATAAACAAATTAGCCAGTTAACGTGGAGAGAGATATAATGTTTATATTTCGTATCAATCGTAGATAAAAGTTTTTTCAAGTTTGATAAAAAAAAAAAAAACCTAATTTTATTAAAGTAAATTAAATTAATATTTAATTTTTTTTGTAGAGTTTGGGATTGCATGGTATCTAAAAGGAAGGGCTAGCTCTGTAAACCTAATCAGAGCTGTAATAGAATTGACCTGCTTGCTCCAGCTGAATCTACACTGGCTCAACCTTCAATAGAAAACAACACACCTCATTCTACTTGCAATCAACCAAGTCTAGCTTTACAATTAGATCAACTTGAACCTTACGCTGGACTAACAATAAATCTCACAATAACTACCTGCGGCCACTACTGATTTCGGCACAGTTATTATGCTTATAAATCTAGTTTTTACTTTCTCTTATAAAGAGAAAGTATTGGGATGGCACGAAGATTCTATTTTGAGATTTGATGGAATTACACGTTTTGAGGTCCCCTGAGTTAGAAAAGAGGTTTTTAAGAAATGGCTGTCTGTCGTCATTGGCACGCGTGGGGCCTAAACTACTGGGCCGTGTTTGACAAAATTTGGCATACATGTTCAGAAAAATCAAGTAATGAATTTTAGCTCCAATTTTGGGGGAGCTATCCCTCAAAAACGCTAAAAAAAAAAAATTTTTCGAAAACGGTTCCGATGGTTTGGATTAAAAAATTCTAAAATGTACTCCATTTAAATATGAATCTATCGATATAAGCCGTTTTCCAGGAAAAAAAAATCTAGTTCCTGAGAAAATAGCTTTAAACGCGGACGGAGAGAAGCCGGGTTCGGTTCGGCGCAGAGGAGAACTTATTTTTATGATATAATGTTCAAAACTATGTAGGTACCTACGAAAACAAGAAAACTATAAGAAATGGAAAATATCAGGGTAAGTAATTATGAACTTGAATATGAGAAAGTTTGCCTGAGTTTTCTCTGACCGTTTTTTACTTTCTCGTATAAAGAGAAAGTATTGTGATGGCACGAAAATTCGATTTTGATGGATTTATAAGTTTTGAGGTCCCCTGAGTCCAAAAAAGTGGTTTTAAAAAAATGTCTGTCTGTCGTCTGTCTGTCTGTCTGTCCGTCGTCTGTCTGTGCAGACGCCTGGAGCCTAAACTACTGGTCCTATTTTGACGAAATTTGGGGGCGCTACCCCCCAAAAAATCTGAAAAAACGTGAAAAAAAATTATTTCTCGAAAACGGTTACGACGATTTTGATTAAAAAATTCTATAATGTAGTCCATTTAAATACGAATCTAACGATATAAGCCGTTTTCCCGGGAAAATCTAGTTCCTGATAAATAAGCTTAAAACGCGGACGGAGAGAGCCCGGGTTCGATTCCCCGCCCAGGAGACGTTTTTTTATGATACATTTTGATGAAATGTTCAATAATAATTAAATGTACATACAAAAACTAATAAATGGAAAACATTGGGCCCAAGTAATTATGAACTCGTATATGATAAAGATTGTCTGAGTTGTCTCGGACCGTTTTCTTCTATCAAGATTTTGTGGAACTATCTTATGGAAATAAAAATCAAAGAAAAAGTATCTGCCTAATTATATGGAACATAACTACATCACATCGTTGTTCGATTGCTCAGATGATTATGAAATAAAGTTTAATTACTGGGAGCTTCTTACATTCAACAATATGCATCTTGGCTGTTTTTCTGTCTGTCTGTCTATCAGTAATAAGTTCGTTGGCAGCGTAATCCGTCCAAGAGTTCACGCGTAACGTGAGCTTCGAAAGTACAATTGGAATTATAGGACGGGAAAAGAGTCTAACACCATCTCTTCTGTGAGACAAATATTTTTTTCAAAATCAATTTGTTATAGTCCACAGGCCACCATAAGCAGTGAGTCGCTGATTGATAAAGTTTTCTTACCTTATGGAATCGCTTATTTATGCCTTGTCCACCGATGAATTGGGTATATGGCAACTGGGCGCTGGGCCATTTCTTTTTTGTTGACATGCCAAACTTGCCCTTCTGCGGGAACATTGAAAAGAGATAGATAAAGTTTTGATTTTCACAGGATCGTTTAATTAAATTATTTCAAAAACAGTGGTAAAGGTGGCCACCGATAAGGGTGGGCCGTTTGGGGTGGCCACCGCCCCAAACATATCGCTCTGCGGGGACGTTGAAAAGAAAACGGCCCACTCGTATCGGTGGCCACCTTTACCACTGTTTTTGAAATAATTTAATTAAACGATCCTGTGAAAATCAAAACTTTATCTATCTCTTTTCAATGTTCCCGCAGAAGGGCAAGTTTGGCATGTCAACAAAAAAGAAATGGCCCAGCGCCCAGTTGCCATATACCCAATTCATCGGTGGACAAGGCATAAATAAGCGATTCCATAAGGTAAGAAAACTTTATCAATCAGCGACTCACTTCTTATGGTGGCCTGTGGACTATTAGTAAAACTAACTGCGACAATGCTATGAAGTGATAGAAATCGTTAAAACTATTAAAGCAGACCTAAACGTTTAAAATAGAGAAATCAACTTTTTTTCACCGATATCTTTCTTCCCAAGGTAACGATTTTATAACACCTCAATGAAGTAATAAGAGATCGTTATTAAACTACTAAAGCAGACCTAAATGTATAAAATAGAGAAAACAACGTTTCTACCACTATCTTACTTTCTAAGGTAACGATTTTAATAATACTTCATATGCATCGTCTAAAGTACAATTGAAACAGGCATGCAAAATTTCAACTTGATACAAGCAGAAGTTATTGTGTAGTGAAGTGATACATTTTTTAACAGTCTCACTGGAGGTGGCCGGGACGTGTAACTTAAGGAATAGAAAGAAGGCACCCTTCTCCCCTACGCTCTTTATTATAATCATCATAAATGGATAACACAAGGCTGATTAATTATGAACTAGAATATGAGAAAGTTTGCCTGAGTTATCTAGGCCCGATTTTATCTATCGATATTTTGTGGAACTAACTTATGGGAATATAATTCAAAGAATTTAATTTTTTTAAAAAGGAAAAAGAAAAAAGAAATCTGTTTGATACAATTCGTACAAATATTTTCCATAAAAGAGTAAATAATAATAAGGTCCAGGGAATTATTCCCTTCCTTTTTCGGATTTTCGTGGTTACATTTAATTATTATTGATAAACCCTTTATGTCAACTGTTTAATAAGATCCTAAATAGTGGTGAAATTCCAGAAGAATGGGAGACAAGTAAAATTATTTTACTTTACAAGAAAGGTAATAAGGAAAACATAAACAATTACAGACCCATCAGCCTTACACCTGCTATATACAAAATCTTCACAAAAATATTGCAAAAAAGAATAATAAATCGCATTTATGAGAACCACTCTCTTAACCAAGCAGGGTTTAGACCAGGATTTTCTACAATAGACCACCTTCAAACTTTGGGACAACTTATAGAAAAAAGTAGAGAATATAGTATAAAGCTATATATTTGCTTCATAGATTTCTACAAAGCATTCGACTCCGTAGAGCATAACGACATCTGGCTGTCACTTAAAGAGATGGGAATCAGTAGCACATATGTAAGAGTCATTCAACAAATATATGCAAACTCTAAAGCATATATTGCATTAGAGAAAAATGGACAGAAATTCAAAGTAAATAGAGGAATGAGGCAAGGTTGCCCTCTCTCCCCAATTTTATTTAATGGTGTATTAGAGTCAGTGTTCAAACATCTAGATTGGGGAAAAAAAGGTTTGAACATACAAGGGACTTTCCTCAACAATCTTAGGTTCGCAGACGACATAGTAGTTTTTGCAGAAAATCCTCACCAACTAGAAGAAATGGTCAACGAATTAAGTACTCAGTGTCAGAGGGTCGGACTGAGCATTAATTGGGAAAAAACTAAAGTACTCACAAACTCATTGAAACCCATAATTAAGTGTGGAGATACAATAATTGCTTATGAAGATGAATACATATATTTAGGACAACGTATATCTCTTACTGATAACTGTAGTCAAGGAGAAATAAACAGGAGGATAAAAATAGGATGGAAAAAATATTGGTCACTTAAAAAAGTTTTTAAAGGGAATCTGTCAACTGATATCAAAATTAAAGTGCTAGAGAGCTGTGTGTTCCCTTCATTGCTATACGGATGCCAAACTTGGAAGCTCACAGCCCAACAAAGCAAAAAGCTTAACACCTCTCAAATGAGCATGCTCAGGAGCATATATAGCATTAAAAAAATACAAAAACTAAAAAACCAGGATATTATGAAAAAACACCGAACAAAAAACCTGCAGACTCAAGCACACCAACTTAAATGGAACTGGGCCGGACATGTGGCCAGGCTACCTACAGACAGATGGGCTAAAATCTCAACAGACTGGACACCTTTGAACTATTCAAGAAGGAGAGGAAGACCTAGGAGGAGATGGAGGGATGAAATAGTGGAGAAACTAGGCATTTTGTGGCAAAGAACAGCACAGGATAGGAATTGCTGGAACAAAGTTATCCAAAATATGTATAATTAGAAGAGGAATTGATGAACTGCTTTTTTGTTTTTGTTATTTATAATTTACTGTTTGTAATTTTCTTGCCACAAAACTTTTACCCCCTTAAGGGGAGGCTTTTGCTTCGCAAGAAGTGTCAACGGAGCTATTTTCATTTTCATTTTCATTTTCATCTAGGCCCGATTTTATCTATCGATATTTTGTGGAACTAACTTATGGGAATATAATTCAAAGAATTTAATTTTTTTAAAAAGGAAAAAGAAAAAAGAAATCTGTTTGATACAATTCGTACAAATATTTTCCATAAAAGAGTAAATAATAATAAGGTCCAGGGAATTATTCCCTTCCTTTTTCGGATTTTCGTGGTTACATTTAATTATTATTGAAAATTTTATAAAAATTTACCATAAAATAATTCCTCCCCGGCGGGGAATCGAGCCTAACCTCTCACCCTTTACACTTACAGCTGATTCCTCAGGAACTAAACAAAACACATCATACTTTTTAACTCTGACAGCGCGGGAAAATCGGAAAAAAATTGGAGGAGAGCCAATGAGAGCTTGAGATTTTGGTGGGTAATAGGTCGGGCCAACTAGGCAAACAAAAATATCACTCGTAGAGGGGCGAGGCACTCAGGATAACCGATAAGACTTCGTAACCTCCACCCCTTGTATCTACATTTTCGAGATATATATTTTGGGTTAAATTAAATCAGATACAGAACAATAAAACAAAATCAGCATTACGTACAAAAACGAATTATGAATTAAAAAAGAACATTCATCTATGTGCAAACAAAAAAAGAGGGTCATTATTGATATATTTCTGAGATGGATTATAGTTATATCACTCTTTATCTAAGAAGTTTTAAGCATTCACTTTTTATACTTCATAACCATTAGACTTGTTGAACATCAAAGGAAAATAAATTTATATTAATAATTGCAAGAAATATTCGTAAATAAGAAGTTAAAGTCAAAGGACAAAGATAGTTAAAAAGATCGCGATTTGAAATGGAGTAACATAACCTTCTTTTGTTTACCAACAAATGATGCTGCCCCACCCCTCCAACCTGCCTAGTGGCTTTATTTCTTCTCCCCCATAGGTTGGCTAATCTGAGCTGTCAGATTTAAAAAGTATGATGTGTTTAGTTTAGATTTTACCTGGGAAAGCAACTGGTACGGTTAGTTTTGTATTTAAATGGAGCACAATTTTACATTGTCAGAACCGTTTTTGACTTTCGGGTTAAATCATTGACAGTAATACAGGCCAAACGTAAAAGGCACCCAGTTGACATAGTAATTAAGATCAACAAGTTCGATTTATTTATTACCTTGCTGGTGACTGAGTTTTGGGTTAAATCTTTGACAATATTAACAGGCCGAAAGTAAAAGGCGGCCAGTTGACATAGTAATTAAGATCAACAAGTTCGATTAATAAATTGCCTCGCTGGATCGGGATCGAACCCAGATCTAAATCTTTCGTACAACTCATCAAGTTACATTAGCGATAAATGCAAAGCGTATCTCAAATTATTATATTACATTTAATTTTCCAATTTTTAATCCAATTTTAATTTTTTTTGGAGGTATTTCCCAATCACTAACTTATATAGTTTCGTAACTCACTCTATTTATTTACAATTTTTGGTAACAATAATTTTAATTGCAGCGTGTATTTTACACTTTTGACTATTTCCTGTCATGTTCCAAAATAACTGATTGAATCGTTATGTTGTATCGTTAGTGGTTATTTATCGTATCAGTGTTGTTGTGTCAGTGATTATAAATAATAGCCAAAGCTTTTAAGAAGGTACGTTGAAAAGAATAAATAAATAAAATAATAATAATAATAATAATAAATAATAATAATAATAATAATAATAATAATAATAATAATAATAATAATAATAATAATAATAATAATAAATAATAAATTAAATACAAGCTTAATTTTTAGTAACAGGGCTTTAATGGCAAGGTAATAATAAATAATAAAATAAATAATAATAATAAATACACAATATAATATTCCATAATTATAACTGGAATGTAGGATACAATGAACATTTTTCGTACAGTATTTTTCTTTTTTATATCTCAGGAAGGCGATACTTTGTAATTCCCCACTCTTCATTTTTGTCCTTCTTTTAATTAATTTTAATAACCCCCCTCCCCAAAAAAAGCGTTAATTAAATTTAAGAAAATAAATCGATCAAAGATGTTCCGTTCACATTCCTTTAGATCTCGTTATATTAAAAAGGGAAAATTAATTAAAAATATTTACTTACTTTAAAAATTATTAATTTAATTTTACTTACTTGAAACAACCAGCCTAACACTTTCAATTTTTTTTAATTAAAAGTATTTTTTAATTAAACAATAGCCATGTATGTGAGTGAGCTATGTGCATAAATAAACACAAACACACACAAGTATATATATTTACTTTTTTATGGGTTATTGTAATCAGTATAGAACCTCACTATAACAGACAAATATGGACTGAGAGTCCGTTATATAACAATAATCCAAATTTCAAATAATAATGCAAAAGGGTGTACTACAATGAAAGTACAGTAGTAAGTAGTAAAGAATAAAAAGTGCACATTACACAGCAACTAAAAAGATAGGCTTGAACTTAGGTTTAATTAGCAATTTTTCAGGAATACTAACTAAAAAGAATTATATGCAGGGGTCTTGAGTAGGGCGGCAAATTGTGGAATTTCATAGAAAAACTCGACTATTGTGGTCCGCTATAAGCTCTAAAATGAGGTTCTACTGTACCTACATATTACTGCTGACTGAATATAAATTCAATAATACTAGTGATGCGGTGCATAAAAAAACTGCGTAGAAAAAAAAATTCTCTTAAATCGGCCATATTTGTTTTCAATATGGCTACCAGGAAAATATTTTGCGGGGAAACACTTAAATAGTCTTAATCTAACTAAAAAAATAATCTTTAAAATGGTGTGTGGCATATTACACAACCATTAACTTTTTTTTGCAAACCCCGACCCCTATTTCGGCCATATTTGTATTCAAAATGGCGGCAAAGAATACAAATTTTTGTAGTATAGGTTACTTATTCTTATCCTACTCTTCAAGGCCTTTTAACACGATATACAATATGTCATGCTTACTAAAAACCTTTAGTTTAGTCGTCAGTCATATTGGCCTCCATATTAAAAATATTTAGAGTGGAATTTCCAAAAAACTATACAGTTATCACAAATTATTATAGATGCGCCTGTGGGTTGTGAAATTAAATCTACAAATAAACTAGCAAGAATAAATAAATAGAATAAATAGAAAGAAAGAAATAAATACGGTATTAGGATTTCTCCAGATCTCCCAAATTTGGAAATTATAACGGGCCAAACTGTTTAATCTTCCACAATATTTAAATATATTGTTAGTAGAGAATTGACTCAAATTTCAAACTGTTACAACATTTCTTAAGTGGATTAATAAAAAGGTGATAGCTGAAACACATTTTTGGACTCAAGTAGTAGTAGTAGACTCGAGTAAATCTATCAAAATCAAATTTTCACGCCATTAAAATACTTTCTCTCTGTGCTACGTATATGAGAAGGAAAAATATATTGACATTTTCTTTTCTTTGAGAAATAATATTTTTAGGTAAGAAGGTTTTTTCGTCTAGTGTTACTTTTACAACCCAGTTGTAAAGGAAAAAGGTTTTGGAAGAGATTTTACTTAGGTCTTAATTCAAAGGGTAGAAAAAAGCATTGGGTTTTAGTGATGGCACCAAGGGAACAAGTAAATCCCTTATCCCTTGGCTTTACTTCACCCTATATACAGGGGCTATTCTAACACGGGCTATTCAACAAACATTCCTGAAAACCCTACTTTTAACAATACAGCAACGCACCTCGGATAAATGAAACCAACAAACTTCACCTAACCAATGAAACCTTCACTTTTCAATTTCATCAACAACTTCTTAAGATTTCATCATGGATCAAATAAACCAAGAACGAAACCAGTATTCATTTATTTGTGAAGTATATTGCGGATCTTAAGGGATTTAGGTCAAACTTTATTTTACATACATTCACTCTCAGTTCAAAATCATTTCCTTTTACAACCGCTTACTAAAAGTAACAAGACAGGAAACAGGATATATTTAAAGATATGATATCGAAAAGTAAAATTGCAATCGATAAATCTCTGGTACATATAATGATACTTCAAAAACATAGGATCCAATCCATTGATGTTTTTAATAATAAAATGGCTATAAAATAAATAAAATAGGTCAATTTAAAAACAATTTTTTGGGGACACAATTTTATAGATTTTTCTAATTACTGGTCTTATATTATTACTTTGCTTTGTAAGTTTCATCGCACACCTATTACCCCAATTTTGAACCACTTCCGGTCTTTCAATCTTCCCCAAATTTTACACATGGAAACAATTTAGGTGAAGAATACAGAAACCAGAAAAAAAGTTGAAAATAAGACCAGTTTTTAAAAAATTGTATTTTTATATTAATTATTTAATAATTTCAAATTAGTTAATTAATTAACGAATCGCTGAGTATTGTATTATCATTATAAATGTATAATGAAAGCAAAGTTCAGCTTTCTAGATACTCAGGAAGTGGTCAAATTTAGGTTATAAGACTTGGAGATAAGTGAGATCTTTAAATGATTTTTTTTTTTTTTTTCTCATATAAAAAGAAAGTATTGTAATAGCGCGAAAATAAAATTTTGAGATTAAGATGGATTTACACATTTTGAAGCCCCCAGATTCAAAAAAGTGGTTTTTTAAAAAAAATTCTTTCCTGTCGTCTGGGCAGACGCTTGGCTAGTAAACTACTGGGCCGATTTTGACGAAATTTGGCATACATGTTCGGGATAATCATACACTGAGGCGAAATCGAGAAATGTATTTTAGCTCATAATTTGGTGGCTCTACCCCTCACAAACTCTTAAAGTACGTGAAAAAATCCAAAGATTTTTATTAAAAAAATCTAAAATTAAGTCCATTTAAGTACGAATCTAACGATAAAAACAGTTTTCCCAGGAAAACTCTAATTTCCAAGATATTGAAGAAAATAAATCTGATTTTGTTATGAAAATCCTGTTACCTGTTAAATACTTTTCTTTTAAATAAATTAAATGAGATATTGAAAAATTTCAAATACTTTTTCAACAATTTGAGAAAGTTTGTCTGAGTTGTCTCGGACCAATGTTTTTAAAATGTAATATTAATTGCTTAATCCCAATATAGCGTGTAGTAAACTATTCAGGCTAAAACAAAAGTGAATATAGCACCATCTTTAGTAGAAAAGGTTTTACCCAACTATATCGTATTTTATTTTATATTTTATTCACAATTATGCTAGAACAGAAGAGCATACTTGCATTAGAGGTTTAGTATAATATAAGTACGAGTAATAAGTAGCCTGCTTTCTACTAATAAATACTTTTATCTACGATTGATACGAAATATAAACATTATATCTTTGTTTAGATGCGTAGAAAGTGATTATTTACATACTTGTATTAATTGCTCATGCGCGTCTCATAGTTCTGAATAATTCCTCTTCTTTACCACGCTAGCGCAGTAAAGAAGAGGAATTCTTCAGCTTTACGCACGATTAGCGAGTTTGTTTACGTTTAACAAAACTAATTTGCTGTTCTTTTATTAAAGTAACTGTTTATATCGAGTTTTTAGTGAAAAACAATGAGTGAATCAAGTGACTTTGACGAAAATGTGGAGAATAATACTCCTCCAGAAATAATTAATTCGCCAAAAAATACAACTCAAGAAATAATGCCATCTTTATCAAGAGAGAAAGATACGAACTTACATACAGCAAGTTTATTTTTTTCTGTATTTATTATTTAAATCTAACAATCGTAGATAAAGTACGGTACGCAACTCGTGCGAAAACGGCATTTTGCATTGCTCGTGTGGTTTTACTACCCTCGCTGTCGCTCGGGTGCAAACTCCACACTCGCATACAAAATACTACTTTCCGCACTCGACGCGTAATGTACTATTATTTGCACATTGTCTCATTGTCATGATTGTTAATTAATAAGAAACTATGTTGTTTATAACAGTCTTAGATAATGTCCAAATAACATTATTTATTAGAAGTAGATTAATATGTAAAATGACATAATATGCACCATAGGTCATGGGTTAGCAGATTGTAGCGTGTTTGTTTATTGCTACAGAAAGTGTTCATTTAAAATTCAAATAAACTATAATAAATAAGCATGAAAAAGTTGACAAGTTATGATGAAGAAAATCACATCTGTTTTAGCAGTTAAACAATTAAAGGTTTTCGAATAGGAAATAGAAATTGTTTACTGCATTTTAAACAAAATCGTATGATGAAAAATTGATGAAGCCTTCATCAACACTAGATTCTTACTGAAGGTAAGATTTTTAACGCTCAATTAAATGCAAAGGGCGAGCAAATAGCTATCCGGTCCTGCTTCCCATTTCAATGTTCAATTCTCGAATTTGGATTTGAAACGGTGAAAACCCAGTTCGAAGATAAGTAATTATTGACCGAGCGAAGCGAGGTCTATGTTTTAACTTTTTTTTGTTCTCCAGTCTTCCCCAGGTACTAGACCGTTTTGCATTTCGCCTGAAAAGGTTTGTTACGCGCTAGTGGTTTTTTTATAAAAAAAATTGTTATTAATTTAAAAAAAAAAGTGTTTTTTAGACTTTATTTTAAAAGTTTTATTTTTTCTTGAAATTTGGATTAGATGTTCCTTTAAGACATTAAAATCGATGTATATGGTTTATTTCTTTAAAACATGTTTAGAATTACCATAAATATAACCTTCCCAGCAGGGAATCAAACCCGGCCTCTCACTGTTCGCGTTTAAAATTATTTTCACAAAAACTAGATTTTTCTCGGGAAATCGACATATAAGTTTAGATTCGTATTTAAATTTTAAATGGATCCTCTGTCCGCATCCGCGTTTAATTTTTTTTTAATTTTCGCGAGGTCTACTGTTCACAGAACTACTAGTTATTACACTCTTAACAACCCGTCCTACTTATTTGATATTATGTGAAACATAAAAGATTTACAGGTTTAGTATAGAACATTTACAGCATACACTTAAATGAAAAGAAGGGGCAAAATTAATTGTTTCCGCCCAGGATCGAACTGGGGACCTTCTGCGTGTTAGGCAGATGTGATAACCGCTACACCACGGAAACTACGGCTTTACAACTATTTTAATTAAATTATTAAAAAGATTTTTCTGTCGACAAATTTAATAAATAAATAAATAAAAAGAAAACGTTAATTAAAGATCTAGAAGAGCTCTTTCACTAGGTGTAGACCTTCAGAGAGTTTAGAAATAAATTTCTGAATCAAAGAACCAGAAAAATATAATGAACTTGAGTTAAATCTCTAATTATATTATTTAGACATACTCTAATCCAAAAATAATTTCACCTAAGAAGTATCTGAAGTAGAAACATGAGCTGGTTTAATTTAATTTATTTTATATATTTAATTAATAACAATAATTATCAAAGATTTCCAGATCGGAAATTTAATACGACTCGAGAAATGTAGGTCAAACTTTACTCTAGAATTGATCAAATATTCGAAGAAATGAATTAAATTTTCCTTTGAAAAGTCTCTAAATTTCAATTAACTTAAAGTATTTATTTTAGAGGTAACGATCAATAAAGACAATTTACAGAGATTTTGTGTCAGTTAATAATGACAAACAAAATTATCCGTTTTCAACTTTATTAGTACCAATTAATTGTAATTATTAATAAATAAATAAAAGTAAATCGTGAATGAAATAATAATAATAAAAATAAAAATAGTAAAGCTGTTCCTTTTTAATTAAAATTAAAATTAGTTAAATATCTAGGCGTAGCTTATAGTTAATATTAAGCTTCTCAATTTAAAATGATAAGTCAGTACTGTTCTGCTGCTGTTATCAGCTGTAATGGTGTCAAAATATTCAGTCTATTAGAAATTACAAAAATAATAATCAAGCAAATGACGAGAATTCTATATCTATTTACTCAGGTAAAAATCATTCCCCCGTTTATCCAAATGGTCAGACAAAATTGAAGGATAATAAAAAGGATTAATGTAATTTCTTTAATGTTTCATTATTGTATGTTAATGCAGAAAAAAATAGTCTGCCAATTAAGTGGCACACAGCTTCCTCGAGTCCTATGTCATATACTTTAATGATTTTATACTTTTACACCTATTACTGCCAAATTAATTTGATTTCCACCCCGTCTTCAAAGTCTGTCAAAATAGTTTTGATTTTTTACCCAAATTAAAGTATCAATTCAACAAAATTAAAAGAGCGCAGATGATTGAAATTAATTTGGAGCTATATTCAAGCTACTTTCGACAATACATCCAAATTTCATAAAAATCAGATGAGTACTACAAAGTATACTTGTAAATAAATGTATCTTTGTGCGAAACAAATGGGCAAAGAAATCAACCAATTTTCATAAAAATCAGATTAGTACTATTGAAGCTATAGGTGTAAATAAATGTATGTCTGTGCGTATGTGGAAAAGAAACAAATGAGCGCAGAAGGTTGAAACTTATATGGGACCAACAATAAGCTGAGTAAGACCTACTATCCAAATTTCATTAAAATTAGCGGAGTAGTTTTTAAGATATGTTCATTTGCAAAAATTGAGTAAACAGAAAGGCCGACAGGCACGGAACTAAACATTTTCCCTGTTTTCTGAAACGGATTCCTGTTGTGCAATTTTTTAAATAGGAGACAACATTTTTTCGTTCTTCAGAACGATCACATGGCTTCCGTTACCTTCGGTAAGCTCGGAAGCAATTATATTTATTTGAATCATAGTATTTATTGATTATACTAGGCATCCCGTGGCTCTATCATTGAAGCGAGCGTATTGCAATAAAATACTGAATATTGAAATTTATTAATCATGATGAATGTCATAGTTGAAGATAAGTGGAAGAGGGTAGTGTGAGGTATAGTGGGGGTACTCGGTACAAAGCTTTACTTCCTAAACAAACCTATACACTATAAGAATCATAACCACCCGTAATAGCTTTTATATTATTATTATAAAAGTATCACTTCATTACTCAAATACTACTGCTTTTATGCTTAATGTAATATTATTTATTATATTCTATTTACGTTCACAAACAAGCTCCTTTAAGAAAAGTACTAAAAAAATATTTAAAGCGCGAGTATTATAAAATTCTAAAAAATCATATTATAAATTACTGAATACATTTTTTTTTTTTACATTTTTAATATAGATTATTTTGGAATAACCGCTTTTGTTAATGGATTTTCGAGCTTGTTGACTATGATTTATTTTAATATTTTGTCAAAAGCAAGAATATAAGCGAACGTTGGGTAGAAATGTTTTTACCCTAATTATTTTCCTTTTATAATTTAGCAAATATAACATGAATTTAATTCGTACTGATTAAATAAAAAAGATAAAGACTGAAATAAATTGAGATTTCCTTTGAAACATTTTATCTAGAAAAAAATCGTTAGCGGAATTTTCTGTTTAAAGTCACAATCGAAGTTTAAATACAAGCTGGATTTAAGTTTTATTCTGAAAATTTATAGAACTTTTCTATGGGGAACATATTTAGGGTAAAATCAGATGGGCGGGAACGTAGGGAAATAGGAATCAACTTTTTGTAAACCGAGCACTAAGCATTCAACCATTTTTATAGCCAGGATTTATTGTAAAAAAAAATCCTTCAATTTGAATTTTTTCATAAGAATCAACTTATTTGTAAACCGAGCACTAAGCATTCAACCATTTTTATAGCCAGGATTTATTGTAAAAAAAATCCTTCAATTTGAATTTTTTCATAAGAATCAACTTATTTGTAAACCGAGCACTAAGCATTCAACCTTTTTTATAGCCAGGATTTTTTGTAAAAAAAAAAATTATTCTATTTGAATTTATTCATAAGAATCAACTTATTTGTAAACCGAGCACTAAGCATTCAACTATTTTTATAGCCAGGATTTATTGTAAAAAATAATTCTTCTATTTGAATTTATTCATAAGAATCAACTTATTTGTAAACCGAGCACTAAGCATTCAACCATTTTTATAGCCAGGATTTATTGTAAAAAAAATTCTTCTATTTGAATTTTTTTCTCTGTCTCCTTTTCTTGTAAATAATTTTAATTGTATCGCTTCCTTTTACACTTAGAAACTTTCATTCTTTAACTCCGTTCCTAAAATCTATCCTTAACTTTTGATTTGACCTTATACTATCAGTGGGAGGGTTTTTAGGGTTTACAGAATTATGTGTACATTCTTCATTTGATTAAAATTGAAATGAGTAAGAGTCTATGTTGAATATGAATCTTTGTGTTGGTTCTATGTTAAATGATTTTCTGCAGAAAATCTGCAATTGTTTGTGTAATTCACATAGCTCTATGTTAATTTTTCTTCAAACTCTTTGATGAAAGAAACTGTTACATATTTGTCTGTTTTTGACATTCAAATGTCTCTATATATTGAAAGTGACAACTTTTTGTAAAATCTTGATTCTTTCTCACCTTTTGAATCAAAGAGAATTGTACGTAAATTTTCCAATTTGAATTTTGAACGGATTAACATACTATTAAAAAACCCCTCAACAATAATATTTGTCTACCTCTGTTATAAAAATAAATGAATAATGGTGCGGGTATACCATTAGTTTTTATATTTCGTAGAATATTACTTCAAAACCACCTTGAAATAATAATATATTTTATACTAATTTATCTTAGGGAAAACAGATTAAATTATAGCTTCTATATCAGATAATAGAATTAATTAACCGAAACTATTGACAGTAACCAGACAATAAAGTTAGAATAAAATATTTTTTTTTTTTAGCAAGAACAGGATGAAATAATAATCTTTTAGTCAGCTTGAAGATGACCCAAAGAGGGGTAGAAATATTGAAAAAGTGAGCTTTTAGACTGTAGACCCTATTAATATGAATTACACTCAAGGAAACAAACTAAAATAGAAACAGAAAATAGGCGATGCATGAGAAATTACTTTAAAATCGTATTTTTATTCGTCTTGTTATTGTTCCTCATGTTATTGCTTATTTATTTGAAAAGCATTAAACTATTAAAAAAATTTAGTTTGTGACAAAAATATATTATATATGTTTGAATTGATTTTAATTTATGTAACAGTTGTGAACATGAGTACGCCTCGAGAAGGGGGCGAAATATAGTTATGTGATTGAAGATTAGTAGAGATTTTATTTCCTCTTTCGGCCCAATAAGTTCAAATAAATAATCGTGTTTTTATTTTTGTTTTTTGACAAAGAATAACTATGATTTTGCTTCCGAGTTTACCTAAGGTAACGGAAGCTATTTGATCGTTCTGAAACACGAAACATTTTTAGGACTCCGATTTTAAAAATTCCAAGACAGAAATCCGTTTCTGTCATCAGGGAACATTTTTGGTTCCGTGTCTGTCTGTCGGTCTATTTCTGCAATCCAACATATCTTAAAAACTACACGTCCGAACAAGCATTTTTAATAATAACCATCACAATGTAATAGTCTAGACAGTCAGGTTAGTAAGGTTTCAAATTTCTAAATATTTTATCAAGATAATTAAATAAAATTGTTAATGTTATGTAAAGTAATTGTAATTGTGTGTCCAATTGTTAATATTAGAATAAATTATGATTTTAGCTTGAGAATGATCCAAGGAGGGATCGAAATATTGCAAAAGTGAGGCTTTTATTTCCTTAATTGACTTGACTTCTAAATAATTGAAAACCACAAGGAACACATTCTACCAACTTATCAGCCCCTAGTTTTTCCGAGATTATATGACATAACATAACTGCAAAGTTTCAAATTGTTGTGTGTAAGTACTTTTGGCGATCAAGTGAGTTAAGCAGGCCCTACACTACCAATCCGCTTGATCAAAACTGCGCGTCATGCGATGGTGTCAAGCGTGATTGCTAGTCTAGGAGCCCGTTTGACGCTTGAGTTTAGCTTTGAATGATTGATGGAAAGTTTGAATGACTTAAGTGGCTTGACGGAGCGCTTGATAGTCTAGAGCAATTTTGATCAAGCATTCCGTCAGTCTGCTGGACATCAGTGATGGAGAACCGTCCGCTCGCTTCCGAAGGTTCGGACGTCGTAGATAATAATGCAGATCGAGAATTTTTAGCCTCCTAATTGAATTATATCATGATTGTCCAGAGTTGTGAAAAGTTCCACTCCTTCGACCAACGTCGTTTCCTCTGGATATTTTTTCCGTTTGAGAGCAACAACTGTCAAGATGAGAATCCCCAAATCCTGATTCGAAACCATGGTATCTACACAATACTGATTCACTATAGTCCAGGAGGAGCAGTTCACTTGTCGAAAACTCAGCTAGAAATGAGTGTTGATGAAATGATTGATGGTGAACTTGATGCGCCCCAAGGATGCTTGAAGCACGTGTCAATCAGCTTGACGCGCTGTTTTGATCAAGCGGATTGATAGTGCAAGGCCTGCTTTACAGACAGATGGAAGGTCAGATAGTCAGACAAGCGCCGAAATGTATTAGGGTCCTCGCTTTAGGCTACGGACCCTAGAAATACTGTCGTCAAAACAGTGCCTTGATGAAACGTTGAAAAAACGAATTATAATCTCTAAATTTAACTAACAAGAGTGACAAATTTAAATTCTCAATTATAATTCCTTCACATTTTTATCATCTCCTTCATGATAGCGAAAATAAAACAGATAAATTTATTTTATGACATCACAATTTTTACAATTACTGTTTACACTGCTAAGAGAATATTAAAAAAAAAAAAAAAAAAAAAAAAAAAAAAAAAAAAAAAAAAAAAAAAAAAAAAAAAATGAAATTAGAGAGCAGTAGTAATTCAATGGGGAATCTGTATCAGTAATTAATCTATTCATATTCAAATCATTCAATTCCATAGATTGGGTTTTACTGATTAAACCAAAGAGTTGTTACTTTGTTGAAAGTGCACACAAAAAACTAAGTGTTTCCGCCCAGGATCGAACTGGGGACCTTCTGCGTGTTAGGCAGATGTGATAACCGCTACACCACGGAAACTGGCTGATAAAGACACGTAACGGTAAGGCTATTTAAATTTAGATCAGAAGTTAAAGAAAGGGACCAATGCCAAGAAGGTGGGGTTGAGGCACTACGTGGTTAATCAACCCGGGCTATGTAGAGCACCTGATCCAGAACCAGGAATACCACTTTCATTTATATACATGTGGAATACTAAATACAAACATAAAGTTCACTCCTGCAATTTTTCAACAGGGTTGTTCTAGACATCACGGGTATCAATAATCAACATCCGAACAATCAAATTAATTCTTCTTAACTGAATTAAATAAATTCCAATAATATAGCTGTTGATATATAAATATATATTTTTTTTTAATTTAAAGAATAATACAGTTAGCTAAAGTGAACTGAACATGCCAGATTTCCACAACTCTTCTCGAATTTAATTCATACGCTTTCATAAACAAACTATTAATAAGAAATAATATATATTAATTAATTATGAAAATATACATGATGAGTACAATATTAAAAATTTGAATTAGGATTTTTTTTCATTAATTAAATTAACATAATTAAAGATCATCAAGTAAAAAAAAAAAGATAGAATGCATAAATAATAGTTAGGAATTATTAATTATAAGTTTAATTTTTTTAATAATTTAAGCTCAATTACCATGTCTTATCAATACGGTTTCCGTGGTGTAGCGGTTATCACATCTGCCTAACACGCAGAAGGTCCCCAGTTCGATCCTGGGCGGAAACACTTAATTTTATCCCTTCTCACAACTAATAGTAATACATGTACTTGATAAAAACTAAATGTTAAAAGCAGTTCTATACAATAGATGTCATTTAATCTTAAAAAAAACTATTACAGTGAGCTTTCAATCGACCATTTGCTAAAACTTAAATAGAAATTTACAGCTAAAACATTTAAAATATTTTAATATGATTTATTATGTTAACAAAACAATATTACATTTTTTTATATAATACTTTTTAATTTATTTATGTCAGTATAGTCGAGCCATGCTATGCAAGGCATAAGAAAAAGGTAATCCTATAGTTAAATTGTTAATTTAAATGAGTAAATTACACAGTTTCCGTGGTGTAGCGGTGATCACATCTGCCTAACACGCAGAAGGTCCCAAGTTCGATCCTGGGCAGAAACAATTAATTTTATTTAATCTGGTGTGATAGGACATAATACAGAGTAGTTCACAGGCAATACATATAAGGCTTGAATGCCTTAGTATCGTCCCTGACTAAAGTTAGAAATTAACTTCCCAGTGACAAAATAAATATATGTAGTTTAAAAGAAAATAGATTTCGCTAATTCTTTATTAATTTGAATTTGTTTGAAGTAAATCATTTTTAACGCAACTTTGACTAGATTATTATCTCTATTATTTGATTCGCCTATTCATTTGAAGGAATTTCAATCTAATTAAATAATTAGATACCTACACAATAAATTCGCGGAAAAAATAAAAATATTTCAAAAAATAAAATATATTATAATTACTTCAATAAATCATTCCTTGTAAAACCGGTAACGATAACTATATAAAATACTTTTCTAGATTAATTTGTAGTAGTAGTAAACACATTCTCCAGGAGTGTTTGTTTTCTAAAAAAAAGAACATTTTTTTTTAATTTAAAAAGTCTTGTTCAAAAATGTAGTTGGTTACTGAACCTTTATATTTTTTGAAAACATTTATAAAGGATACCTTTTTTTAAGTTACTGTCCAGACAAAAGGATATTTATGCCAAAGAACTTTAGAGCAGAGGAATATTATACTTCTGAAATAATAAGTTCAATTTTTAAGTTTTTGGTAGTGTTCATACAGTGGAACGTTTAAATTTTAATTTAAATCAAATTATAATTACTATTTACAAGGGGAGACAGACAGAGAAAAATGGACTTCAGAGCCAGGATTCGGACCACGGACCTATATAAATTTCCAGTACAGATGCTCATGCCAATTAAGCTACACTGAAGATTAATTTCCTCTGTCGATAACGATACCTAGTCCCGAATCAAGCTTTCAAATGTTTGTACATGTCTAGAAGTCAACATTAACGACAGTAGAACTAGACCGAGAAATAACGCTTGTAATTATAAAGCACCTGAACCTAGTACAATCAATTAGAAATTCAATTTTTAAGTTTTTGGTAGTATTCATACTATGGAACGTTTATATTTTAATTTAAATCAAATTATAATTACTATTTACAAGGGGAGACAGACAGAGAAAAATAGACATCAGCGCCGGGATTCGAACCATGGACCTCTCTATATGTCAGGGTGAAATAATAAGGTCAGGGGTATACTGGAGCAGGAACGCCGTTTCGATACTGCTTTACTGGATGAAAATTACTTTTTTGCGTAAAATGTGTTCCAAAAACTAATTAAATTCAAGTATTTTTAGGGTCCGTAGGCAAAACCAAGGACCCTTATATTTTCCTGCGGGTGTCTGTCCGTCCGTCCTCTCGCGTGCTCTCACGGCTACACCTTTCGTCCGATCACTTTGAAATTTGGCATGTATGTGTCTTGTACCTGCCCACATATTTTAAAAATATAGCGACTTAAAAAAAAATATTTTTTAAAAAAATTAGGGTAAAAAAACTTCAGGGTTAAAAATGTTACATTTATTTTCGACACCGTGAGGGGTATCATATGAAAGGGTACGTCGAGCTGATTACAAAAATATATAATTCTTTGGTTATAACTTTGATAGGGCGAGCGTGGGCAAGTTTGAAGTGGGTGTGTAACGTGTCCCCGCCCTCTATCTCGCTTATGTGAAGTGCAAAAAATCTGAAACAATTCCTGAACATTCTTCGACCAAAAGTAAAGATACCACTTTTTGGAAATTTTGAAAAAAATATTATTTTATTTTTTATTAACAAAATACGTTTTTTTTATAATTATGGTCTTTTCGATGTATTTATATGGTTGTAGTCCGGTTCAGTGGCAACCAAATACTTTATCAGAGTGTGTTTTGAGAATATCAGACCCTTAGAATGGTTCAAAGTAAGCTTTTTACCATTTTAAAAAAACACTGTTTATACACTTTACAGTTAAACACTATATAGTGTGGTCTACGGACCCTCGCTGTGTGCTGACTAGCACACACTTGACCTGTTTATTTTTTACGTTTTACTTGATATTTCTATATAATTTCGTTGCTTGAATATGTAGTAGCATTACAATAAATAAATCATGTACGTGTAAATATCGAAGTAAATAAAAATAATAAAATAAAATATATATTTATAAATTTCTCGTTTTAGGATTTGTCGTTTGTAGTGGTACTACTGTACCAAAACTATTTTGTCATACTCGTTTACATGTAGAGGGGTTAACTTGTGCTTAATTCATGTACAGTATTAAAAAAAAAACGTATTAAAACAACTATTAGTAAATTTCGTTGTATAGCTCATTCATAATCCCTCAACTAACTTAGTTAGTGACATTATTACCATTAACAATGATGTGAGCCGATCTAAATTAAGCAAAACATACAAATAGAATCAGTGTGGTAACTAATTATATAAACACTTTGTTTCTGAATTCTTAATGTGAATAACTAATAGAAGAAAATTGCAGGAATATTTTCAATAGGATTTTTTACCCTACTGTAGATTTAGTTTTGTTAATTAATCACTATTTTAGGACCCTATTGTAAATTTTACCACCAGAATCTATAAAAACGCGTTTTTAGAGGTTATATATTCTAAAATTCATACAAGTAATGTGTACTTGTTTATTACAAGTAATGAGTATTTGTTTAATATATTCTAAAATTCATACAAGTAATGTGTACTTGTTTATTACAAGTAATGAGTACTTGTTTATTACAAGTAATGTGTACTTGTTTATTACAAGTAATGAGTACTTGTTTATTACAAGTAATGAGTACTTGTTTATTACAAGTAATGAGTACTTGTTTATTAAAAATAAATAAGTGCCTAAAAGCGGACAACTTGGATGCAAGTGATGACCACCTTAGTAGCAAAAATATAATTAGGGGGGCAATAGTATTAGGATTTCTCTGAAAGTCTTTTGAGTTAGTTTTAGCGAAATATCCGTTCAATTCAAACAACCAACTCGGTTTTCGGAAAATAAATGTCATGTCAAAGGAAAAGAGGAAATAGATTTAAAGGAAGTGGACACGAGTAGGGGCAGAAAAAAGATCACGTACTAAAAGGACCAAGGACCTTTTACCTTGGTGATCCTAGATCCTACTGAGACGAGACCCTAGAGGCAAGGGGCGCAGATAAATATAGAGGGGAGCAATGTCCTGACCCTCAGGTACATCCCTAAAGACTCTCAACCCTACACTACTAGGCATTCTTCACAAGACCATATCAGGCTAAAGCAAACAATCCCATGCTTGCCCAAGCATATCATCACATTCAAACAGAAACTCTTTGATCAAATAATCAAATAACCATGACAGCAAGAGAGCTATGGGTCTTGTCTGTTATCCCCCCCCCCCACTCCTACCGTGCGCATTTTCGCATAATATACAGGGTTGCACCCTTCAACTATTATGGATTATTCGTATTTCCCACAACTGTCTAATGCACAACAAGTAAAAAACCACGCGTTAGGTTGATCACCTCATTATTTTTTTATATATATACATAAATACTTGGTTTTAGGTTTCTGTACAAAGTACGAATAGAAACCTTATATAACGGCTCTTTCTGTCTGTCTGTCTGTCTGTCCGTTGCTTGTTTCAATTCATAAACTACTATAGCTAGGAACATGAAATTTGGCACACAGGTGCATCTCGGCATTTGAGACAACTGGACCCATTTTGGATTTTTCACACTTAATATTTTCAAGATGGCGGCCAATATGGCGGGCGACAAAAAAAAATGTTTAGTCACCATGGCATGTTATGTATCAATTTAAAGGTCTTGAAATGAAGAAAAAGAATATGCAACTATAAAAATTTCACACTTAATATTTTCAAGATGGCGGCCAATATGTCGGGCGACTAAAAAAAGTTCTTAATAACTATGAAATGTTATACATCAATTTAAAGGTCTTGAAGTGTAGAAAAAGAATATGCAATTATTAAAATTTTACACTTAAACGTTTCAAGATGGCGCCCAATATGGCGGGTGATAAAACATTGTTTTAGTTACCATAACATGTTATACATCAATTTAAAGGTCTTGAAGAGTAGAAAAAGAATATTAAATTAGTATTAAAATTAGTATAAAAAGGGGAAATAGTATTATAAATTAGTGTAATTAAATTACACTTAATAATTTTAACTTTAATGTACAGAAACCGGCGATTATCACCCCACGTACTTACATGAAGCGCGCCTTACTTGTTTTTCTGTTATTCCCCTCCCATTCCTACCGGGCACGTTTTCGCGTATACAGGGTTGCACCCTGCAACTTTTATGGCTGTCTGCCTTAGCAGACAACTGTGTAGAATGTGAAAGGTTAAAAAACTCACAATTAATTATAATAAACTATGTATTATACTAATACCTAGTAGACTGATTATTTTTCCTTGCAAATCTAATGAGATAACACCAATATCTGCTGATCATAGGTTTGGACAAGTTCAAAAAAGTATTTATGTATATATATCAATAAACAATGAGGTGATCAACCTAACGCGTATTTTTTTTTTGCTTTTTGTGCACTAGACAGTTGTGGAAAATACGAATGCCCCATAAAAAATGATGGGTGCAATCCTGTATATGCGGAAAAGCGCCCGGTAGGAGTGGGGGGTAACAGAAAAGACCCCAGCAGTTAAACAATTTTATAATACAAAAATATTAATAAACAAACTTAAACATTAAAAACACGTAAGTATGGTGTGTATAATTGAACTAGTACTAGCTATATTATTTTATTCACAATAAGGAGAAGAAATAAAAACCAAGAAAGGTTTAGAAGGTGCAGATATAAATTGTGGTTGATTATCCTCACCAAAATATGTAGTAATATTACATTATAATTGGAATAATTTACTTTGGAAGTCGTAAAAAGTGTTACTATTAGAAGCTACTATGGTGAAACTATGCAACTATGATACAACTGTAATGCTACCGCTGCCACCATATTATCTCTATCTATCTCTGCTGATACATTTGTACAGCCGATTGAAGCACATGTGTATTCTGTATTTCTTAAAATAGATAACAATGCACCCAAAATATAAAGCTGATAAGAGTCAACTCGCTGACTCCTAACGCCTATCACTGCTAAAGTAATAAAGAGGTTTTGGATGGTCAAATAATATTATTATTTAAAACGGCAAAAACATTATATCCCCTGATTATAATTTTTTTCTTAAAAAAATGCAACGTAATAGTATTTAACAGTACCTACATTTAAAAAAAATTAAATTTTTGTTGTATGTACCTACAAAAAAGTAGACCCTCTTATACAAATTCAAAAGAAAAGAACTTAAAATAAAAAATTAAGAACAATTATGGGGAAGATATCTTATATACATTTATACATAATAGTTTGATTAAAAATTATATGTAAAGAATAAAAAATAGAAACGAATAATTTATAAGGAGAAAAGTAAAATAAAATAAAAAGTAAAAATGGTAGACTAAAATAATTGTAGTTTTAATTATGACCGCGATTAATCTTTATGAGTTTTATCTAAAGCAGAGTTTCCGTGGTGTAGCGGTTATCACATCTGCCTAACACGCAGAAGGTCCCCAGTTCGATCCTGGGCGGAAACACTTACTTTTATCTCTATCTAAACTAAAATAAATATACTATCTTCTATAGAGTTTCTAACTTCAATCATTTCAATAGATATTTCAACAAAATTAATTAATTAACACATAATCTATGCGATGTTCATATTTCTAGCTAGTCGAGAGAGTCAAATTTAAGTTACAAGATTTGGAGAAAAACAAATAAATTAAATAATAGTTAATTCATTCAGTTACTAAATTGATTATTGTGTTGTCATCGTAAATACCTAATCTGTGCTTTTGTTTCATCTTTCTAGCTATTCGAGTGAGTAAAATTTAGGGTAAAAAATTTGGAGACAAGTGAAGTTAAATAAATGAGTGTGTAAAGAAGTTTACAGTCTTAGAAAAAACTAGTGCACTTGTTATTAACTTATACTACACTTTGCATTTGGTTGGACAAATACTCCTCTTGAACGGCTGAACCAATCCGCACAAAATTCGGCAGGGTGAATAACCACAGAATGTTATAAATCTGAAATTGTCCAAATTGGTATACAGGGCTACGTGGTGCAAAAGTTAAAATAGTAGATGCCCTTCATGATGCATTTCGTTGGAAAGCTCTTTAAGAGTACAGTTATTGTTGCTATGTTCACGTTTGTCATATTTTCATTTAAGAGAGGGGTAAAATATAAAAACAGAAAAAAATACTTTTTAATTTAAAATTAGAAATATTACTATTTTTGATCCGATTTTAGCTGTTTATAAATAAAAAATGTTTAATGTTTAAGATTAAAATGGACGCTCAGCTCAATATTGCAAGCAGACAACTGCATTGCACACCTACTATAACTTTTACGCAGTGAATTTTCCATGAACAAAGAAAATAATAATAATTACAATATTAATATTACTTTAAAAGATATTTATAAAAACCAACTTAATAGTATAACATGAATACACAACTGAAATATAACGTTTGAAACTAAATAATATGTAATAAAATATTATTTTGTAACGTAACAATATAATTATTTTATATGGAATATGGAGTATGACAATAAGTAGAGTTTCCGTGGTGTAGCGGTTATCACATCTGCCTAACACGCAGAAGGTCCCCAGTTCGATCCTGGGCGGAAACAATTAATTTTTCTATAACCATGTGCATGCAGTTCCCTAACCAGCAACACATTTAATGTTCTTAAGCATTCTTGGCTATTATGCCTTCATAATATCAGATCTGGTTGATTATTTCAAATTGGAGGATATTGTGGCATAATTATCTAATTGTAAGCGAAGCCTGCAGTAACGCGAAAAAATGTGAAATCATCCGCCTAACAATAGAATATCTTTTGTTTCTATTTTTAGCGAGGGTAAATGTTGAATATGTTATTTTCTACAATTATTACACTCGTTTTGGAGGTTAGATTACTAATAGAAATCCAAACTTTAGAGATTTATATAATATAAACTTCATTATAAAATAAAATCTATCCCTCGTATAAGCATACCTAATCAACAAAATTACTTGACACAACTCGTACAACTAACTGTAATTACTTCTTAACCAGTGTATTGAGTTAATAACTTAAAAATATCTATTATATATGAATACATTCAATTACTTTTATATTATACCCGGTTGCCTCATAGTTACCGCGTTATTACTTTATTTTATGTTAAGATATATTAATGTAATGGTTTAGGTAAATAATTACGCTCATTAGTTTCACGAAAGAAATCGATATAATAAAATAAATAAAAGAACTGCGTAACCAACAAATTGGTGAAAAATAATTCATGATCATGATTATGCCCTAGTGAGGGTCAAAATATAGCTGATTAAAAGACATTATTAAAATCGCAAAACCCATAAAAAAATCGGTCCGAGACAGCTCAAACTTCCTCATATACCAGTTCATAATTATTACTTAGCCCAGTGGTTTCCATTTATTAAATTTCATAAAAATATCTTCTCCTCGGCGGGGAATCGAACCAGGCCTCTTTCCACCCGTATATAAAGCTATTTTGTCAGGAACTAGATTTTTCCCGGGAAAACTTCTTATATCGTTAGATTTGTATTTAAATGGACTATACATTTTAGAATTTTTAATCAAAATCGTCGGAACCGTTTTTGAGGATTTTTTTTTCACTCTTCTTCAGATTTTTTGGAGAGTAGCGTCAGAATTGCTTTTTTCAAAGCCTATTAATATTCCTAACCTTGTCATGTTTTACGAAAATATCGATTCCCCTTTAAATAACTTATAACAGATTGTTAAAAATAAACAAGAAGTTGAAGGTAACTTAATTTGGGAGCAGGAGGAACCAAGATAAAAAGTTTGATATCTGTCACATCCAGAAACTAACATCTCCTGGAGACAGTTCACGAGTTTAACTTAAAATGAAAATAGAATTAAGTCAGTTCAATAACGTTCATCTTATGACGTAAATCGTAAATTCATCAATTTGCCAAATCCAACTCCAACATACAAGCAAGTAGACCTCAACATTACAGTTCACTTCATGGAAGCGAGTGTGCTACTGTTAGTGAATATGTTTAAAGCATAATTCATCAGTTCATCACCGAAAAACTATTAATACAAACCGGCTTCGATACATATTAGTTCACTGATGATTACTAATAGAAGTGGTCGAACAGTTTCCTTCTCTTGTTTCGAAGTTCAAGTGTTCAAAAATCAAGCACATGATAAAACTGTAGATTTGTATATATATATATATATAAAAAAAAAAATCTTCCTTACATCACTTTTATTCCTAATCTAACTACGTTCAGAATTAAAGTAAATAATTTTATTAAATAAACATTTTTAAAAACAAGCTTTTATTCGTATCTTCTCAGCAAACTCTTTCATTTGATACCCATGTTATGGGCGTACTTAAAAAATAGCTAGACCACCATCTTGGGCTGTCCGCCATATTGGATTTAAAATGACGTCACTAAGCTAACCATGCAATGTCATCCAAACTAAACGTGTATGCAAAAATTTCAATTTAATCGGTTGAGGATAACTGCCTTAAATAAGTTGCAAGATTTGACCCGAACATACATACATACTTACATACAAACATTGCAAGTTAAATAAAAGCTGAAGATTGATTAATAATCCTTAGTTAAATTTTACCTCAATAGTTAATGAATTACCCTAGGTACCAGGGGTCCCCAACCTTTTTCCTTCATCGACCCCTTTTTTTAAAAAAAATTCTTTATCGACCCCCTTGCATTTTTCCATTAATATACAGCATACAATTATAGCAGAATACTAAAAATTGCACTTAAAAATCTTAAATATAACAATTTGTGCTAAGAACTTGGACAAAAAATTGGTTGACAAAAAAAAAGAAAAAAGTGGTTTATATAAGATTTCAGATATATGGATATTTTCATTGGACAGTAGTTCGATTTTTATTAATGTGGTCATTGTGTGATATATTGATTTTTTTTTTTTAATATTTGACCTGAAATTACCTATCATCGTATAATCACTATAGCTAACGTAACATATTTCTTCTTTTAATTGTTTAAAGTGTTCAGTGCAAATTTTCAAATCCACAGTTTGCATGCATACATTGTAACAGTTTCTCCTTATCTGGAGCTATAATCGAACAGAAAATTCACTGTTTTGCAATTCACAAATCAAGGGATTTTTTAGCATCCTCTGTCATTTCATCAATACAACGTTTTATGGAGTAATTAGGCCCAGGGTTCATTTTCATAACAGTTTTTGGATATCCGGCTTTTTAAGTGATAAAGAAATATTTTAAGAGGCTTCTAATCCACCAGCATTATTTACAGAATTTGACGGCTTAAGAAATTATACGCAAATTTTTCTTTTGGATTCTTGAAATAATCAATATTCAAACCATTTAAATTTATCAACGACCCCCAATAGAACCCTGGAATACTATAGACCCCTTTTAAATTTCCATAGACCCCCAAGGGGTCCACCTGGACCCCGTTGGGAACCCCTGCCCTAGACAATCAATGACTTACTACAACCCTATATTATCTATTATCAACTTGTATTATATCATCATTATCTATAACCTACAGTCCGCTCAAAGACGTTATCATTGCTCCTTATTTTTATTCCAGATTTGTGGCCAGGTAAGGCTCCATGCCCCCTTGAACAAACAGTTGATATTATACAATTGTTAGAAATATTATACAAAATATTGTAACGTTGAAATAAAGAGTTTTCGTCAACTATAATCACTAATCTCATCATTTAATATTTAGAAATTGAGACCTGTCCAGGGGATTTTTTTTTTTTTTTTTTTTTTTTTTGCGCATTGGTAAACAAGATCAGTTAATCACAGGGCGAAGCCTTAATTTACAAAAAGCTAAACATTTTAAAATAACAAAAGGGTGTTAATGGAGAAATAAGGTTAGCCTTAAAGTGAATATCCACAGGAATGTGCCATTTATAACGTAAAAATCAATTAATCTTAATAAAAATAAATTAAGGCAATTAAAACGGAGCAATCAAAAATAGAGTGAAGTACAAACTTAATTATAGCTAGACCAACAATTAAGAAGTTAAAATAAATGAAGGTACAGATAGTGGTTAAATTCAAAGAGGGCATTGAGAGAGGTTAGAGAACTAGGTAGGGTGGTCAGTACCCGGCCGCTTTAGACCTCCATAGGGATCGTTTGTCTTAATAAAGACCAGAGCTAAACAAGTCAACCCTGGCCTGAAATGCACATTGTAAATCATAGAGGGATTCTACATAGCGCTGCGCCGTTTTAAATCTAGGTCTAACTAAAACCGCAATACAAACTAGACATGCTGGAATACATACCCTTATTTGAATAAGGCAAAACTATAATTCAAATACATTACATTATAAGTGGCGAGAAAATTAGCCGAGCATTAACCGTATAAAATATTTAGCTGTTCACTAGTCATTATATATAATATATATAATATATATATATATATATATATATATATATATATATATATATATATATATATATATATATATATATATATATATATATATATATATAAATAGTCAAATAAATGGTTAACGCATTGGACTTTAAGAAGACCATTCACTTTAAGCTTGTAAGTTAGTACAAAAGCACTATTCAATGAGAAGCAATGTTAATAAATTATGACTAAAAATGACCATGCTCATCGAGCAACCACTTCTTTAAAAAAAGTGTCCCCTCTGAAACTAGTAATTAAAACTCAAACACGAGAATAATAAATGGTCAAGACCACTTATAAAAACCACAACATTGAAAACTTTATGCAAATGCGGGTAAAATACATTTTATCTACTCACGGCAGAAAAATTAAGCATTGTTCTCTGTTTTCAATCTGCAAAATGTTATTTTTCTTGATTCTTTTGTAACATGTCAAAAAAACACGCACCAAAATAATTAAGTGTCAGCAAAATATCAAGTGTCAGCAAAATAACAAATAAGGCTGCAAAATTTTAAGAAAATTTTATTAAAAAAAGGTTACTATATCGCACGGCACGTTATGATCTCTCCCACCATGTTTAATTTCTTATATTATTTAAGCGTAATAATCAGCTAAATATTTAGATATTTTTTGAAAATAACTTTAATAATTAAGTAATAAAACAAATGTTATTATTTTACAGTGATTATTTACAAAAATCGCTAACAATTTAAATAATAAACAGGTCAAGTGTGTGCTAGTCAGCACACAGCGAGGGTCCGTAGGCCACACTATATAGTGTTTAACTGTAAAGTGTATAAACAGTGTTTTTTAAATATGCTAAAAAGCTTACTTTGAACCATTCTAAGGGTCTGATATTCTCAAAACACACTCATCTGATAATTATTTTTTTGCCACTAAACCGGACTACAACCATATAAATACATCGAAAAGACCATAATTATAAAAACACGTATTTTGTCAATAAAAAGTAAAGTAATATTTTTTTCGAAATTTCAAAAAAGTGGTATCTTTACTTTTGGTCGAAGAATGTTCAGAAATTTTTGCACATTTTTCAGATTTTTTGCACATCACATAAGCGAGATAGAAGGGGTGACATGTTTCACACCCACTTCAAACTTGCCTAAGCTCGCCCTATCAAAGTTAAATCCAAAGAATTATATATTTTTGTAATCAGCTCGACGTACCCTTTCATATGATATCCCTCACGGTGTCGAAAAAAAAAAAAAAAATTAACCCTTAAGTTTTTTTTGAAAAATATTTTTTTTAAGTCGCTATATTTTTAAAATATGTGGGCAGGTACAAGACACATACATGCCAAATTTCAAAGTGATCGGGCAAAAGGTGTAGCCGTGAGAGCACGCGAGAGGACGGACGGACAGACACACGCAGGAAAATATAAGGGTCCTTGGTTTTGCCTACGGACCCTAAAAAACTGCTGTTAATAAAATAAAAGAGGCAACACTAAAGTCATCTTGACTTTGTTTTGTTTTCTTAATGACTCAAACGATCGTGTTTTTTTTTTGTTTTTTTTACAAATTTTATTTCTTTAAATCTTTTATACATATAAAAAGGGAATATAATAATTAGTGTAATTTTTCAGCCGTTAGTAGATAAAATATTGTATGTAACTATGCAGCAAAGGAAACATTCCTGACCGTTTAAAGATTGCCTGCTTCGGTTACACCTTAAAAGGTAATTAACATTGAAATTTTCCTGACTCGGCTTCGCCTCTGCAGAAAATTTGTTTAGCCTATCCTTGCCTTCGGCTCGGAAGTAAAACTTAAAACTTGTCAGCAAAATTCCATTTTTCTGCCAACTAACATAAATAACAATGGTGGTAATATAATTAAACTAGAATATATGTTTTTAAATTATTATTTTAGTTAATTGATTGATTAATTGTGCTGCATAATAAACTAATTATTGAAATAATATAAAGTAGAACCACTTAATTCAGTAATCAAACAAATACATTATACTTATTAATCATTGTTTCTATTACATATTAAATTATATAATTAATATTTAATATTAAAATATTTAAACTCTTAACAACCTCATTGATACTACTTATTCATATTCATTTAATTACTGTTGTAAATACATAAATGTTTTTTTATACATTAGAAAAAATTTAAGATCGAGTCTATGTTATATTGACATCAATTGTTAATAGTTAATATTTATTTTTAAATTTGACGTAAATCAAGACCCCCCCTAGACTCATGGAGATAGTTATATTTTACACACAAATTGTTTTAACTTTTTATATTGCTAATTGCATCAGTAGCTACTTTTATTATTATTACTAATTTTATATTTAGTGTGCTTTTGCTTTTATAAATTACTAGCTGGATACCGTGCATCGCTACGGAGTGTTATTTTAATTTGATAAGTTTATAAACTACAATCAAGAAACATTTAAATTATTTTACTATGCAAGAATATCTAGATTCTATCCCTCCCATTTATTTCTATATCCCCTCCTCTTTGATAAGATAATTTGCAAATATCCCAAATTTACCCCCTCCTAAATAAAAATATGACAAAACTGTACATAACAACAATTACTGTACTCTTAAAGAGCTATTTAACGATATGCATCATGAAGGGTATTCATTACTTCCACCCCGTACCCCTGTGTACCAAAATTAAAATTTCGAAAATTCATGTAGTCAGTGATTTTCCGTCGTGTGCAAATTTTCATCGAGATCGGACTAAAACTGTAGATTTGTATAATAAAGAACACACACACACGTTAAACATACGTTGACTTTTGTATATATAGATTGTCATGAAGGAACTGAATTAAAATGTTAATTTATATCTTACTATGATTTTAGAACGAATAACCGTGACAAAAGATGACCCTATAAAGGGTCTAGACGTTTCATGATCAACTAAAATAACAATAATATAAAAAAATAATAAAATATTTAATATAAAAAGGTTAATCAAAAATGTTTTGTTAGAATATTATAGTAACGTACAATACGAACCAAACATGAAAATTTAGTGATACAGTTGAAACAAAGTAAACACACCTGAAACAAACAAAAAACACCATTGTAACTAATGAAAAACTGAATGAAAATTTATTAGTTAATATCTGGCAGTAAAAATATCTCGCACGATATTATTAATTCATGAAGTTCCTGGTCCATTTCCTTATAAATACATTCACACTCAGAGACATATTTTTTGAAATAAAGAATTTTGTTTGGGCTTTTTCATAAAGAATCACTTATTTTACGCTGAAACTAGATGGTGAATTATTTTCTCAGAAACATTTCTTGCGGAACTGACATTCTTAAAGATGTCAGAGTCTTCCTTTGGGAATCAAACAGAAAAGTTTCAAGAAGTATTTTATATTTTAAAGAATTTTCTCAATTATGTGTGACAATTTTTATTGAAATACAATTTATAACAAACTTTATATTGAATGACTCATACGACTGACGATTTAAAAATCAAGCTGAAGAAGCCCTAAGTGTTAGGGCAAGATATAGCTGGAGAAAATTAAAATATATGTTAATTATTTAAAAAAAAAAAAAAAAATTATACATATTTTTTTTAAAAAAAAACTTAAAATACCCCCAAAAAACAAATGATTATAGTGATTTATTTATACAAAAAAGACATCCTTATCGTTTAATTTGTACTTATTGGATTTACATACAAAAGGAATGAAGTTTTAGATTGTTTTTACCTAAATAGTCGGGTTTGTTTTCAAAATTTAATTTTTTCACGTTAAACAGAGCTTTTGGGAGGGTAGCGCCCACACATTTAGAGATAAAATTCATTTCCCGATTTTTCTGAGCATGTATGCCAAATTACTTCCAAAATGGCACTGAATTTTAGTCTCCACAAACAACAGTCAAAATTTCTTTAGAAACCACTTTCTTGGACTGAGGGGGCTTTAAAACATATAAACAATTAAAATCTCCAAAAAGAATTTTCGAGACATCACAATACTTTCTTTTTCTATATAGAATATACCACAAATATAAAAAAAGAAAAAAACCCGTGAAAAGGTTTTTAAGAAAAGAACAACCTTTTATAGGAACATCACACCTAAATTAAACTATTGTTTCTTCATTACCTTCTTATTATAATTTTATAAAATAAAAATATTTAATTGTATGCACCAATTATAGACGAAAGACTATGGGCAACAAATATTTTAAATCTTTTAAAAGTGAAGAATCTTAACATGTGGTAAACCAACAAAATTGAGTTTTTGAGTCACAATACTTTTTTTCTATATACTATTATATTTTCTTTATTGGAAAACGAATAGCACCAGTGGTAACTGATTTTAAATGATCTACAACTTTGGTCCTATGACTTTTTGTCATATCATCATCGGTTGTACCTACCTTAGATGGTGATAATTTGGTATTTTTTTTCCTTTTTGTCTTTGAATGGTCATAGTTTCTATAATAGTTAATCGATTTTACTTCTGATTGAGGCGGTTGAATCTTACACTAATGCTCTTTAAATTGATTATATTTTATTTTATTAGTTCATCCTATTTGCTGAGAACATGAGAGTAAACTTTTTCCCGTGTGCCGTGCCACGTGACCACTTTTTTTGGTTTTTAATATTGTGCTGTATATCATTTGATAGGATTGATATGTACATTAACGCTATTTTATTAGTTTGTTTTTAAAAAAAAATGGTAAACGTACATTTGTACCAATTTTTAATGTTTTAAGTGTAAAATAAAACGAAGAAAATCGGGTAATATATTATACATATTTTTTACCTCCTAAAGCAAAATAATGAAGATTGTCTGGGTAATAAATGGAATAATAGAACTTAATCATTACACTAAATTCAAAAGAATACTGTAAACTAACAATGATTATAATACATACTTTAAATTCGCTATAAACATAAGGGAGGGGGAATTAATTTTATTTTTAGATTTAATTAAAGATGCTACATTCTGCACTCAGTCAGGTAGAATCACTCGGCTAAACATTATTTTTTATATGTATATATATAAAACTTCATAAAAAAAAAAAAAACTTATTATTTTGACATTTATAAAATGCCTGAATTTGTTTAAGTTACCTTGAAAAACAAAAGTAATAAAAACAATTGCATTGGGGGAAACCCATAACATGTTAACCTTCTGAATTTATAACCAACGCATTTTATATGAATTCATGTAACTTTTACACACACAAAAAAACTAAATTCAAACCCAAGAACCTTCGAACAAAATTGGAAGAGGATTCTGCATAAAATAAAGTTCTATGCCCACCCTATGTTTAAAAAAGATAGTTTTATAAAAATGTATTTTTATTAAATTCTCAATAAACTAGAATTTAACAATAGATAATTCAAATGTCTGAAGATTTCAATAGTAAATGAAAACCGTAAACATTTCCATTGTTTTAATCTTCAATACGTATATATTTGCTTTAATTAGGTATAGGGTTTTTTTTTAGTTTTGGTAAATAGTAAATGCATATATTTCTATGTAATTCTAAAATTTGTAAAGTTGCGGTTAGTTAGTGAAAAGTTCTTAATAGATTTGCATAGTGTGTGAAAGAGCCTACAATTAATTATTTAAATTCAAACATTGATACATTATAATGGTTTTTTTTTACCTTGTGGCGAAAAAAAAATAAAATTTAAACAATGAAAATATCACAAACGGGTAAGGAAATAAAGTTACGGAGTAATTCATAAAATTTATAACAAACAACTCAACGGAATAGAGATTTTTTATATAAATACCTAATCCAAAAAGCAAAAAATATTTAATTAGTTTATACTATTAATCCATATTCATGTTTTAGATTACCGTATAATTTAAAGAGAGAGAACAATTCCCTTTAAAAAATTGTATATGAATTGAAAGAAAAAAAAGTGGTATATAAAATCAAAATTATAGCACGTCGAGTAGAAGTAATTAAATAATATTTAAAGTTTTCTGTATCTCCAAGGGTAAAAACGGGTATCTATACCAATTAAAAACAATATATATATTTTTATTAATAGGTATATATATTGTTATTATATTTCATTTCAATATTAGTCTAATATTGAAGTAGAAGGTGCTCAGCTAATGAGTGACCCACTATGAGTGTAGAGGTGTAGAGTTGTAGAGTATAGAGACGCTAGCGCCATAATATGTTGGAAGCGAATACAGTATCAATTATTATTAGATATAGATAGATACGTAGATTTATTATTGGAGCAGAGTTTCCGTGGTGTAGCGGTTATCACATCTGCCTAACACGCAGAAGGTCCCCAGTTCGATCCTGGGCGGAAACACTTACTTTTACACAGTCTGGTGATTCAATACTCGTACTTAGCATGTAATACAAATAATGCCTAAAAGTTAGTTCACAGCTAGCGGAGCTCAGCGCGTACGGATTCATCTATGGTCTTCTTACAGCGGATACGCAAAAAGTTATTTCCAAAACCAACTTTTTTGTGGAGCCGCTTTAAAACTGAATGAAACCTTCATTTCAAGTCCTCTTCTAATTTTTATGTTTTTGTTTATATTTTAAACCCATTCTTTTAATTTAAAAAGTAATTATTGTATTTTAATAATTACATTGTATATTGAAAATATTATTTTTTAAATATATATATATATATATATATATATATATATATATATATATATATATATATATATATATATATATATATATATATATATATATATATATATATATATATATATATATATATTAACACTACTGTGATAACTGTTTGGTTTTTCTACTCCATTCCAAGACTCCAAGGGAGAGAATCGTTGCAATATTTTTGTGCATTTTTTTTTCATCTATTCTAGTTTTGTGTTTTTTTCTGAACGAGCTATTTCAGAGACTTTGGCTTCGAAAAGTTTGTCCAACGATAACTGGCGTAAAAATTGATCAATTTGAACGAAATTCGGCACACAGGTGCATCTAACAATTTGTGATAACTGTATAGTTTTTGAAAATTCCACATTAAATATTTTTAAGATGGCGCCCAATAAGGTGGACGACAAATAAAAAGTTTTTAGCAAGCAATTTGTATATTAATTTAAAGGTCTTGAAGTGTAGATAAAGAAAATGCAATTATTACAACTTCACACTAAATATCGTCAAGATGGCGGCCAATATGGTGGACGGTAAAACAAAAAGTGTTTAGACAGTATGACATGTTATATATATCAATTTAAAGGTCTTGAAGTGTACAATCGGAACATGTAACTATATATTAAAATATTATACCTAACATTTTCAAGATGGCGGCCAATATGGCGGACCTATAAACCGTTATAGTCAGCATGACATGTTATACGTCGTTTTAAAGGTCTTTAAAAGGAGGAAAATAATATAGAAGTATTATTAATATATCCAAGATGGCGGCCAATATGTTTGGACGACGAAATAAACAATTTTACTCCGTATAACATGTTATATATCAATTTAAAGGACTTGAAGTGTAGAAGAGGAATATGTAGCTATTAAAATTTCACACTTAATATTTTCAAGAAGGCAGCTATATTGAAAACATAGTATGGCTGATATAAGAACACAATTCTACGCGAGTTCTTTAAGCAGCGCATCACTAGGTAAGTTGGTTTGAATAGTATATTGTTCTACCTCTCACATTAAAAGAAAAATAAAAGTGCTTTAAAGATGTCTTCTAAAGATATTAATCAAAAGAAACAAAGAAATCAATTAAAAGATCATAACTAAAATTTAATACTGTCAAGGCATGTACTTGCATTGAAATGATATTTCTTGCATAGAATTTAATTAACGAACAAGTATGAACAACAATGTAAATTGAAATGTTTAAAAGTTTATTGTTAAATTACTAGAAAACATTCAATAGCGGAAATTATCCCATTAGAACAGTAAAACAAATGAATCGGCTTTGTTTTGTTTATAACCCGACACCTGACTTAACAGCGAGGGGGAAACCAGCGAATAGGTTTCCACGGCTTCATCAATATATTGTAATATATAGCTGGATACGCTAGCTGTGAACCCACCTTGAAACGTCTTGGTTCAAGGAGATGCCTAGATGTGATTAGGAAAACGTACAGAGTGGACATAATAGGGTGAAGATATGCCTAGGACAGGCAAAGACTGCAATGTTTTGAGGAGCGGTCAGAAAGCGTCCCTAAAATACTGATATTGCTTGATAGCTACACGTATCAGTTCATAAGTGAGAGTAATTATTATTTAAAGTGCGTTTAAAGTATTGCTAAAGTGGTCCTAGTACTTGCAATGATTTGGTACTTCATTGTACATAACTAAAGCAGCCCCTACACGATCAAGCCGCTTGATCAAAACATCGCGTCAAGCATGATTGATAGTCTAGGTTTGATGCTTGAGACCAGCCTTGACGGAGATTGATGGAAAGTTTGAATGAGTCAAGCGGCTTGACGGAGCGCTTGATAGTCTAGAGCAATTTTGATCAAGCATTCCATCAATCACCTGCTCGACACCCCAAATCCTGATTCGAAACCATGGTATCTACACAATACTGATTCACTACAGTCCAGGAGGAGCAGTTCACTAGTCGAAAACTCCGCTTCAAATGAGTGTTGATGAAAAGATTGATGGGATGCTTGATGCGCCCCAAGGTTGCTTGAAGGTCGATCAGCTTGAAGCGATGTTTTGATCATCGCGTAGGGGCTGCTTTACTTTACAATGCAAAATAACATTTCGTCCAAGGAGCTCAAAGTCATTAAATTTAAAAATAATTTTGATTCCGAGCTTACAGAAGGTAACGGATGCTATGTGATCGTTCTGAAAAACGAAAATACTTTATGCCTCCGATTTCAAAAAATCCAAGAGAGAAATCCGATTTAGACATCAGGGAACATTTTTGGTTCCATGTCTGTCTGTCGATCTGTCACGCAATTTTGGCGAACCAACATATCTTAAAAAATACACGTCCGATTTTATTGAAATTTGGATGATAGATCATAATTAGCTCATTGTTGGTCTCATATAAGTTTCAAGTTCATATATAAGTTCCTTCTGCGCTCATTTGTTTCTCTTCTACATGCGCACAAACATACATTTATTTACATCTATACCTTCAAAAAATTGATCTTATTTGCAAATAAGAAAATTTTATAGTTTATCGAAAGTACCGCAGGTAGCACCAGATTTATTCGAACCGTCTGCCCTCTTTTTAGGGTTTGTAGATTCTTCTCAAAACCCTTATGCCGAGGGTTATGTGTCCGTCTGTCCGTCGCTCTTTGGTTTATAGGGCCAAAACCGTTTAAGCTAAAGAGCTGAAATTTGATACACTGGTGCAACATTTTGAGTAACCACAGGAAAAATATACAGAAGTTCAAAATTAAATATGCGCATGCGCAATTCGCAAAAATGTTGTAAACTACAAAAATTTAAATTTTTTTAAATGTTTGAGTGGGATATGAAATGAAAGCATATTGTGGGGTGATGAAAATTCTGGGAGTTCATCCCAAATTTTAAAAAATTGCCAATTTAAGGCGCAAAAATTTTGAGTTGGGTATCTAATGAAAGCTGCTGAAAAGTAGGACGCAAATATATATATACTTTTTTATATTTTGCATTCCTTATTAGGTAAAAAAATCAATATATACCCCAAAAAAATCCCCCCCAACCACTATATAACGGCTGGTCCTAAAATTTCGAAATAATTCATGCTAATGCCTTATTGTGGGGCGATGGAACTTCAGGGAGTTCATCCTAAATTTTAAAAAATTGCCAATTTTTGGCGCGTAAATTTGAAGTGCGCCAAAAAATTTATTTTTTAAAAATTTTGAGTTGGGTATCAAATTAAAGCTGCTGAAGAGTAGGATTCAAATACATATTTGCTTTTTTTAATTTTTTATTCTTTATTGGTTTTATAAGTCAAAATGTACCCCCAAAAATATCCCCCCCCCCCAACCACTATATAACGGGTGGTCCTAAAATTTCGAAATAATTCATGGTTATACCTTATGGTGGAGCGATGGAAATGTTCTGAAAAAATTAATTTATTTAGTCGTTATTAGCGATGAAAAACATTGTGACCCCCCGGGGGATCGAACCCGGGACCCGGAGATCGGAGCAAAATATTATAATTATTACATAACGGGCATGCTTAATAATCTACAAAACCCTAAAAAGTACTTGGACGCATGTACTTCCCTGTGATTTTTTATTTTTGCTAAATTGATGATAGGATATGCGAGGAAGCTATGTGCCACACTAATTACCAGTCTATTTTTAAAATATATAAATTTGATTACTGATTCTAAGTTAAACTTAGATCAGGAGTTTTAATCTTTTATTTTTTAATCAAATAAGAAATTTAGTTTAGTTTTATTTTACTTAATATTCTATTGCATAAAAACCCTTTTAAAGAATGACACATTAAAAAGTATCTTCACTTTCAAAAGAGAAAAATAAAAACAACATTTATAAATTAGTAAAGAAAAACAATATTAATTTGCTTAAATTAATTCCATAATCAAAAATCTTCACCATCTCGTCTAAAGCTGCTGTGTACAACACTGCCAACCATGTGATATGATAACATATAAAATCCATTAGTTCATTACTCACTTAGAAATGGCTGCAGATCCACATGAAATATAGAGAACATAAAAATAAAATAATACATTACATTATCTTTCACTATCCATATGTAGTAGACTCACTAATCCGATTTTTATGGGACCAGGCACTGTCCGGATCACTGAAAGTTCGGATTAAACGGAATCTGTTTTAAAATGTCAGTAAAACTAATTTTGGCTAGGTAAATCAATTAAAATCGATGTTTTCAAACCTATAAAAAAATACCATCTTATTGATATAAATTCAAACTTTATTGATTGCACATTATTAGAAATGGATCCGTCTAGATTAGTCCGGATTAGCGGAGTCTGGTTTAGCGAGATCTTACAGTATTTTGTTTCATAAAACAATGCAGCAATTAGTGCAATATATTTAATTATATTTAAAACATCACTCTATAAAATATAAATGGGGTAATTATAAAATTTTAAGGTTGGAATCAATATTTATAATTTAATGATAGCCATAATTTAACGATTTAATAAATAACATTGAATCACAAAGAGTTTAAACTGCAAAATAACTATTATAACTGCAAAGATATTAAATATTAATATTTTGCTTTTAAAAATATTATCAATTAAAACTTTTTTTTCATAAAGCGCATAATAATATAATATGGTATATATTATAAAAAGCGAAAAAAGAGATAGAAACTAAAAATTTAAAAACAGATCGTTCTGACACAAAAAAAGAATATTTTAAGTGATTTAAATTTTAATTATTTCTGTGGCGGCTAATTCTATTCACTTCCTCAATATAGAAAATGACAAGAAAATAATTACTATCAATAAAAAAACAACAATTTACTCTGGATTTTTTTATTTATTTAAATAGTCTCCATTAAATTATTAGTTTATATAAAAGATTAAATTTTGAATGACAGCAAAAAATCTTCTATATACAGTGATAGTCTGCACAGATAACGCATTTCACTTTAATCGACATTCTTTGATCATAAAATCTACTTCAAAATTTATCCTTTTGCAGTAACTTGCACTTTATAAAAATAATTTAATGTTAAACCCCTTTTAATATTAGTTTTGAATTCACGGAAGAAGAGAAAGTGATAGAATAGAAAGCAAAAGTAGTTTAATTCTATAAACATTAAGCTTACAGAGGTTCAACCTTACGAAATATAAGGTGGGATCATTAATGTAGACGAGCGAGTCAAGCCAATCGTCCAACCGAAACAAACTTTGGTTCACTCAGTCGAGCGTACAGTTGTGCGTGTATTACAAAACTATACCTGAGAACAACATTGTGAGAATATCCGTAATAGTGTGACAATCATCCTCACAATACTTATTTATAAACAACAACTATATCTAGGTAATCAAAGGTTTTAGACATTGGTCTTTCTTTAATAGTATGAGGTATACTGGTAGTGCAAAAGATATTTTAACAAATTCTTGGGACGCGCGCATTGGCACCAAATAGCTATAGCTATGGATTGGAACAATAGAGGAGCCAGGTTACTTGTAGACCCACGGTGTTAGTAAGTTGTCTTCAACGGGTTTAACCCATCTAACACATCCTATCTAGTGTAGGAAGGTACCGAAATACTACAACAAAATATCGGACAAGGGTCGTATCGGAACTTTTCCTCACTAAACATAAGCCTGTAAATGACAACATATTTTTTATATACATACATATGTGAAATATAATTTTGTTCGTATATAATGAAGTCCGGTATAATGAGGTCCGTTATAGTGAGGTCCTCAGCAAAGTGGGTTAATAAAGTCATAAATTTATGATTGCCCGGCCAGCACAGCTACATAAAAGGACGGTTTTTTGTACTAAGTTTCAACTCTCTACCTGGAAAACTGTGGAATTTAAACGTGGCAAAGATAAACAGACAGGCTCACAGACAGACATCCAGCTAAAAGCCACTCAAATCGTCTTAAAACACCCAAAATGGATAATTCCGTTGAAATCTCGGTTTCGGATTATTTTGGTAAAACTATACTTTTCCTATGTACCTTAAGAGAAGGAGAGGAAAAGTAACAAACAAGTAAACAGGATAAAACTAACAAGAGATCAAATGAAATTACCAAAAAAAAAAAAAAAAAATAAAACAAGTTAACAAAACACTTACTAACAAACTAACAAGAGAACAAATTATTTTACCAACAGACTAACAATTAACAAAGAAAAAAGAAACGAACTAACAAGTAAACAAATGAACTAGAAACAAACAAACAAGTTAACAAAGAAACTCTCTAACGAACTAACAAGTGAACATGTGAACATAGATGACTTTACCAACAGACTAACAAGTTAAAAAAAGGATCTACCCAACCAACAAATATAAACAAGAAAACACCTAATATAAAACAAATTTTTTAATGTAAACCTAGAGATTATATCCATCAATATGACTTTCAAACGCATTCTACTAATCAATAACTCGGTTTTCCTGTGAAATGCGCGTCACGAAGGTTAAGTCCGGTTAATGTCCGACGTTTCGCTTCCACTACTGGAAGCATCTTCGTGATGTTGACTCAAAGCAAAATCAAGATATACCACATGCACCTATTTCTACATTTAACTAAGATGGTTCGGATAATTTTTTTATCATTATATACATGCTTCGGCATAAAAGCTCAAAGTCAGAGACATTGAAATAGGGAAGGCTTTCTTGGAAGATGTTATTGTAATTACTCTCCAAAGGAAAGTAATCAATAAGGCCATTATTAGTACCGATAATGGAAGATAGTCAGTGTGGCTGCCTCTCGTCCTATCGCATACTTTAATGAGTTTTTGCTCTTAGACCCATTATTGTCCAATTTATTACATTATTCCCCCTCATTTTGCAACCCAGCTTACCGAAGATAACGGTAGGTAAATGGTGATTTCTCCACAGTTCCAGCACGTATTCCAGCAATACGTTTTACGTTTCAGATATCAGGGAACATTTTTGGTTTCGTCTCTGGCAATTGGTGTGTCCGTCAACATTTCTGTAACCTAACATATCTTAAAAACTAATCGACCAATTTTACAGAAATTGGAAAGCAAAATAGAGTTATAAGTTAATTAGGAAATATCCATCTAAATTATGCAGGAGACCATCTACATAATAAGTATTTGTACATAAAAAATGGCCAGTAAAACATTTTCGCAGGATAAAACATCGAGTTCTTTAGAAAGTCGTATATATTTGATCCTGGGGAAGTAAGAGGAATATTTGAACAAGCCGTGTAATGTATTTAATATTTATGCAATCTACTAAATACCATTGAATTTGATGTTTGAAGCATAAGGATCAAACTTTTACAGGAAGGAAAGTAAAACATTTAGCACCTTCTAAAAATGGTGTGGTATACGTCAATATCGTGTACTATGTATCTCACCGATGCATTCTTTCACTGTATTCAAACAAGGTTGTAAAGAACACGACGAAACAAGAAACCGTCATAATAGAGGAGAGATATTCTGCCCTGGGCCCCTCCCCCACACTAAACCAGTGACAGGACCTGAAAACCCAAACCGAGAAACAGATTAATCATTATATCTGAGCGCGACCTTACAAACGAATTATAGAGCAGAGAAGGCTGCCAATATGTAACACCGGATCAAAGAGAACCAAGCCCAACTCTTAACAACCAATCCCTCTACGGCAACCTTTACAACTAAATGTTCCAGTTATAGAAATCCGCTTTCAATCTACTTAAGTACTTAATACACAATACTAATTAGCTTTATAAGCAAACCAAATCCATTTATAACAGTGGACTGTATCAAATGACATAACCTATCTCGTACCAAATCACAATATGTTATTTCACGATTTAACATTGTGTAAGTTTCAAGCACTAGTTATATTTGGAAATTGCGCTGCTACGTATTGCAAATATTCTAATAAACAAGAAAGATTAAATTACTGACTATATTATAATGCCTAGAGATACTTCTAATCAATTCTAAAATTAGTCTACCAATTTCCCCGCACGTCGTATTATAGTAGACTAATAGTCAAATGAGATTTGGATTAGTTTCAATTTCCAGTGACACTTATTGTTATTCAATATTAAATGTGCGCAGATTGTTGAAATTAATATGGGGCCATAAGTGTCTTTCAATAAACCTTCCAAATTTCTTCTAAATCGGTTGAGTACATTTGAAAATATAGTTGTTAATATTTAATAACTATTTTGTGCATACGCAGAAGGAAGAAATGAGCGGGGAAGGTTGATATTAAAATTAATATGGAACTAAAAATTGGATAATTTTAACCTACTAATCCAACTAACCCTTTTTTCAAACCGCCCGGTTTGAAAAAAGTTGACGGACAGACCGACAGACAGACATGAGACCAAAAATGTTCCCTAATGTCTGAAACGGATTTCTGTCCAGGATTATTCGAAATTGTAAATTCTCAGCTTTGTTAAGAGTTTGGGAATTAACTTAAGACCAAACCTTGGGATTAACAATATAGTCACGTTAGATAATATGTGGTGACAGCGACAAAAGGAAAGAAAGTGTTGGCTTTTTGTCCCACGAAAAAAAAACAATTACACAATACATATAAATACAAGTTACATTTGAACATAGATGCGATATATAGAAAAGCGTCTTACTCTTGGACGAATGGACACCTAACAATTGGATGTTTTTCGATTCACAGTATTTCCACTAAGGATTATTTTTCACTTATCTGTTACACACTGCTTATAGCTGTATATTTTAATGAAGTTGCAATAATCTAATAAACGAAAAAAAGTATTATTTTTAAAGCAATATTAAATTAACGCAGATGGTTGAAATTAATATAAGATTATATACTTATATTTTTCCTTGATTTACAATTTAATTTTACGTAATTAATGTAAAATGTTTTACGCAATTTTTACGTAATTCCATTAATTTAATTAATGGAATTAATGATGTGTAATATAGTCCTGATTTTATTCCTAAAAGGCTTTGAAAACAAAACTATTTAGGAATTTAATTTAATTGCTAGGCCTACATGATAGTAGGAAACATAGCCACTAACACTTAGCATGAGCCCCGCGAGGAGCGCGGGGTGAAAGAGAGTAATTTATAAAACTTGTTTTAACTTCATTAATTTTTAGATTTTAGACACTTAAGATGGTCACTAGTAGTCGATACCCAGTTTAGTTTGGTGAAATAAAATTACTAAAGCATAGGGAACGTCTTTATTTATCCCTACTGTCATAACGTTTCAGATGGAGCTCGTTATCCTTCCACACACGAACTTAAATAAAGAACTTAAATAAATTTGTAAAGGCTGTCCTCTTGAAATGAAAGATGATGAAACGTAAGTGGGTATAAATCACAGGAGCAGAGATTCTGTTTTTTATTGTAATAAGTGAGATAAATGTAGGATATTATTAAATGTCTTCTACAGAATCCGGAAATGTCATATGAGTCGTATACTTTCTATGTTTATAGTTCCCGTACTCCAAATAACGTTAAAAATAAACAATTACTTCTAAATTTAGAGATTCTTCAAAGGGTAATAGAAGCATACAAATTGTTCTGAACAACGAAAATGGTTTTAAAACCAAATTCAGAAATTACTTAAGAGAGTTAAGTTCCTGTTAACAGTCTGTCCGTCACCATGTTTACCATTCACCGTATCTTCAAAACTACTAATAAATTATTGTTTTTCCGTCTTACAATTAAAAGTTTACATTTGTGCGAATGCAACAAAAGCAGCAATAGGTGCAGAGGGTAAAATTTATATGTAACTTGTAATTATCCAAACTTCATTAAAATCGGACGAGTAGTTTTGAAGATACGGTGAATGGTAAACATGGTGACGGACAGACTGTTAACAGGAACTTCTGCACCTATTGCTGCTTTTGTTGCATTCGCACAAATGTAAACTTTTAATTGTAAGACGGAAAAACAATAATTTATTCAATGAGACAAACATTTCTTGGTTATAGTACATTCCTTTGTATATTGTGTGGGGATACCAGCAATTAAATATTTTGGAATCATTATCGATAACTTTTTAAATTGGAAGAAACATAATATTTGTTTAAATAAAATTTATTTTTATAAAATTAAAAATGTACCCAAGCATTTCACAGCTATTAAGTGTCTTATATTATGGAGTTCTTGACTCCATAATACAGTAAGGACTACTCTCATGGAGCTTCTGACTCTCGAAGAAACAATATTTCCAAAACAAAAAGCTCATTAAAGAATAATTCTAAATAAAAGACGTATAGAATAATGGAACATTCATAATCACTATTTAGCAGCTCTCAATACTGACTCTTAAACAATTGTACCAGTATAAATGTCTACCACGCCTTCAGAAAGTAAAACATACCTTAGAAAGAATTGACCATGCCATAATTGCTAGAGGTCTAATCAGATGATACTACGTAGTACCAGCTCTTAGAACCTCTATGGCACAAAAGTACTGGTCTTATTTTGTGGTATTATTATTCAATCAATTGCCAAACTAACTCAAGAATATAAAAAACATATTGGAACTATAATACTGGATAAATTTACTTTATTGATGTTACTAAATAGTTATTTACGCACCAAAGGAGTAAAGTAAGTGATTGCACCCTGAGCGATGAAGTTGAAACATATAAACCCTTGGCTCCGCCTCGGGAGTCAATTATCGCGAGGGTGCAAATGATTTTTACTTCCGAGGTACGTACAAGATTTTACCTCCAAAAGGGAGAAAAAAATATAGAAAGATTTTAATTTTAAATTATTATGTTTAACAAAAAAATCCGGTACTCTTTTACTTTGTTACCCACCAAAACAAATATTAAGTGGTGGGTAACAAAGTAAAAGAGACGCCCCCATACGCCTCTTTTACTTTGTTACCCACCTATATTGATATCCTTAAAATTTTGAAAATTAAGAGGGGTAACTATTTAAGCACAGGGGTATATTTAGTCTAATGAACTTTGGGACAAAGGAATATCACACTTTTGAGTATAAAACTTTAATATAAATAAGGTGGGTAACAAAGTAAAAGAGTGCCAAAAATCCATATTTTGATGTTTATTTATATAAAAAAAAATAGTTAGCTATAATCTTAACAATTCTCAACTTAACTTATATTTAAATAAAAACGAGCAAATTTAAAAAAGGACTAATAAATTTAACTAAACACAACACAATTAATAGATCATTTACTCAAAACCCGAAGCGTTTTAAAACAAAAGAAAGAAATATTTAAAAACAGCTGATTGCGAGTCATGTTTGTAATAAACAGTGTTGCCAACTAAAATCTTCGAAAAATCCGTTTAAACGCAGTTATTTTACTAGAATTACAGGGAGCTATTCCATAACTCCCTGCTATAACTACCTGTGGTTCGGCCAGGCAGTTAATATCACTTAACACCCTAAAAACCAGGCAGTTAAGTCTCCTGCCTGGAGGTAAAATAATTAAATTTACAGAAATTAAATAAATAAATAAACATAAATAATTTATGTGAAACTGAGTAAATGTAGGTAAATTTTGTAAACTTTCTCTTCAAAGCTCAGGACTTATAATATGTTATCTTGTGGAGAGATAACGTGTTGATTTGCTATAAAGTTTAATTGTTACTAATAGTAGACAATTATAGAGTTTTGTGTACTTTTAAATTTTTAAATGATCTAAATTTAGCTTTTTCAGACATTTAAACATATTCTAATTTTTGAACTTAATTACTAACAGACGCGAATAAGATAATTTTGACTAAGACATTTTGTCTCACACGTCATTGAGGGGGAAAAAATCCCAAAAACAGAAATAAACCCCGTTATATACAAAGACATCAAAGAATAACAATTATATTAATAATCAACCCAAGGTGATCAAGTTACCATTTGTTACGTATAAAATATTAATAATTTATATAATTTATATATATATATGTGTGTCAATTTTTATATTTTAACACCTTCTAATTTTCCCTCCTAATAACAGAGCTATAATAAAAGCGGCTTTTTTCAATACTAAAATACATATAATTTGACTGAAAGTATAAAAAATAAGTAAGATAAGGCAAGGTCATTTCATAATACATAGATTTAAGAGTCTGTTTAACAGTAGTGTAATATACCTGTTATATTTGTTTGATACGAAGTGGGGGTAGTTAGTGGTACATGTGGAGATACACGAGTAGGGGTACCTACCCCAGACAAGGGTACCTAAGGAAGGGGTACACATTGTACCGCATGTACCACCCCCACTTTACCGCTATCTATCTGTCTTTCCCTAACAGTCCGGTCCCAAACTCTCCCCCGGTCTTTTTAGCCCCATATCTGTCCACGTGCCACTTTTGTTCGTTAAAAAAACAAACAAACTATTCCTCAATTTTATCTTCCGGGTTTTCGGAACATATTTTTTCAATATAATAAAAATTAGCGAAAAATCGGTAATGGTAAAATCGAGATAAGTGACTTTTAATGCTTCATAAGGATATGCCAATCAAGGATTACTTTCGCTAAGGAATAAGTCAATAAAGGTAAGAAAATTTACATAGTTATCTAACAATTTAAATATATAATTTTATCAAATATTACCAATTTGTATAATTATCAGGTATTTGTATACTTACAATAAGTAAATTGGTCCATATATGCATTATCTTATGTTAACATATTTACATAAAAAAAATAGTAATAATGTGTGATATTAAATTATTTTATAACATTTTTTCCGAGTAATTATAATCACTTCATTATTAAAAGTGACAATTTCAATTTGAATAAAATATTGAATATATTTTCTTTCAGAAAATTAAGATGTTTTGATAGTACAGGACATTTATTTTTTTTAATTTATTGTATAAATATACTCTCAATCAGTGGGGCACAGAGAAGAGATTTTTCCGAATTCAAAAGTTCTAATACAGAAATACATTTTAGACATCAGGAATCATTCTTAGAACCGTGTCTGTCTGTATATCGGCCATTCCAAAATTTTAATTTTTTGCTAGCATATCCTAATAGTGCATCTACACACTTGCGCTTATGACACGCCAACACTCGTAAGTGGCATTCTTCCATTCATCCCTACAATGCGAATACATTCGCCGAGTGTTCGTCCCGTCGATAGAATTTTACGCGTCCCAAAAACCCAGTCACAAGCAGCGAGGCGATTATTGATGCGAATGATGATTGAACCGACTATACAAATTCGCTTTTCGTTCGAATGTATAAATCCTTTATTGGAATTTGTATAAGTTTAAACCTTTTGCGCCCATTGGATTCCCTTCCATATGTTCACAAAGTTATTCTAAATAATCCCTATATCTTTAAAAGAACTAATCTGGTTTATACAAAATTTGAATGGCTTGTTAAATGTAGCCTAAAGATGGTCCCATAATAATGGTACATTTCAACCGTCTGCACTTATTACATTTTGCTAAACTGATACTTTTATTCATGTAAACAATTAGAACAATTTAAATAGATTTAAAAAAATAGCTAGTCATTTAGTGAGGCACATTCCTCGCATCCTATCAAATACTCAATTGATTTTATGCTTTTACAAGCCATTATTGGCTAATTTATTATATTGTTTTCCCTGTATGTTTAATATGTAAAAATTGTTTTGATTCTTTTCATGCATCAATAACCCAAAGGTTAAAGAGCGGAGATGGATGACATTAATCTGGTGTAATTTGCGGTCTACTTTCGAAACCCCATCCAAATTTCATAAAAATCAGATGAGTACTTTTGAAGGTAGGAGTAAATAAATGTAGGTTTGTGCGCATGTTGAAGAGAAACAAATGGACGCAGAAGGTTGAAACTAATACGAGACCAACAATGGACTAATTATCAACAACCATACTAATTTCATTAAAATCGGGCGTGTGGTTTTTAAGATAATGTGTTGGTTCGCAAAAATTGAGCAAAAGACAGAGACACACTGAATTAAAAATGTTCCCTGATGTCTGAAATGGACTTTAGTCTTGGAATTTTTTAAATCGAAGACATAAAATATTTTCGTTTTTCAGAAAATCCACATTACTTCCATTACCTTGGGTACGCTCAGAAGCAATTAGTACAAATAGAATAATTACTAGATAAGTAATCATTTCTAACTAATAAGTTTTAGTAATAACATAATCTATAGCGTAGGTTTTCACGGCAAGAGTTCAATCAATTTAAATTTTCCGGATTAGTCTTCAGGAGGGAATTTTCTCTGACGCGATGAATAACATAAGAGTCAATTTCACTAGTCATTTAATCATCGGGTTTCATCAAATCTCTGACTCTGTCTCCTTCGGAAGGTCCTAATTTGATGATTAAATATTAATATGTTATATCCGTAAAGTACACTAAAACGCAATACATATAGAAAAAGAGAAACATTTTGAAAATTGAATATAACATTATAATTTATATATATATATATATATATATATATATATATATATATATATATATATATATATATGTATGTATGTATATTACACATATAATTTAAAAATAAATTACTAAGCAATAGATAACCGCTTATTAAGATCTATTTACTAAATCAGCTATACCACGAGACTTCCTACTTACATAACTTTCACATTAGCCAAATTATAGATATTTAAATTTGTTTGTTAATCTATACATTACGTACACTAGATGTAACTGCAATTTGTAAAAGGTAATTTCTTTTTTTAAAAAAATAAAGGTGATTAAAAACGTAATCTCGTCACTCTCTTTAAATCAATTTTTTCTGTGAATACAGAACTACTTCACTATAGGTACTGATTATAAAAAAAAATAAACACATGCATAAGAAATTAGGCAATATCTAAGTCATATATATATATATATATATATATATATATATATATATATATATATATATATATATATGTACTTTTGCAAGCATACTCAGAAATGTTGGTAGAAATCATCACTTAGATCGTTTTATAAATTTAATACCACTAAATACATAATTTTAGCTATGATTCCTGACCGCAATTAGTGCTGTAATAAAAAAAATGGTCTAATATTATTATAACATATATCCTAAAAAAAATAATCTATCAGCTATCGAAAAAAAAGAAAATTCTAACAGCTATTGATAGTGAAATTAGGTGTCAAAATTTCCGTTTAACGATAAAAGCAGTATGACAAATCTTCCTAATGCGAGAAGATGATTATACTAGTACACATTTTCATTTTGATGTTACAGTTACAATGCACAATCGAGCGTAGGAGATATGCGTAATATTTGAATACATAATATAATATAATTTTATCTGTAAATGTAAAAATATGAAATAAACTATTTCATTTTTTACGCATAAACAGTAATAATTAGGTCAATGCTAAAGGAAAGTAAAAGTAAGTAATTTTTTATTATTTATTATTGTGGTCAATTGTAATTCTTTGTGTATAACAAATATATATAATAAGCTGTTCCTGTAAATCTAAGAAAATAGTTGGGCTTGTGTATCGCCTTTCTCTAAATTAATGTCATGTTTAGTCCCTTAATTGAAAAGGCACATTTTACATTGTAACAGAGGGGAGTAACAATCTAAAGAAGTTTTTACTGTTACTGTTACTCCTCTTATAAAAAAAATATGTGTGATATTCCTTTGTCCCAAAGTACATTGGACGTAACATCCCTTTGTCTTAGTAGTTATTTAGTCAGTCTCTAAAGATGTACCATTGAAACTATATAATAAAATTAATAAAAAAAAAAATAAAAATAATAATAAATTTAAAAAAAAGCCGCTAGATCTAAAAATAAAATAATAGATTGTTAATAAAGCTTGGCAATGATCTTAATTTAGATAATTATTATGCTAAAATATTAACTAGAGTTAGCAAGGGATTTTCTGTCCCAAATCTTTTACTTTAATCTAATTTAACAGAAGAACCGCACTGAACTATTTTACAGGGTAAAAACGACTCAGCTTGCCTATCAGTTCAGACTGAACAATGAAAGAACTAAGCAAAAAGTACAATAAGGAAGATAAAAGGACTGAACAGAAAAGTAATCAATCTATACACCTGGAGCCTGATCGTATGTGATTTGACCTGAACAGTCACGACTGGTCATTAGATTTTAGTGCAACATTTTTATTACCCTAGGATTTAATAGCCAACTCTGACCGGTAATTACAAGCAAATAGAAGTGTGCTAAGTCATTTATTTGTTAATTGATCATTAAATTAGTTTCACATAACCAATAATATAATCATTATACATCAATGTTATTGATAGTAAGCAATTGATGTCAAATTTTATCCAATTCGGCCCAGTAATTTCCCAGGTACATGCGTCTTGACAGACACTTTAAATAATCATTTTCTCTATTTCACGAAAAAAAACATTTATTCATGGATAGGTTTTTGAGCATTGAATCCACTTATCGACATTTCAATGCTTTCCCGTGAAGTGGGGAAAAAACCGGTATACATTTGTCTAATTGATATAGTCGAAGGTGCGAAATCATGAAACATTAATCCATTTTGATTACCATTTCGTCCGCTAGGGTCTCTGACATCATTTTATATAAAATTTAGAACTTCTATGGGCGAAATACGGTACTACAATGAATACAAGTGAAAACCTATCGACCTCCTGTTAAATCCTAACTTCCTGGCACGATATTTAAAAGCGTCACATTTTTCATGTCATTTTTTGCGTGACGGAAATGCATTCTGTTCCCCAGAGCTTGAACATATTCTTGTTAATACTTAGTTTTTTGCAATCTTAAACAGGGTTAATCTATAAAAATTGAATATTCACGCCATCACCACACTTTTTCTCTATATATGTATATAGTACGCATATTAAAACTAATAAATAATTAATATAAAAATAATATAAATTTTTTAAAACTGGTCTTATTTTCAATTTTTTTTTTTTCTGTATTCTTCACCTTAGTTGTATCTATGTGCAAAATTTGGGGAAGATTGAATGACAGTAAGTGGTTCAACATTGGGGTAATAGATGTGCGATGAAACTTAAAAAGCAAATAAATTTGACGCCATTTTTTTTTTTTTTTTTTTTTTTTTTTTTTTTGGTTTCTCTACTCTTCACCTTAGTTGTATCTATGTGCCAAATTTGGGAAAGATTGAATGACGGTAAGTGGTTCAAAATTGGGGTAATAGGTGTGCGATGAAACTTGAAAAGCAAATAAATTTGACGCCTTTTTTTTTTTTTTTTTTTTTTTGGTTTCTGTATTGTTCACCTAAATTGTATCTATGTGCAAAATTTGAGGAAGATTGAATCACGGGAAGTGGTTCAAAATTGGCGAAACGGAAATGTGCGATGAAACTTACAAAGCAAAGTAATATAAGACCAGTAAAAATTAATAAAAAAAATCAATAAATGTTTTGAGATGCCAAAAAAGTCGCAAAGTAGATCTATAAGAAAGCCATTTTGGTAGTGGATTGTGGATACACCAAATACAATTATAGTTCAATGAATTTCAGAACGAAAAACATATAGTAAATAAGATAATACAATATTTATTATATTTTTGGGTATATATTTACGTCTTGATAGGTTGTTTACAAATCAAAATGGCTGAAAAGTATATATCTTATTGACAGTCACTAACCCTTGAGTATGATGATCACAAAATATGAACATTATTCGTAACTGGACACAATTTAAGTACACGATTTACAACACTACTAAAATTGTATGTCTCAAAAAAATGGTTTGATATTATATATCAATGAGGTGTAGATGTATAAAATAAAAATCATAGACGAAAAACAAAAATTATAGTTCATAAAAAAATGTTTAAAGAGTATATTTGAAGAGACATTATTCACAATCGCAGTGAATAGATGTTTGAAAAGCAATTCAAATGATAATCCAGAGTACCTACTCGAACAGGAAAGAATAAAGAGGGAATAATATTATGCCTGTATTCTATATTGAGTGTGTTCTCTGTGCTAGAGGATCTCGCAGTTAAAATAACACATTCCTTTGTCCCTAGAGTGTGCCATATTATTCTGAATATCATTTGAAAAAATAAATAAAGGTAATGGTTATAAGGCTCTTGAAAATTCCGTTTTGAAAAAAAAGAAGTTTATTTGAATAACATTAAGAAAGGAACTTCAATCGATATTCTTATTCATCTAAGGATGTGTTTATACATTGATAATATAACACGATATTTATGAGTTTAAAGTATTAACAAATAAAAATGATTTAAGAGGTCACGCAAGGATTCATAAGAACTGCTCTTGTGTTGAGAAGGCGCGGAGAGATAATTAAAACAGTACTTCTTTAGATAGTTGCTACCCTAGGTTTTTTTAGAATATAAATGACAAAATATCTATTAAAACAAAGGGATGTTTAGTCCAATGTACTTTAAAAGAAAGGAATATCAAGCTTGTGTTTATATAAGGGGAAGGGGAGTAACAGTCTAAAGAAGTGCCGTTTAAAACATTCCCTATTTCCCCCTCCTCTTTGATAAGATAATTTGCAAATATCCTAAATTTACTCCCCTCCTAAATGAAAATATGACAAAACTGTACCTAACAACAATTACTGAACTCTTAAAGAGCTTTTCAACGATATGCATCATGAAGGGAATTGAACATTTAAATTTACAAAATTCATGTAGGCAATAACCTTCGCCTTGTTTTGAAGGAAAAGTGTGTAAATTTTCGTCAAGCTCGGACTAAAACTGTAGATTTGTATAAAGAACATTCACACACATACGTTGACTTTTATATATATAGATTACACATAAACTACCGCATTGGTTATATACACACATGATCTAAGCTTAAAAGATAAGAGTTTTTGTAGAACCTCATCAGTAAATAAAGTATAAAAATCGGTCCGATAAATCGAAGAAAACTCTCTCACATAGTTATTGATACAGTATTTAAATCCCATATTAGTTTATAAAATTATTTTTAAACATATTTAGAAAGTGTTTAACCTAAATGTTCCTTTTGACCGAACTCTATTCGTAACTCGATATTGAAAATTAGGTACTTCTTTAGATTGTTTCTCCCCTTATAAAAATATCAGAGTGGAGTAACAATCTAAAGAAGGTGTACAAATGTTCTTCTTTAGACTGTTACTCCCCTTATAAAAACAGAAGTGTGATATTCCTTTGTACCAAAGTACACTGGACAAAACATCCCTTTGTCTTAATAGTTATTTAGTCAAAGTAATTTATATTTTAAAATAACAATCTAGATAAGTACCGAAAATTCCATGAAGCCTTATATGTAGCATCATCCCAATCCTCTTGCACAACTCCTATTACCCTCACCATATTCTAAGACGTTTGAAGTTAATGTGTGAGATAAAAACCAAGTAAAAAGGGTAGTAAGTTAAATAATTAAAACATTATATTAAAGAGTGCAAAAAGGTGACTAAAATGGGCACGAATTATCAACAACATTTGAATACCTACCACTGAAATATACCTTTAATATAGTTAACGACGAAATAGTTTCCCCTGAACCTTGTAAGGGTTAAATGATCAAAGCATCCAATCAAATCCAATTATAATATCTTGGATTGGATCACACGAGAGGTGACTCAACCGCATGTGATCTATGGAACGGGTTTGGCTATATGTTGCGCCCGATCCAAACGCATTTTAATGATCCAAACAAATCGATCAGGATGTAAATTAATGGAGATGTGAATAGTAAGTATGAAAACCATATTAAATACATGCTAAGGGGGCGCGGCGGATACGATGTAGTGGAATCAAACAGTTTAATTGACCATTCAATGGTCTCATTAGAATAAACCAAATTAATACAAACAAGTCTCGGGTATTTTAATTGGGATTCATTAGGACCAGTAGTGGAATACAAATAACCAATCAGTTTTGAAATTTAGCACACTTTTGTTCGTAAACAAGTTTATTATAAGCTAATTAATCTTGAATTTAACTTCATAAGATTATTTTCTAAAATAAATCTAACGTTATATATAATATTTAAAATAGTACCATCTCATGTACTTGTAGAAAATCGGTCAGAGACAACTCAGACAAACTTTCTCATATATATGAGTTCATAATTACTTAGCCAAGTGTTTTCCATTTATTAGCTTTCATAGGTACATTTAATAATTATTGAACATTTTATCAAAATGTACCATGAAAACAACTTCTCCTTGGCGGGGAATCGAACCCGGCCTCCCTCCATCCTCGTTTAAAGTTATTTTCTCAAAAACTAGATTTTTCCCGGGAAAACGGCTTATATAGATATAGATTAAATTTGTATTTGGACTATATTTTAGAATTGTTTAATCAAACTCGGTCGGAACCGTTTTGGAAAAAAAGTCACGTTTTGTTTTAGAGGTATCGACCTAAAATGTGAAGATAAAATTGATTTCTCGATTTAGCCTCAGGCTATGATTTTTCTGAACATGTATGCCAAATCTCCTCAAATTCGGCCCAGTAGTTTAGGCTCCAGGTGTCTGCACAGACAGAATTTTTTAAAAACACTTTTTTAGACTCTGAGGACCTCAAAACGTTTAAATCCATCAAAATCTAATTTTCGCACCATCACAATACTTTCTCTTTATATGAGAAAGAAAAAATCCGATCAATTTTACAGTTTATAACGTCACTGAAACTGCAAATTGTCGTATGTCAAAAAAGGCATTTTTCCGGAGAGCAAAAAAAGTGTATATTTTCTTTCAATAATATGATAAAATTATTATGCCATCTTCATTATTCTTTAATGAAGATGGTATAATAATTTTATCATAAATAATTTTATCATAGAATTTTATCATGAAAAATGCCTTTTTTGACATACGACAATTTGCAGTTTCAGTGAAGTTAATCAGAATAAGAATGTTTAAAGGTTTAAGAATGATGAAGCTTGGTAGAAATAACTAATTTTGTTTAAAGATGTTCCTTTCAATTTAATTAATTGGTACTTCATACTATTTTAAAGTATCGTAATTAATAACAAATACGAACAAAATGAATAATTAAAGATATAAGTAAATATGAGAAAACAAATACTGCGTAAAGTCTCGTAAAAATTATGTTATTTAATTATTAGAAACACTTAATTAGTACATCCAGGAGTTATCTAGATGTTTAGGTGGGTCAGGAATACGTTACTCTCTCCTTATTGTAATAACCAGAAGCTTTCTTAAGGTTTATTTTTTCAGTGGGAAGAATACGTGGGAACATAGTAATGTATAGTAACGTATAGTATAGAACATACACCGGAAGTTCTGAAGCTTTTTTTTATAAATATAATATAGTTATTATTATTATATAAACATGTGTAAATTATTTAATTACTTATTACGCACACAAAATAGTAGAAGTAACTGCTGAAGTACATATGTAAATCATAACTATAAACTCAAGAAACATTAACCGATCGAAAAATTTCTATTATACTTTAATACTTTCTGATTCTTATACTATACCTACTAATGACTTACTATACCTACTATACTATTAATAATTGCCTTTATTTTCTTAATTCTGAAATATACTATTAGTACATGTGTCTCTTATGATCCGAGGTAATACCAATAAAACGTTCTCATTGTTAAAGCTCATTTATTATGATTACTGATATCTAATGATTAAAAGAAAGTCACTTTCACACGCAATTAATCTCACATTTCTATATTATTGATATTGCTTTTGTTATTTTTGTTTCTAATTATATAATTACACTAGCTGTATACCCGTACTTTGCTACGGAGTGTGTTATTTTTGAATTGATGGTTTTATAAACTAGTATCAAGAAATATTTTAATTATTTAACTAAGCGAGAATGAATATCTACATCTTAATAAGATAATTTGCAAATAGCGATTCAAACTACTAAAGAAAATTTCTAAAAAGTTACCTTTCCCGAAGAAGAAGTGGTATCTTCCTTTAATATCCATTCGTGTCTTTTTACATCCCTGGTTTGAAATTGGAATTATCTTTTATGAATATATGTACTAAATATAAAATATAGGAGCCCTTTCTCAAGTACTTACTAACTTCCCGACTTAAGAATCAGTCTGGGCTCAATTTCCCTTCTTTTCTTACTTTGTCCCTAAATTCCCCTTAGGGAAATTTCCCTATACAATCCCTATTGGCAGATATCAATATAATTAAGAAATTATTATACTACGTATACACTCATTTTAGCGATTTAAAAAAGTGGTGATAATTATGATCGTTAAGTTTAGGCATGGTAAGAAGTGATTTTTAAACTAATGTCTTCTTGATGATTTATTATAAACTATTTAAATAATATATATGTGACTGAATCCAAATATTTTTTGACAGCGATTTAAAACTAATTCCTTTAACAGTTCTTTCTATAGAAATAATCACAAAACATAAAATATTGTCGGTAGCTTCTTCTGTAACTTAGGTTGAATAAGTTTATTTTTTATGCACAGTTTATATGCACTGTTTTTAAATGCACCATTAAAAAAAAAAAAATGAACGGTTTTAAATAAAAGCTGAACAAAAATAGCTTCCGTTACCTTCGGTAAGCTTGGAAGCAATTAAATCTATCAAATAAAATCTCTTGGTAAGCCTGCAGGGCATAAGATTATGGCCAGCAGGCTGTGTACTTGCCAGCTCTGATATGGATTAGTTAGAGTCAGCGGAAGCCTAGGATGTAAAAATAATCAAATATAATTTAAATATATTCTACATTCTTACATAAAATTATAGAAAGTAATATTAAAAAAAGTTCCTTCCTCTTTCATCTGTCTATTTTATATAATACGTGGAATCACATCCTTCCTGATTGGACCACATCTAAAACCTGTTTATTATTTGGTACTTTTAAATCTGATTTAGCATTTTAAACGTGTATGTAATTCACCTATAATTTTAAGGATTCTTCTTACCATGTAAATAGAAAATAATCTATCGTTTAAATCAACGTAATATTTAATGGATAATTAGTCTATAATTGAGTATAATTTTAAACATTTTTCAATCAACGAAATAGTCAGTTTATACTTAATTAAAGATTATATTTCTGATTGAGGACACCACATTAAACCTGTTTATTATTTCCTCTAATTTTACATTAACTCTAACTAAAGCATATTAACACATACAGAATATAATTAAAAAACAAACTTGTTTAAAAGTGCAACACAGTTCAAATTTTAAATATACTAAAAATTGATTGGAATAAATAATGACGACACTCCACTAAAATATTTATTGAATAAAGCCTATATTTAACCAATAGTGGTAATTTTCAGTTCCTCTAACCACCACTAGTGGGTCATCTTCAGTGCAAGTGAGACATGTGGAAATGAGAAGGAGTTAAAAGCTTATCGTATAATAAACGATTTATTCCTTCTACTCTAACCTTTTTCTCTTTCAAATTTCTACTCATCTCACGTGCATTGAAGATGACCGCTAGTGGTGGTAAGAGATACTGAAGATGGCCACTAGTGGTGGTAAGAGATAATGAAGATGACCACTAGTGGTGGTAAGAGATACTGACGATGACTACTAGTGGTGGTAAGAGATACAGAAGATGACCACTAGTGGTAGTAAGAGATATTGAAGATGACTACTAGTGGTAGTAAGAGATATTGAAGATGACTACAAGTGGTAGTAAGAGATATTGAAGATGACTACAAGTGGTAGTTAGAGATATTGAAGATGACTACAAGTGGTAGTAAGAGATATTGAAGATGACTACAAGTGGTAGTTAGAGATATTGAAGATGACTACAAGTGGTAGTAAGAGATATTGAAGATGACTACAAGTGGTAGTTAGAGATATTGAAGATGACTACAAGTGGTAGTTAGAGATATTGAAGATGACTACTAGTGGTAGTAAGAGATATTGAAGATGACTTCTATTGGTGGTGAGAGGCTTTGTACGATGAAGTTATACTTTTAGAGTATAATTTCTCTACTCTTAACTTAGTGTACATAACTTTATTCCTAACTTTTTTATAATAATAAATTTTGGTATATTATTATTATTGTAAATGAATGGTGATCACTAAAATTTATTATAATCCAAGATTGTGGGTGTTTTGGGAAAAATAAAAAAAAAATCGTTTATCTTATTCTGCTATACTTCGACTCTATTAAAGTAATTTTGAAGAACTTATAACACACAAATACATTATAATCAAACAATTATTTCTACACTTGAACAGGTTGGACTAGCCTATACGGGGCATCATGTATAGAAATGCAAAAACACTGGCACATATAATTAAAGTCTTTTCTATATATTGATAAAAAATTCACCAATTATGGATTCTTCTTAATTTCATAAGTTTTCTCTTAATAAAATTTCCATCTTCAGTCCTCTATTTTAAGACACAGCTGTATACAGGTCGATTTTGAGAATCTTGGGCGTATGTACCTGTTGTAGATTACCTCGGCTTCGATGCAGCGTATCTGGTTTTTCAAGAGAGTATGAAATGAAAAAGAAAACATAAATAATGCAATTTATATCAATATACAAGAAACACTTTAATTATATATGCATTATATTTGTAAGTTTTTGCATTAATATACATGATGCCCCATATAGGCTAGTCCAACCAGAGAATCTTCCTATTTTACAAGCTTTTATTTAACTTGCAATGTTTACCTAAGTGACGTCATTCTAAATACAATATGGCGGGCAGCCCCAGATGTCGGACTAGTTATTTTTTAAGCAGCCCATGATATGGGTATCAAATGAAAGGGTGTGTTGAGAAGAATACGAAAAATAAAATATCTTCACTCTAAATCCAATATGGCGGATGGCCCAAGATAAAAGTTTGTTTTAAAAATTTGTTTTTACTATTAATTTATTACATCCCAAAAGACCCATAACCTTCGATTATTTAATATTGTTTCTTGATTAGAGACATTTTCGAATTCATTCTTGTCAAACTGTAATTTGCACTGCTAGTTGCATTATATTTTTTAAAAACAATTTCCCATTAACTCGTTCTTTGCTCAATTTACAAGTTTCATCACACATTCTTTTTTTTCTCCGTCTTGATAAAAAAAAAGTCGAGTAAGCTGTGGTTGCCATTTAGACATTTAGCATGTTGAACCCAATCGGACCGGTTTTCAATTTTACCTTTACCAACCTGGACTACATGTAGACACTACCCTTCAAGGACTACCAGATATTGGTGGCAGACATCTTGGAAATCCTTTGAACAGAAAGTTGTTTACAAGGAAAAATAAAACTAAACACAAGAGTATAATGTTGCATAAGAAACAAAAGTATAAAATACAAGATTTGGCAGGTTTAAAGATGACACTCATTATTATCAAAATAAAATAAACCAAAAATATAGTAATCCTTTTATTTATTGCTAACTTAAAGCATATCATCAATTTATTTATGGATAATTTATTATTTTACACACACACACACGCGCACAAATATATATATATATATATATATATATATATATATATATATATATATATATATATATATATATATATATATATATATATATATATATATATATATATATATATATATATATATATATATATTACGCAATTAAAACAGCTAATAATAAATTTACATTTTTTTTTTTTTGGTTTGTTACAAAAAGCAATTAAAATTATAAATACTTCACATAATGTTTAATATTTATGTTCTCGGTAAGTCACAGTTAACAACTTATTTTAGTAGGTAGGCATTTGAAAAAATGCAGCAGTAACTTTTGCCTTAAACTTTAATGTAGTATCGGCGTTTTCTTAAAATTAAATAATTGAAGATTAATAATTTTTACTTTTTCATTTTAGTACCTTCCTAGAGAGAAAATATTTGGAAAAAGTAAGTAAAAATCAAGAAATTTGTAAATTGGAAGTTTTAATTGACACTCAAATGTATGAAATCTAGCTAGACCTCATACACAGAAAAATCATTCCCCGAGGCTAAATTTAAAATAAATAAATTGTGACTTTTTTGTAAATAGATAACCAATTAGCGGCATATAGCATCCTCGCATCCTATTTAGTATTGTTTAATGATTTTATGCGTTTACAAACAATGGGCTAATTATGGCCTACCATCCAAATTTTATTAATATCAGAAGATTATAGTTTTTAAGATATGTTGGTTCGCAAAATTTGAGTGACAGACATATCGACAGACCGACGGACGGATACGGAACCAAATATATTCCTTGATGTCTGAAACGGATTTTTGCCTTACAAAAAAATGTTGTTCTTTAAACATCACATTTATTTTATATATTTTTAACAGTCCTCAACGGCAATAACGCTACCAGTGAAGCACTCTTTTTGAGGCAAAATGAATATCTTCTGTTAACTTTGTGGGCTTGTAAGCAAAAAACTAAAAATAAACAATAATCTTTATTAAAGAATTAAAAATATACTCTATAAAAATACCACTGGAACCAGATGAGTGGCTTTTCCGGCAAATAATCTAGTTTTATCATAATGACGGCGATGGAGAATATCTTAATGAATGGATTAGAGAGATTAGATTCAGCATTATTTTAAATGAGTGTTCTCACGTAAGGCTGTTACATTAGCATCCGACATAATGCACTATTCTTTAATTAAATAATGTCATTTCTAACAGCGAAACTCCATTCCTTCTCAATCTGTACTAAAGATGTTCTTGTATCAAGACTAAAGTTGTTGTGATAACTAAACAATTAGTATGCTAATGTTGTTCGTAAACAAGTTTATTATAAGTTAATTAATCTTGAATTTAACTTCATAAGATTATTTTCTAAAATGAATCTAACGTTATATATATAATATTTAAAGTTGTTTTATCTCATGTACTTGTAGAAAATCGGTCCGAGACAACTCAGACAAACTTTCTCATATACATTTTCATAATAAATTAGCCTAATGTTTCCATTTATTAGTATTCGAAAGGTATATTTAATTATTATTGAACATTTCATGAAAATTTATCATAAAAATAACTTCTTCTTGGTGATGAATCGAACCCAGCCTCTCTCCGTCCGTGGTTATAGCTATTTTCTCAGAAACTAGAATTTTTCCCGGGAAAACGGCTAATTTATATTCGTATTTAAATGGACTACATTTTAGAATTTTTTAATCAAAATAGTCGGAACAGTTTTCGAGCAATATATATTTTTTTTCACGTTGTTTCAGAGTTTTTGGGGTACAGCGCCCCTAAATTTGAGGCTAAAATTAATTTCTTGATTTCGCCTCAGGATATGATTTTTCTTAACATGTATGCGAAATTTCGTCAATATCGGTCCAGTAGTTTAGGCTCCAGCCGTACAGACAGACGCAGATGATAGACAGACTTTTTTTTATTATTTCTGGTTATCACAATACTTTCTCTTTATATGAGAAAGTAAAAATAGATTAAAAAATAATTGAAGAAATTCTGAATATATTTTTTCAATTCAGTACTAACATGAGCACCTATTAATGAGTTTGATATAAATTAGAAATAATGAAATAAGCAAGGTGCAGTAACTTACTAATTTAATTAATTTTCTCACTAGATAACAGTATCTCACTAATTTAATTAATTTTCTTACTAGGTAACAGTATGTCACTAATTTAATTAATTTTCTCACTAGGTAACAGTATCTCACTAATTTAATTAATTTTCTCATTAGATAACAGTATCTCACTAATTTAATTAATTTTCTTACTAGGTAACAGTATCTCACTAATTTAATTAATTTTCTCACTAGGTAACAGTATCTCACAAATTTAATTAATTTTCTCACTAGGTAACAGTACCTCACTAATTTAGTTAATTTTCTCATTAGGTAACAGTATCTCACTAATTTAATTAATTTTCTCACTAGGTAACAGTATCTCACTAATTTAATTAATTTTCTCACTAGGTAACAGTATCCTACTAATTTAGTTAATTTTCTCACTAGGTAACAGTATCTCACTAATATCTTTCTAATTCGTTATTTATTAATAAACATATTCCTAGCAGATAAAACATTGATTTATTTTATGCTGTTATTTAAATGTCAGGGTTATATTTAGAAGACCAATAAATAAAAATATGTTTATACCTGTTGCAATATGTATAAATACAGTTAGATTCAAAATATCAAAGTACATATTTCTATAATTTCAAATATTTTATACATTATTTTGCATAATTATAAATTTAGCTGACCTTTTAGAACTCTAATTAAAATGACAGGTGGGCATAAAACTAAACGACCCACATAAAATATTTGAAAAAGATTCATCGTCGATGGAACATTTGGTTGTGAAAGATAAAATGTCTATATGGGGGTCTTCGTATGAATTGATATTTTAGTTTAACTTTTTTTTTTTAAATTCAGCCCAAAAAAGAAATTATTTACTTCTTATGAGTTTGGATAAATAATAATACCACAATATTCGTACTACGAACTTTAACTAAATTAATTAATTTATTAACTAACGACTGATTAATGTAGTGTATTCGAAAGTACATAATCTGGTCAAGTTCAGCCCAGAAAATAGATTATTTATTTGTAATGAGTTTAGATAAATACATAAAAAATATATACGTCACTATTAGTACTTCGAATTTTAACTAAATTAATTAATTTATTAACTAACGACTGATTAATGCATTGTAATCGTAAGTTCACAATCTAAGCAAGCTTTAGTTTGGAGACAAGTTAAGTTAAATAAGTGAGAGTAAAAAGGTTTCGAGAAAATCACGAAAAATGCCAGACAAACAAATAATATTATTAACTTAAAATGAAAATTGGGGTCCAGTGTGATCGTGGTGATAAAGTAACTAGTCCCGTTGCTTGGCCATCTAATCCAAGGGTATGATCAAGGTCACGGTCACGGGTTCAATCCTACATCATGGCACTTTATTTACATGTCTCAATATTGTGTAAAGTGGCTGGATTCCATACGGGTTTAGTGAATGTGGGTCCAAATAAGGCCTAATTATAAGGTTGAAACAAGTAGTTCGTCCTCCCCTTTTAACTAATAGCACTAGATTGAGAAAGATATAAGTCATAACAGTAAAAAATAGACTACCAATTGGTGTGGCACCTAGCATCCTCGCATTCTATCCACGTACATCATTGATTTCATGCTTTTACAAGCCATTATTGTCTAATTGGTATAATTGTTTCACCCGTTTTTTTAATCTGTCAAAATAGTTTGGTTCTTTACATGAAATAAAGTATCAATTTAGCAAAAGTTAAAGAGCGCAGACGGTTCAAAATAATATGGGGATCTCTGAGGGCTACTTTCGATAAACTATAAAAGTTCCATTCAAATCAAATAAGTACTTTTGAAGCTATAGGTGTAAATAAATGTATGTTTGTGCGCATGTGGAAGAGAAACAAATAGGCGCAGAAGGTTGAAACTTATATGGGACCAACAATGGGCTAATTATGACCTACCACCCAAATTTCATTAAACTTGAACGTGTAGTTTTTAAGATATGCTGGTTCGCAAAAATTGAACGACAGACCGACAGACAGACAACAAAAAATGTTCCCTGATGTCTGAAACAGATTTCTGTCTTGGAATTTTTGAAATCGGAGACATAAAACTTTTTCGTTCTTCAGAACGATCACATAGCTTCCGTTACCTTCGGTAAGCTCGGAAGCAAAAATTAATAATCATTTTAAAGATTCAGGGTAAACTTTAAATGCATAATCATAAACTTCATAAGAGCATGATTATTATTGGCCAAGCAATTTAGAGTCAGAATGCTATTAACTTAAAAACCGTTTTTAAAGAAATAACTTTACGACCCTACCTATAATTTGTTAACAATAACATGTTATTCGGTATTATTAATTTCTTAAATATCAGGGTAAATCATATAATTTTGAAACATTATATTAAAGCCACATTTACCATATAATAAGTAATTAATATAAATGTTGTGAAGCCATAATAATTATACATTTTGATTACAGTATTACAAATCTAAATGTATTTATAGAACCATTCAAAACTTAAATATTTTTGTCAATCCTATATTTTCTGTGTGAAAGCCACTTTAGACTACGAGTAATCCCAATGCCAAAAAATGGAACAAATAATTAAAACATAAAATAAAAAAACAAAAAAAGCGAGAATGAATATTAGTACAGCTAAAACCGGTTTTATTGCGTAAAGAAACACTCTTTGCAAATAACTCGCACTGATACGAATTCCTGGATATTTATTTCTAAAAGAACCTATAATTTAAATATGCAGAGCAATTTCCAATATTTTTATAGACGCCCTTGAATGCATGATTGCTTTATTTATAACGACAGGTCGTTATAATAAAAAAAAAAAATAGAAAATGTCCAAATTCATACATCAATATGTAACGATTCAATCAGTTTAAATATAAACAAGTGTGTATGTATATATATATATATATATATATATATATATATATATATATATATATATATATATATATATATATATATATATATATATATATATATATATATATATATATATATATATATAAGGATAAACTTGCTTCCCTAGCGAACATTTTCAGCCAAAAACGCTTCTCTGGCGGCCATGTCTCCCTCGCGGCCAGAGGTGCCAATCCAGACATTAATGCCTCCCTAGCGAACATCTGAGTCTCCCTTGCGGACTGTTCGCAAGGGAGACTCGGAGGTGCCATTCCAGACATTAATGCCTCCCTAGCGAACATCCGAGTCTTCATATCACATACAATAGCATTTTTAACAACAATTAAATTCCTCAGTACTTTTTATGAAAGAAATAATTTTATATTCATACCCCCATAGCGCAGCCAATAAAGTATAATAACAACTCCCAAGCGAACTTATCACATACAACACCATATGGATTTATATGTGCATTTAGCATACCTACCCTAAATACATAACTAGTTTCTTGTGACATTTTAAGTTTAGGGAGGTACGGAGGTACGTTAGGGGTTAGAGAGGAACGGAAAATCTTTGTTTTTTTTAAAAAAATAAATAAAGATTTTCCGTACCTCCCTAGCAGCCATTATAATATAAAACCACATCCTCAGCATACATAGTGCATACAAGACCAATATGATCCATAAGTTCATAACCTCATTACTAAATTATTTATTCGTGTAGTTTTAATTAAGTAAAAAAAACGATTAATTACTTATTTTTATTAAACAGATTTTTTTAAAAAATTAAAATAATTGAATACCTCCCTAGCTGCCAATATAATATAAAAACACCTCCTAAGCGAACATTTCACATACAACACCCTTTGGATCTATATGTGCAAATCCAAAAAACATAAATTCTTTCCTTTGAGAGTTTAAGTAAATTAAACATAAAATTTCACCATTTAAAAAAAAAATAAAAATAAAGATTTTTGTCGCACCTCCCTAGCAGCCAATATAATCTAAAAACACCTCCTATGCGAACATTTTACATACAACACCATTTGGATCTATATGTGCATACCCTAAATACATAATTTTTTCCTTGTTAAAGTTTAACTAAATTGTAAACTAAAAATTATATCATTTAATTTTTTTTATTTTAAATACATTTTTTTATCGTACCTCCCTAGCTGCCAATATAATCTAAAAACACCTCCTATGCGAACATTTTACATACAACAACATTTGGATCTATATGTGCATACCCTAAATACATAACGTCTTTCTTGTGACAGTTTAAGCAAATTGTATCATTTATAAAAAAAAAGTTTAAAAATTAACATTTTCGTAGTACCTCCCTAGCAGCCAATATACTATAAAAACACCTCCTATGCGAACATTTTACATACAACACCATTTGGATCTATATGTGCATATCCTAAAACATAAATTCTTTCCTTTGAGAGTTTAAGTAAATTGAAAACATAAAATTACATAATTTAATAAATAAATAAAGATTTTCGTAGTACCTCCCTAGCAGCCAATATACTATAAAAAAACCTCCTAAGCGAACATTTTACATACAACACCATTTGATCTTATGTGCATACCCTAAATACATAATTTTTTTCTTGTTAAAGTTTAACTAAATTGTAAACTAAAAATTATATCATTTAATTTTTTTTTATTTTAAATACATTTTTTTATCGTACCTCCCTAGCAGCCAATATAATCTAAAAACACCTCCTATGCGAACATTTCACAAACAACACCATTTGGATCTATATGTGCATACCTAAATACATAAATTCTTTCTTTTGATAGTTTAAGTAAATTGAAAATTAAAAATTATAGCATTTATTAAAAAATACTTTTTTTTAAAAAAAAAAATAGACTTTTCTGTCGTACCTCCCTAGCAGCCAATATAATCTAAAAACACCTCCTATGCGAACATTTCACATACAACACTATTTGGATCTATATGAGCAAATACTAAAAACATAAATTCTTTCCTTTGAGAGTTTAAGTAAATTGAAAACATAAAATTACATCATTTAAAAAAAAAAAATAAAGATTTTTGTCGTACCTCCCTAGCTGCCAATATAATCTAAAAACACCTCCTATGCGAACATTTCACAAACAACACCATTTGGATCTATATAAGCAAATCCTAAAAACATAAATTCTTTCCTTTGAGAGTTTAAGCAAATTGAAAACATAAAATTACATCATTTAAAAAAAATAAAAATAAAAAAATAAAGATTTTTGTCGTACCTCCCTAGCAGCCAATATAATATAAAAACACCTCCTAAGCGAACATTTTACATACAACACCAATTTGATCTATATGTGCATACCCTAAATACATAATTTTTTCCTTGTTAAAGATTAACTAAATTTTAAACTAAAAATTATTTCATTTAATTTTTTTTATTTTAAATACAATTTTTTTAACGTACCTCCCTAGCTGCCAATATAATCTAAGAACACCTCCTATGCGAACATTTCACAAACAACACCATTTGGATCTATATGAGCAAATCCTAAAAACATAAATTCTTTCCTTTGAGAGTTTAAGCAAATTGAAAACATAAAATTACATCATTTAAAAAAAATAAAAATAAAAAAATAAAGATTTTTGTCGTACCTCCCTAGCAGCCAATATAATATAAAAACACCTCCTAAGCGAACATTTTACATACAACACCAATTTGCTCTATATGTGCATACCCTAAATACATAATTTTTTCCTTGTTAAAGTTTAACTAAATTTTAAACTAAAAATTATTTCATTTAATTTTTTTATTTTAAATACATTTTTTTATCGTACCTCCCTAGCTGCCAATATAATCTAAAAACACCTCCTATGCGAACATTTTACAAACAACACCATTTGTATCTATATGTGCATATCCTAGAAACATAAATTCTTTCCTTTGTGAGTTTAAGTAAATTGAAAACGTAAAAGTATATCATTTAATAAATTAAAGAAATAAAAACAAATTTTAGTAGTACCTCCCTAGCAGCCAATATAACATAGAAACACCACCCAAGCGAACATATATCACATACAACACCATTTGGATCTATATGTGCATACCTAAATATATCATTTTTTTATTGTGAGAGTTTAAGTAAATTGAAAACTTAAAAATACATAATTTAATAAAAAAAAAAAAAAAAAAAAAAAAAAATGATTTTTGTCGTACCTCCCTAGCAGCCAATATAATATAAAAACACCTTCTATGCAAACATTTCACAAACAACACCATTTGGATCTATATGTGCATATCCTAGAGACATAAAATATTTCCTTTGAGAGTTTAAATAAATTGAAAACTAAATATTATATCATTTAATAATAAAAAAGCCTTCTTTGTAAATAATTAACTAAAAATGTTTTATTTCAGCGTGTACAAAATTTTACTACGTAACTCTTTAGCTAAACTACAACCTTGGCCAGTTAATCTCGATCTCTTTTATATTTCCTTATACTATTTATATTCTAAATATAAATAGATTGCCAATTGGAGTGGCACATAGCTTCCTTGCATCTATCACCTATATTACTGACTTTATGCTTTTACAAGCCATTATTGTCTAATTTGTTTAATTGTTTCCCCCGTTTTTTAAATCTGTCTATATTGTTTTGATTATTTACATGAATTATATTATTAATTTAGCAAAAGTTAAAGAGTGCAGACGGTTCAAATTAATCTGGGGCTATCTGTGGGTTACTTTCGATAAACTATAAACGTTTCATACAAATCAGATTAGTACTAATAATGCTATAGGTATAAATATATGTAGACAGACAGGGAACCAAAAATGTTCCCTGATGTCCAAAACGAATTTTGTCTTGGAATTTTTAAATCGAAGATATAAAATTGTTTCTTTCTTCAGAACGATCACATAGCTTCCGTTACTTTCAGTTAGCTCGAAAGCAAGCAGCAGTTTTTGGGGGGTAGAGCCCCTAAATTTAGTGGTAAAATTCATTTATCCGGACATGTATGCCAAATTTTGTGAAAATTGGCCCAGTTGTTTAGGCTCCAGGCGTCTGCACAGACAGACGACAGACATTTTTTAAAAACCACTTTTTTGGAATCAGGGGACCTCAAAACATGTAAACAACATGTATCCATCAAAATCGAATTATCGCGCCATCACGATACTTTCCCTTGATACGAGAGTAAAAACAAATAAATTAACTCAATTCACAGCTGATATAAAACATAAAACAACACGAGTTGAAAAAATCGCTATTTTCTTTGTATATATATTGCTTGATTACATCAGTCCGCGGCGGACAGTCCGCTTTCTGTGAGATTGCCCTGTCCGCCGCGGACTGATTCCTTCTGTTTGACCAGGATAAAGCAATATAACAGCCCACAGAGTCCGCCGCGGACCAAATGCTTGTCCGCGGCAGACAGTCCGCTTCCTTTGTGACCGGGCATTAAAGGTATCGAAAGCATTGTGATCGTGCCGATACCGAAAAATTGATGCCTTAAATCAGAAATATCAGCCCTGTTGATCCATCTAAACTTTCTGTGAACGTTGGTGGCAACATTTTATGTTAAAAACTACTTGTCTGACTTTAATGGAATTTGGATAGTAGGTCTTAATTACCCATCACCCATATTATTATATATTATTTTTGTTAAAAACAATTCTTATGTTATAAAAAATTCAATTTAAGATTAATAATAACGAATCGCAAAACTCTGATTCTTAAATGCTATAACTGTGATCCTGTGTTCTAAGAAAGTTTGAAGTGTTTGATACCCATTTAACTCGTAATCTTTCATGACACCGCCACCACGTTCTATTGAGTTTATTTATCTCCCTACTTCTTGTATAGTCTTTCCCATTATACGAAAACGAAACTGTTATTATCCAAAAACAGCTGATAACAAAAGAGGTACCTAATTGTTTGTCATCCATTGACTACATGTATAAATTTGCTACTCAATAAATCCTATGAAAATGTATAAATTAGTAAGTAAAATGTATACATGTGTAAGTACAAGTACATTATAAGATATGTCTGTATGTAAAATAATATTAAAGCAATATCTTTCACTAGTCACATCTTATCATTTTTCAATTATTTATTATTATTATTATTTAATAAGTGGATTAAATCTCTTTTATCATATCAGTTTCTTTGGCTTCGAAAAATTAAAAATCGTAACAGAAGGAAAGAAATAATTAAATAGGACTATATATAGGTGGTTAGAGGTGAATAAAATACTCATAATTATTTTAAAAATTATTGGAAACGCGAAATGGCAAGAAAGTGTAAAGGGGTCATTTTCAAAAAAAGCGACACTTTCACTGTCCGCGAGTTAAAAAAAATTCATTACTTGCACTCCATAAAATTAAAAATCTACAATCCCACAAACATTTTTCTATAGATTAAATTCGTCATTTTGGTGTAGTCAGATTCTTGAATATTCTTTTTAGGGAGGAGAAATTTAAATTTATATATACAAAAAGGTCACGATAGTTATGTCCCAGCCCCTTTTAACCTAAGTTACCATGCACAAAAATGTTCAAAAACTAATTTTCTTTGACTTTCTAACTAAGATCCTAGGTAGGAAATATAATGTACTTAGTGATACTAAATATAATTTCTTTCTTATTTCGGTGTAACTTGTCGGGAATTTAATAAATAGGCTTGTCCCAGCAATAGGTCACTATAGTTACGTCACAATAGTTACCAAGAAATTGGCTGCACTGTTTGACTGAGGGCGGGATTTCAGTGTTTTACAGATAAAAGAATCATTCCTTTATAACCTAAAGTTCGTCTCCGCGTCTTCTGAAGTAAGCCTCGGTCACACAACAATTCTCTTCGAAAATCATGGGGCGTACCTATGTTTATTCAAAGTCACAATAGTTACCATTAACTTTAGTATTTAAAAGTGCATTTAAAGGTTTTTAATATTTTTTGGGAATACCGCAGTAGTATACAGAAAACTTATGCTTTTCTTTGAAAGCATTAATACATTAGTGTGGCTTGGCCGCCATGTTTTAGTTTATAAGTCACGATAGTTACTTGTCCCGATAGTTACTTTTCACAAACATATTCTTGTTGTATAGATGTTCAGCGTCAAAATAAAGCACTAGTTGGCTCAGAATTGTCAGTGTCACTTTTTTTGAAAATGTCGCATTAACTATTTTATCATTCCCAACTTTAGAAGAACACGACACTTGTCACGATAGTTACCCAGGAACAAGATAAATGTCACATTAGTTACCCAGCGTACTACATGTCACGATAGTTACTAAAAAAATTGAATTTAAATAGATTATTTTTTAAAATAAAAAAACTTCGTCCTCATCATAGAGTTGAGTGTACAATGATTTATTTAGGAAATTAAATATAATTAGCTTATAAACATTTCTATGACCAGGAACTTGAACGGTAACTATCGTGACAAAATTATAATTAATTAATTTTTTCTGGTAACTATTGTGACTAAAAAAACTTGACTTTTTTATTTAAAAATTGATAACAAATAGTAAAACCTAAAAATCCCGCGACCCACATACATATTCCTGTTGTATAGATGTTCAGCATTAAAATAAAGCACTAGCTGAATCAAAATCTGAAAAATAAATTTTGGGCATAAAGGTTTGCTCAGAATTGTCAGTGTCACTTTTTTTTAAAATGACCCAAAGAACCTCTTATTCTCGTGCAGATTGGCCGAGAATAACTGCAAAACGTTTCTTCGAGAGTTTTGAGCTGCCTTTATAGTTTTATTAACTCTATTTAACCAGTTAATAAAAACTTCACCATCTATTGACGATTTTTTGAGCAATCTCTAAAATAAATATAAAGACAGAAATTCAATGAAGAAATGAGGAGGAGGTGTAATACACCGAAACATACTCCTAAAATTTAACTGGAGTCATTCTATTGTAGAGACTAGAAAAACATGTATGCCACCCAGTGACGTATCCAGCGGCTAGGTCTGGGGGGGGGGCACATTCAGAGTCAGATTAGATTGGGGGGGGGGGGAATTCGTAGTTATAAAGACAAGGGAACTACTTATTCAAAAAGCAGCCCCCCCCCCCAAAAAAAGTACAACTAATAAACAAACAAAACAATATCTCATCTCAAATCAGCGCTTTTATGCATTTCTGAGGTGAAATTGAATAATGAGGTGAATGTAAAAAATATGTATTAAAAATAAAAATACGGCGGTATTTTTGTTTTGTTTTTTACTCTATTGGGTCTGGGGGGGGGGGGAGGCACGTGCCCCCTGTGCCCCCCTCTGGATTAGCCACTGATGACACCAGTAAAAAAGATAAAGAGGAGGCAATGCTTCAATATGAATTAAAACCATGCCATTAATACCCAGGGCCGGATGGGGAGGTAGCGTCCGGCGCGGGAAAACGTAATCACCGGAGCGGCGCGGCGTAATATGGTTGTCCCCTCCCCCTCAAAAAAAGAAAAAAGAAATCTACTTTCCTAAAAACTTAAATTTTGTAAAAAAAAATTTTAACTGTAAATATGAGTACAAACGTAATATTTTAGTGAAATTTGATCAAAAAAACACAATTTGTTTCAATTTTATTTTATAATTAAAAAACTACCATAAACAATGGTAAATGTGTGATAAAATAAAAATAGGCGTAGAGAATGCATATCAACTATAACTATATAAAGAACTTCAAAATTGGAATTCTAGAACGCTTGCACTTGCTATCTTAGTTAAAAAATCAAAGGTCAAAAAAATCAAGGTAAATTACATTTTTTCAGGACATTTTCTTCGCCCACCATAAGGTATTAGCATGAATTATTTCAAAATTTTAGGACCAGCCGTTATATGTTGGGAGGGGCAATTTTTTTTGAGCCTGGACGCACCGGAGCCAGCGCCTTTTTGTATGCTTTCACACACGGACCGAGAGCCGTTTTGGCTCTAGAGCAAGAGCCTGGACGCACCGGAGCCAGCGCCTTTTTGTACGCTTTCACACACGGACCGAGAGCCGTTTTGGCTCTAGAGCGAGAGCCTGGACGCTCCGGAGCCAGCGCCTTTTTGTACGCTTTCACACACGGACCGAGAGCCGTTTTGGCTCTAGAGCGAGAGCCTGGACGCACCGGAGCCAGTGCCTTTTTGTACGCTTTCACACACGGACCGAGAGCCGTTTTGGCTCTAGAGCGAGAGCCTGGACGCACCGGAGCCAGCGCCTTTTTGTATGCTTTCACACACGGACCGAGAGCCGTTTTGGCTCTAGAGCAAGAGCCTGGACGCAACGGAGCCAGCGCCTTTTTGTACGCTTTCACATACGGACCGAGAGCCATTTTGGCTCTAGAGCGAGAGCCTGGACGCACCGGAGCCAGCGCCTTTTTGTACGCTTTCACACACGGACCGAGAGCCGTTTTGGCTCTAGAGCGAGAGCCTGGACGCAACGGAGCCAGCGCCTTTTTGTATGCTTTCACACACGGACCGAGAGCCATTTTGGCTCTAGAGCAAGAGCCTGGACGCACCGGAGCCAGCGCCTTTTTGTACGCTTTCACACACGGACCGAGAGCCGTTTTGGCTCTAGAGCAAGAGCCTGGACGCACTGGAGCCAGCGCCTTTTTGTACGCTTTCACACACGGACCGAGAGCCATTTGGCTCTAAAGCAAAAGAGCCTGGACGCTCCGGAGCCAGCGCCTTTTTGTACGCTTTTACACACGGAGCGAGAGCCTGGACCAGCCAAGAGAGATGTTGGTGGGCAGTCTTATCTCGTCCTTGAAATGTATATAATCAGAAGGTAACTTTTACACTAGGCGTTAAAACGGCTCGTGGCTCTACTACCTAAACCTCAGTTCAAAATAATATTTTAATTACAGATTTTTGCTCTGATATACAATAACATAATAATGAAATAATAACATTTAAGATTTTTTTATTTATTAGTTTTTTTTTATTATTTGGCGTGGCGGCGCTTCGGGAAATTTCCCGGCTTCCCGGTGCCCCCATCCGCCCCTGTTAATACCGACCTGTAAATGCCATACTTTCTAATATCCCTAGCTATTGCTTTTGCTTTACAAGCCTTTTACGCCTTGCAAAAATAAACGTATTCCCATATTATCAACTAAGCTTACGCAAATATTTAAAAATAAAAAATACGTGTGGTGTCACAACTGTCACGGAACATCCGGTAGGAAGTTCCTACCGGGTGTCACAAGTATTCATAAATAAAGTAAATCTTAAAACTGTGAGTGTGTTAAAAATGTATACATATTTCGTTCGTCCTAAAGATTCCTTGAAACAATTCTATCTCATCGTTAGTCCTAGCAAAACCATTCAGGGAAACTATAATAAGATCGGGTTACTCTCTCTTTGTTTCCTTTAACAACAACAACATTAAACTGAGTCTTTTACTGTTTTTTAACACCCTCATTCTAAGAACTTTTTGTTTTCTTTTTTATTGTTGTTCTTTTCTGCAAATGCACAGAAATATCATCTAATCTAAAAATATGTTAATATATTATTAAACAGTATAAATACAAATTATATTATTCATTACACATTATAATGTGTATACACGAAATATTGTGGGAACGACAAAATTTTGTTGTACATGCCTTATAAAAAAATATTGATTACCCTACTAAATAGCATACACTAGTAGCTCAATAATCTAAAAATTCGGTAATCTAAATGACATCACTTTATGGTAAAACCTCTATATAAGAAATATTAAAATTTATATTTGTTTATCTGGATACATTTTTAGTCATTTGGAACAGAATAACTCATCTTTGTCCCTGATAGCCAAAATAATTTTTTAAAGTTGTAAGTCAGATAATATAGTCTAAATAATTAATCTAAACATCTCATTATACCCTTTATTTTTAGTGTCTGCCAAGCGTCTATCTATTTTTATGTTTTGAGATATTTTGTAGTGAGTCTCATGTCAACGTCTTACTCATAGAGTAATAGAGACATAATCATAAAGATAACTTACAATTCTGTAACCATTACCATTATTTATTATTTAAATAAAATAATATTACGATTATTTATTTCGGTAATATCACATCGCCCACTTCATTTGAACTGTCAGTGTTTAAATTTGATTTATATTTTTTTAGGTCTTAAGATTTTATATTGTTAAAAAAAATTGTCCTATTTCGTACTAAAAAAATGTATTATATAATATTTTTTTGTCTTGTTATTTTATATTGTAAAAAAATCATCGCTTTCCGTGTCGCTACAAAAATGTAAACTCGACTTACAAATTTTTTTGCAAAATGTTGCCATTACATTTTATTTAAAATACGTTTCCTATTTTCATCAATATCTCGTAAACTAGATTTTTTCCGTGTAAAAAAACGGAATACACACCAAATTTAGAGCAAAAATAATTATTTTGGGGATATGATTTTTAAGAATAAGTATGCCAAATTTCATTCAATGAGACATTTTTTTATCTATTCAATGTGAAATTTTTTCAAATACAATTTTTTAGTAAAACCAATAGCGACACATGAAGTGTTAAAGATCGCTAAAACTATTAATAGTTTTTACACAATAAACAATATATAACAATGATCTAATATAACAATAATGTTAATGTTAATATAAGAATAAAGTACATGATAGGATGCGAGGAAGCTATGTGTCATAGTAATTGGCAGTTTATTTTTTTATTTTGTTTATTTTATTAGAAAATGTCAGATTCATTCATTTCGAGACAACTGATTATTTAGCGGCTCTTAAGCGGCCCATACACTACACATGCATTGCACGCCGTGCCATTTTTTTATTTTGGCGCACCGTGCGCCACACACTGTAAAATGAAGTTCGCACTGTGCGACGTGCTAGAAGTCGGAGTTCCTACTATGATTTTTTAGTGTACACGACCAGTTATGCCTGTAGTAACGATAAAAATAAATCTTTAGCAGTTTTGTTGATTGGCGTGATACATGAAGAGAGCAAGGAGAAACGGAAGAGGCAAATATGGACTAAAAATTGGTTGAAGAAGAAAGATAACTTTGCTCTTAACTCGCCACAAACAATGGGGTGATTTCAATAAGCGTCAATAAACAACGCCAAGAAATCGGGAGACAGAAAAACGGATGTATCACTCATTTTAAAAAAATACATGCAAGAATCTCTTGATGCTAGCAAACGAAATATAGCCTCAAAAGATGTTTTACATGTCAAGAGAGTTTGATTTTCGGCGCGCCATGCCATCCGGCCCCGTGCCAACATGCTAGTGTGTGGACCTTTCTCGCGCCACGTGCTAAAAATGCAACATCTTTTGAGGCTATATTTCGTTCGCTAGCATCAAGAGATGCTTTTTTGTATTTTATGACATGAGTGATACATCCGTGTTTCTGTCTCCCAATTTTTGATTGGTGCGCCATCACGTTTGATGATTGTTCAATGAGTCTAATTGGTTTTTACGACGTTTATTTTCTTATTAATTATTCCTTTTATTATTATTTTGTTAATTTCCTATACATATTAATTAGTTTCTATTGGCTATCTTTTAATATATAGATAGAGTCCAAACTACGATTTGGAGAATATTATATTTTAAGTATGGGAATGAATGATGTATAATGTAGTCCTGATTTTATTCCTAGAAGGCTTGGAGACAAAACTATTTAGCCATTTCATTTAATTGCTAGGCCTACATGACAATACGAAACATTGCCACTAATACCTAGCATGAGCCCCACGCGGAGCGCGGGGTGAAGGCTAGTGCAAAATAAAAATTGGAGTTTATTATATCTATTAAAAAAATGAAAGAATAAGCTTGAGTCAGTCTGAACTCTGAACTCGAGGTCTAGTCGGTGTTAGTCTTTTCTACCTCTCTCCTTCCATATCAGCGTGTGTGTGCTTCCTTTCCTAGTCTTATATGTGACGACAAAACAGTTCCCCTTTATTCAACAAATAAATAATCTTAAAAACCTTAATAGCGCCTAGCACACCTACAATTTTATTATGAATCACTTCAAATTTAGTGACGTATTTCATGTAAAGCAGCAGAAGGGATGCCCTTTATAGTTTTTTCTATATGAAGAGTAAATAATGGTTTTTAAGCATATCAAAAATGTAGAAATCGGTCCGAGACAATTCAGACAACTTTCTCATATTATAAGAGTTCATAATTACTTAGCCCAGTGTTTTCTGGATTAGTGGTTTCTGGATTAGAAGTGTTTCTGTTTTTTGGTGGATTAGTTTTCGTCAGTAAATTTAATTATTATTCAAAATTTTAACAAAATGTATCATAAAAATATCTTCTTCTCGGCGGGGAATCGAACCCATCCACTCTCTCCTCCCCGAACCCGTCCGCTCTCTCCGTCCGCATTTAAAGCTATTTTATCAGGAACTAGATTTTTCCCGGGAAGACGGCTTATCAATCGATTCATATTTAAATAGACGGCATTTTAGAATTTTTTAATCAAAGTCGTCGGAACTGTTTTCTAGAAATATTTTTTCCCTCGTTTTTTCAAAGTTTTTAGGGGGTAGCTCCCCAAATTTGAATTTAAAATTTTCTACAAATCTATGCAAAATTTCGTTATATCGGCCCTGTAGTTTAGGCCCCAAGCGTCTGCCCTGCACAGACAATTTTTAAAAACCACTTTTTTGGACTCAAAACGTGTAAATCCATCAAAATCGAAGTTTTGTGCCATCACAATACTTTCTCTTTTGTATGTAGTAGTATATGTATAGTATATATTTATATATATGTCTAATATATGAGAAAGTTAAAACAGACAACTCTTTGAAATGATCAGTAGAGTATCTGCACAAAATTTAATCTTTCAAAGTTAAATAGGGAAGGCCTCAGTTAAGATTAAAATTTCAAGATGGGTTGTCCAGCCCTAAGGACGCTAAATCTCCACTGGCAATTTATTTTGATAATAATATTTGGCTATCCCATGTTATTTATTTAGCAGACATTTTTCCTTAGTTAATGAATTAAATATATCTATTATGGACGAAGTCAAGTGGAAAAAATTGATTTTAATTTAAATTAAATTATAATTATTATTAACAATGGGAGATAGACAGAGAAAAATAGACTCCAGCGCCGTAACTTGAACCACGGCCTCTATATATACCATATAGAGGCCCTGGTTATATGATTTAAATTAAAATTTAAGCTTTCCGTAGTATGAATACTACCAACTACCAAAAACTTAAATAAGGAAAATTGATTTCTTAATATGTATGACAAAAAATGGATCAGTGGATTTGAGGAGCAGAAAAAAGCAGTTAGCTATTTTTCCTTGCTTCAGCTAAACCATAAATCTTTAATCGTTTTAAAAAGTAATCAGTTATATTAACTCAACTATAATGTATACTTTTGTTCATACATAAGCTCAGAATAAAATAACTTTTACAATAATAAAATAAGAAGCAATCAAGAAAGAAGTAATTGCCTCTAAATAAAAATGGCCTTTTAGGAGGTATTTTTATATTATTTTGGCTTTAACGGAGGTATGGTCGCCACGGAGCTATTTTTACATAATTTTGGCCTTAAAAGAGGTATGGTCTCTAAAGAGGTGTTTTTGAATGAAATTGATCGCTGGAGAGGTCTGTATATTTTTGTTCGCTACGGAGGTACATTTGTTGTTTAAAAAGTCAAAAATACCTCCCTAGAGGACAAAGAAATAAAAAGTTACAGATTTCGAGTTGTAGACATAATCACCTCTCTAGCGAACAGTCCGCAAGGGAGGTGTGTTCGCAAGAGAGGTGATTATGTCTATATATATGCATATATATATATATATATATATATATATATATATATATATATATATATATATATATATATATAATTTTTTAAGTTTTTGGTAGTTTTCATACTACGGAAAGTTAAATTTTAATTTATATCAAATTATAATTATTATTAACTACGGGAAACAGACAGTGAAAAATACACTCCTGTGCCGGGATTTGAACCACGGGCCTCTATATTTCCGGTATATAGAGGCCCGTGGTTCAAATCCCGGCACAGGAGTGTATTTTTCACTGTCTGTTTCCCGTAGTTAATAATAATTATAATTTGATATATATATATATATATATATATATATATATATATATATATATATATATATATATATATATATATATATAATAAATCATAGAATGATAAATTGGAAGGCAGAAGAGTCTCAGAAACTGCTAGAAAAACAAAAAGCGTGAAAATCTTTACTTTCAAAATATTGTTGAATCCTATTAAGGGTTAATATTAGCATTAGATATAAATTCTAATAGGCAGTAAATGAAGAGTTGAAATTCATAAGGGGTGTAAGTGTCAAATCAGTTTGTGAAAAAAAAATGTTTATTTATGGCACTTGAAACCAAAAGAAGCAATACTGGAGAGCTGTTGCTATCTTGTGAGATTTTTAATAAGTATACTGTTCTAGTTTCACTTAGACCTTTTAGATTATCACTAGATTGGGCCTTTTACATCGATTTGAAACCTTGAAATCAAAATTATATTTTTCGGCACTTACGCCCATATGAATCTATTCTTCGACATACACATCCACGTTTCTCTATCTCGTATAAAAAATGTCCATCAATTAGGATAGTAGCTTAAACACGTCCTACCACTGGCCGCATGGCCACATATGTATAAAATGACTGCAAATTAGTGTTGCACTTAACTTTCTCAAAATAAAAAAAATCATAGGGTCTTCATGTCCTAACTATTCACCAATTGTGAGACAAATCGGTTCGTTAGACCTCAATGAATTGATGATTGGCAGATTTTTACGTTTCCACACATTTTTACAATGACACAGGACCATATAGGGCATAGTCTGTGTAATCCCTGAAAATTTCATCGAAAACGGATCAAAATTTTGCGTGTTGCAAGGGTTCGTGGATACACAGACCGACAGACAGACACGAAGCTAAATTTGTTCAAGGGCTTAAACGTAAAATGCGAGGAAGAGGAAAAACTTTTTACTTCCCAAAAGTGAACACAATCCTTTCGCTACCTTGGTAGACTCGGACATAATAAAATCTAATACTTAATATTGATTTCAAAATGTGAAGTTTACTAAAATATTATTATGAGCATATGAGAGAAAGGAATCGATATATGAGTAATAATTTAAAATTAATATGAAACCATTTAGAATAACATTGACATACCATCTAACATTTTATCAAAATCGGACTGCCTATTGTAAAATATATAGTAGAACCGGAGAAAGCCTTTGCTAAGCTAAGGCAACCACATTTATTTAAATAAAAATAAATGTTTGTTTTGATTAGTTAAATTAATTTACTTAATTTTACTTTTATTTTCTAAATATAAAATTAAGCCCGTTGCCACTGCTTAAAATTGGAAATAATAATAATGTGACAGTTTTCAGTTAATATAGACGAAAAGACAAACCGACATGAGACCAAAATAATGCGTTAAACGAATTTCTGTAGATGAAATTTTGAATTTGGAGACAAAAGATCAATTTTCAGAATAATGATAATATTTCCGTCACCTCTTTTAAGCTTGGAAGCAAAATAAATAATACATAATTGCATAAATAAAAAAAATAGGTAGGGTGAATACAAAGATACAAATAAATGTAGATTACGTTAGCTAGTCTAACATACATCAATAAATACAGTTATTATAAGTCAACTAATGCATTAAGTCATACATGATTACATGAAGTACGTAAATCGTATGTACATTAAAAAGTCACTGCCTTAATTCACATTAACATTATTGAACTTTTATAACTGCAGTTTTGCAAGTGCATAAAATTGTAGTCTAAAAAAAAACTAGAACTACAACTTTTTACAGCATGTAGTCGCAAGGTCGGTAAAAGGAGTTTAATCAAGGAAAGATTTTTATAAACTGCGTCAGATTCATATTTTAAAAAAACATTTATAATTGTAAATAGCAAAATATTTGCATATACAAACAATTTAATGGCGCCTAATTATTAAATAATTGTCGTACCGATATAAATTTATAAGATATTTTCTTATCAGACACATCTTAAAATTATATACCGATATTAAGATATTTTACATTTATTGATGATTATAGTAATTAAATTTTACGGTAACTGAGTATATGTTTACTAATTTATGTTGAGGTAATTATGTAAAATAATACTTTATATTTAATAGTACATTACGCGCCTAGTGCGGAAAGTAGCATTTTGTATGCGAGTATGGAGTTTGCATCCGAGCGATAGCGAGGGTAGTAAAACCACACGAGCAAAGCAAAATGCAGTTTTCGCACAAGTTGCGTACTGCACTGTACTTTATCTACGATTGTTGGATTTCAATAATAAATACAGAAAAAAATATTTAATAAACTTCCTGTATGTAAGTTCGTATTTCTCTTTTGATAAAGATAACATTAATTCATGAGTTGTATTTTGTTAGGAGTTAATTATTTCGGGAGGAGTATATTATTCTCATTTTCGTCAAAATGACATTAATCAATAATTGTTTTTCACTAAAAACTCGATATAAACAGTTACTTCAATTAAACAAACAGAAAATTAGTTTTGTTAAATATATAAAACTCGCTAATCGTGCGTTAAGATGAAGAATTCATCTTTTTTAACGCACTAGTAAATCATAAACTTCATAAGAGCATGATTATTATTGGCCAAGCAATTTAGAGTTAGAATGCTATTAACTTAAAAACCGTTTTTAAAGAAATAACTTTACGACCATACCTATAATTTGTTAACAATAACATGTTTTTCGGTATTATTAGTTTCTTAAATATCAGGGTAAATCATATAATTTTGAAACATTATATTACAGCCACATTTACCATGTAATAGGTAATTAATATAAATGTTGTGAAGCCATAATAATTATAAATTAATGTTGTGAAGCCATAATAATTATAAATTTTGATTCCAGTATTACTAATCTAAATGTATTTATAGAACCATGCGAACCAACGTATCTTTGGTTCGCAAAAATTGAGCGACAGGTCTGTTGAACGACAGACACGGAACCAAAAATGTTCCCTGACGTCTGAAACGGATTTCTGTCTTGGAATTTTTGAAATCGGAGACATAAAATATTTTTGTTCTTCAGAACGATCACATAGCTTCCGTTATATTCGGTTAGCTGGGAAGAAAAAATGTTTATATGAACCCGAATTAAAAAGTTCCATTAAAAAGTCAATTTCAGAAATCAGGGACACTATTGGTCTCGTGTTTGTCTGTTGGTGTCCATTATTTTTGCGAACCAACATATCTTAAAAACTACTCGTCCAATTTTAATTAAATGTGGATGGTACGTCTCAGTTACCCATGTTGGTCCTAAAAAGTTGCAAAATTCTTCGCCTATTGGTTTCACATGATTATTTCCGCACACAAACGTAAATTTATTTACACTGTTATAAAAAGTAGTCATTCGATCCTTTAATAATTTAAACCATCTACGCTCTTAATTTTGGTACACTTTGAATACTTTTATTCATGTATAAAATCAAAAACATGTTGATAGATTTAAAGAGAGAGGGAACAATAAAATGAATTTGACAATAATGGGTTGTAAAAGCATAACAAAATTAAAGTGTACGCGAAAGAACGCGTGGAACCTAAATTAAATGGTAGATTATTTTTTAAAGGAAGACGTAAAAAATAGTTTTAAAACATTTTGAAATCATGATCGTCGACAAATTCTTTGAAAAACGTACAAAATTCTACTGAAGTCTTCCTTCTTAGCAGCACTGAATATGTGCCAAAACAACGTAGACGAAGAGAGGCAGTTCCTTTGTATCTCTTTATCTCCATACAACAGGAAAGCAATACCAAAATTGTTGAAAAATGCAAGAGCACTTTTGCTTGCAAGTGTAGAACCTTTAGGTACAGCAAAGTTGTTTGAACGGACACGAATTTAGCATGCAACTGCACGGATAGTATAAATGTATCTTGTCTTTGACTGAACGGAAATGCGACACAACTGCGTCGTGTCTGATAAGATAATACAAAAACGACCTTAAAACTACAGCTATTAACAATGATTAAACTAATTTATTTCACAATGCTACATATTAATGGTTTTTATGAATACACTAAATAATTATCTTTACTACAATTATCATAAAAATATTTAATTAAAATTGATGTATGGATCATAACAGTAAATATATTTTACTTAAATACAAATATAATTAAAATACTTAAATATATTAATTGCCAATTAAACTTGTCTGTAAACACGACTATATAAATCTAAATTAATGTTTCATTTGCGATAATCCCGTTTTTTTTTTGTTTTTTGTTTTTTTTAAACTAAGCGATATAAAATTCCGTTTTATTAAGAAATCCTTAATTATGAAATTTATTTAGCAGTAATCCTTTCACTTAATGCAGTTTTCTAGATAGATTTTACTTTGCGAAATACACACTTAATTTTAATCTTTCAAAACTTTTATCTTTGGACGTGTTACATACAAAATAAATAACTCTTTAACGTTCCTACACATAAGGATTATTTTAGTTTTAGTTGAGCCTGTAGCTTATTTTTCTTACTATCACTGATTAAATATCAATTACAATAGAACAAACTTAATATTCATTTACAAATAATAAACTTATAAACTTCTTTTCATACATACACATGGATATATAGTTCAGTTTGTACAATTAGTCGTTGTTTTATCTTCTTAGCCTTTTGATCTTTCTTTCTAACATTCCAACAAGTTTTTATATCCTGGAAAATAGTAGAACAGTGTTTAACAAATTTTATTTTCTATGCAAATAGATTTATTCGATTACAAATATGCTAATTTGTTTTAAATCCTGTTTTATAATTCTGCTTTTTATTACAATGTATACATTTATTTAGATAAACATTGAGTAGAGTTTTAAGAAAGTTTATACATATTAATAGCAAACCATGTCCAGATATTTATAAAATTAACGTAATTATTATTATACTTATCACTTTAACAACAAATTTTGTTGAGAAAGAGAGAAGGAAGAAGATAAAATAAAACAATAATTAGAATAAGTTTGTTTTTTGCTATCATTATGATCTTGAGTTATTTCTAAAATTCTGGTGAAAGGCTTATAAAGCTTACACACAAAAAACCTTTCTGCCCCTGATTTGCATAGATGAAGATGGGTGAATTCAACAGACGAAACATCATCTCGTCTTGTTATGGAATCTCATTTACAAGGTGAAATTATGGTCACGATTATCATACATCGTGTCTGAATATAAAAATACATACGAATGTAACTCGCAACCTTGTCCACGAAAATGTATTATTATTTTAAAAAAAGTAAAAAATAAGAGAGTGAAAGTTATGAAAAAAAATCCAATTTTTAAATTGTTTTTATTTTAAATCAAATTATAATTATTATTAACTACGGGAAACAGAAAGCGAAAAATACACTCCAGCGCTGGTTAGAGCGCTATACCGGAAATAAAGAGGCCTGTGGTTCAAATCCCAGCGCTGGAGTGTATTTTTCTCTGCCTGTTTCCCGTAGTTAATAATAATTATAATTTGATTTAAATTAAAACTTAATCTTTCCGTAGTATGAATACTACCAATATCGTAAAATATGAATTTCTAATTGATTGTACTAGGTACAGGTACTAATTGGGTACTTTATAATTATAAGCGTTATTTCTCGGTCTAGTTCTATGTCATTAATGTTGACTTCTCAGATTTGTGGAAAATTGAAAGCTTAAATTCGGGACAAGGTATCATTAACGTCAGAGGAAATCATTCTCCTGCGTAGCTTAGTTGGTAGAGCGCTATACCGGAAATATAGAGGCCTGTGGTTCAAATCCCAGCGCTGGAGTGTATTTTTCTCTGTCTGTTTCCCGTAGTTAATAATAATTATAATTTGATTTAAATTAAAACTTAATCTTTCCGTAGTATGAATACTACCAAAATCGTAAAATATGAAATTGTTTTTATAAATGTGTGTAATTTATTTTATAATTTATAATAAATAAATAATTATATTTAAATAAATAATTTATTAATATAAGAATAATAGAAAGGAAAAATGATACAGCAAAAAAATACTTATGTATTCGCTTAACGTTATCATTGCTTACAAATGGGGGGGGGGGGGATGCAAACAATTTACAGTCTTTAATTAAAACACTAGTTACGTCATCGAAGTTAATAAGTGTTAACCCTGGGGTTTTATTTTATATTTTTATTCTTTACAACCCTTTCGGAGGATAACATTTAGAAAGTCGCGACAATATAAGGTCTTAAGAAGGTCATCCCTAATTAACCAAAATCTGTGTGTCATAAGTAGTGTGTAAATAGTATAAACAATAAATGGTGTAAATAATAGAGTATCTCTAAATATAACTAATTAACTCCTTGGCGCAATAGCCCTAGGAGGGCCTAGGGCCTAGACCTGCAAAAGGGCTTATACAACTGTATATGTAGTAGATGTCACTGCATTAATTGTATAAACCTTATAGCTGGCATACACAACCATTTAGACGCCCTATCACATCAGCAATGAGCAATACCCATTTATAGGGCGAGCTTATGATTTAAAATCAAACATTAATTTATAAGGAATGGATACATTACCGTTTAAATTAATAAATAAAAAAAATACGAAATCCATATACACTATATAACTCACACACTATATATAACTCTTAAAATACATAATCGGTTTTACGACATGGCCACTCAACATTCTCTTTCTAACATAATAATAATAAAGGACCAATAATTTGCACTTCGTAGATTTAAAAAAAAGTTTACAAGTCTCTAATTCGTAGATTGTTTTCTTTGTTGTATTTATTTTTTATTTTTTTTGTTTTTTTATATAAATACAGTGTGTGTATAATATTAGTAAAGATTGTTTGATTCTTCTTCATACTCATCTGAGATTCACACTTTATTATTATCTAATTTGGTGATAATAACTCAAAATGTTGTTGAGAGCAAAATACTCACATGCGAGTGATAATGCTACAATAATTATAGAAACGAGAGTAGCAACGTTGCCGGGTTAAGGAGTTTAGTTTGTATTGAATCTCATAGTTTCATGTATGACCGGGGTCTAGCACTAAGACAATGACATACAGAGACGTTCTCTTGCTGGCTCCGAGAGTAGCAACGTTGCCGGGTTAAGGAGTTTAGTTTGTATTGAATCTCATATCTAGGTCTAGCAGTAAGACAATGACATACAGAGACGTTCTCTTGCTGGCTCCGAGAGTAGCAACGTTGCCGGGTTAAGGAGTTTAGTTTGTATTGAATCTCATATCTAGGTCTAGCAGTAAGACAATGACATACAGAGACGTTCTCTTGCTGGCTCCGAGAGTAGCAACGTTGCCGGGTTAAGGAGTTTAGTTTGTATTGAATCTCATAGTTTCATGTATGACCGGGGTCTAGCACTAAGACAATGACATACAGAGACGTTCTCTTGCTGGCTCGACAGTCTGATTAGCTGAAAATTACGCATGTGCTTCTGTAGAGTCCAGGGAGGTCGTCCACTCCTTCCTTTATTTAAAGGCACATAACTAAAGCACTCTCAAGTCCGCCCCCACCCTTTCCTCGAGGGGTTTCTAACATTGTTTAGTATGTATATGTCTTTCTCACTGGACTGGTTTATTTAAACTTTTTTAATAATGTGCATACATAGAAATGCTATTGCATATTTGCATTAATACAACGGTAAACTCAACCTTTTGGGCAAACTTTTGGTATCACAGCAGTCAGAAAATCACCAAGGAGTTCCTTGTGAAATTTTTCAAATGATTTTTTATTGTATAGAAACTATATTGATCTATACTATCTATTATTACGTCGTATTTAGGGTTTATAAATAATTATTCTTTCTCATTTCCCTTTTTAAAAAACAGCATTTTTTTTAGCTTCTCTCTAAATAAACAATCAAATAAGTGTTCACCATCAAGATTATTATAAATTTTCAAATGATTTTCTTAAATTGTTTGTCAAATGTAAAAAGTTGGTTTAATATTTTGTTTGCTATTTTGTAATACTTTAAAATGTAATATACATATAGTATATATAATTACATCGACGAATTATTCATTAATATCGAATTATTTAAAAAGCAAAAGCGAGGAGAGATCACAATGAACTAACAAAAAAGAAGTATTATGAAACTACTATCGGCTAAAATATGTAACGTTTTGTTTTTATATTAATATATTTATATAATGCAATCATAGTATTTCAACAAAACTGCTTATACATATTCAAATCAAAGCGAGGTGTGTCTAGTGCATCAGTAATCGTACTTCGGTGCAATGAATGCAAGAAAATAAATTTATGAATAAAAAGAAAAAGTGGATAAAATTGATGCTTCACAATTATTTTAGAAATAAATAATATTTAGATGAAAATAGAGATTAATATGCTAATGATTAATCAATATGCGGCAAGTAATCAGTATACGATGATCAATATGCTAACGAGTAAATATATGTATATAATTATTGCATATAGATAGTGCCTTTAACTTTTTATTATACATTGTAGGCATATATACAGTAGTAGGCAAGCACATGACGATGAAATTAAGAGTTTATTGAACAGATAATGAATATAACTTAAAGTATAAAGCTTGTCTTTGTAGAAACCGATCTGAATAAATCAATTGATCGAGTTCCGCTCTTTAAGGTTTTAAAGCAAGCAAAGTAGTAGCTGTAGTAATCTAGTACTTCCTACTAGAATGGGTAGGACGAACCACTTGTTCAAACCTAGCAATTAGGCCATCTTTTAGGCCCATTTTACGCCCCGTGGTGGAGAGTTCCAGCTACTTCACACATCATACATTTGTACATTGTACCGCCAAAGCGAGTATGGTGTGGTCATTAGTAAGCTATAAAAGCGTGCGTTTAAGCGGAGGGAGAGGAGTGCCCCATATGGGTGTCCATCGCTCTGCTCCGTCCGCGAGTCATAGATGCAATTCAAAGTATCAAGGCACGGGATCGAACCCACGACCTCGATTCGCCTCGACTTATTGATAGCTGGGCTAGCGCCTAGAGCTCCTCAGTCACGCTGGCTCCCAAAAGAGCAAGCAAAGAAAAGCAAAAGGTTCACTAAGCAAACAGAGAGCACGGTAATGAGAGGTTCTACTATCAAATTGAATGAATAACCATAAGAAGTGTCAAACATTTAAATAAGATGTCAATTATCCAGTTATTTACAGACACAACTGCTTAATAATTAACTATAAATAACGCTTCCGAGCTTACTGAAGGTAACGGAAGCTATGTGATCTTTCGTTTTAGAGGAAAGAACATTTTTTATGTCCCCGATTTCAAAAATTCCAAGTCAGAAATCCGTTTCAGACATTAGAGTCTGACACTCAATTTTCGCAAACCAACATATCTTAAAAACTACTCGACCGATTTTATTTAAATTTAGATCGTATGTCATAATCAGCCCATTGTTGCTCCCATATAAGTTTCAATCATCTGCACCCATTTGTTTCTCTTCCATATGGGCACAAAATTACATTTATTTACACCCATATCATCAATTAAAGTACTCATATGATTTTTTTAAATTTGGATGGTTTGTAAAAAGAAGTCCGCAGAGTCCCAGATTAATTTTAATAGTCGACTCTCTTTAAATTTTCCTGATTAATACTTTAATTCATGTAAAAAATTAAAGCAATTTTCCTTGATACATTTAAAAATCAGGGGGAAATGAAAAAAAAATTGGCAATAATAGGTTATAATAGCATAAAATCAATAATGTATATGAAACAGGACGCGAGGAAGCTTGTGCTACACTAATTGGCAGAATATTTATTTAAGTCATTGGGCAATAAAAACTATACTACTTCTTTACTACTTTTAAAAAAGCTGTAAAGAAAAAAAAAAGAAACAAACAAAACAAAATAAATCAAACGGAACTAATTGTAAGTGTCAAAACACAACAAATATCTATTTGTAATGTTATCAGCGATATAAAGTTCAGTGTTCCAAAACATAATATCACTGAAAGAGAAAAAAAGGTCATTATTTGTATCTTTTGATAATTAAAAAAAAAAATCGAGGTTACACAAGTTTATATTGCTCAACCTTCAAAACGTATATTGAAAGTGAGAAATTTACTTCAAGCTAGAAACCAGATTGAGAACAAGTCAGTACTTGAACTATGCTCATTGCTCATAAATAAATTACCTCTCAACATTGAATCATAAAAATATAAATAAACAGGTAGAAGCAGCAACTTGTAGAACAGGTAGTTAAAATTAATAAAACTACATTTATTATATTATTTCAAAATATAATTAAACATAAGATTATTATTAATTATTCTAATTAAAAAATATAATATGCAGAAACTGTGTCTTACCCAACAGAAATTAAAAATAAAAATATTTAAAATAACATTATTCAACCTTCATTCTATAATATTTTTGAAAGAAGGTTAAACTTAGAATGTCAGTAGTCCAGAAAAAATAACTAGCATATATTTGTATATAACTTTAAAATATTTTTATAACAATATTATCTCTAGTGCAATAATTTCTAATATGTTAGTAGAACAAAAAATTACATAAATTCACTTAACTTTATAGTTACAGATGTTTCAAATTGCTCAATAAAAAAAACAATTACACTTTAATAGTGCAATTTTATATTGCTTTGATACGAGAGGTTATTATTGTTGCCATATACACAGAATAAATGGAGAGAAAGAATTGTCATGCATTTAAAAAAGCATGCAATAAAAGTGTTGCGTCCGCAAAAGCATAAAGCTAATTTTGTAAAAAATCCGGTATAATATTCTGTGAAGGCCCCAGAAAAAATCGAGAAATTCATTTTAATTCTTCCCTCTACCCTTTAAAAACTGTTAAATACATGGGGTGTCATCCTTTAAGAATTAATGGACTGTATTTAAGACCATAGGATCGTGTATGAAGTTTTCATCTATTTTTTAAAAAAAGCCTTTATTACTTAATATATTCTTATTTGCTTTACAGGAAGTAAGAAGATTTTGCTTAATAAATTAAAAAATATAGCGTATACACCAATGAAAGAGTAAAAATCGCCATCGTGGAAAATATTCTTCTATCCAAGGCAATGACGCGAAAACATGCAGGATAGGAAATTTAAACGAAAAGAATAACCAATTTAAAGACACACACAAAAAAAAAAACGAAATATTGAATAAATTAGAATAACAAAATTGAAGGCACATAACAAATCGATAAATTAAATAAATTAGGATAAAAAATTGAAAGATAAATTACAAACCGAAAAATTTAATAAATTAGAAAAACATATTTAAAGACACTCAACAAATCGATAAATTGAATAAATTAGAAAAACAAATTTAAAGTCAGCAGCAAATCGATAAATTGAATAAATTAGATTAATAAATTTAAAGACGCAACAAATCGATAAATTGAATAAATTAAAAAAACAAATTTAAAGACACGCAACAAAAATCGATAAATTGAATAAATTAGAATAATAAATTTAAAGACACGCAACAAATCGGTAAATTGAATAAATTTGAATGACAAATTTAAAGACATGCAACAAATCGATAAATTGAATAAATTAGAATGACAAATTTAAAGACACGCAACAAATCGATAAATTGAATAAATTAAATAAGTAAGAGAATAAATAAATTAGAATAACAAATTTAAAGACACACAACAAATTGATAAATTGAATAAATTAGAATAATAAATTTAAAGAGACCCAAAAAATCTATAAATTGAAGTTAATACGGGACTAAGAGTGGGCTTATTGTGATCAACCACCTAAATCTCATTAAAATTGGAGAAGAAGTTAGAATGTTAGAATTAAGTTGTCCGGAAAACATTTGAACGACATAATAGAGACCACAAATACTCCCTGTTATTTAAAACGTCTGCCTAGAAATACTTTATTTCGGAGAAATTAAATTTTTAAAAATTCTTGATAATGATCACAATGCAAAAAGTGAATATTTTTATTTAGGGTACACCTATAATAGTAAATTACGCATCTATTGCGGAAAGTAGCATTTTGCATGCGTGTGCGGAGTTTGCACCCGAGCGACAGCGAGGGTAGTAAAACCACACGAGCAATGCAAAATGCCGTATTCGCACGAGTTGCGTACCGTAGTTAGATTTTAATAATAAATACAGAAAAAAATATTTAATAAACTTCCTGTGTGTAAGTTCGTATTTCTCTTTTGATAAAGATGACATTAATTCATTAGTTGTATTTTGTGCCAAATTAATTATTTTGGGGGGTGTATTATTCTCCTCATATTCGTCATAATCACTTAAATCACTCATTGATTTTCACAAAAAACTCGATATAAACAGTTATTTTTATTAAAGAAACAGCAAATTAGTTTTTTTAAATGTAAACAAACTCGCTAATCCTGCGTAAAGGTGAGGAAATCTTCAGACTTATGAGAAGCGCATGCGCAATGAATACACGTACGTAAAGAATCACTTTCTGCGCATCTAACCAGAGAGACAAAGTATATATTTCGTAGCAATAGTAGATAAAATATATTTTTCCTGATAGCCTAATAGTAATTTAATTTTTAATAATATGCTTAGTAGAAATTAAAATGTATTCATTACCATATAACATTAATATTTATTTAATTCAATCTACAATACATAAAAACCTGATAATAATCTTCAATATCATTACCAGAATGCTTGTTATAAAATAAATAAAATCTATTTATTTAGAACTCTATTATTCTACGGCATAAAAATAAAAGAGTGATTTATGAGTATCTCATAAAGAAAAGAAAGCAATAAAATAAACCATAAATTAAATTATCCCTATTCCACGAGAGTTTATCTAAAGGTTAACAGTTTATATGGATTTAGTAAGTAAAAGGATATTATTTAACTCACCACAAAAGGAACAAATAGGGACAGAGAAATAATAAGTGGCTTAGTTTATAAGAAAAATACTATAAAAAAAAAAAAAAATAAAAAAAAATACTTTGAAGCAATAAAAGTATTATTTTACCCAGATTAAAGGAAAAAAGTAATAAAAAGTATTACGCTCACATACAATAAATGTCTATTTTTCAAACTTTTTTCTCTTGGTTACAATATGCAATGATAGAAATAAAAAAAAAAAATCGGAAAAAGAAAATATAACAAAGGATCGTAAAAAGGGCTATAACAAGTTACAAATTTCATCAATTCATTATCATTTCCACCCACCAGGTTTTTTTGTTTTAGAATTTTACAACAGTTTTGGTTTAAAGACTAACTCGATGAAGCATTGATATATCCTTCAGAGGAAGAATGTAAAAACTAGGAGAAAAAAACAAAATCAAATTTAGAAGTACTGTCGACGTTTATCTGTCATGAAATAATGAAGAAAAATGAAGTAAAAATATAGCTTGGTAGGACTTCTATGAAAAATAAAAGAAATAAAAGATAAAACAAACCCCTAAAACAGGTTTTTATAGAGAATGTTAGATGTTTTAAAACCCCTGTGGTAACTTTCCATTGCGAAATCTAAAATACAGATATTATTTTTTAAAAAAAAGCTCTTAAAAATGCAACAGAAGACCATTTTGAATAAACAGTGTATTTTTACCGCACTTTTGCAATTTGTTTTATGTAGAAATATTTGCATTTAACTTCTATTTGTGACATATTGTGTAAAAATGCATAAGAATGATAGGTAATAAACACCTGAGATATAATGATATCTAATGAGATCTAATGTATTGCATTTAAGTTCAAAGATTTATTTTTATTTATTATTCTCACGATTTGGTCATTTATAATCTTCCTCGTAATACACACACACACACACACCTTACAATATTCATAGATAATATATGTATATAATAAACTATGATTATGTATATACAATTTAAGATTATTTAATAAATCATATTTAACTAAATGGTAAGTATTCTATTATAGATACTTATAAAGATTCAGCAAATTATAAATAAATTACCATTTATATTTACCATATTCAAGCTGCACCGATAGATAAGTCGAAGTATGAATGTGGTTGGTAACAAATTTTGTACTAAAAATGGTACTTCTTTAGCTTGTTACTCCCCCTATGTTGTTTTAGAATATAAATGACTGACTAAATAACTATTAAGACAAAGAGATGTTTAGACCAATGTACTTTGGGACAAAGGAATATCACACCTCTGTTTTTATAAGGGGAGTAACAGTCTAAAGAAGAACATTCCGTACACCTTCTTTAGATTGTTACTCCCCTCTGTCTTATTTATAAGGGGAGTAACAATCTAAAGAAGTGCCCTAAATTTCTAATAAGGATGTCAGTTTTGATTAGAGCCACATCTAAAAAGCAAAAACTCTAAAACAGTTTGACTTCTGAGATCCTAGATCTTACACTTCTGTTGGCGTCTAATAATCCATTAAATAGAAATAAAAAACAAAACTAATATTCTTAACATGAGGTTGGAAATAAATTCGATCAACAAGTTCACTTTACTGCTCTTGAGTACTGAATACATCTGGTTTTTATGTTTATTCAGAAAAAACCTTGGTTGTAAAGAAAAAAGCTAAACCCTGAGGTGAAATCAAGAAATTAATAAAAGCACTAAATTTAAAGATGCCTCTGGTCCGAACTATTAAATACTCGAGAGAAAAAAATGTCAAATATATAGTTCCAAGAATAATTAAAGCATTTAATAATGTAGTGAATTTCAATACCAGTGAAACCATATAAAGGTATGAAAACATTCAGCTTACAAATTGATAAAACAATATCGAAAGGAGAAAAAAGAGAGCATCTTATTAAGTAAAAATAAGCAATATTATGTACTCTAACATAAATAATTACCAACTAAAGCAAGTTGCCTTGGATTACATTTATTTGAAGGTTTCCTACTTAAGTTGTTGTATGATTTAAAGGCACTTCTTTAGATTGTTACTCCCCTTTAAAAAATGAGAGGGGAGTAACAACCTAAAGAAGGTGTACGGAATGTTCTTCTTTTGATTGTTACTCCCCTTATCAAAACAGAAGTGTGATATTCCTTTGTCCCAAAGTACATTGGACTAAACATCTCTTTGTCTTAATAGTATAGTTATTTAGTCAAAGTCATTTTCATTCTAAAAAAAACATAGGGGAGTAACAATCTAAAGAAGTATCGATTGAAAATTTGATTTGGTGTAATCAGAACACATAAACATGTTTTCTACATCTGTGAATCGATTCGGATACTTAATACTACGAAGTAAAGATGCCATAAAGCTTACACGGTCAGTTTGCTGTGTCAAATCAGTGTGTTCAGTTTTAACTGTCAGTTTAGTGTGACAGGATGCATTGCCTTAACACTGTTAGTTTGGTTGTCACATCAATAATTCAGTCAACTATCGACTATTCACACTCGACAGATGCGAGGTATATTTTGTACGATATTGGGTAAGGATTAGCTTCTAAAACGAGCTAAATATCCACAGAAATTTAACAGAGTTAAGACTGCACCCTAAAAAGTGGCATAACTATTTGCGCTCGAATGAAAAAAGTACCTATAGTTGTTTTCAATGGTACCTCCATTAATAAGAAAGGAAGATACAAATATTAGAAAGGCCATAACACCCCCATGGAAGGCTCACGAAAACTATTAAATTCTCAGCTGCAAGAAGATCGTTTATAAGAAGAAGTTTATACCACCACAAGCCAAGGAAAAATTATAGAAGAAACCTACAAGACAATTTTGAAAGTGCTGAAAAAAGAATTTTGAAAAATTAATTTTGGTAGGTGTGAAGGACTGAAATTAGCTCAACCCTACATACGCTCCGCTGTGTCACACAGTTAAATAGAATCTCGTCAGTTCATTAGTTCCAATTTTGGTATTTCTTTAGATTGTTACTCCCCTATGTTGTTTTAGCATAAAAATGACTGACTAAATAACTATTACGAAAAAGGGATGTTCAATCCAATGTACTTTGAGACAAAGGAATATCTTACTTCTGTTTTGATGAGGAGTAACAGCCTAAAGAAGAACATTCCGAACACCTTCTTTAGATTGTTACTCCATTCTGCTTTGTTTATAAGGGGAGTAATAATTTAAAGATGTGCCTAAATTTTATGGTCAGAATCAGTTTGGGGGCTTAACATCACCATATTTATACAACTATACAAAAGGTATGGTACTTCTTTAGATTGTTACTCCCCTACGCTTTTTTATACTATAAATGGATGAAATTTTTGATACATTCCTTTGTCTATAAATAACTATTAAGACAAAGGGATGTTTATTCCAATGTACTTTCGGACAATAGAATATCACATATCTGTTTTTATAAGGGGAGTAACAGTCTAAAGAAGATCATTCCTTACACCTTCTTAAGATTGTTACTCTTCTCTGTTTTTTTATAAGGGGAGTAGCAATCTAAAGAAGTGCCACATTTATTTAAAGAAAATATAGTTGTAAATATAACGAAGTTTGTACAGTACAGAGTAACAGAGATTGTTACTCTTTTCTATTTTTTATAAGGGGAGTAACATTCTAAATAAGTGCCAGGTATTTTTTGCGATTTAAAACAACTTCTGAAAACTAAATTAAGCCTAAACGTCTAACTTAAATTTTTATACATTAAAATCTTATATCACATAATAATTAACTAAAGAATGCTTATGTTATATGATCATTATGAAAAAACATTCGGCGAATGAGCCAAATATGTGTCACAAGTGTTGACCGGATATATAGAACAGGTCAGCATCAGGTTAAGCCGACACCAGACACCCGCCGTATTTAAGAACAAGAGGGAAAGTACTGGAGGAAGGTTATAAAAACTTGAAAACTGGTTACAAACAAACCCCCCGAACAGCAGGATTCCGCCACCTTACATTATTAACTAACTTCGAGTTACGTCATAATCTGGGTAAAAGGCAAAGTTTTTTCAAGAGTTTGAGATACATTTAAATTCGAGAAACGCCATTAAAAAAAAACAAAAAAAAAAACTAAACAACCTAGAATATTATCATTAATAACAGGTCAGCAGGTAAAAGCAGGTAAATAAACTAGACTTAATAAGTTATTACTAAAAGACCATTAGTAGAAGAATATGAAATTAGTTATTTTTAGAGAATTTAAATCAGACAGTTATACTTCAAAAGAAAAAAGCTATTTCCGATACGAAACTAACTTTAGAAACGGAAATTAAAAATAAAAAACCTTCTAAAAATAGAATGAAAATATTTAACTTTAACAGGTATAGCAAATCAATTTTATATATTTCTACTAATATTCATTGACATATACAATTGTATTTAATATTAATTAAATTAATAATGATTTATTCATTATTTTAATACACCCGTATGGTTTAATACATGAGAGGTCAGATGGCTGATAAGGAGTCTATTTAATAAGAACCTACAATTCCATTAATAGAGACGTTTCTACCCTTTAAAGATCATCCTCAGTCAAATTTATTAATAGATGTTGCAAAGTCAGTAAGGTTATATTAATATCTCGGTCGGAGACAGCGAGTGTCGATGAAATACATTTTTCTTGTTATTTTTTTTAAAAAAATTGTTATATATTTGTTGGTTGTTATATATTTTGTTTTAATGTTTTGTTGAATTGAAAATATAGTATATGAGATGCCAAATTTGAATTTATACTGAATGATGTTAAGTATAATTGTTATATTTTAAACTTAATATTAAATTTAAAGATATTGTTAATTCACACAACAAATATTATTTCATCGACACTCTGTCTCCGACAGAGATAGTAAAATAACCTTACTGACTTTCCTACATCCATTAATACATTTGACTGAAGATGACCATTAAAGGGCCGAAACGTCTTTATTAATGGAATAGCAGTTTCCTTATTAAATAGACACCTTATCAGCCATATGACTTCTGATGATTAAATACATGAATTGTATTTAATTGTTCAAATTAGTCTTCGTTAATTCTTGCTATAATATGTATATGTATATATATATATATATATATATATATATATATATATATAGATGACTAAACGCATGAAATGAATCATGTCACACTGGAATCTTGTTTGTGATTCAGTTTTTATGCGAATTTACATTTAATTCCTTCGGGGTTAGAAATGGCATCTTAGATTCAACAATTAAGCGTAGAATGTACATTGTTGCCAGATCTAATCTTCATTTTTGGCCTGAAATCTGAATCACAGAACCAGTTAATATTTAGTCAATTATTTTAATAAACTGGACAATGATCATTATAACTTGTTTAGACCTTTTATTCACAAGTTTCTTCCAGATGCATTAAAAGATTCGAAATTTTGGACGAATTGTAAGATTCGACGGAAATTTATTTATAAAAAGACGTTTAAAATTGTCTGCCAATTGATGTGGTACATTTATTCTCAAACTATTTTTTCTCTTATGGCCGTGGAGATACCCCTTTCCATAAAATAATTCAATATTTTTTAATTTAGAATGTTTTATAGTGGCTTTTTAATATAGAATGCTACAGAGTATTGGGATTTGTGGAAAAAATAATATACTACACAAAAATATTCACACTCTAATGGATGACAAAAATAATAACTATTTTAACCTTTGATGTATTAGGATAACTGAAAAAAGAGATATATATTTTTTTAAACTTTATTAAGATAAACAGTAATACTAGAAGTGAAACTTTTTACATATTAAGTATAAACAGAAGGCATATTAAAATAAAAATTAACAAGATAAGTGATAAGGAAGAGGGAAGGTTATAGGGATTGTATTTCGATATCGATTACAATTACGTGTCCGTGTCGTTATAACTTATAACTCAAGATTTAGGTTTTTAATTTGATCTAATTTCATTGCCTTGTATATTTTGGTTATATTCGGCTAAAAAAAATTGAAGTGGAGTGGATTATAGTTTAGTTAAGTAAAGAAACACTAGTTCACCTGTTATAGTGATAAGTGATAGCATCAATGTTTGTGCGCTACTCTTAAATTAATTATTCTTAAGTTATAGAACTTTTAACTTGTTTTTTATGCAGTTTTATTAAGTTTAGTGGTTTTTACAATGAGTGAAACATCAATCAGCCTGTAATAATAAATTAGCTGCTAAATATGAAATAATAACCTGCTCTGTTTGTTTAAAATCTCTACATACAATTACAGGTGTTGTAATTTATCAAGAAGAGAAGTTCAACTGATAGCAGGTAAACCTCAAGAGATTTTATTTACGTGTAATGATTGTCTAGGAAATCCAAAGCCTTTAACACATCAATGTATGTGATAATCATAAGGTAATGCAAAAGCTACCTGTTATCAAACAGACTCTGACCCATCCCATTTGTAGAAATAACTTACAGAAATTGTTTGCTATGGAAGAAGTAATCCAAGAAATAAATTATAGATAATCTAGAGACTGTAATCTTACTATCTTTAATTTACCAGAAAACGGATCTACGGACGTTCAAGAACACCACAGTGACAGACATCATTAACACAATCTGAAAAATGAAAAATATCTATTGATTCAATAAAAACTCTGAGACTAAGAGTGTCTATGAAAAATAACAAAATCAGGGCTATCAAAATTATCCTACACTCACCTCATATCTAGAAGGATATTGGGATTAAAATTCAACCATAAAGCTTACAAAATCACATCTGTTGAAACTCCTAAACATCTTGAATATCTAAATAAACTTAGCAATGAACTTGAAGAGAGAATTATAATAGGGAAAAAGATGTTACCGTTAAGTATAGAAATGGCACACCTAAAATTGTTCATATAAATAAAAAACTAGTTAACTTCGGCAAACATCAATACCTTTCTCTTTCCTACCAAAACGTTAACGGTATTTGTACTAAATTTTCTACCCTTCAAACTACGGCACCCTTGGTGGACTAAGAAATTATATCTCTGACTGAAACTAACCAGATGAGCTCAAACTTCACTGCTGAACTTGGACTTTTAAACTTCAACATCTTTAGATGCGATCAGAACTCTCTCAACAGCCAAAAATCCAGTGGAGGCGGTGTACTAATTGCCACAAAATCAAACCTCAAATCCTCACACGTCAAAACCCAAGACACCAGTTTAGAACAAATCATCCACCTCTCTATGAATAACACTAGCATAATGATAAGGCTGCGGTTATATACCTCCTAACTCTGGCATCGATATTTACCTCCGACAATGCGAAACTCATGGCATCTACTACAGGTTTGTTCCAACAGAGCCTCGGACAGTTCTAGAACTGTCTGGATCATGCGCACTATCAAAAGACCGTTCCAACACGCTTCTCAGGCGGTTCTGAAACTTTCATTCCCTTATTCCAACAAAAGGACAAACAGTTTTAGACAGTTCTAGAACCGTGAAAACAGTTATTATTACCCCGAGTTAAAGCAGGGACTCAATGAGAACTATTAACCCTAGAATGCTTATCTACGTCATTTTGACGTGTATATTTTTGAAAAAAGGTGGTATTGACTCCACCACTAGTTTTTTCCCGCCCATATTCAAGGTAATCTTTCCTCAGTTAGTCTGCTTCAGGCAAATGTTACTAATAGTTTTGTCTTTTTAGTTTTTGGTGGTATAGATAATATATCTATATTATCTGTCATACCCTAGTCTGTAATATTTGTCCAAAAAATTGTCAAATTTATATTGTTTATAATTTTTTTAAAAATAGTTTTTCTTGTTCTTTATGTTTTTACATAACAATAGAAGTTAAAAATGGATTGAAAATAAATCACTGAATGCTAATAAAACATTACTTTTTCATAGTGTCTAGTGTGGGTTAATTTTTTTAAAAGCTAAAAATAATATTCACATTTTATCTTCTGAATAGCTATATTTCGCCTTCCGTTTGGTTTGGGCTTCTTCAGGCTAATAACAATCCTGTTTTTTTGTTAAATGAGTCAATAAAACATTTTTATAAATTGAATATATTTAAAAAAAAAAAAAAAAAATTATATTTGCTTTGGAGAGACACTTTCAAAAAGTTTCTCGCAAGCCGTCAATAGGGGAGATTAATTAAATTATGTATCTTATAATTTTTTAAAATAAAGTTCAGTAATAATTTATAAACACATTAAGTGTAAAATTTTTATAAAACAATTACTTATTTTAATAATTAATCTCTCCGACTGGTTGCTGGAAAGAGACTTGGAAGTCTCTCCCTAGCAATCAGTAGCATGTATTTAATAAGTATGCATCTATATTGTTTATATAATTTTACAGTTAATGTTTAAAAAGAAATTACTTATATTTATACAAATAAATTTTTAATTGGCAACTGAAACTAAAAGACAGGATTGTTACGAGCCTGACGAGTCCCAAATGTTAGAGCAAAATATAATCATTGAGAAAAGAAAGTGTGACAAATTTGTAACTTTAAAAATAATTTGCCCTAATGTGCATTCTTATAAACTTTGTTGAGTTTAACAATAGAATATTTTAATTCACGTAAGTAATCCATTTCTGAGTTAAACATAAACAAAACAATTGGAGAGGTGAGAAAATGAAAACAAGAGATAGGGAAGTTAAGATATGAAGCGTTAGTGGAGGTCATCATTAAGTGTTTAAAAAAAGTCTCTCCACATAATATTACATTACACGTCGAGTGCGGAAAGTAGCATTTTGCATGCGAGTGTGGAGTTTGCACCCGAGCGACAGCGAGGGTAGTAAAACCACACGAGGCAAAGCAAAATGCAGTTTTTGCTCGAGTTGCGTACCGTACTTTATCTACGATTGTTAGATTTAAATAATAAATTCAGAAAATAAACTTGCTGTATGTAAGTTTGTATCTCTCTCTTGATAAAGATGGCATTAATTCTTGAGTTGTATTTTTTGTCGAATTAATTATTTCTTGAGGAGTATTATTCTCCACATTTTCGACAAAGTCACTTTATCCACTCATTGTTTTTCACTAAAAACTCGATATAAACAGTTACTTTAATAAAAGAACAGCAAATTAGTTTTGTTAAATGTAAACAAACTCGCTAATTGTGCGTAAAGCTGAAGAATTCCTCTTCTTTACCGCCCTAGGGTGGTAAAGAAGAGGAATTCTTCAGAACTATGAGACACTCATGCGCAATGAATACAAGTACGTAAAGAATCACTTTCTACGCACCTAAACAGAGATACAATGTTTATATTTCGTATCAATCATAGATAAAAAATATTTAATAAATTCAGAGCAGCTTTCAGCCACTATAGGGCCATCATCAGTGTCGAATATTGAAAAGTGTTAATTAAATCATAGGAAGATGGGAATGTAGTGAGAGGTGAGTCATACCAACCCAGCAACCTATACAAGACCATGTTGCTGGGTTGATGGCTGAGCTGCTTTGAATTTATTAAATATTTTTTTACGTGGAGAGACTTTTTTATTTCAACTCTTAAGAGATAGAGAGGTCACTTAAAGGTTGCAGTTCTGAAAGAGTTCTTAAATCGTTCCAACAGGTTCCTCTTTTTGAACCATTCCTTATAGACGAATGCGCATTAAAAAATCCTGAACTGGTTCTAGAACCATTCTTGAATTGGCTGTTGGAACAAACCTTACGATATCCTGAGGCAAAGCTTGTTCTCTTATGAGATTATAACTTACCTGCTTTAAACTGGCTTCTTGGATCTATACCTCAACTGTATTATCTGATAATTGATTATATTATTTTTAGTTCATGGTTTTTAAAATCCTTTTTTTTTACATTTTTTATTGTTTTGTAATTATGAAATTTATTTATTTTATATTGTTAAGTAGAAGTGGAGTTTCCTTATTCTTAATAGTTCTAACAATTTTTTTATGTTTTTAAAAACAAGCTTTGTTAACTTTTACTTTGGATTCCTCCACTTAACACATATAAAGGCCTAATTGATGACCCTCAATGGATGAAATATAGCCAATAGTACTCATATGAAATCATTTTTGACTAATTTTATTCACCCCTTGAAAACTCAACATGATTGGTAACATCTTACTTGTGTTGTTGACACACTAAAATGTATAATCAAAGGCAGTATTTTTTGTTATTTATTTACTTTTTTTTCTTTTAATAAAAAAAAAAAATGGTTAAATATTATATTTTATATAATTAAAATATTTAATTACATAATTTCTTTTTTTGTTATTTTTTCCTTTCTACTTACAATGTCTAAAATAAAACTTATGAATAAACCAGCTTCGTAACGTGTGCGATAGTGTTATTTTAATTTAATGGGTTTATAAATTACCATCAAGAAACATTTAAATTATTTTACTAAGCAAGAATATTTATATTATTTTCCTCCCCCTTATTTCTATACCCCCTTCCCATTGATGAGATAATCTGCAAATTAGTAAGTCAGACTACTGAAGAAATATTCTTAATAGTTAACTTTCCGGGAAAAGTTGTGGTATTTTCCTTCTGTATCCCTCTGTGTCTTTTCACATCCCTGGGTTGAAACTATGAAATTATAGTTATAAAAAAACAGAATTATTTTTTATTAATTTATCGTTGGTGCTATGCCAAAACAACGTATCTGCAAATTACACATTTTCAGAGAATTGACTTTAAAAGTGCATCATTAAAAATCACAAAATGAAAATATCGCTTTGAGAATTATATGAAAGTTTTTACTTAGGTGTGTGTTTTCACCTGGTTATTACTACATACTTATCTTTTGGTTTTTTAGTTCCTTAAGATGGATTCATGATTTTGACAACGTAAAATTAGCACTCAAATTGAAGAGATTTTCTTAGGTGGACTTGTAGAGTATAGAGTATAGGATTATTATTATTTTATTCCAACCAACTCCTTCACTCTTCTTATAATTAGCACTGTTAAAATGTAGGACTGGGAATATAGCATGAAATTAAAGTACATAATATAGTCAAAAATGTATTTGGTAAGAATCGTAATATATATTAAATAAAAATAATAGTAACAGTACATTTACTAATAATAACCAGTCATATCAGTATATTTATTTCTTTTTTTTTACAATACAATAAAACTTTTGATTTCTGTGATGAAAAATGCAATTGTTATATAATTACATAAATTATATACATATCAGATTCTTCATCAATATCCAGTGCAGGTAGACAGTCCCTTGTTTGATTGGAATGGTGAAAATTTGAATGAAATGTGGTACTCTTAAGGTATAATATTTATGACACGTTTTCATTAAGTCTTTATAGTTCACTTTTCCTGAATTATATGTACTTTTCAGCTCATTAGAAATAGTTTTTTTTTTTTTTTTTTTTTTTTTTTTAAAGATAAAAAAGTACTATAGTCACTTCCTTATATTCATCTTCATGGTTGGTTTTGTAAAACAATTGGGTTAAACCTCATTCATTTCTTGAATATTTTACTCAACAAATTTTCCTCCAAGGTATCTCCTACCTTAGAAATCCAAAATATCAGTATTATTTAATTTATTTACTATGAATGGAGATATCTTTATCCTTTCTACTGCAAAGGAGTAAGAATTTGTGAAATTTAGTTTAGACTCGCATTCCACAGTTGATCGTATTTTATTTTGCCTACTGTTATAATAACAGGCAAGGAAAGCCTTTTGCTCTTTTATATCGACCGAAAATCATTAGGTTTGTTGCAACCAAGCAGTGTACCGCCCTTGGGATCGTCACGGGAATGGGTAATGACCTGACTTGTGACAGTGTTTCGTTCCAATCCACGCAGGGATCGTTTGCAGACCGTTACCTGCACCGTCCACATGATCCACTGACTATACCAAGTACTGTTTTGTATGTTATGCAGCCTTTAGACGATCAACTTGGTTGTCAACCAAGTTGACAACATTTAACACATAAATTACTTTTTACAAAGTTTTCTATCAAATCTACAGTGTGTTCACGTTTGTTGGGTGAGGTTTTTGGGTTTAAAATGAGCGAAGAGTTGGTATATCCATTATTATCTTAAATTATGTTAAAAAGAGGCTCGTCACACATGAATTTTTGTTTTACTCTAACCTGTGGACCAACATAACATTTCAACCACCAACATATCGACAGACGATAAAGCCTCGTCCAGACTGCCGAACCAAACAGAAGAAACGAGCCGAGCATTGGTATCTGCACATGTCCAGTCTAGAGTGCACCTGCACATCTCACTGTGGGCATGTGTGGAGACCAATGCTCGGCTCGTTTCCTCTGTTCTGTTCGGCAGTCTGGACTAGGTTTAAACATTGACATGGCATATTGACAACAAATTTGATAGTCTAATACGGCCTTTATGTCAATGGTCACACATGTCACCCACACACAATTATTACACATCTACACAATAGTTATATAAATTATTACTCATTATATAAATTATATACCTCGTTATATTCCATGTTTTTTTTTTTTTTTTTTTTTACTCCAACCTGTGGATCAACATCAAAACCAAGCACCAACCTCTAATTAAGCCTCGATTACACGGGGCGAGTAGACTCGCTCCGTCTAATATAGCTAGCTAGTAACGTACGTAGTAGTACGCTCATGTTGAGCGAGTAAAGTTGATCGCTGGGCTACTTTAAGCCTGGGTCACATTAGGCTGGTTGCCAGCCGCGAATTGAGGAAGCCGCTGCTGTCAGCCTTTGATCAGCTTGGTGTGACCCCAAAATTCGCAGCTGGCGAGTAATTGGAAGGGCCTGGTGAAGTTGGACGTGTTCAACTTTTGGTAGCCAGGCAGCGGCGACTAGCAAGTAACGTGACTCAATCTAGCCCCACCCACACCCCCCACCTTCACTTGCACTCGCTACCACCAGCCATCAGCGCAATCTGACCACTCTAGTAGTCTATCAGCGACGAGTATAATCATGTGACCTTTATATTTTTTTTATTGAAAACGCTGGCGAGTAGCAGCCAATACAATCTATAATGTGACCGGGTTGCCAGCCGCTACTTGCTGGTGCTACTATCAGCGGCTGGCAACCAGCCTAGTGTGACCCAGGCTTAACTGCTGCAGAGTGAGGAGCTACTCACTACTCTCTAGCTAGTAAACTCGCTCTCATGTAATCGAGGCCCGAGGTTTTACAGACGACAATCTTTAAAAGGTCGTTTAGACAAGAAACCCAGAATCATTCATTTAAATAGTTGAGGGTTTAGTAAACTTAAAATTATGGTTTGCTTAAACAACAAATAATGATCTATCTATCATAGAATGGTTATTAACTTCTGTTAGGCATCTAAAAGTTAATTTAATGGCTAAGCTTTAGAATGCGGTTACCAAGCCCGCAATACACTATTTGTTGAACTTCTACATCTCATTTTAAACTCTTCTGTACTTCGATTTGGACCTCTACCTGGTCTATAAGCAGGAGAGTTATTTTTAATTAAACTTAACTTTAACAAATCATGGTATTGTAGTCTATTTTAATCTGTCTGTCTCCCTTTGTTAATGATAATGATAATTTTATTTAAATTAAAATTTAAACTTTCCGTAGTATGAATACTACCTAAAACTTAAAAATGGTATTGTTTAAATAAATAGATAAAGTCGTCATAATAACAATCGATAACACCGACTTATCAATAAAAATATGTTGCGGGCTTGGCAAGCGTATTCTAAAGCTTTTCCAATTTAATTATCTATATTAGTGTTGTTACAATAAAATATGACTGTAGATTTGAAATTATTACGAGGTTGAACAAGGGAGGAAGATAGATGAATTATGAACTTGGGTCACACCATGGAATTACATGATTCTCGAATCTATATTGAAAGTACATATTTCTCGAAGATCAGTAGCAAAAGTTGCGTATCTGTCACATTTGTATCAAGAGTACACTTTTTCTGCGGTGCCAAATTAGCGAAATAACACATTTGTGAATAAGGAATATCACAAAACTGATTTATTTCAGATTCGTGAAACAAAAACCATTGAAAATGAGGAGTTCTGTTTAGATTCAATAACGTACATTTGGCAAATTAATCCGCAAAATATGGAGTAAGATGGTGTTCACTTATGGTGAATAAGTGAAAATGTTCAGTTTTATGGTTTTGGCATAGCAGCGACGACTATAATAATATGTTTATATCCAAAAAAAAAGGAGCCATTTCTCAAGTATTAACTTCTTGCCTTTAGAAGAACATTCTGGGCTCAATTCCCCTTCGCTTCTTTCTTTCCCAATGTTCCTCTTAGAGATAACGTTTTAGAAAATACCTATTGGCAGACATCAATTTGATTTAGAAATTATTATACTAGGTATACACTCGTAGATTTAATTTCAGCGTTTTAAAGAAGCGGTGATAATTATGTTAGTAAAGGTTTAGGCATGGTTAAGATGTGATTTATTAACTACCTATATTGTCTTCTTGTTGATGTGTAGACTATTTAAATGTATGTATGTTAAATGTAAGTACTTGTATATTATAAGTGGGTAGTTATAGGTCATTTTTGACCATTATCAGATACCTAAATAAGTAGGTATAGTAAGTATATACACGCATATGGACATCCATTTTAGTTTAATTAATTTATTTTTTCTTTAATAATTCATCTAATGATTAAACGATACACCCATGCGAACACACACATTTACGTTAATTTCATTTATCTGTTATAGTTTCTTTCCAGTCCAACCATTCACTTATGTAGACCTCTCTCATCCTTACCATTCCTTCTTCTCCCATATACTACTCTTCTCCATGTTTCGTCGCCGAAACACGCTTCATTTCCCAATCCCAACTTGTAGTTGGTCTCCCTCTCTTTTTTCTCCTGTCCCTTGGGTACCATTCTATCATAGCTGATGCAATCCACCTTTCTTCGTCAGATCTTATCACCTGGTCTGCCCAGTTCCATTTCTTCCTGACTATTGTTCTGCAGATGTCTTGTAGCCATGTCCTTTCTCATAACCATTTGTTTGATTTGCTGTCTCTCCTTGAAATGTCGAGCATACCTCTCTCCATACTTCTTTGACACTCTCTCAATTTGTGTATGACTCTAGCAGGCAATGACCGTGTTTCGCTTACAGATGATATAGGACAGGCAGTACACAGCTATTCCATAGTTTCTTTTTTAGAAACATGTTGATTGCTGCTGAAAAAATATGTTAATATTTTTGTTGAACGACTCCATGCAAGAATTCTTCTTGCAAATTCTTTTCCTTCTCCTTCTTTGCTTATCAAATGGCCCTAACTAGGCAAATGTATCTACATTTCCAATAATTTCTCCTTCTTGCTCAATGTTTTAATTTCCGACATTAAAAGTCGTAACTGGTTTTGCTATAAGTATTGATTTCCAACCCAACTTGTAAGACTTTTGGTTCTTAATTCCGTAATGGTAATCATTCCTCCACATTCTTAGATCAGTCAAATTCTTATCAGTCCTTGATCGTCTTAAAAAGCTAGTATGTTCAATCAACTTCCGTTAATGTTAAACCCTTTTCCTTGCCATTCCAGTTCTCTGTTGACTCTATATAAGCACAAAGCACATTATTGTTGAATAGTTTGGCGGAAGGGATGTTTTCCTGTTTTACTTCTCTTGTCTATTTGTACCATGTTGATACCTTTCTAACGTTTCTAAGTTTAGCCTTTATATAAAGATGAATTACTATAAATAAACTCAAACAATTGTTCATAACTATCTTCTATTCCTATTTCCTTCAATCCGTCTCTTACTTTTTGTGTTATCGAATCAAATACTTAATGTCTTCATATATTTATATAATCAACTAAAATTATCACAATATAGTTTTTTGAGTTAGTATCTGATTATTTGCTTAAGTTTGAAGATATTATCTTTTGTAGAAAAGTTTGATCTAAAATCTGTTTGGTTTAATGCTAAAGTAATTAATTGACAGTCCATTAGGTTTTTTTATTCCTCGGTTTATGATTGACATAAAAGCCTTGTAAACAGATGATAAAATACTACCTATAATAGGTCTATATAAATACTTGTTAATTTCTAGTTTATCTCCTTTCTTGTGCAATACCAGTAAGTTCGTTTTTACCCAGTCTTTAGGAATTTTGCCCTCGTTTAGACATTGATGGAATAAGTCAAGTCACAGTTGGCTTAGGTTACACCTCCTGCTTTCAGGCGGAAATACACATGCTAGTAAAAAAGCATGCCAGTGGCGAGTTACTAGCATGTCAGTAGCTGGTATGCTGCAGACGCTGTGTTCATGCAAAGTATCATCCAAAAGCATGCTAGTATCATCCGGATGATAGGTCTTGTGCGAGCTACTAGCACGAGACAATACACATTCCAGTCACAGTTCTAGTTTTGAAACAGGCACACGTTTTTTGCCTTCTCTTAGCCGAAATAAATGATTAAATAATTGTGTTTTAATGTAGGTACATTATGAATCTATCGGTGCGGAATGAAATTAACCAGATTGTTCAGTTACTTGGAAAGAACTGTTTTTTAAAACATTTGAAAAATAATAAAAAGACACAAAGAATGTGGGCAAAAGATTGGAAAGCTAGAAGGGAAATAAGAACATGGAGTGAGTCAGTGCCATACTTAATGAAGTGCAGTTCGGAGACGTCAAGGGTTTTAGGAATCAATTGCGAATGCTTCCGGAGAAAGTTGATGAGTTGTTGTCAGATACCTGCAAAAGGAAGGAACGTAACTGAAGACTGAAGGGCTGAGGGAGACTCGTGCCAGCTACTAGCAACCTTGCGCTGGCAGGCCTGTTCATACATGCCTTATCAGTCCCCCCCCCTCGACTTGTGCCACTGGCAAGACAAAAATCAAACCCCGTGCGATTTACTCGCATGCTATTTGATGTATACACATAGTAGCACTCCTCTGCGAGCTACTCATATGTTTTTGAGCGGGTAACTTAGCATGTGTATTTCCGCCTTTCAACTCTTGGTTCTTTACTTGATCTGGTCTTGAAGCTTCATTGATCTTGAGTCTTGCTAAGACCCATTCCACTAAAAGATCACCTAGACTGCTCTCTGCCTTATCGTTGATCAATTCTTTTTGTTAGTTAATTGAGTATAGATCTGAGTAGTACTCAGCAATGACATCTAACCCTGCACTTATAACACTACGTCTCTGAGGCGTACATGCTGACTATAGTTGATAGCTCTCGGTGCGCAAGTGTGCCACCCATTAGTCCTTCTAGGTACCACTGTTTAATTAACCTTCAGATTGCGTCAAAGTTGGGTCTTTGCTGTGCTTTAATTTACCATTTCTTTTAGTTTACTGTGCCTCAGGGGCTCTATCGAGCCTAACCTTATCGAGCTTGTTGCCTTTAATTGGCTTTTTTTATTGATCCCAAAATTTGATTATTAAATATTATATTGCCATATTTATAAAAATGTGTACTTTATTTTTATATCTATTCATTAGATTATCATAGTATAAGTAAAGATTTAAATGCAGCAGGTGCTAGTGAGGAAAAATGTAAAATGTATATTTTGACCTGCTCTTTTCAGGTTAAAGGGTCAGTTTGGTAATCATTTTCTCCCTAACGAGCACCTTTTAACCATTTTATTAGAAATGTTTCAAGTTTATGATTTTATCAGCATTTAAACCTTTTTTTTTTTAAAAAAAAAACAAATTCTTTATTGGCATAAGTAACAAAATTTAAATCTTAAACGGGTATAAGTTGGTCTAATTTTAATTTACGTCTGAGAGGCGTAGTGTTAGAAATAATTGACTAGTAGACAGTGTTAGTAAGGCAGGGTTAAGGTCTCTTCTGTTTCCCTCTTTACCTTTTTTTCTCTGTCTTTCATGGCTATCATTTGTCTATTCCCTGTCGCTTGATTCTTCCAGTAGTTTCTTAAACCTACTTCTCTCGAGAGGGTTTTTTCTAGATCTTTTACTTTCTTAGAGTACTAGACGGTTAGGACAAACCACTAGTTGGAACCTAGCAATTAGGCCATCTTTTAAGCCCATTTTACTAGCCCCATGGTAGAGAGTTCCAGCCACTTCACACATCATACCTCTGTACATTGTACTGCTAAAGCGAGTATGATGTGATCATTAGTGAGCAGTGAGCCATATAAATTAAAGCATCACAGTGAGGGATCGAACCCACGACCTCGTTCTACTCTTGATTCAGTGATGTGCCGGGTAGAAGTGGTGTAAGTAATTTAATCCACACGGCTTACCTTAACTCCAATCCTTTAGTTTTCCTTCTAGGGTGGGAAAACACTATTGTGCATTTGCCCTGAATGAACATGCGTTCACCCCGCATTGTCGCAGTGGACAATGCGACTTTGGAATGCACATCAGGCAAATTGTTTTCAAAGTTACAAATTTGTCTCACTGTCTTTTCTGAATGATTATATTTTGCTCTCACTTTTGGGATTCGTCAGGCTCGTAACAATCCTGTCTTTTAGTCTCAGTTGCTAATTAAAAATTTGTTTGCATAAATAAAGAAATTTTTTTAAACATTAACTGTAACATTATTTAAAAAATATAGATACATAAATATTAAATGCATGCTATATATTGATTGCTTGGGAGAGGCTTACAAGTCCCTCTCTTGCCGCCAGTAGGAGAAATTAATATTAAAATAAGTAATTGTTTTATAAACATTTTAAACTTAATGTTTTTATAAATTACTAAATTTTATTTTAAAAAATTATCGGATATATCAATAATAATCTCCCCAATTGACTGCTTTCAAGAAACTTTTTGAAATTGTCTCTCCAAAGCAAATATATGATTCTTTTTAAAAAAAAATTAATGTTAATGTTACATACAATTATTAAATTTACAAAAAAAATGTTTTATTGACTCATTTAACAAAAATACAGGATTTTTATGAGCCTGAAGAAGCCCAAACCAAACGTAAGGGTGAAATATAGCAGTTCAGAAGATAATATGTGAATTTTATTTTAGCTTATTCAAAAATAAACCCTAATATAAAAAAAGGTCAACCACACATCAAGAAATATTTAGAATAAAGGGTTCAAAACTACAAAAAAGAAAATAATAAGAACAATTTTTTTTTAATAAGTCTTATTCATCATCATCGGATATGAGGTGATTTTTATAGGACTCAAAGTCACTATGAGGCATTTTAATTATCCTGAGGAAATTTTATTATTCCAACATAGGTACTATCATGATAAAAAAAAATATATTTAAAGAAGTAAGAAGTAATAAAACTGTGGAGAGAGAAAAGAAACGATAACAAATAAGGTTATAGTTGAACATTAGTAGTAGTGTAACCTACACGCCTCCGTCTACTAGTATTAGTAGTTCTCATCAAGTTCCTGCTTCAGTTCGGGAACTGTTTTCACAGTTCTAGAACTGTCTCAGAACAGTTCGACTTTTTGTTGGAACGCGGGGCTATAAGTTCCAGAACCGTGTTAGAACGGACTTTGATAGTGAGCATGATCCAGACAGTTCTAGAACTGTCCGAGGCTCTGTTGGAACAAACCTGCTATCTTTAGTTCACCTTCCTCTATTCTAGACTTCTAGACTATTTTCAATTGTTTCGTTAAGTTTCAGTGGTGACATCATGTACAGTACATCCTTTACCTACAATTACAGTAGTATCCAAGCATTTTATTTAACGAGACTTAATTATTAAATTGTATTGTGCTTTAAGACTAACTATAAATTTATATCATACTTATTTTATAAAAATTGATTAAAATAAACTATTTTTTTAAATTTAATTGTTAAGAATAATTCTCATTTCTTGCAAATTTACTAAAAATATATTTTTTTTTAAATAAATTTTTAAAATATAGTCTAATATTCTTTATTCGTATACCCTATTCCCACTATGAAACTGTTTCAAGTCGATTGAATTCAGTCGATTGTTTTTTCCCGAATCAACTTATACATTCAATTGTTTTTTCTAGTCGGTTGTCCCAATTCTAATAATAATGCTGCAACATAAAAATGAAACATAAATAAATTGTGGTTCTCAAGGTGTACAAGTGCACCATCCTCTACACTGACCCCTGAAAATAATATTTTTCTTGAGTAAAATTCTCCAATAAGTTTCAAATCAAATTAAAACAATACTGATACGACTTGTCAAAGCAAAAGATTTAGAGGTATCCTCAGTTGTAGTATTTAAGTGATGATAGTAAAATTACATAGGTTCTATTCCACAAAATAAAACATTATAAAATCATTTTCTTTTTTATTATTTTTTATTTAATACTCTGATCATTGTTACAAAAAAATTTCAATTCTCTTTGCAATTTGCTTTTGAGTTTTGATAGACTGCCATCAATTTAACGTTCAAAGGATGTCTGCTTCCTTGTCCGTTCAAAAATCGAAAGATTTCTTCAATTCCATGTGGCTTTCAAGAAACTTCATCTCACACTTGGCTGCTTTCCCAGCTCCTATAAATGAAGAAGAAGAAATTGACAATGAGATAGCAGCAATGCATACAATAATTTATATATTTATATTTGAAAAAATCTTTGTTCTCATTTTCCTTGCGATATATATTTTAGAAACAATACAGAATATATCTTTATGGACAAAACTAATTCATACAAATAAGTATGTAAATAAATGTACATGATCACAACGTTTTGAAAGGCTCATTTTTCGTTTAAAAATTAAAATAAAAACAAAACAAATCATCTTCTCACTTCGATGAGAAATTAGATGGCTAATAAGGTGTAAAAAATAAAGAAAATCACTATTTTATTTGAGAAACGTTTCGACCAATTATTTAGGTAATCTTCAGGCTTGTTTATATTCTAAAATTCAAACAAACGTATATAACATTAATTCACGGTAAATATAATTAATAGAGAGATATTATTAATATAATAGTGGGATTAGAAGGATATGGCAGAATTTATAATGAATAATTATTCCTTATAAATTCTGACATATCCTTCTAATCCCCCTGAAATCAAGTTTTAATTTTAATTAAGAATCACTGTATAATAAGATGAATCTCCTCGATGAATAGTTATTATGAAGATCACATATATACGGCTTTTTGATAATTGTCTTTGTAGTTATTGTTATTATATGTTTTTTAGAATGTTATAAACTGTTACTAGTTTTGTTTAATATTTTAATTTATATTTATACTAACTTTTACTGGTTACTTCGATGTCGGTTATTATACCAAGGTTATACGGTTAAACTTTTTAATTTTAATTTAAAACAAATATATATATATTTTCAAAACCCTCTCTTATGGAGATAGTATATTATATTATAATTACACAATAATGATGCATGTAAGTATATTATTTACTAATTGCAAATCTTAATTAAAACTTGATTTTAGTGGGATCAGAAGGATATGTCAAAATGTATTAAGAATAATTATAAATACCTTGAATTAATGTTATATATGTTAGTTTGAATTTTAGAATATAACAAGACTGAAGATAACATTAATAATTGGACGAAAAGTTTCTTAAATTAAATAGTGATTTTCTTAATTTTCTACACCTTATTAGCCATTTAATTCCCCTTTTATTGATCTACGAGGGAGTATTAACTAATTAATAATATTATTGTGGTTGATGGAGGGAGAGGGGCCTAAATGAACTAACAATGTGTGTGAGTAGGGCAGAAGAATTACATATCGAAGGCTAAGATGTGATTACTCGTATCTTCAAAATGTCAGGTTTACAGGAGGAACCAGAAACTATTATGAAAAGGAGGAAGTAACACTCAAAACAAAATCTCACACGAGACTGTGTATATTATAAACACTGAGTGATTATAGGTTTGTTCCAACCATGCATTGTACCATCCGCGGGATCGTCACGGGCATGCGCAATGAATAAAAGCCTTCCAAGCCGACTTGTGACAGTGTTTCGTACGTCTACGAAACTGTTCCAACCCCAGCAGGGATCGTTTGCGAACCGTTCACTGTACCGTCCAAACAATCCTCTGGCAATACCATGAACTGGTTTGTATGACATGCGCAGTTATGTCAATTGTCACAAACATCAACAGGGAGGTTTCCTAACTATTAGGTTTACTTGAATGTTTTTAATACAGTGCGAATTATAGTCCTACGGGTGTAGGAATATGAGTGTGTAGGAATGGAACGGGTGTTCCATCCTGAAATGATTTTATTACAGTACAATGTTAGCGCATGCGTATAAAATCAGTCCTAAACGATTCCCTAACGATCCGCGGGACGATACAAAGGATGGTACAAATATGAGGTTGGAACAAACCTAATGACACTTTAGAAATATTTCAATTGCAATATACATAATTTTGCATGTAATTTATTCTAATTGAAAGTTTTCTTATGTGGACTTGAGAGATTTTCTTATGTAAAATTAAAAAGGACTTTCATTCCAACCAACACCTAACTCTACGTAATTTATTCTAATTTTATCTTTTAGAGACAATACAGAATATATATCTTTATGGACAAAACTAATTCATACAAATAAGTATGTAAATAAATGTACATGATCACAACGTTTCAAAAGGCTCATTTTTCGTTTAAAAGTTAAAATAAAAACAAATCAAATTATCTACTCACTTCGATAATAAAAGTACACGATATGAATTACGAGAACAAATATCAACTAAACACTTTCTGAGATAATTTTTTTGACTAAGGATTATCAACTCTTCTATGTACAAATCACAAAGATAATATACTCTTACAAATTCACTGTTTCACATGAGCGATAAATATGATATAATTATAATAAGTGTCTGAACTCAAATAATATCCTACGTCTTTATTATTGTTTTTGTCCCGGAGGTTTCACTTATAAGAAAACATGAGCAGGTTACAACTTCAATTATAAGACCAAAAATTGTGTTACCTTTTATTTTTATATTCATGAAAACCATGTGAAACTTCAATAGATAAGAAAGTTATATCTTGAATCGCGATGTTATTATTTTTATTTACTTATTAAAATCTAGTATGGATCTTTAATATTAAAATACTAAAACGTTTACACTGGTTGCTTTTATAATAACATATATATTATTAATATCATCATTCGGTTTTGTAATTTGTTATATTAGGTTTATTTAATATACTATATTTATTTATATATATTTATTATGATACATTTTAATGAGTTCAGCCCAAAATTTGTGCAATGATATATATAACTCTAATGAAAAACTAAATCATTCAAAAACGAAAACATCAATTAATCAATACATCGTTTAGATCTTTAAATCCAGATGAATTAAATCCTGAAAATTAATATTCTACTTTCATAAATGTGTTTCTTATATGTGTATATTTAAAAACATACAAGGATTAAGAAAACAAAACGACTTACCTTTAACATTATCTATAAATTAGTTTGCTTGACATATAAAAGTTCAACACAAAACACTTGTAACTACTTTAAAGTTTTTTCGTAACACAACCACACGTAATGACGGAATACACGTTATACAGTTACAAACTAAAAGCACTTTAGAATAAGTTAGGAAAAATAAAATCGCAGAAAAAGAGTTCACACTGAAAAACTAGACTAATATGACCGGCAGTGAGGACTCCCTAGAATAAAAAGACTGTACAAGTGTACAGGTGCAAAAGGCACCTTTCTGTCTATCTCTCTCTCTCTACTGGGTAGTAGACAAGGAAGCCTATTGTAGTTAAGTCTGGCAACATTGCACAGTATACTCCTGATTCTTTATTTCGGGAGAAATCAGAATCTTTGAACATTCTATTATCTAGATTCTACTTTGTATGAAAATTAAAGAAATTGAGCCTAAAGGTGCATTTTTGAAAGATTTTTATGAAAGGTGCTATTAAATAGCAAAATAAGGCAAAATGATCCCATATTATGCCGAGTTTCTATGTATATATATATATATATATATATATATATATATATATATATATATATATATATATATATATATATATATATATATATATATATATATATATAATATATATATGTATATAGCTGAACTTCCATATATATTAATATAAAATAAGGAGTCGAGCAAGACATTAACCAAAAAAAGTCTTATTTAGGACATTATTTTATTCGACTTAGTGATTTAAGTCAAATAGGATTTATTAATATAAGTATTATTAAATATAAGTGTAAAAATATTATAAATATATTTGTTTAAAATAATAGTTCTCTTACATAGGGGAAGCTGCGCAGACCTCTTTTATTTTATTATTTTCAAGTATATGTGGAGAGAGATTAATTAAAAATTATTTTAGATACAAAGATACATGAAATGAAAACTTTTTCTTACGTTGAAATTTAGTGCTTAAATTTGGTTTCAATTATTGCCTGAATAGTATAATAATAAATTTGATTAATTTTTATCAATTGTTTAGGTTGGTTAGGAGTAGAAAGAAGTTGTGAAATGAGTGTATATGAAATTTGTATCAGTTCAGAGAACTTGGGACATTGGAATAAAAAGTTACGAAATATAAGTATTTAAATAAGAAGTAAGCTAAAACCAACCTAGTTTAGTGAGCTTGTCGTTAAAATATTCTTGTGGTAAAGTCATAATCTCGGAACTTTATTCACAATCTAATTTCCAGAATAGCAACTTCTAATAATAATTGAATATAAAACTAGAGTACTTTAAATTAATAGTCACTTATATTCTTTAATAACTTTTAACAAATTCTGTAAATACATTCTAACAATGTGGTAAATTTCATTGGTAATTGACTTTCACAAGTCATCAAAATGACATATACTGAAAAATTTACTTATCAACTTTGATTTCGCTTTCAAAACTATGTAAGAAGTGTCTAATGGCGCAACTTAAAAGCGAGGAACGATAATTCATAGTGCCTAGGTTTAGGTTATGCGAGTATTGCGTGTGTTACAGTCACTAAACTCGAGTGATTATCATACTGTATTGCTAGGCACTAGTAATAATATGGAATTATATCATAGAACTCTATGACAGTGTACGGTTTGACCCATCAACACGGAGAAAGGCTAACGGGGTGTGTAACCCTTCTAATGTTCGAAGTGCACGCTGCACTTACATTAAAATATAACATATGACCAATAGTTTGTAACCACCACTTAGTGTGATGTAGGAGGAAGAGTTTAATCCTTCCTGGCAATATAATTCTAGGTAAATGTCGATGTTGGAAAAGACTAAAGAAAGGATATTACAGGAAGTCTGGTGCAATACTTATATTCGTAACGCGTGCAGTCGTGAAGTCATTGCAGTGGTTTAGAACAGGGGTCTTCAAACTATACGGCCCGCGAGTTGGATTAAGCATTCATTCAGACCGGTGCGCCACTAAAGACGTTAACAAACGAACCAAAACAATCCAATATTATAAGTTCTCCATAATCAAATGCCATTTCAAACATTAAAAACAACCAACACGAGTCTTATATAAGTTTGTTTGGCCGAAATTAGATATGGTTAATGAGCTAATTATCCATGTTCCCTACCATTTTGAAGTCCGATAGCTGAATTTTCCTTACTTCATCCGGCCCACTAGGGACCATCTTATCCAGATCCGGCACTTCAACTAAAAAGATTGGAGAAAGGTGGTTTAGAAGAAACATTAAGAAAAAGCACTAAATTTAAATCTAGACAGATTCTCTACAAAGCATAGCTCTATTTCCACATCTAAAATCTTCTCTCATCAAGTCACGATTTGTTTCATTCTGGTGATTACTAAGACTTCACATGTTGATGCACTTTTCGCTTTTAGAAACACTGACCACTCATTGATTATCTTAATTAAAAAAAGGCGAAGTACACAAATTTCTTTCAATAAGAAAAGTCTGAATTTAGAAGACGGAACAGGGAACAGGATTTGATAGTTAGAATTGATGCTTATTATTATTAAGGTCTTTTATAGATAATCACCGTGAGGGAAAGGGAAATAACAAAGAAAAATAAATACGGTTATATTTTTTAAAGAATTGTTGAAGGCCTGAAGACCCAGCAGACCTAAATAAGACAAAGCATAGTATAGAAATAAAGATAAATATATACTACGAAAGTTAGATTTGATAGGCTTTGTTAGTTAGTTGCTGCTACTAAAACAGGAGTCAAATAGTTAAAGATTCAAAGTCCTGGACTGGATTATGTTAGAAGATAAGTTCTGATCAGGGGAAACTGCATATGGAACATTGGATACAGTAGAAAACTTCCTTAAGTTGTTGTACTTAACCCGTTAAGTACAATAATGTTGCACTACTGAATCACAACTATTTCCTAACCATTAGACTGTTATACAAAGATACTAGTTTGTTGTACTGAGCCGCACTGAACCACACATAACTTGACTCTATATCAAGTTCCACACAGAAACTAAACTTAGTTAAAACGTATTTAAAAAACTTAGTCAAACAACTTAGTTAAACAACGTATTTAACTAAGCTAAAAGTAATAACTAAGTGTTTCTAAGAACAAAAGATATAATAAGTCGTATTAAGTTACGAAAGAAACAACTAAATTTGTAATATCAATGTCCTAATAAATAAATAAAAAACAATTTTCTAAGATTTTTATTTTTAAATAGTTTTGTACTTCTGGAGTAGTAGGTTCTATTAAGTAATTAAAAGGTCACTTTTGCAATATTTCGACCCCTCCTTGGGTCATTCTCAAGCTGATTGACTAGAAGTTATCCTTCATGGCACTTTTTTACTTTTGCACCCCCCTTGGTTCTAAACAATAGTCTGCCCTACAAAAGTCTCATAGTTTTGTGTTTTTTCTTCCCAGGACATTGAGACTCCTGGGGCAGTATTTAATATTCCTTTATCCTAATAGTTTATTAGACTAAGGGATATGACCACAATTATATACACAAGTGTGATATTCCTTTGTCCCAAGGTACATTGGAATAAATATCCCTTCGTCTTAATAGTAATTTAGACTAAGGAATATACGCTACTTTGTATACGTTCCCTTGTGTAAATAACTATTAACACAAAGGGATATAGGGGGGTGCTAAAGTAAAACAGTACCTCTTACATTATACTGGTTATATTCTTGAAATATTTTATTTGAATCTTTTTCAGTCTCGTCATTCCATCTAAAGTATTTTAATGAATTGTTGTAATGATAACAGAAGGGAGGAAAAAATAATTGTTTAAAATATATTTTTGGCAAGTTAAATATATTAAAAAAGGACATATATATCACTAGTGAAATGACTAATACTATTTTTAGAAGAAATATCGAGAATCAAAAAGATTCAAATAAAATATTTCAAAAATACAACCAGTATAATGTAAGATAACTTCTAGTTAATTAGCTTAAGAATGACCCAAGGAGGGGTCGAAATATTGCAAAAGTGAGCTTTTTAATTCCTTAATAGACCCAACTACTCCAAAATGGAATACTCAAGGAACAATTTCTAATTTACTTAATTTTATTTGTTTCAGGTATGGAATTGCATTGCAGTTAAGAAAGAAAGATAATTATCAATTAAAATAGTAAGCACCAAATTAAATTTAATAATTAACTTAATTTGGTATAAAGATGCATCTCAGCATTTATGAAAATTTCAGCCTTAATATTTTAAAGATGGCGGCCAATATAATGTACGACTAAACAAAAAGGTTTTTAGTCAGCATGACATGTTATACATTGTTTTGAAGGTCTTGAAGAGTAGGAAAAGAATATATGTAATATCATTTCCATTCTTTGCCCGGCATTTTAAAGGAACAAATATGGCTGAAATATGGGACTTAAAAAAAGTAAATACTTATATAGCATGTAACTAATCATTTTAAAGCTCTATTCAGGTAGATTGAGAATATGTAGGGTTTTCCCAGTAAAATATTTCCTGGTAGCCATAATAAAAAGAAATATGACATATATAAGAGCAGAATATATATTTTCTACTCGAATTCTTTATGTGCCTCATCACTAGTATAAATCAATTTAAAAAATAAAAATCCCGTCAAGTACTAGCCAACAGGCGGATTTTATTTACTAAAAAATTGTACTTTAGAGGAGCCAAGTGCACATATTTTCCTTTAGCATTTTAGGTAATTTTTTTTTATTATTTTGGGGGTAAAATAGCCGCCATTTTGAAAACTCGATACAATTCCTTTAAAAGATACCCCACTCAAAAAATAAATAAAATGTTGGTTTACAATAGTTATGAGCACCCAAATTTTCTAAAATTCGGCTTGCTTAAATGAACTCCCGGAAATGTTAATGGACGACAGAGATGCACATTTATGTTTTCACATTTTTAGAACCAGTCCTTATGGGTTAGTGGAGGGAGTTAGTGGGTTAGTGGAGGGAGGGACATTTTTTGGTGTACTTTTTTGGTTACTTTGGGTGGTAACATGGCCGCCATTTTAAAAACGTGTTATATATTTGTGATCTACTTTTGAATAACTTTAAGACGACACCCGACAACATTTTTTTGCGATCAGTTCGCCGTTGCTTGCTGATTACACAAATGTTGTGGAGTTCACTAAACTTCTTGTATTTGGGCTAAATATTTGTATACCATATTTAAAATCTCTAGCTACAACAGGTCAGAAGATATGGACCAAAATCATAAGGGGTTTTCACTAGGATGACCTCGAAACCCTAAAAAAATGTGAGTCAACGGAATTTAATCACTAGCTATTTTCAGACATAAAAAGAAGTTAAATAGTTAAAAAACCTTATTTTATCAAAACTTTGTGGAGAAAAAATGGATAAAACAAAATATCTTCAAATAAAAAAATGATAAAATACGATATAGAACTTTAAGCCTTTTTTTTACTTATCAACGCGTAATTCTTTCTAAAATATTTCCATATATATTTCTTCAAATTTGGTTTCTATGAATAAAAAAACTAAAAAAACTTTGATACACGCAAAACGAGAAATCAAATATTCATGATTGAGACGATTGTTAGAAGAGAAGAAAAAAAAAAGAAACTTTTTTATCTGAAAAGGACAATCAATGAATAGAAAATATATTCCTTAAATATTCATATAAATATAAATCTTTAGGGGGAAAAAAGCATATCAAATTTTTATAAAGTTGAGATTAATGGAAATTGGTGCTTAAAGACAAATCATTAAATATTATAAACAGCGAGCCAAGGACCTAGGATTTCGCGTCCAAAGCTCTTTTAATTATGCTACTCCGGAGAATAATTTTTCTCTCACCGAGGCAATAGACATGTTCCTGTTAATAGCGAAGTTATTTTCATATTGACTAGAGGGCTTATAATATATATATGTTTAACATTCACAGACAAATTAAGTTTTAACACGAATATCTTTAAATTTAAACTACAGAATTTAGCTCTATTTGGAACCTTTTCACTTACTCGTACACTTATGTACAGAGTGGAAATTTACACGTAATTAAAGTAATTAAATTTTCACCGTAAAATGTACAAATTATTTTAACCTTAAAATGTGTACAAAAAAATTGAGTACAAAAAATGTTTTTATTTGTAAATATATCTCTTTTCCGCCTGTTGCATCTAATCAGCAGACGCATAGAGCATAAATTAATAGCCAGATTTCGATAAAATTTTGCATACACATTCAAAACAATCATGCCTCGAGGCAAAACCTAATTAATTATAATTAAAAATATATCAAAGAGTAAAGGCAAAAGACAAATAAAAATAAACTCCATTGTAGGGAATCGAACTCCAGGATATTAACTAATGTTATTAGTGGACCAATAAAAAATTATGAATGGAAAAATTGAATGCACTAATAATGAGATCATACAATTTTGTTCGTAATAATACCGATCATTACTTTAACTCAATTTCTTATTTTGTCTAAAAATAAACGACAATTAAATTCTAATCAATTATATTTTCTGTTCTACACATTTGCAATTACAATGAATGGGTAAAAAAACTACAATGAGGGATTGATTGAACACCACATGGCATGCATGTGTTAACGAATGGCTTTGTAATTGAAATCGGAATTGAAACATTTTGACCTCGTTTTTTTGTGAAATTCAAAGAACTTAAAATCTATATAATATCTTTAAACAAATTATTAAAGTGAACAGACTAATGTTTAATTTATAAATACATTTTATTAATAATTACAATTTCGTCAATTGTAAAGAATAATTTTTGCTTCCAACTTGAAAATAACGAAAGAATTCCTATTTTTTAAAGATCGAATTAACTTTTGTTTCATTTTCAGATAAAGAAAGAAAGAGAACTAATATATTGTTACTAATTTTAATATTAAAATAACTAAACTTCAATAAACTAAAAGCAGAAGTTGATAACATTCTTGTAGATAAACACATTGAAGAAAAAATTAAACTACTCTTCACGTATGAACATTATATTCTTAGTGTTGGCTTTAAGCCTATTTGGCCGTTTTTAGTGCCGGAAAGATAAAAGAAATCCTCGACGAGGTAATACGTTGGGGACACAAATCGCATTAGAGTTCGAAAGTAGGGCTGTTTGATTTCATCTTACAACCGATATTAACTCCAATTGCGCTTCCCATGTAAGTAATCCATAATACTTCTAACATTCAAAATCTCTCTACCTTTCTTAGGGAAAAAAATCTATGAGTTTTCCCCAAATCTTTAATATCTTATACAATGCAGACTTCGAAATTCCAATAAATTCCTTAAGAGGTCATTCCAGAGAGGTCGCATTTAAAAACCGAGGACTGTAATTTAGATTAAAACTAAGTTTCTTGCCACAAGATTAAAATCCTCAGTATAATTTAATTTGAAGAAAAAAATATCCTTTTCGAAACAAGTGTTGATTGAATGAACAGATATTTAATGATATGTACATTTGTGCAATGTCTGATCAGAAACTTGAAGAGTCTTTATATAAAAACTGCACATTGGGCGTAAATAATAATAAAAAAAAAAAAAATCCTACTCTAGTAAAGATAAAAGAAGAACCTGGAATGCCTTTATGGCAAATGCGAACAGATTACAATAGATGCATAGTTATACTTCGCTGCTAAAGTGAACACGCTGAAGCAGCTGGATATGTACAAATATGCCGATAAATGTAGATCTGATCAGGAATACATTATGTATATCTATGCAACGATCTTCAGATTGGATTCATAGTTTCACATAAATTTGTGTTAGCTAAATACCAAAATCTCAATAGAACAATCTCAGTAGTATATTATTTGACCTGTATGAAGACAGTAATGAGATAGTATTACTCTCACATTTTAGAAGGATTATGGAAACGATATCGACTACAATAGCATCTGTATATTAGTAAGGCAACAATCACGGGTGGTTAACTCCGTCGACATGCAGGAGGTGTCTTGTATCTAGCTCTATAGTTGGGCCAAGGAATACCTGACACATCTACCGTGAAAGCAAAATAACACCCGAAAAAGCCTTGATAATAACACCTTAACGAGTTGCAAATGGTGAAACAGAATGGGTATCAGACAAGATGATGAAGGCAAATGATAAGAAAAAGACTAAATCATAGCGGTTGACATCTTATACCTTACAAGTAAGAATTATTGCTATATAGTTAGGGAATGCAACTGGAATCAAACAATCCAAGGCCTTCTATTGGACAATCGCAATCAGAACATTGTTAAGCCTAACAGAACAGAAGGAGTTCCTGGTCACCATCTCACGGTATTTTTTATTTGGTTGTTGAACTGTACCTTAATGATCTGGATAACAACCTGTAAATGGTGCCTCAACCTAACTAATTCTGTTAAGCGGCGGTCACACTACGCTGGTTTACCAGCCGCTAGATGCTGCTGGATGTTATCAGCCGTATTAGCAGGGTAGTGTGAATCCTCGTGCTCACTACCAGCATTACCCATTCCATTTTAGTTGCAACTGATAAAGTTGGTAGGTTTAACTTTGCCAGCGCAGCTAGCCACCAACAACCAGAGTAGTGTGACCGCGGCTTAAGATATAGGAGCGTCTATGAAGGTCATCTTTAAGGAATAACATAAATTGAAAGGTTTATTAAACAAAGCAGCTTCCAGCCTTCATAAGGTCATCATCAGTGCCGATTGAGGAAGAAACTGAGTTACATTAATAAAAAATAATCAGTAAGAGGTGACCCTATTTCATGTCGGAGATCGACGTAAAACTCAAAGACTCAAGACTTAGTCTTATGTCGATCTCCAACATGAAATAGGTTCACCTCTCACTAATTATTTTTTATTCATGTAACTCAATTTTATTTGGTAATGCAACTCAATTTCTTCCTGAATCAGCACTGATGATAGCCTTATGAAGGCTGAAAGCTGTTTTGTTTAATGAACCTTATAATTTATGAGGAGAGACAATTTATCTGAGTCCTTTAACTGATTCTGGTCTAGTTAGATGTATTGGGTAGTTTAGCCCTTAAGTATTATTTTACTGCTAAAATTAATTAGAACATTTTTTACTGTTTCTTAGACCTAAAACTTATAATTTTTAACTGAGATTGGGCGCTAATAAAGTCGAGTTATACCAGAAAAAAAAATTATATATATTTGGTCCGAGGCATGAGGCGTATCTCTGCCGCGCCGCACCGGTCTGAAGAGCTCAATAGTTAAAATATTGAGGATTAAACAAGGAATCTTTCGTTCGACTACTGGCGGTGGAATTTACTTTTATCCGCAATTCCCTTACTCTTTGGAAAAATATATTAATGACATTAAATTTACTTTTGAATGATTAAAACTAGACACTTTCAAATACACATAAAATATCTGTACACAAAGTGTAACAATTATCACAGACTAATTAGAGAACAGTTTCGAAAGAAGATAAAGGAATACCGCAATACAAAAGGGCGGAAGAGTACACTTGCTCACATAAAGCAATTCAATTCCACTAGAAGTAACAATTTAAGTATGAAGCAAATGGCGGTAGAATAATCACTAAGAAAGGTTAAAAAGGAACTGGTTGCTAAAGGTTAATACGTTAATTATAATCAGAATTAGATCTTGATAATAAACAGGTTTGTAGAATAAAGGGTATCGGTCTATTTCATAACTAAACGCATTTACCTTGGAGAAACAAATATATAGATTAGAGTGTGCCGTTTCGATACTTGCTAAAGTACAATTTCAATTAACCTCGTTAGTTACTAGTTACTATAATCACATAGAGATTTAGATATTCAATCTGAAGAACTGCGGGTCAAATTATTAATTTCGAGTCGGAAAATACTACATTTTTAAAATACGATCTGTTGATTGATTATTTCCTTACATACAACAATGATAAAGTCAGTCCTTCACTTTTATAATAGGCGAAACATTTCCGTCTACTATTGATAGTATACAATTAATTAATGACTGTCGTTAGATTCTGAAGACTGTGATAAGTCATTCAACTACAGACTAGCATGATGTAGTTCTTTAGATTACTGCGATTAGAGTCATCATGAAGTTCTACATTTTTTTAATGGTGACTGCGTTAAGATGGGGGTTCCCAAATTTAGACCAAAAAATGTAGACACCATCTTCGAAGGGGGGGGGGGGGGGGTATTAGTTATCAACTTGGTTAACGGGGAGAGGTGACGCTTCAATGTGACTACGCAGTTAAAAATTTGGGTACGGGGTACTACCTTTCCTCACTTCGGAAAACACTACAGTGGCCTCCTCCACCTGCGCGCAGCAGGAGGAAGCAGCATTGGGCATGGTCAGTACTTGGATGGGTGACCGTTTCGAACTAACTGATCCACCAAAGTTTCAAAATTCAAAAATCGATAACTTCAAATCATAACTATAACAACGATGACTTCCTACCATAGGAGAGGAAAAGTAAAAAAAAAATCTCTGCAGATCGACCAAAACTCCTGTTCATTGTCAACTCAAGATGACACTAGGAATACCATTGAAAATACTTTTTAGTATGTATTTGGGGAAAAAACTTTTGGATTTCCACCATCAAAACAAAGTCAACAAAGCAAAACCTAGACCTTCATTAAGATATTCTACTAAAATAAAGTGATAACCCTAGACAAGCAATATGCAGGGTGTCCCCAAAAAGATTAATCTGATTTCAGTAAGCTATAAATCTTGAACCCGCAGTCTGTGGCAAGTGAACCACCAACAATCCGAAAGAGAGGATGTTCGAGTTATTTTTGGCTGTTAGTAGCTTGCGCTGAGATGCACTAGAGAAGAGTGATGCTCCTCCATGAGTTATGGATCGGATCTTAAAGCAATTTACCTTTTGCCGCCCCGTTCTCTGGATCTTACATTGATCGATATTTTTCTGCTGGGGTACATAAAAGACACGGTTTATATTCCTTCCCTACCAAGAAATTTTAATTATCTCAAACATCGCATTATGAAGGATGAAAGCTGCTTTGTTAAATACAAATTTACAATTTACATGGAGAGGCAGTTCATGTTATTCCTTTAGAATATCCATATAGACGCTACCATATGTAGTAATAAAGGAACGAATATAGCAGTCACCTTGATTAATACAATAGTGCAAGAGCTTTATGTTGGCACAAGCCACAATTGCGTCACGAATTATATAATTAAAGGCGTCGCGGTGTTCTACAAAATTTTTGTAAAAGCACAGCAACTAAATTACTCTGTGAAAAAGGTGTCTAACTTTATCACGTCACAATTCAAAAAGGTTTCCGTCATCAAATAAAAACAGAGTGTGGAACAAAACTCTTTATTCATTTAGGGAGAAAACAAATCAGTTAACTTTACAACTTATAAATCTTTGATAAGGTTACAGGGTTTTAATTAAAAGTTAACATAAAAAAACACATACAAAGTAAGCATTGAAACAAGAGGGTGAGCTGTAAAGTAAGTAAAATCACAAATACAGAAATAAGCTTTTATTGAATCGATATTTGGAAGGTTTAAATTAAACTTGAAGTTGACTCTAATTGAGGTCGGAGTAAAGACCTACAGGACACGAGGCAGCAATCCTAATTACAGGTCATGGCAAACTCTTAACTTAATGACCACAAAACATAACAGGACCTCAGGCTCTTTATTAACTAATAACACAGAACTTGCTTCATATCTAGCAAGTTATAAACCGGACAGTAACATGCTGTAAATGCTACACCTTGCTTGGTCTACATCTATCCAGCATTGCTCACTCATAATATTGGGTAAATGATACAAATAAACTTGAACCTATACTTAATTTTATTACCTTATACAGGGTGTTCCAAAAGTTCGGAAACGGCTTAATATCTCTGGTTATAATTGAGATATTAAGTTCCGATTTGGGGGTATCTTTATCATTTATAAGAAACTACTTTTTTGGTGGGTAATAATTTATTCTGCCATATTGGTTGCAGCCAAATTGGATTCAAGTGATCATTCACCCTTAAAGTGATGCATTTTTGGAAAGGTCTTAAAAAAAGAAAACATCTGCCTCAAACCCGAGCTTTCTATCTACTACCCCGTTCCAAAATGGCGGACACTCAAAGTTTTAAAATCTTTTATTTTAAATAGTAGTTAGATTTAAAAAATCGGTCCGGGACAAATCAGACAAATTTTCTCATATAATCTCGGTCCCGCATCCCAGAAAATATAGTTAGTTATCAAGTCATAATTTCCGAGATATTTATGAAAATAAATATAATTTTGTTTAAAATCGAAAACAAAATGTAAGCAACCACCTGTTGAACACATTTTAAATAATATCAATTAACTAAGCATCACGTAGGTTTATCATTGAAACGAGCTTAATGCAATAAATACTTAATATTAGATTCATGTTTCCTGGGATGCGGGGCAGAGATTATATGAGAAAATTTGTCTGAGTTGTCTCGGACCGATTTTTTTTATTTAACTACTATTGAAAATAAGAGTAAATTTTTAAACTTTGTGTGTCCGCCATTTTGGAACGGGAGTAGTTAGAAAGCTCGGGTTGGTGGCAAATGTTTTCTTTTTTTAAGACCTTTCCAAAAATGTATCACTTTATGGGTGTTCCAGTTTAAAATTTCAAAGTTGAATTCAATATGGCGACAACCAATATGGCGGAAAAAATTATTATCCACCAATAAAGTAGTTTTTTATCAATAATAAAGATACCCGCAAACCGGAACTTAATATCTCAATTATAACCGGAGATATTAAGCCGTTTCCGAACTTTTGGATCACCCTGTATATTAATTAATTTTAAATTTCAGAAATTTACACTTTGTAATGGTAAGGGTGCTAAATAATGATATTAAGATGTGTCCTATTCAATAATGTGGGAATTTAAATTAAGCTGTAATTAAGCTGTTTTTCGTTAAGGTGTTTTTGGAAACTAAATTCAACCAACGACGAAACTACTCGTACCACATTTAAGATTACAATACATCGGCCAAGCTGAACTCTTACCTGTTGCTATTGCGTAAAAAAAAATATAAAACTCAATAATAAATAACTTAATATAATACACTCTCTCTTAAAGAAATAATTAAGAACTCTTAAATAAGTGGTTATAAAGTGTTAGAAACCAATGATTTAGACTGGACTTGTTGGTTTGTGGTTAGCTGAAAACCAGCACACTTTCGCTAGCTGTTCTAAATCTTATAGTAACACTAATCAATAAAATTAATTTGTCCCTGACAATAACAAAAATGGATGTATATACATACGAACAGGTACATCCACAAACACAGATATAAATATAGACGGGCCTCCTTATAATGAACTTCTATACAACGAAAATCTCTATTTAACGAATATATTTTATGTCCCACGAATTCTCTGTAAAAAGTGTTTCTATGGAACGAAAATAATGTCTTTACAACAAACAAAAATCATAGAAAAAAATGTTATTAAAAAACATTTTTAAAAACAAGCTTCAGCAACCCCTTTCATTTGATACCCATATCATGGCCATGGGCGTGCTTAAAAAATAAATGGTCCGCCATCTTGGGCTGTCCACCATATTGGATTTAGAATGACGTCACTTAGCTAACTATTCATTGTCATCCAAGCTAAACGTGTACGCCAAATTTCAATTCAATCGGTTGAAGATGACTGCTTTAAAATTCAGTAGCAAGATTTGACCCGAACATACATACATACATACATACATACATACATACATACATACATACATACATACAAACATTGCAAGTTAAATAAAAGCTTGTGTAATAAGGATAAAGATCCGACATAAAGATTCACAGACAAACTTTCTGTCAATTAATACTGAAGGTGTGTTTGCAATTATTTATTTCTTTAGAACCATTTTTCTTTATTTTCTTAGAACCATTTGTAGGGATTTCTTTCACTATTACTCTAATACATTCAGCGTATTCTACCACCATTAGTTTTAGTGGTATTGTAAAAATCTTTGATCAGTCTAGAGGAATCTCTTACTCGTTTAAAATTCGTTTTAAAATTTAAAAAAGATCTTGACTTTTTACAGCGTAATGTACTCACCGTACAAATGTCTTAAAGAAAATGACTTTCAAACAAACATTCAAAGGCGTAGATAAAGGAATGAAGAACAAAGAAGTATCTCGTAAATATGAAATAGCTCCGAGTTCAGTGATTACAATTTTAAAAAACTCGGATTCAATATTTAAACTTTACGAAAGAGTAGGAATTTTAAAAAAGATTCTAAGCATGAAGACGTATAATAAAGCAGTCCTGTAATGAGTGAAAATGGTACTGAATAAAAATCTTCTTTATTCAGGTCCACTAAATTTTCCTCTAAAAAAATTCTATTGTTATACAACGAAATTTGCATATTATAGCGAATTTTTTACCAGGAACAATCAATTTCGTTATATGGAGGTCCAACTGTATGTGTGTATATATATAACCTTAATATGTACCAATATATAACAAATACAAACAATTTAGTGCTACAACAAGAGGGAGTCTTCTCGTAAACTGAACAATAACAATGTATGAACCAGGATGTATACGACTAAAATAAATAAACAAAAAAGAAGATGTCTGTTCTCGACACATCGATAAACCAAATTTAATAAGACAATGCACAATAACCATATAATAATTATATTCACTGATCAATCATTACTGTCACAAAGCATTACCAATTCAAAATATACATGGAGAGGGTGTGGACAATATTCTACAAATAGTTGCCCTTGAAAACGATCGTTTATGTTAAGTTTCTTATTAATAGTTAATACATCTCCATTACGAATATTTTACAGGGAAATAATAGTAAGAATTTTACGGAAGTAAGTACGATACAGGAGTTTTTTTACTTTCCGAATACTTAGGAATGTAAAGCTATCATTAGCCAGCAGAGAAAAAATAGATTTAATTAGATCAATTAGTAGAAAAAATTATTTATTTTAATACAAAATAACGGTGCTGAAATAAGTGATTTCATAACAAATAGTCCTTCAAGAGATATAGAATTCGTTATATTTAAGTATACAATTATATAAGTTCAGTTATCTGCGCACCTTCATTTATAGAGGTCTAAACTTAAATGGTGATGATTTCGAGTTAACAAGTACAGAATTGTTAATTCAAAATCATTTCCAGTTCGTAATTGATGATAATTAAATCACCACCATTTCACTGATGATTGTTAAATCATCGCCAGTTCACTGATGATGATTAAAATCATCGCCACTCCACTAATTTAACCGAGCACAAAAACTATAATGAGTAAAGAAACAATTCACTTTCAGTTAAACAATTAAAAAATAAGACTTCAGTACTCAACAAACATGAAGGACACAATCGAAGATAAAAATGAAGACTAGAGGTTGCTTAAGATAGCTCTTAAAGTTTTTTTTTTAAAGAGTTGGAAAGTTTGAACAACTCGACATGCACACATCTGAAGACATGAAAGACAGATATCCCCAGATCGTAAAAGCAAGCAAACTGAGATAGTTAGCTTTTATCGCTCCATAATCGTTTTTTTCATCAGAAGAAGGTGCCTCGCTTGCAGTCGATTCTAAAGGTGCCACGCATAAATTACTTGTCAGTTCGAAGTAAGACAGAAATACTGCATAAAGAACTTTCAACCAATCGAAATAGGTCATCGTCAGAACAGAAGTGGTATAAGAAGACAAGTTGAGTCTAAATTAAGTCAAGAACCTGTATAGAAGAGGTTAGAGGTGACTGACAGTCTTTTCTATTGGTAGACGCTTTGTATTCATTTACTGTTGGACTCTAATAATGCAGCACCTTCAAACTATAAAAACAAAGTGGCTGAACACAGTAAGTGAACACTTAATAAACAGGTACACTTAACTTAAGCACCAGTTGTCAACCGTTTTGTAAAAACGGATATTTATTAGGCAAAGGTACGAATTAGGCTGACTTTCGTAACACCTCAAAAAAAATGTCCGATAAAATCTCCTACTATAATTTCTTAAATACATAATTTCATCGCCCAGTGTTTTCCATTAGTTAGTTTTTTCGAGTTTCATGGTTGGTTATTATTATTTAGTATTATATTTACAAACTGACAAAATAAACTCTTTTTCTACAGCGGGGATTCGAACCCAGCTTCTTAGCATCCGCGGAAAGAGCAATTTTATAAAAAACTATTATTTTTCCCGGGAAAACGACTTAGATAAGAATTTATTTACACTAAATTTTAGAATTTGATAATAAAATTCTCTATTTCCCCGAGGGGCATAATTTTTCTGAACAAAGAGCAAAAAATCCATTCAAATCAACCCAGTACATTAGGTTCCACGCGTCTGCATAGACAACAGACTTTTTTAAAAAACCCTTTTTTGGACTCCATCGAAATCTTACACCATCATAATACTTTCTCTCTTATTAATACTACGAGTATTATGAGTAAATAAAGAAGAAAAGAAAGAAAATAAATAAAATATATTTTAATTAATTTGTAAAAAAACCAAAAAAAAAAAACAACTTTATATTTAATTTCCTCAGCTGTATAAAGCTGCTTTATATCGTACCAAGCTTAGAGCATAATTAAAAAATAAACGAAAGGAATAAAATAATATTTTCCTCGTAATTTAAGGATCTCTGTTATCACGCAAATTAAATCTTGAATTCAAAACCTACTCTTTTGAGTTTTATACCGACAACTAGAAGCAAATTAAGTAGTTATATCTCGAAATTTGCATCAAGAATAAAAAAGTTTTTGTATTGACAATTATAGAATAATAAAAGTGGTTTTTAGTAGTTTGTTCCTTTTTTTCTCATTAAGTGTTCTAGACGGGCCCAGACGGGGGTCGTTAAGGGTTAGATAAAAAGTTGACACTGTTATTTCATGTCGCTAAATTGGTTATATTTCACCCCTCTCGGACGCATAGACGTGTCTAAAACATCAATTATTCTATACATAATTAACGGTTATTTAGAAACAACCAGTTTTTTACACAATAATAACTTAAAACTATATATAGAGAAAGATTTCCTACCAGCCGAGTACAATTATTTACTAGTTTTGGATTTTAAAATTTATAAAAGAAACTGTATCTCCCAATTTTGTTGCGGTTCGTCGTGTACATTTTTCTCCCGAAACACTATATCGACAGCATAAAAAATGTTTAACAAGTAACAGTTTAACACAAAATATAATAAACTTTTTGTTAACTTTTCTCATGGTTTTTTATATTTTGTATTAAACTACTGTTTGTAAAACAATTTTTTTATCTAACCCTTAACGACCCCTGTCTAGAACATTTAATAATACTTAAGAGTGGAATTCTAGTTTAAAGGTCGATTGTTAGTAAACGGCAAATGAAGATGACATTGAAAAGAAAAGTATATTGTGGAATATCTTCGACCATGGACAGGTAGTGCAGTTAATTACATAAGAAGTGGGGGGACGTCAGTAGGAATCCAAAGGCCGTATAGTCTAGCGTGAGGCCAGAAGGTAGAAAACGATTATACCAACGAAAGTGAAATTAAAAAACCAGATTCAGAGTCTAAATCAGGTCTGGGGGTCCAGAGGCGAATCGGCTCGGTAGTACCTCCTTCAGCTGTTCGCATTCAGTGGCGGAGAGTGAGAGTGGTCTCTGGTACACCCCTAGCTGTTCAGTGACGTCACTAGTGCACGAGGTCGTCGGGACACCGCCCACCCTAGACAAGACCGTTTCATTTGCATTTACCAAGCTTGAAGAATGACAGCTCTTTACCGTCTTAAGATCTCGATCTTACAAAGACTTATGCAAAGTGAACTTTAAAGCATGGTCATTCTTAAGAATTTAGTACAGGGAAAGAGAGAGTACTACTAGTTGCAGAAAGGTAAAGGAAACAATAGTTAATGATAAATGTTTAAGGTCTTACAAGAAAACTTCTTTCCTTCAAAAACAATGTAGTAGATTATACAAAATCTACAAACTCCACGTGCGCATATAATAGTATTTGTTAATAATCCATATAAATTAAGATTAAAGATTTAAAAATTATGGGCTATTATAAAAAGTTGAACACTCAATGTAAATTATTAGCCACCATTAATATCTGTACTGTCCTTTACCATAAATAGAAGAACATTTAAGACGAAAGGCCAATTGAATGTTTCTCTAAGTGCTTCACATTAGATTTTATAAAAGAACCAAGAGTTATGATCTCAATTTGAAAGAGGTGCAAAGCCCAATTAAAATAATGGTCTTTGAAGAACCTTTTATAGATCTTTATCGTATTCATCATTCTGCTAAATATTGAAGAATTCTACTGCCAAAACAAAACTTAACACAACAAAACTTTATAAAAATAGGGATTCCTCATTTGCAGCAAGTCAACCAATTATTTCTGAACCCCAAAGGTATTATTGTGTCATATTTCAGCAATTTTACAGGAGAGCTATTTTCTTACTCGCTAAAAAACGAAAAATTGAGCAGTCTTTCTTCACAATTGACAACATTATTACTTTGAATATCTATTAATTTATTTAAAAAAAAAAGGATTTACAATACTTTACACAATTTAAGAGTCACACGCATTCAATTTTTATTAAAAAAGTTAAACATTTCATCTATCTAGGAGTATTATTAGGGAGCGAGGAAAAGACACAGGAAAAAGAAATAAGCCGAAGAAATACAAACAGCTGGAAAGTTTTCAACAAATATAGGCACTTTTTAAATCAAATGTAAGTATAGAGCTAAAAAATAAATTGTGGACAATGTGCATCACGCCCGTAATGACTAATGGCTCTGAAACCTGGAGCACGACCAAAGAGACAGTAAAAAAGTTACAGGTAGCGCAGAGGTCAATGGAGAGAAGCTTACTAAAGGTGACGAGGAGAGATAGAAAACGAAATACATGGATAAAAGAAATGACTGGCTTGATGTTGGAAGATATGGGAGAGACGATATTGAAGAAAAAATGGCAATGGGCAGGTCACATAGCGAGGTTACAAGATGGTAGGTGGACTAAGGATATGATACAGTGGCATCCCTGGGATATGAAAAGGAAAAAAGGAAGGCCGAAGCAGAGATGGGACCAAGAGATGTAAAGGGTGTGTGGAGGAGAGACTTAGCAAAGGGTAGCTCAGGATAGAAAAGAAAGGACAAGAATTAGTCAAGTGTATCACGACGTATACCTAGATAAGTGAGGGAATAAATAATAATACAACATATTTAAAAAGAATAATAATAATAATATAAAGAAATTATTAAAACAAAATGTAATTAATTAAATGTAAAAAAAGCCTGCAACTATATACACTTCACGGGGCAACAGCGTACGCTGAATTGTAATAATATGTTTTAGAATACTGTATAGTTTATGAATGTATACTTTATATGCTTATTTTTATTACAATAAATGGATAAAATAAAAATAAATAAAATAAGTAAGAGTCACACAATTTTTTGCATGAGTAATGCAGTATATACCATAATAATAATTTTTAATAATTGGACTTACATAATTTCCCATGAGGTACAATTTGGTTCTAATAATCAATCATTGGAACGGCCAAAAGATCTAAAAGAGGATATTAGAATGTCTGTTCTCTATTATAACATCACGCTTAAGGCGCTCATTAACCAGAGTAAGAACATATTAAGATTTATCAGATTATGATTCCCAAAGATAGAAATGGGACTATTAAAACTAAAAATAAACGAGAAAAATTAACTAAACCAAAAATTGTGACAAGAGTTGGGGGTAGGAATTTTGGATTGTGGATTTGTTAAATTTAACTTTTGATAAACAATAACAAGCATAATTCTAACATGAAACGCATTAACAGGTAAATAATGAAGGATCGGACACGGGGAGTCACGAAACTTTCCTTATGAACTCATATTAAATATTTATAAATGAAAACAAATGTACCCATTTGAAATAATTTCAAGATAAAAAGAACTTTTTATATACTACGTTTTTAAATTTTCTGTTGAATCGTATGTAATGTTGATAATATAACTGTTATTGTTATATAATATATAATGTTAGTGAAAAAAAATAGTTCCGAATTTATTTACTTCACATAAATGACAACCATCTAGAATCTAGAGAGCTGATCTTAAACCTATATAAGGACAAATCTTTGTACCACGGATCTCCCCAACACCAAATCTAAACCGTGCCAACAATATATTTGAAATAATATAAATAATATAATCGATATATTTCCTGTTTTGCTGTCATTCAATGCGTATCTCTTATTTATAAAAATCACAAATTTGAAACCCGTCAAAATGAAGATTGTTTAAATATGGGACATGGCAAAACAAATAAAATAACTTGCGGATTTTTTTCGAACTAACTTTCCATACAGCAAAATTTGCTGAAAACCAATTAAATTCTGCTGAAAGATGGCTAAAAGTATTAAAATAATGCATTGCCATCGTCTTCTGAGCTATGCTAAAAGTTTCAAATGTCTAGCTATTCGGGAAGTAAGTTAGAAATCGATTGCCAGATTTTTACCGGACAAACAAGCAAATAAACAAACAAACAAGAAAGCAAGCTAATAAAAACGTAGTAAAATATAAACGCTTATAACTATTGAACAGTTAAATTTTTCACATTTCAATTTTTATTACACATTTATCAATACTTCATTTGTTGAAATTGATCCGAAATGATAAAGTTTTCAAGTTCAAACGTTGATATCTCCAAAATGATGGCAGATATCCAAGAGAAATTCAATTTAATGTTACTCTCACTCAGAAAAATAGATAAATATCGTTACAAATAAATGATTTTCCAAGCGGCACTACATGTCAAGGCTGATTTTCGTACCAAGTTTCAACTCTCTAGCTTACAAACTGTTGGAGTTATGCGTGACACCGACAGACTACTTTCTGGCTAAAAACTACTCAAATTATCATAAAAACACCCAAAACGGATAATTCCGTTGAAATTCCGTTTTCGGTTTTTTTGGATGAAAACAATACTTTTCCTATATAACTACGGAGAAAGAGAGGAAAAGAAAAAAATATATTTGACCTAACTGTAAAACAAAATTAATTTTTTAATTAATTTTTTTTTTTTTTTTTGTTTCAGGTATATTAACTGCTTACTTTTAAGGATTTCGGTAATTAACGTAAGCATATAAGTTATAAAAAATTAACCTTCGGAATACTATTCTGACACGTATTGTCCACTTAAACTATCGTTATCTAATTACAGAGCTTTGAGAACAAAATATAAAAGAACTTTAACATAAGGATCCTAAGTAATTTTGGCAGAAAAAAATTGTTTTTTTTTATTAAAAAACAAAAAATTACATAACGCCTTATTTTGTTAAAAAAAAAATCAATTCAAGTCAAGATGCAATTTAAAACCTCGAGTGCCCTTTTCAAAGAAAACAACTTGATTTAAAGTAAAATAAAGACCAAGAAAGGTACGTCAGTATATGCATCATCTAGTACATACTTAAGAGTCAAAAATAACAGACCCAACCCAGATTTCTTAAAGTAAAAAGACCTTAAACTTTTGATAATCCTCCACAAGCAAGAAGCCAGATGTAGGAACTGGTTTTTGGATGATATGTAATAACCAGGTTCGTTGTAGATCACGTGGTGTGTGATCTTTACATTTTTTTTATTACTGTCGGTATATAAAATGACCTTTTAAACAAATTTAGCACTCATTTAAACAAAAATGGGTTGGGTTAGAAGTTTTTTTAAATAACAAGTTGGAAGAGTTATATGAAGTATTCTTTTTTGGAAAGAGGAAACATTTATAATCTTCCAACTTTTAAAGTTATTTAGATAAAACTGTCTTAATTTTTAGTTCCGAAAAAGGTCATAATATTTACAGAAAGAGCAAAAAATATATTATAATGAATTATGAAACATTTTAGACTATAAGAAGCATTTCAATAACTCTACAAACACAAGATGTTTCAATAGTTTTCTTAAGGTTCTAATGTTCTTTTTGTAGAACTCCATAATAAGGTTTAAAGAATGGACTTCAGTTCTATCAAGGTTTTTTTAAAAAAGCAATATATTTCAGAAGTTACTCCATCATCAGGCACAAAAACAAAGACTACATAACTAGATTGCACTAAAATATAAAATTTGAAATATAAATAACATATAATATCTCTATAAAAATCACAATAAAAATCACAATAAACACAGTACACAAGTATATAGGTTAAGGTATGATAAGATAAGGTTCATGAGGAGGTTATATCAAGAGGTTAGGTTATTTCAATGTTGTCTTTCATCTGTTGAAACTGCTTAAAAAGTAGATTTCAAATTTTATATTTTAGTGCAATCTAGTTATGTAGTCTTTGTTTTTGTGCCTGATGATGGAGTAACTTCTGAAATATATTGCTTTTTTAAAAAAAACCTTGGTAGAACTAAAGTCCATTCTTTAAACAAGATTTTTCATATGAAAAAAAAAAAGTTTCCGCAACAACTATTAATAAACTTTTCTTTTATAAAAGTACATAATTATTTGGTCTAGTTCTAGTGTGTTCCATTTTCTAGTTTTTTAGAGTTGTAGTGTTACTTATAATTATTATTGAAAATTTCATCAAAATTGACTCCGGTGGAGAACCGGACCTATTACAAGTTCCAATTATAGCAATTTTCTCAGGAAATAGTTTTTTCTGGGAAAATATGGTTATACTAGCCTGTCTCGGCTGGCCTACGGCCAGCCTGAGGCCTTCTAGCTGCAATATACTTATATGCAAAGTAATTGTATAAAAGCTGGTACTTGTCGGATCTGGTACATTTATTAGAATATGTAATGGTTATATTGGCTACCAGTACCAGGTTGTACTTACATGCTTAAGTTTTATATTATTTGTTGCATTATAAACTATAAAATACATTGATATAGAAAATATATTGTGATAGTATAGTTCGTTAATAGGATAATATTGCTGGATACCTGTGTTTTGCTACGGGATGTGTTTGGTTAATTTATTATTTATTTACTAGATTTTATTAGCTATAGACGTTTGCTTCACTTGAAATGGGGCACCTTGTATTTCTAGATTCATATTAAAATAATAATATCAATGCTTACCATAAAATAGATATAGTAAAAATGCTTTTACATTTTCTGATAAAATCAAAATCCATTAAACTTATCGTAAAGTTGACTAAAATGACTAAAAACTCATCATACCAATTTAAATAAAAGCAACTATTAATATTTTCTTAAAAGGTATGTTTAAAATTATGAGCTACGCCTATAAAAAATATATATCTATTGGCACATCTATAAATCTTTATCTGTGAAAGTGAAAACAACAGGGAGTTGATACTCGAATGAAATGGGATATTTTATTACTTCCGAGATGGTTTACCAGTTTTATAAGATGGGTTATTAAAAACCTAGAGATCTTAAACTCATTTTTTTTCCTTTACAACTTCTATAGACAATATTTATGACTTGTAGAACCCTTAAAAAAATATTTCTTTTTACCTTATAAAATGTGGGAAATTCACATTTACATCTCGCATTAAATAAAATTACATTTTTATTTCTTTTAAATAATATTAAGGTGAAATATAACGTGAGAAATTTTATAATTTAATTATTGAGTATTCAATCAATTATAATAGATAAAGGGTAATTTTTCAACAAATATTTTTCTTCTCGATATAATCTGATCTCATTGATTAATTCAAAGGTAGATAAGAATATAAAATATGATTTTTTTTTTTTTTTTTTACAATAACCACCTTTAAAATCTCAGAAAGGGTATGAGATAATCGGAAAATTAATTATGATATTAAATAACAAGTAGGTAAAGTAATTCTCTTTTAAATGCCAAATCATTTGTGATAAAAAATGTAATAAGATTAAAGTCATTAATTAATATCTGATGCCCTTTTATTTATTTTTTTTTTTTAATAAAATTTTAGTGTTTCCGCACGCATTACAGTTTTTAGCGAATTATGTATATAGAAATTTAGTCATATTTTATATTTAAATTGTTTACCTTTTTACTTTTCAATCCTCATAATATATAATGTATAAAGAGAGATTTTAAGACATTTACTTATTTTAAGGGGTACTTTTTTATATTGTTACTCCCCTATTTTTTTAGAATATAAATGACTGACTAAATATCTATTAAGACAAAGGGATGTTTAGTCCAAAATACTTTGGGACAAAGGAATATCACACGTCTGTTTCATTAAGGGGAGTAACAATCTAAAGAAGATCATTCCGTACACCTTCTTTAGATCGTTACTCCCCCTATATTTTTTTTTAAAGGGAGTAACAATATAAAGTAGTACCCAATATCAATGGGGAAAGTAAGTAAATGGGGAATTAGTAAATCTGTAAATGGGGAATTAAGTAAATCTGTAAATGGGGAATTAAGTAAATCTGTAAATGGGGAATTAAGTAAATCTGTAAATGGGGAATTAAGTAAAGCTGTATACGATCCTTTAATTTTTTATTTTTCGGCACTAATTTACTAGGTTATCTTCCCCAAATTACTTGAAATAATAATTAATTATACTAAGCGATATCATACCCTTTACATACAGAAACTTAATGTTCCTTTGTCCCAAAGTTCATTGGAATAAATATCCTTTTGTAACGTAATTCAGAGAAAGGAATTCCATATACATGGTAAACAAATAAAGGGTGGGTAACCAATTAAAATTTAACGATATTTTTCCTCCGATTTTTAGGTTTTTTTTAACACAGATATGTTTTTTGGGGAAAAAATTCCGTCACGCAAGGAACGACATGAAAAATGTGAAGCTGTTTACTATAGTCCAGGAAGTTAGGATCTAACAGGAGGTAGCTTGGTTTTAACATTTTTTTAGTACTTACTATTTTCGCCATTAGAAGCGCTTAAGTAAATTGTTTAAATATAGAACCAAAAAATTAAGAGCTAACTTTTTCTATAGTCTTGTTAACTTCTTTGTATTATACGTCACCAATAGGAGCGTTGTAGCTAACATGAAGTAATTCGGTCTTTACTTTTCAGTACTAAATGTCGCTAATAGGAGCGCTGAAGTAAATATCTTCTTAATTTTATATAATAGTATATTATGTTACTAGGCCGTGAAGTGAGTTTTTTCTTTACCGCGGCAATTACATTTGCTAAATAATGCCAAGGTAAAGAAAAAACACTTCACAGTCGTGTAGCATATGCTATTTTTTCCGAGGTAGCAGACAATGAAAAAACATTAAATATTAATCAATAATCAATATAATAATAACAAATATTAGTACATACTTAAGATTAAAAAAAAAGAAACCTTAAAAAGAGGTTACAATATAAGAAAAGATAAATAAAACGCATTGACATCTAGCGGATTTTAATCGTACTAAGAAGCTATCTACAAATGTTGCAGCGCCAAAACGGAAGTTTTGATAACTACCAGCACGAAAGAAAATTTTTTTTATGTCCTAGGACGTAAAAAAAAAATTTCTTTAGTGCTAGGATTAATAAAAAGATTTTTTAAGTCCACGTAATGAAAAAATGGATTTTAGCTATGTTTTTTAAGCTCTAAAGTAACTATTTCACAGCCTAACACGGAAAAAATTATATTAGAACTCCTAGCGGACCAAAGCGGAATTTCCTTTATACCGGAAAAGTACTGTCTTTCGCAACTTGTAATTTTTTCCTTCTTGCATTTTAGGAATATCTGACACTTTGATTTTTCGATAAAGTAAATAGTTTTTTATACACATAAAAAATATTCACTCACCCTCTTACAACAAGTGACAACAATAGAATTTTTTTAAAAAAAAATACGGGTTGTAGAAAGATCACTATATAAGAAGATAAGTAGTTAATATAGGAAGGATAGAGATGTGATTTGTAGATGTCATAATGCTTTTAAAGTAGAAGAGAAGCCAAAAGGAAATGATGAAATCATTCATAAGTTGGTAGCCTATGTGGGAGTGAGAGGAATTGTATAAGATATCAAATAGAAAGCAGAAGACAGATGATATTTGTAGAGGGTGAAGAACCGTCGTTCTTGATGTCTAGGTCAGGGTCTGTTGTTGAGTTTGGAGGTCATGAACCTGATTCCTGCTATGAACTCAGGTTCGTGACCCTACTCGGGAAGCTTCTAATACATCTGACTCTTGGCTTTGAGTCATTGGAACGATTCATTCAATGGATTCCCCTGGGAGAAAGAACAAATGGTAAAGCAACTTCAACTATCTATATAAGTCCAATATCAAGGCTAGATAAAGATCATTGTACTGGAACGTCGTTCTACGTAAATTTTATATAATATTATAACAACTATCATAGTTTTCGAATTCCTTTAAACTAATATTATTCGTTTGAGATTGAAATTTTATATTAAATTGTATGCAAAATAGTCGAAGTGAATAAAACTCAAATAAATATTAGTGTTTTAACACTAAATAAACAGGTCAAGTGTGTGCTGGTCAGCACACAGCGAGGGTCCGTAGGCCACACTGTATAGTTTAGTAGTACCCTATTGATGGTGTTTTTTAAAATGCTAAAAAGCTTACTTTGAACTATCCTATGGGTCTGATATTCTCAAAACACATAAAAAAACTTCCGATAAAGTATTTTTTGCCACTGAACCGGACTTTAACCATATAAGTACATCGAAAAGACCATAATTATAAAAAAGCGTATTTTGTCAATAAAATATAAAATAATAGTTTTTCGAAATTTTCAAAAAGTGGTATCTTTACATTTGGTCGAAGAATGTTCAGGAATTTATTCAGATTTTTTACACTTCACATAAGCGAGATAGAGGGGGGGGGGGGGACACGTTTCACACCCGCTTCAAACTCGCCTACGCTCGCCCTATCAAAGTTATAACCAAAAAATTATATATTTTTGTAATCAGCTCGACGTACCCTTTCATATGATACCCCTCACGGTGTCGAAAAAAAATAAAAATATGTTAACCCTTAAGTTTTTTTACCCTAATTTTTTTAAAAAAATATTTTTTTTTAATTCGCTATATTTTTAAAATATGTGGGTAAGTACAAGACACATACATGCCAAATTTAAAAGTGATCGGACGAAAGGTGTAGCCGTGAGAGCATGCGACAGGACAGACGGACAGACACACGCAGGAAAATATAAGGGTCCTTGGTTTTGCCTACGGACCCTAAAAAATAATGTAAAAATAGTAATTTGATTATTAAAAGAGCAATCATTATAGTTTGTTGGATTTAATAGCATTACACCACATCCTTCGAGGTGTGGTTTTAACACCAGTCAAATATTAAAATAATATAAATATACAATAAGGATGAATTTAAAAATCTAATTCAAACTAAAGCTATAGAAACAAACCTCATCGAGTTGTTCCAAAAAAAAGTTTGACAGATGATAATAATAAATGAGAAACGGGAAGTGTATAAATAAGTATAGTTGAATTATAACTAGATTTTCCGAAGGAGAACCAAAGAGGAGGAAAAACTAAGATTGTATGAATTCTGACGTTTTAGGTGGCTTCACTTATTAGGACATTTAAAGGGAATGAGCTAATCATAAACTTCATTAACTGGTCGGAATAATCCCTTAATTAGGTTAGAAGGTCGGGATATGTATGTACATATGTGTGTCACTCCAGACGATATCTCACGCTAGGATGCAAACAAATTTTAAAATCCCAATAATAACAAAAGAAAGGATGAGGTCGTTGGCTAGAATTTTTGGAGTCCATTTAGGGGTCAAAAATAGCATAAATACGAGTTTTTTTTCATTTTACCCCCCTCTTACATAGAAATATGACAAAAGTGTACATAATAACAATTACTTTACACTTAAAGAGCTTTTCAACGACATGCATCTTGAAGGGTATATACTATTTTGACTTTTGTACCCCGTACCCCTGAGTACCATTTTTTTTTTTTTATCCATCCAAATTCTAAACCAAAATCTTTCTATATTATCATAAGCTAATAGTACGCAGATTTCTTTGAATTTTCGCTCATTAAGTCATGGTGCATAACTGGTCTTTTTTTAAGTCATAAATGACTCATAAAAAGCCATTTAACTTCACAACTAGAATAATATTAAATTTGCATTAAACTTGTTCAGTATACCTTTCCCTGAAACATTTAGATAAGGAATAAATAGTGGGAATGATCACGAATTCCGCCCTGGCAATGTAAGTGATAGTTTAGTCTGACTTTGCCTCTCCCAAACTCATTCTTTTTTACCCTTTAGATCCCCTATTCTAAACGATTTAACTTTGACATTAAACACTTCCACGAAATGTCATGCCTACCTTAAAATTATATAGAGCAATGTATCAACGTCTAGAAACAATACAATCTGAATTCAATTTCCACAGAGATAAGGATAAGAGCTACTGGGAAAGAGGAAGGTGTGAAAGTTAAACATTCTATTTCTAAACAATATACCCAATTAAATATAAAGATTTCAAATATAAAGTGAGGATTAGGACCAGGAAATTGGCGTCGTTGTCACAACTCGTTTGGAATCAAAGTCCAAATATATCTAGTGAATCTTCGAATACCAGATAGGTAAAATATATTTTATACTGATGATCTCACCGAGCAGATGCGCAGAGGGGCCGATTCCCCGTCCTGTTTTAGCCTCATGTTGATGTTAAGAGCCAGCGTGGCCGTGTGGATTAAGTTACTAACCAAGTCTGCTCGACATTTAATAAATCAAGGGCGGCACAAGGTTCTTGGTTCGATCCCTCACCATGATGCTCTTATTTATTTATATTGCTTACTAATGATCACACCATACTCTCTCCGGCGGTACAGTATACAGAGGCATGATGTGTGAAGAAGCTGGAATTCTCTACCACGGGGCTAAAAAATTACCTAATTGCTAGGTTCAAACATGTGGATTGTCCTACTCGTCTAGTACTAGGACCTTACTATGTACTATCAAATGTTGACTTAATCGTGATTTTAAAGAAACGAAAGAAACCATAAATACATTAAAACGTTCCTAATAACAATATTAGTTCTATTAACTATTTCTCAAGCAACTTTTTTAATATTAATGTATACAATTTTAGTTTATACTCCCAAATATTTTATAAAACCCCATGCATTTATAAATTTGATTTAAATATCTTCAACCTAACATTGTTATCATTTTAAATAATTTCTACGATCAGTCTCCTCAACTTACTTTCCAAAACATTATACATTTACAACAATGTTTTGATTATATTCAGAATAATTCAACGTTAAGCTATGATTTTGAATAAAGTTACGTAGATAACTATTAAAATTCCAAACAAAATCAACAATTTTTAAATCATCTTATATAAGTACAACGTAAGTTATACTTGTATTTACCAGAATTCATTTATTTTTTTTTTTGTTAAAATATTCATTAAAAATATACTCATTTCATGGAAAAACATTTAAAAAAATGAATATGTTATTGGGCAGTGAATCCGCATATCGACAGTTCCTTGATATTCCATGAAGTGCGAGAAAATTAGTATACATTTGTCAAATTGATATATTAGTTAAAAATTTAGTGTGAAATTTTGAAACATTAATCCACTTTGATAACCATTAGATCCACTAGGAGCTTTGATATAATTTTCTATCAAATTTAGAACTTCTGCCGGCGAAATATAGCACTTCAATGAATATAAGTGAAAACCAATCTACCTCCTATTATATTCTAACTTCCTGGCACAATATTTAATAGTGCCACCTTTTTCATGTCGTTATTGAAACAGCTCGCCCATCATCAAAATATTGTACTATGAATGAACCCCTATCGACCTCCTGTTAAATCCTAACTTCCTTTTACGATATTTAAGAGTGCCATCTTTTTCATGTCGTTATTGAAACAGCTCGCCCATCATCAAAATATTGTACTATGAATGAACCCCTATCGACCTCCTGTTAAATCCTAACTTCCTTTTACGATATTTAAGAGTGCCATCTTTTTCATGTCGTTATTGAAGCAGCTCGCCTATCGTTAAAATATTGTACTATAAATGAAACCCTACCGACCTCCTGTTAAATCCTAACTTCCTTGCACGATATTTAAGAGTGCCGCCTTTTTCACGTCGTTATTGAAACCGCTCGCCTGTCATCAAAATATTATACTGTATATGAAACCCTATCGACCTCCTGTTAAATCCTAACTACCTTGCACGATATTTAAGAGTGCCACCTTTTTCATGTCGTTATTGAAACAGCTTGCCTATCGTCAAAATATTGTACTGTAAATGAAAACCTATCGACCTCTTGCTAAATCTTAACTTCATGGCACGATATTTAAAAGCATTACATTTTTCATGTCTATTATTGAAACAGCCCGCCTATCGTCAAAATATTGTACTATATAAGAAAACCTATCGACCTCCTGTTAAATCCTAACTTCCTGGCACGATATTTAAGAGCATTACATTTTCATGTTGTATTTTGCGTGACAGAAATATATTCTGATCCCTAGAGCTAAAACACATCCATGTTAAAAATAAAATGAATACATAATTGAAAAACTTTTTTTTAACAATTGATTTATACATAGCATCTCAAGAGTAATTCAATTCGTTTCTCTTTTATAGTAATAGAATGGTTTTTTCCCAAAAATAAAAGTTATATAAAATAACCTTCACTAACCTTAAAAAAATAATACTATTTCATTATAAGACTCAGAACAAAGGGAAAGTGATCTCATAATCTGCTAACCACAAAATAACCAGACCTGTCTAACTAATTTATTTTGTCAGAATATAATCCTTGCAACCACATATTAAATAGATTTTGATTATCTTCTGGACGAATTTGGTATCATTGCCAAAATTAAATAGATATCAAGTTCACATTATTTAGGATGGGGCGCACATTAAGACGCAGGACAGGGTAGCACAGATTTGTACAAACGCTGGTATATACGAGACCGCGCAAATATAAACGGCAGATCTACTAGTGTTGGGTAGACCACACTAGTAGTAGGCGTAGCACTACACGTGTTCTGCGTCTCAATTCGTGCGGTTTTGTAAACTTCTGCGGTTGAAAAAAAACTGTGCTGCCCTGCCCTGTGTCGCCTACGGGTTTATTGTTGACAATTCGCAAAACCTTCAGCTATTTTATTATTTATTTGTTAAGAAAGCGTATGTTCCGCTAAATCTTAATTGGTTGGGAACAAACAATTCATTTCAAAAATAGAAACTATTTTTTTTATGAGAGAAGATGTATTGCACAAATAAAAAAATCCGGCAGTAGAGTCCATTATTAAGGTTTAACAAAAAATAGATAAATAAATAAAATAAAATAAAAATATTGTCCTTCAAAGTAAAATTGATTTTTTTTTATTTGTTTCCTAACATGGTTTTGGCCTCTATAAGGACAATCATAAGTTATGGAAGGTATAAGGAATTTTATAAATAAAATAAAAATATAAGTATATTTAATTGAGACAATGTAATTTGGAGAAAATGTCAATATTACTATCCTTGAATCACTATAATATTATGTAATTTGGTTTCGATTTTCTTTTAAACAAACAAAAATAGTTTGTCTATTAGTGTGGCACATAGCTTCCTCGCGTCTTATAATAGGGCAAATGGTCATATGGGAATAAAAAAGATTGGCTAACAGCTTCCTTGTTTTATAATTTATTTTTCCTTGTTTTTTTGTTTTTTAAGCGTTTTATAATTGGGCGAAGGGTCACATGGTAATTGAAAGATTGGTTGTTTTGACCTGTTTAGAATATTTTTATTCAATATTAAAATTGTTCAGATGGTTAAAATTAATAATGGACCATCTGTGGGCTACTTTTGACAAACCATCCGAATTTCTTAAATATCGGATAAGTACTTAAAAATATATAATTGTTAAGCGTTATTAAAAATAGACAGCCATTTAGTACGGCACATAGCTTCTTCGCAGCCTGACACGTACTTTTACAAGCCATTATTGTCTAATTTATTTAATTGTTTCCCCCGTTTTTACATGAATTGAAGTCTTAATTAAGAAAAAGTCCTTTGTAAATAGTAATTATAATTTGATTTAAAAAAAAGAAAAAGTTAAAGAGCATAGACGGTTGAAAATAATCTAGTGCTATCTCCGGTCAACTTTTGACAAACCATTCAACTTTCATAAAAATCAGATGAGTACTGATAAAGGTATAGGGGTAAATAAATGTATGTTTGTGGGCATGTTAAAGAGAAACAAATGGGACCAACCAAAGATATATGGGACCAACAATGAGCTAATTATGACCTACCATACAAATTTCATTAAAATCGGACGAGTAGTTTTTAAGATATGTTGGTTAGAAAAAATTGAGCGACAGACAGACACGGAACCAAAATTGTTCCCTGATGTCTGAAACGGATTTCTGTCTTGGAATATTTGAAAACGGAGACATAAAATATTTTCGTTCTTCAGAACGATCACATAACTTCCGTTACCTTCGGTAAGCTCTGAAGCAAAAAATGGTGTAAGTAAAGAAGAGAAAGCAATAGACACGATGATTGAAATTAATATCGGACCGATATTGGCTAATTATGACCAAACTTTATCAATATCGCGTGAGAAGTTCTTAAATTCTGTGGTTCGTAAAAACGTTAAACGACAGACACGAGAGCAAAAATATCGCCTGATGTCTAAAACATATTTCTATCTAGAAATTTTTGTATTCGGAGGCATAAAAAAAGTAATTCTTTAGAATGATCTCAATTCTTCCGTGAAACAGTCAATTCTTCCGTTAATAGAATAGGTAGAGATACTTTATTTTGAGTGGAGTCTAAAAGCACTTGACATTCAGTTCAGATGACAGAGATATATATAAAATGCGATAAGATAAAAAAAATATAAAATTGATAACGAGTACATAATACTTGCATTTATTTTAGGAACTTACGATAAAATATCTTGGAAATTTAATTATCAACTTCTACTATTTTTTCTTATTAGTATAATAATCAAAGTTTAAAGCACGAGTTACGTATTTTCTGAAGAAATTTAGACAGTCTTAATTTAATCAGACTATGGGTGGCAATGACATTAACGGGAGAAAAATAATCTAAGTTTAAAATTAAAACTTATCCAAGGGTCACCGTCACCAGAGAACCTTGAAATATTGAAAAATTAATAAGACATATAAATAAAGAAAAACTACTACCAAGTTAATATTGAGCTGGTTTTTTATAAATCAATCTATTTAGCAAAGATTCTTATCAAATATTAATAACTTTGTTTAAATGGTACTTATCATATTACTTTTTAAACATTATACATTACCTCCTAATTCAATTCACTAAATTATTTTTAAATCACCCTTATTAATTTATGTTCGAATCGTATTACTAGTTCAAACACACGCAAAGGCTGATTAAATCCTACTTTAAATAAAGTAATATTATCTTATAAGGTAATTATATGGTTATTTTAAGTAGCCAAAGTCTCAATTTCGTCAGTGTAAACGTGTCGTTTAAACATATGAGTATGTTTATCAGTAAAATAATAAAATCAAAATTATACGGATTGTTTGCATCACTGGATATCTGGACCCACTGGACAATAAAGGTATGTCTCTTAGACCCTAAGTGCTTTTTAAAAAATCATTTTTACAAACCACTAACTTGATTCAAGATGGCAGCATTTTATGAAAATTCCACTACATTTTTGTTTGATATGATATTTCTTTAACAATATTGATCTGCCAAAAAGGTGTTTTCAAACATATAATCCCTATAAATGAGATCGGAATAAATCAGCGCGATCTTCTAAAAACCTAACTAAGTTTAAAATAATTCAAACTCCAATAAAGAAAATCCTGAAACCAATTAATAATCAAAACGGAAATGGTTGTTTGCCGAAAGCTAGTTCAAAGTCAAAAACAAGGCAAATAAATTAACAAGTTACAATGGGTGGTTTAACAGGACTTGGATTATTGGTGGAATTTGAGGCAACAGCTTAAGGCTATAATAGGAATATAACAGACTTCAACTATTAGTTCATTGTTGACGGCTGAACTAATTGCTCTCTCAGTTAGACAAACTTCGACTCTAACGTAGCACTGTGCAACCTAATCTGACTAACAACATATTAGTCTTCCAATATTAACTAAATTTTTCAGCAATGTGACTAACAATTGATAATATACAAAAATGAATCCTTTTTTTTATAGACAAATGATTAAATTCTTAACTAAATAAAATCTAAAGAAATATCTGACACAACTGATTTAATATTTTCAGTAATGTATATAATAGATTCAGTAATGCTAATCTATCCCAATAGATTCTGCATGGAATTTTTAGCACCATACCAATGAAATTTTCTTGTTGTACTCAATTCTAAATTTCTTTAAGATTATTTTAATCCTGACTTAGAATACTTTATATTCGACTTTCCTTGTAAAAATGACTCTAAATGTTTCACTTTACAGTATTATTTTGATTCACTTGATCTTTATTCGATTTTTGCGCTACATTACTCGTATTTATCAGTTTTAATTAATTCTGTTTGTATTCCCTTTGCTTCAAAGCGCTCTTCAAAGCAATTAAACTAATTTCATTCGCATCAATTATACTAATCTTAATTTGAAGTACTGTTCTTAAAATAAATGTACATTGATTGTTGGTTTCGTTGTTCATGCCAATTGCACTATTTATTAAACTTTACTTTTTTTAGTTTTTTTTTTGGCAAAGACGCATCAACTTATTTTCTGTTCTATGAATATTAAATCAACAATAATACTTCAGTACTAAAATGTCTCCTTTTCTTCTTTAAAGGAATTGGGGAATTTCATCATTTTCATCACTCCATCATCATAGAGGTACACACTGTCATAAGTAGCTTTAAAACCAATTAAGAGGTGCCAGTCCTAAAACTACCCTTTTAGCACGACGGAACCAATGGTCTCTGGCATGAACAACTTGCCAACTGGCCTCTCCAGACGTCCCTCTCAAAATATAACCTAAAGGCCCCCCATAAACGATCAAACATTTTGTACAAACATGATGTTTGCGCAAACCTGATGTCGGGCACATTTACACACGTCCAATATCATGTTTGCACAAACAGCCCCATACACGGTCAAAATGTTTGCGCAAACATTTTGATCGTGTATGGGGGCCTTAAGTCCCACCGGCCGGATATCCCACTCCACTCTATCCAACCACCGAACTCTAGGTCTCCCTCTCGGCTAAACGCTCCATGGCCGAGCCTAGAAGACTCGCTGGACCAAGCTGTCCTCTTCAATTCTGTTAACGTGGCCACACCACTGCAAAAAGGAGATGTCATTATACAGTGAAAGTAATCCCTCAATCCATCGGAATTGCCACTTTCACAGCGCATCTCACACCAGACCATACGCTCCATACGCTCGAACCTATCCAAGAAATCGGCTGTTCCTTGATTAAGTGCTCACGTTCGACTGGTCTCACCCTAAGTCTTGCATGCTTGGAGTTTAGATGTCCATGATAGTCCCTAATTCTTTAGGACGGCACCCATGTGCAAAATATAACCTATTTTCTGCCACAATCCTTCTCTGACTCCACGAGCTCAGTGCCTTGTGAATTAACAGCGGAACCAAAGTAAACAAAGCTGTTCACTATTTCAAACTGATGTTCCCTATCAAGCAGTTTCTTCTTTCCTCCTGGGTCCACGATACATCAGCATAGTTTTTGTTGCGTTAACTCTTAAATCTGCTTCTTTAATTTCTCCTTCCAGCTTTGCATTTGCATTAGCCACAATATTTCCGTTTCACCAACCAAATGCAAATTGTCTATATAACCTAGTAGTTGAATAGATTTATTAAAAATGGTAATCCTTCTGATAACCAGTTCAGCCTGTTGTGCCATACTCTCTGGATCACTAAATTAAATAGAAGGGGCGCTAAGGGATTCAAGCCACCGTCAACCATAAAGGGCTTTGAGTTATCCCCGATTGCTCTCACCTTGCATGATGTTTGACTCATGTTCATTCTAGTGAGGTTTACTAGTTTATTGGGGAATTTCATCATTTCCATAGTATCATAGAGGTAACTTCAGTACACACGGTCATAGGTAGCTTTAAAACCAATTAAGAGGTGCCAGTCCTAAAACTACCCTTTTTTACCTACCGGTTAGTTGCTTCTTGACACATATCCTAATTCGTTATCCTACATTTTAAATTATTGGTATTATTTTATTAGTGGCGCACTATTTATTTTAAACTAAGCAAAGATCCTTAAGTTTTGGGGGAATGGACCACCATGATTGTAGTGTCCATGTCACTCCTTCTTAACTATAGTGGTGGTGCATTACTATAGTTAATTAATAATTGTTTATGCTTAAAAAATAAGCAAGTAAATACGAAAAGATATTACAAAATAATAAAAATAAACGATTATTATTATTACTTTTAAATTCGAGTTGAATCGATTAAAGTTACGTAAAGACTTTTCATTCTCAGCTCTGCTATGCATATGAAGTTAATGAATAGTATCTTCATTCGCTGTTAATACCAATTGACTTATAGCGATGAGGATGTTAAAATGAGGAATGAAGGATCACGAATTGAACACATTTAACCTCACGAACCTATAACCTAATATATTTATAAAAGAATTTATCAGAGGTAACGAATTGACCAAATCACAATACCAGTTATAATTGTACGAGTTATTTAAAATGTTATCTATGTAGAATCTAATTGCAGACTTTCACTATCCTTCTTATGTAGGTACAAAGGTAACATTTATACTATTTCTTCCCTTATTACACACTTATAAACCTTTGTCTATATATAATAGTTGATTTAGCATGCAAATAATATAGGATTATTTATAGCCTTTTGAATCCAATTGAACTTTTGATTTAATGTAAAGATTTCTCCAAATAATAATTCTCGTCATAATAGAGACGGCAACTTAAAGAAAAAGAAGATGAAGCTTTTATACGAATTTATTTCCTTTCTGGTGTAACGTAAAACACACATCTGATGGTGTGATGCAATAATGAAGTAAAAATAACATCAAAAAGCATTTAAGACTGAATCAAACTTTTAACTCTCAAATTTTACTGATTGAGAGACGTCATTGTATTTTAATTTGCTTTTAATAAAATTGTACTATGAATTAGTCATTTTAGTAATTTGATAGATGCAGCGAATCAGAAGTATCAAAGTCAATAAAAAATGTATTTACAAAGAGTGAACTGAAACGAACTAACAGAATAAATATATAACTAATAATATATATTTAATAATAATATATTTAAATAATAATATAAAAATCAAATTATAATTATTATTAACTACGGGAAACAGGCAGAGAAAAATACACTCCAGCGCCGGGATTTGAACCACGGGCATCTATATTTCCAGAATAGCGCTCTACCAACTAAGCTACGCAGGAGAATGATTTTCTCTGACCTTAATGATACCTTGTCCCGAATTTAAGTATCATTAACGTCAGAGAAAATCATTCTCCTGCGTAGCTTAGTTGGTAGAGCGCTATATTGGAAATATAGAGGCCCGTGGTTCAAATCCCGGCGCTGGAGTGTTTTTTTTCTCTGTCTGTTTCCCGTAGTTAATAATAATTATAATTTGATTTAAATTAAAATTTAATTTTTCCGTAGTATGAATACTACCAAAATCGTAAAATATGAATTTATAATAATATATTTAAAACACTAGCTTTATACAAAGGGGTATTAGCTTTATATTAACCGAAGCAAACAAGTGCTACATTAATGTTTATAGGCTTGGTTTGTACCTATCATACAAACCAATAAGCATACACAATATATATAATAATTGTATACATTTATTTATTCACTCTTCTAAGTGCATGAGAATAACAATTTCAATTTAAAATGAGTTAGATTTTAACTCTTAGTAAGTATAATAGATATTATAATTATTTTAGATTGTTTAGTGTCTGTTGTAACTAATATGGTAGCTATATTGGTTGATGTAGCTTATCTGGGGGATCACGTATATAAATGGAATAACTGACAAATATAATGCATATACAATAATTTAAGTGTTTCCTGCATAATGATAAAAATTGCATTATTTATGGATACTTTTTCATTTCAAACTCTCTTGAAATCCAGATACGCTACATCGAAGCCCAGTTAATCTACGACAGGTACATACGCCCAAGATTCGCAAAATCGACCTGTATACAGCTGAGCCTCAAAATAGAGGACTGAAGATGGAAAATGTATTAAGAAAAAACTTATGAAATTAAGAAGTATCCATAATTGGTGCATTTTTGATCAATCTACAGAAAAGAATTTAATTATATGTGCCAGTTTTTTTCATTTCTATACATTATGCCCCAGATACGCTACATCAACCGCTATATTTGTATCGTCAGACCACCCCTCGCTCTCTAAATGCACCCGCAGGAAAGCTTTCCGTTCTGACTGACAGTGTGAGTAGTGATGAAAGATATGTTAATTTAAAATGTTCATTGTGGACACTTTTCGTTGCTTTTAAGAAAATATTTTAATACTGTCTTGGCTAAATGTACGAATTTGAGCTAGGAGACATTGTACAACGTGAAGGAAGGGGTAGTTCTGAATATAGGCAGTTAAAATCTGTGAATGAACTGTTTAGAATTGGATACTAGCTGGAGTAGGACTACTAACTAACTAACTAATCAAACATCAAACTATACCAAGAACTAAATCACTAAATCAAGAACATTACCACAATTCAACAACAGAGGAAAGCGGAAAGTAAATGCATAATGTTTTGTAAATAATGCAGTGAAAGTGTTAAATGTTTTTTCCTGTTAACTGCTCGAGTAAACTGGACATAATATTTACATTTAGTTGGACATAGTTAAATATATTCATGGGCAAGATGTCCGTGAAATTCAACCAACCGATTAAATATTCCTCACTGGGTTAATGAACTTGGAACAAAATAGAAAACTAAACACTCACGCTACACCTACAAACGATCTGACAACTTAGTAAATGGTAGTAAACATAAAAGTTTCAAAAAGATCCAATATTAGGAATAACATTTCACAAATGATAAAAAAGCATACACACATAATTTAACACCTTTGAATGATTGAAATTCGTTCCACCAAAATTAGGTAAAGATACATTTTGATACACAATAAACAATTTATCTACTAAGCACAAAATTTATTGGCTAACATTATTATATTTTGATTGGACAACAGTCAAATAAAATTAAATTTAAATATTTCGTCAATGAAACAAAATTCAGCATATTAAAAGTCCACCGTGAATTTAAATTTTTTATAAGGATATTATTCGAATCTAAAAAAAAATAACCGAATATAAAATGGTAAATGACCGAAATATACAATAGTTCTCGATCGAGTTTCAATTTAATACATTCTATTGTTGAAACGTTTTCATAGGGAAATTTATTTTTTACAATATTAACAATATGTCATCCAAAAATTCATTGTACTTACTAAGTGAATATATTTGAATGAAAATTATAGTTAAAATTCTAAATGAGTTAGATTTTAACTCCTAATTCATTTATACCTTTATTCTTCAATTTGTAAATTGTTATTTTTTTATGGTTTGGGAAAATTATATTGAGACTTCTATTTAGGGATGAATTCAATATTCAACTGTATACTTATCAATGAAAAAATACTAATATATTGGTATTTTGGCGTCTATAAGAATGGGTTACGTACTTTCTTTAATACATAGACTTCTTTAATACATAGACTTTCTTTAAGACATAGTGGATTATACACAGTTTTACTGTATAAAGTGCCATATGGTAGAAATGAAATTATATCAATAGCTTAGCATTCATTACCTCAAGACAGTATCCACTCCACTGGAAGAATTTTGATGAGACCGAGACCCTACACAATCCTTAAAGGAGTTAAATATTTTAAAGATATGTATTTATAAAATTATCTTCTCTTATCCTTGAGATTTTATGCTTATTAAAGTTCTTTAGGGCGGCCTTCGCACTGAAAAGTCAGGGGACAGAAGACAGGGGACAATCGACAAGGAACAGACGACAAGAGGCATATCTCTTCACTAAAACTATTAGCTGTCTTCCCAGTGCGAGAGGTCTTGTCTCCAGTCTCTTGTCGCTGCCACCTGTCTTCTAACCCCTGTCTTTTCAGCGTGAAAGCTGCCAAAGTTTCAAAGACACTCAACAGTCATATATAATAAGATTAAGCGCCTTCTAATTGGTTTTTTTTAACTAGGTGGACTTAAAAAACAGCGTATTAGCTCAAATCTTTTGCTCAAATCCGTTGACTCGCCTGGAGTTGTGCCTATGTCGATGATTAGTTGAACCTAAACCTAAAATTGCCACCACTTTATTGGAACAAGTGATCACTGCTGATAGTTAAACATTATCTTCTAAATTCCAAAGATTTGGAACCCAAAAATCGTTTTTCATCGAATAATCCAATTTTGAGAACTGTAGCTTTTATGACTTCATCATAATCCAAAAATACATAGTTAAAATTTCATTAATGTAAATTACAAAGTACAACATTTTCATTCAATATAATAACTAATATTTTCTTGATTTATCGAAGATTAATTTAAAAATTACACAAAAAATATATAAATGCCAATTTAATTTTGTTCTCATCAAAGGTCATGAGATACATTTGGCCTTGATTCAATTTTGAGCCGGATCAAAAATTTCATGGAATTTTTCTCGTTATATTAATTAAGGAAATTAGAATTTAATAACGGTTTAGGTTAAAAGGTTCTCGGTCATCATATAGCTCTAACCAAAATAAAAATAAGTTTTTAATTAAAACATTTCTTATCCTACACATCTTATAGAACAAAAACATCAATTTACTAAATGTTAATTATTTAAGAGATGAAAAAATCAAAAAATAATTTTAAAAACATGTTCATATTTCGTCCTTTAGAACATCGTTCTATAGGAAATATATGAGCAAAAAATGTAGATAATTGCATATGGATACTTTAACTATGTGTATCCAATTACCAATGTACATAATATGAGAATCGCGATTGTACTTAAAATTATTGAATCTAAAATAAGTGGCTACAGAATTATTTCTACCAGACAGACACTAGAGGTTCACAAAGGAATGTAATAAATAATTTATATATTTTTTTTTATTAAATTTAATTTGTATAATATTATTATTGTGTATAAATATAATATAATATTATATACTATGAATAGATACAAAGCGTACTTTCCTAAAATTGGTACAATTTACTACAATGTTAAGTTACTTAATTTTTTTTATTTTTATAACCATTATTTTGAATAACGTTTACCTAAATTACTTTTAAGACAACATTAGTTCGTTCTTTTATGGTAGCATATAAGGCTATATACAATTAGCTAAGGGAGAAACTATGAACATACTTCTTCAGAGACTAGCCCAGCAATGTATTTATGGTAATTGGAAAATATAGCTTATAGCTCATTCGTGATCTCAGACCTGACATTTGACAAAAAATGAGGCGGCATAGCTTAACATACACTAAAATCTTGGTTTGAATTATTTTATTTCGCTGGAATTAATTAAGATGCGATATTTGCTTTGATATATAGGTTTTAAGGCATTTCATTAGGCAGTTACTCCCCTTATAAAAAACAGAAGGGGGTAACAATCTAAAGAAGTACCGGCTTTAAACCACGCCTAAATAATTCTTTCATATAAATTTTATCAAAATCATACATTTACAAGTTAGTTATCGACTTTTATGGAACATTTTCTGATATTAATAATAATAAAAAGGATTAGCCCCGTAATTTTCTTTAGGTTGTTGACCCAGATATGGATTTGTTAATTATAGAAGTTTAATGATATGGTCTGTCTTTTACGTATTTTTAAATATTGAAAACTTACTTACTAGACGTCTATTCAAGTTAAAATTTAGATGACCCTTGAAGATAACAGGGAGGTGGTTAAAAATAATATTGATTGGCTTTTAACACTGACCAATAGATTAGTAGAGTTATATAAGTTATGAATAAAGCGTAATCTATTAGTTATAACTTATAGATAGAGTTATGTTATAAGGTAAGGTATTCGTGAAATAAGGCAGAGGTGTGAAATTAAGATTATATCTTAACTTGAAATTATACTTTTAATTATAGTTATAATATTAAGTATTTATTTTTATTATTTATAATCAGTCTAGAATGAAAAATAAAATGTTAATAACGAAATGCCTTTTAACTAAAAGCAACTTCAAATAATAATGCGCTTTCAACCACTGGAGGTCATCTTACAGTGATTTGAATCGTAAGCAATTCTAAGCTACTAAACAATACATATAAATAGCTACGTAAGCTAAATCTCAATTAATTCAAATCAATTAAGAAAATGAATAATTTTCTCAGCACTAAAATTAATTTATTAATAGTGTTTTCGTTACAAAATTGTGAAGATATCTAAGATAATTCCAGAGAAATCAAACCTTGACCGACAAGAGATGATTATCAAAAGACAATATTAGGTCAATCGAAAAACTCAATTAAGAGAATCCATTACAAATTAAAGCAAATCTAAAAGAGCTATCTTAAGCTATCTTTGAAAATGATTTATTCAAAACTCAGAACAAACTATTAGAATACCATAAAGAGAACAATGTTCTCCGACAATAATTTCTTATTATACGCTCTGAGATTATGCTAATTCATTTCCTTCTCATATTCTAATTGAACTAAAAATGATGCGAATTTCGCAAAAATAATATTTTTTATAGCAGTGGACCGTAACACCGTAATCTACGCGTTTTCGATTACAAACTAAACGAAACCTGTTAATCGAAATTACTTATTATGGAAAAAAATAATTTTATATTCTTAATACCCCACGGTTTTATTGAAATAAGTCGACAGCATTTTATAATAGTTCCTGTCAGAAAAAACTAAGTTTTTTTTTATTAGAGTGTAAAATCAAAAATAATCCAGCTATTATTAACTTATCCCGTAAAAAAAGAGAGAAAAGATTATAAAAGGACTTTTGCAACAAAATGATTTCCATATATGTTGGATTTACGCTGGGGTTATGCATGTAGTAAAAGCTTATATTCTTTGTATTCCAGGTTTGGAATTGCATAAAAATAGATAGTAGGCACAAGAAATATGTATAGTAGATACGAAGAATATGTAGTTTTTAATATTTTCAAGCAATTAACTGTAATATATACTAAGAAGAGTTAGGTATAGAGGAACAACAATGGAACAACAGCTTTGGAGGAACAACAATGGAACAACAGCTATGGAGGAACAACAATGGAACAACAGCTATGGAGGATCAAAAATCATCTTGTCGTTGGGAAGAATCGTGGTTCTAGAAATGAGGTGGACTGCTAGGTAGGATGGATGCTAGGTATATTACACGACGGACACCCAAATTTTAGATTTCGGCCAAATTTTATTTTTGGTAGCCAGGCTTAGATAGGGATACAGAAGAATTCGTAAAGCTGTGGGGAACATGCCAAGAGAATAGTAATAATTTAATACCAAATGTTAGGGGAGCTAGCGTAGCCGTGTGGGTTAAACCACGTCTGCTCGGCCATCACTGAATCTCGAGTGGAACGAGACGGGGTTCGATTCCTCGCCGTGACACTCTGATTAATATGGCTCACTATTGATCACATCATACTCGCTTTGGCGGTACTATGTACAGAGGTATGATGTGTGAAGTGGCTGGAACTCTCTACCGCGGGGCGTGAAAAGGGCCTAAGTGATGGCCTAATTGCAAGGTTCGAACAAGTGGTTCGTCCTACCCGTCCTAGTAGAAAGTACTAGACTACTAATACTACTACTACTACTACTAATACCAAATGTAATATATATAACTATGTCAAGTTCATTTCAATATGAGTATCATCAATTTATAAAACCTCACAATAACATTCAAAAACAGTGTAAAAATATAAAAATAATAAATTAATATCCTATAATAACATTAAAAATTGCATAAACATTAAGACAGTTTTATAAGTCACGCTTAAGAACGCTTACCCCCTCTCCCCACCAAAAAAAAGACGAAAACGATTTTGATTTCTAAAAAAATCCATTTTGTAGTCCATATAAAAACGAGTCTACGACTAACAAACAGTCTACGACTACAGCCTACGACTAACAAACAGTCTACGACTACAGCCTACGACTAACAAACAGTCTACGACTACAGCCTACGACTAACAGTAAGTCTACGACTACGGAAGTTTGCGAATAAATCTTTCTCTAAGTCTGTCTTTTTCCAATAAAATCTAGTATTCCAAATATTTTTAACCAAAATTACATTTGATAAAGCTGAAAATCGACAAGGAAGTATAAACAACCACTTATTGAACCCTCTTCAAATATATTTAATTATAGAATTATATTAAATGGGATTTAAATTCGGTATCAAAATGTTTAAAGTTTAGTTCGAGGTCTGTCCGATCGATTTTGTCCCTTTATTGAATAAAACAAAAATGAAAAATTCAAAAAATTATATGGGATTAGAAATTCACTCAACACTGATAAGTGAAAGCAAAAAATAACAATTAATTAATCATAATAATAATAACAATAATAATAATAATATTGAGAAGGATAAATTAATTTAATGTTGAAACTTAAAATTGAATTTAATTTCTATGGATTTACACATTTTTTTGGTATTCTCAATACTTTTTTTTAAAAAAATGTATTTATTATAAACAATGAATAACAAATAAATCCTAAACTGCTAGACCGATTTTAAATACCTAGATTCAGAGTCAATAGGATTGATCGAGGAGATTTTGTAAATATATTTTAGTAATAAGTTTTAATTTTCTCAATAAATAATAATTTATATTTATTCTTAAATTTCAAACTAATATGCATAAAATAAGGTAGGTTATTTTTTAACTTTGCTCAATGTTGTTAGATGTAGGTTTTTTAATTGATTTTTTCTTACTTTTAATCATATCGTAGCCATAAATTCTGTAAATATATAAAATTGTAATATATAAAGTGAAAACTATGAAACTGTCACCTTTATACGACGACCTTGTACAACAAAAATATGTATACTTCTATAAATAAACTTTTTTAAACTGTACAACTTTATTTATACAAATTTATAATATAATAATTTTTAATTTACAAATAAAGAAGTTTAAACATTAATAAATTCCAATTCAAAATTAAATACACTTAAGTTTTTAGTAGTACAGCTTATAATGCATACTTACACTCATATTATAGCGTGTAATTGATTTGTATCTTACATATGTAAATTAGTTCAAAATACATGCATAATTGAACACAATACATTATGTTTTATAAACAAAAATTACTTCTTATTATAATAAAGGAATTAACTTAATTTTACTTTTAGTTGGATAATACAAAACGTTTTATCTTTTATTTTACATAAACAAACTAACTAATTTTAATTGTTTTACTATTTTTATTTAATGATTTACCTAATTTGCAAATCATTACATGTCTTAACATTACATTGTAAACCTTCTGGTAGTTACAATCAAATTAGGAAAACTGTTTTACGTCGTATAATTGGTAAAGTTTCTTATTTAATTTAAATAAATGTTTTTATTTTGTTCTCATTTGTTTAATTTAAACAGAATTAAAAAAGGTTTTCCCCCTTTCTGTTTGTATCTGTATTCAATTAAATATTTAAATGTTTATTTCTTAATTTCCCTCTTGGAAAAAAAACATTCTGAGATAAAAGAGAGAGAAAAAAAATACGAAATTATATAATTGAAAAACAATATAACAGAAGAGGATAAAGAAAGGATATAATATAATATATTAAAAATAAATTAATTTGAAATATAAAAGAATAAATGAGTTATTAAAAAAATGACGGCACTTAAAATAAATGTAATTCTATTGCGATAAATATAGTAAATTAATACAATTTTATAAGATACACACTCTCACACACACACATATATATATATTTAGTGGGGGTAAAAGAGCAAAAGAGATACAAAGTGGTTTATTGCAAAATCTATGTGTAACCTTCGCCAAGGAATGTTATTGCAATTGACAAGTACAAATATTAATATTAATTGTCTCAGCTGTATAATAGGTTGTAAGAAACAGGAACTTTCTATTTAAAAGAATATATTTATAATGGTGTAAATAATAAAATAGTCTGCCAAATAGTGTAGCACATAGCTTCATCACATCCTCTTTCAACAACATTAATAATTTTATGCTTTTACAACCTTTTTTTGTCAATTTTATTTAATTTTACCCTGTTTATTAAATCTGCCAATGCCAATCATTTTTAGATATTTTACATGAATTTAAGTATCAATTTAGTAAAATTTAAAGAGAGAAAACTGCTGAAATTAATCTGGGGCTATCTGCGGGGTACTCTAGATAAACTATAAAAGTTTCATAAAAAACAGTACTTTTGAAGCTATAGGTGTAAATAAATGTATGTTTCTGCGCATGCGCAAGAGAAACAAATGGGCGCAGAGGGTTGAAACTTATGTGGGACCAAAAATGGCTAATTATGACCTACCATCCCAATTTAATTAAAATTAGAAGAGTAGTTTTTAAAATATTTTGGTACGCAAAAATTGAGCGATAGACTGACACGGAACAAAAAATTTTCCCTGATATCTGAAACGGGTTTCTACCTTGAAATTTTTGAAATCGGAGACATACAAATTTTTTTTTCTTCAGACCGATCACATAGCTTCCGTTACCTTTAAGCTCAGAAGCAAAAAAGTTCAATTAATTTTAGTACCGGTATCAGAATTAAATTAAAACAAGGATTTCTTTATAAAATTAGAACAAAATTTAGAATAAAATTATAATAAAACGAATTTCTGTTAAAGAAATGAATATTAGCTTGGGCAAGTTTCTTCCATTTAATAGTTGTGCCGAAATATCGTGGTTACATTATTAATAATTATTAAAAAGTTGTATCATAATTTACTACAAAAATTATTCCTCCCCGGCGGGAAATTGAATCCGGCCTCTCACCCTCTGCGTTTAAAGCCATTTTACTGAAACAAGATTTTTCTAGGAGGAGGTCTTAAATGGTTAGATTCGTATATGAATGGAATACATTTAATACTTTTTTCATGACAATAATTCCGTTTTCGAGAAAATATTTTTTTTTTTTTTTCAGCATTTTTAAGGGTAGGAATCTTCAAATTCAGAACTACAATTCATTTCTCAATCCCGCCTTAAGGTATAATTTTGATGAACATGTATGCAAAATTTCATCACTTTCGGTCCCAGTAATTTAGGATAAAGTTAGTTGGATATGCTTTCATTGACATTAAAAAAAAACTTTTTCCTTACAACTTTTTGAAACCACAATTATTGTGTAAGAACCGTTTTGGAGACAACAAATAAGCATTTTACGGTTGGCACGACCATAAAATTTATAAATCACAAATAAATAAATGGATTACAATTTAATATAAGAAACCTAATGTTATTGAAATATTCACAATGGTTCAGACTCCACTTTCGCGGTACCGATTACAGAACACAGACAATGCACAGATAATATTTAGTTATAAATATAATACATATGCAGAATGCCTACGGCCTCAACTGGCTAGTAATAAATAAGATTCTCATCTTGAGGCTGCATGCAAGTGAAAGTACACATTCAAATGTGATTCAATATAAAGCAAAATACACACGCGTGGAAAAATAATTCATATTATGATCAGAATAACTTACAGCAATTGCACTATTGATGTTTAGATCAAGTAGCAAATGTCTTTCAATCTCAAGTATTTATCATAAGCCCAGGACAGATGGAGTCAGTAAAATCAAGAACTCAGTTAAATCTAGGAGTCAGGTTAATCTAGGAGTCAAGTAAATCTAGGAGTCAGATAAATCTAGGAGTAAGGTAAATCTAGGAGTCAGTGGTATAGCTGGACAGAGCTGTGAGCAAGTGGATTTAATACTATTAACTTTAAACATTACAAGGTTATTTTAATTTATCTCTTTCTAATTGTAGTATAGTGCAGTGTTTCCCAAACTGTGGTACGCGGGATCGTATCCAGTGGTACTCGCCGCATAAATATTTGCGGTTATTAGGAGTGTATTCATCCCTTATATATCTCAAAACCAAGTATACAAACAGAAGGTCCTGCATTGAGGATGATTTGCGTTTAAAACTCAGCTCCTTCACGCCAGACATTGTTAGTTTGAGCCAATTATTGCAAGCACATCCATCCCATTATTAACCTGCCTAACCACATTGTTTATTCGGACGTATTCTTTCATTATGTTCTTTCATAAATGTTTAGTAAAAAAAATACTATTTTTATTTAGTCCCTTTTAATTTAACAATCACCCTCAAACACCTACTCTCTATCCAGGGGATTGAAGGTAAAAATTAATATAAATAATAAATATTAATTAATAAATAAATATATTAATATTAATTAATAAATTTAAATAAGTTATTGCATTAGAAAAAAATGAGATATGCCTACCCTTTTTGTATTAATTAATAGCCCTACGTTATTGAACCTTTAAAACTCAAAAATTTTCCGGGGGTAGGCCCCCGGACCCCCTCTCCTCTGTAAAATCGCCCTGGTCATTCCTGTATAAACATCAGTGGTACATGAAAAAGTCAAGACACATTAAGGGTACGCCACCAAAAAAGTTTGGGAACCCCTGGTATAGTAGACTTAAAATTTAAAGCTGCATCTAGCTATAAAAGATGATTTCTAGTTCTACCTGACTTAATTCTCTTTGACGCTGATAATTGGTACCGGATTGAATATGCGGGTTTGTTCTAATAAAGACATTGTACCTTTGTCAAACTTAACTTTACATTATATAAATATTAATCTTGGTGCTTGGGTCTGCCAAAAACGACTTAAACAACTATATACTATGGAATAGATGACAGGGGATCTTTAATTCCAATCTACAATCTTGTATATCAATAGAAAAACGACACCCAATGTTAGCTATCCTTTCTTGTCAAATCACTAATAAGTTTTATCCAGGATTAAATCTGAATAACTTATTTAATATGCAAAGCTTTATACGGGTACCACCATTTTCTAAAATATGTCAATTTATGTAATAATAAAATTAATAAAGCTTATATTAAAATTAATAAGCAAAAAAATTTTAATGAAATAAAAAAAAAAAGCAAAAACAAAATTACTGAAAGATATTATATTTCATGTAGTGACCTCTCAAATCTTTTATAAGGTTATCGGTTTTCACTTAATAGCACTAATGGAGACTTATATAGAAGTGGTCTAAAAGAAAAATCATTAAACAAGTTTTATTAATTGTGTCCTCAATTATTTAAAAATTCGAGGTCATGATTCATAAAATCTTTTGCTTACGAGCTTACCTAAAGCTTACATAATCACATGTTGCTTTGGAACATAATGTAACGTCAGCATTGTGAACGCTTGAAGAACGACATTTTTGAAATTTTCATGTCTTGACTATGCTACATAAACTCGAAAAGCCTTACTAAATATCTAGACCAAAAAGCGTTACACGTGTAATAGGGAGTTAGGAGATTATATTAGGTAGGCAATTCTTTCTTTGTGCACAACCTATGTTCGATTTAATTCCTAATTTACGATCGCAAGAATCTGCACGGACGATTTTTTAACATTTTCATGTCTTTACTTTGACACATAAACTCGAAAAGGGTTACCAACAAACGACACCAAAAAGCGTTACACAAGATTGGTAACTCTTTTTAAAGCGGTACATGAAAATTGCTCAGTGTCTTGCAGACTCGTATGCAAGAAGTTTTTTAATTCATTTTGGTCGATAATAGACAACATTTTTGGTCTCGTGTTTTTCTGTTCGCCTATCTGTCGTCCAAGAGTTTTTAATTTTGATAAAATAATATGTATGGTAAAATAAATTAGAGAATAAAGGCTCGTAAAAGTAGAACATTATTTAAGTATGATATAGGACGCGGGGAAGATAGGAGCCCTATACTAATTGGCAGATTTATAAATATATCTACATAAAAGAGGAAACTTGTGTTTCTATTTTACAATAAATAATATAAAATAACTCCGACTTGTAACGTCTGATTAGGGGATTTTAATAATGTTCTGTCAACATTATTTTTTAAGTTTTGAAAACCAACAATTTCTTTAAACTAATCAAAGCAACCAATTACGGAATATTACTCTATGTATTTACTTTTAAGTTAAATTGAACATAAACTGAATAGAATTAAAATAAAAACATAATAAAGAAAAATGTATGCTAGTTAATATTCAAAAGGCAATATTGAATACCTGATAAATGTTCGCATAACTTAAGAGAAATATATTCTACATTTAAATCAATTTTTTTTTTTTAAATAAAATAATTCATTACAGTCTAAGTTACATAATTAAATTTGAACATTGTTTGCATTTATAATTTAATTATTATACTAAATCTAATTGTTCCTTTTTTTTCAGGTAATTTCCGGAAATACTTTTTCATATTGGATGTGGTATGAATTTATTAACTTATTTAATTTTTATTATATCTGTATTATATACATTATCTAGTTTGATTAGATATGAAAACCTATAATCAACAATTCAATCAATAAAACATTATTGATGATTTCATGGTCATTATCATCACGAACTGTATAGAACGTGTCTAAGTACCTTTATATAAAAAAAATAAGCAGTATGAAAAAGAAAAGAAAGAAAAAAAACCTTCTAAAATTAAATATTGAAGTATATAAATTCTGCTTAATTTGTTTAGTATGCAGTAAATAATAAAATAAATAAGTAAATAATGATGTATTATTGGATATTACACGAATAACATTTGAGTAAGTAATAACATAATATCGAAGCTGTTAGATTAAATGCAATAGCTTCGAAATAAATGAATTAATTAATAAACAAATTTATTAATTTATAGTCCAGTGCAATTAGACAAAAAAAAGGCTCAACTTCGGAAAAATTAGGGGAAAGCTGAATTTTGGCATGAACCTTGATATTGCGGTTCTAAACAAAATGTCAAAAGTCCCCATTGATCCGAGTGCCGCTAAAAGAACTACGCGGGGTCAAAGGCCATCAAAATCGGTTTTTTTGTGAATATCTCATTAACGGTCACGTTTACTGAAAAAAATACAAGTTATTTAATTTGTAGCTTAGAACATTTCCTACAAAAAAGATCTCATAATTTTTATTCGTAGGTGTAACGGTTTTGGAAATAACTTTAATTTACCTTCTTATTTATCATGAAACGTGCACTCCTTTCCCCACCACCTTAGAGGTAAAGTATGCCGAGGGTGATGTGAAATTTGAAACACTGGTGCAACATTTTGAACCAAGCACAGAAAAAATATGCACAAGTTAAAAATTAAATATGCGCATGCGCAATTCGCAAAAATGTGGTAAACTCAAAATTTTTATTTTTTTAAATTTTCGAGTGGGGTATCAAATGAAAGCTGCTGAAGAGTAGGATACAAATATATATATGCTTTTTTGAATGTTGCATTCTTTATTGGTTTGATAAGTTAAAATATACCCAAAAAATTCCCTCCCCCCCAACCACTATATAACGGCTGGTACTAACATTTTGAAATAATTCATAAAATCCATCAAGAACAAATTTGAACTCAACACTGAAATTTGAAACATTTTTGAACAAATTTAAAACAACTTTGTAAATCGAATTATCTCTAAACCGTTACACCTACGAATAAAAATTATGAAATCTTTATTGTAGGAAATGTTCTAAGCTACAAATTTGATTACTTGTATTTTTTCTGTAAACGTGACCGTTAATGAGATATTCACAAAAAACCGATTTTGACGACCTTTGACCCCGCGTAGTTCTTTTAGCGGCACTCGGATCAATGGGGACTTTTGACATTTTGTTTAGAACCGCAATATCAAGGTTCATGCCAAAATTCAGCATTCCCCTAATTTCTCCGAAGTGCAATGTCTAATTGCCCTGGACTATTATTTATTTATAATATTAATTAATTTATTATTTTTAAACTGGTAATTTGAAATAAACCATGGTAATGATGAGAGGTCTTAGACTAAAGAAGAGCAAATTAAGCTTCTTAGCAACACTGATCCCGGCTTAATTTTTAATGAAAAATTGATTTTTATGTTAGAAGTATTATCACTTAGAAGCAATAGCACTCTCAACTCTTAAGTAGCTAATGGAATAAGGCAAGCTAAATAGATTGTAAATATCTCTATGGGTAAAAGATTAATTATTGGAATAAAAGATTTTTACTTTCTTAGATAAGAATTACGTGGAAGAAAATTGTGTCAGCTATTAAGTATATAACATATTTCATACGTAGTTGAAGATAATATAAAAGTAATCTCTTATAAAAGCACTGATCCGATCTGATAAAAGCTTAGATCCGATTCAATTAATTGAGCGATCTTAATAACTTCATAGCAGTGTCGCAGTTAGTAAGATAGTATTTCCACATCTTACAAATATAATTTTAAATTTGAAGGTTACTTTTGCAAGAACAATTAGATGGATAAGTGGCCGGCTTAAGAGACAAGATGTTGGAAAATGGGTACGAACAATAAATGGATTCGAACAATATATGGGTACAATCAATATATAGGTACGAAAGAAAGTTTGTGATGGACTGTCAGCAAAACGTCCTTAATAAAGAACAATTTAGACTATCACTATGCAAAATTTAAAACAAAACTAGCCACTTAAAGAGCGCCCAAAATTCCAGCTTTAAAGTTTATTATTAAATATTGGCACAAAACTAGTATGTGTATTGTTAATAGAAAATACTTGTAAAGATTTTATAATTAGAATCATAACTTAAGTGCAAGGTTGGGTCAAGACATTCAACATAGTAATTCTGTACAAACAGATTTATCCTTTTTAAATGTATTTTTTAAAATTATCTTAAGAATGTATTTGTATTATGAAATCAAATTGTGAATTATGATGTTAAAAGTGCATAGCAAAGTAATTGATATTCAATGTACACACTTTCTAATATATATAATGTCCGATTATATTAAATACCAAAGAAGAGGTAACAAGAAATAAAACCGATAGTAATAATTCCTATATAATTTTATGTTTCGTAACGAAAAAATCTAAACAATTTTTTTTTTTTTAATAATTACTTTAAAAAAAAACGTGCCATATTTCTCATGATATTTATTGTGCATCTGACAAATAAAACATTTTTAAGAAAAAGCTTTTTGTTAAAATAATACTTTGATTTGATCTTGGGGAAAGTGTTTAAAGTTAGCGTAGGATGAGCTTCATCCTTTCTCCTAGACCATTTTACTGAAGGGTTATTTTTAAAATGAAATTAGATAAAAGAGTTAAATAATAAGCACATTCGAAAAGAAGAAAGTATAATATTAAACGATTTTTAATATACAATTTTGTATTATTATTCTAACCACAACTAAGATTTCACTTCTTCTAAGAGAACGACATCCTCGCTCCTCGCTGTCATAGCCTATAAGATCTGGTACAATTATGTTGCACCGGGCGTCGTGCAATTATATTGCGCTGGAAGTCGTGCAATTATATTGCACGTTGCACGTAAGACGTTTTGATTCAATATTTTACTGAAATCCACGTTATGAAGGATTTAAAGGCTTAAGTGATGTATCCACTGCATGATTCTTCATGACTCGGATTTTACCGAAGAACGATGATACTTTTGATTAATAATGATGTTTATTAAGAAGAAATTAAAATTCCTTAAATTCATTATTTAACATTTGTATTTTTCTTTAATTCCTTTATATTATATTCTTGCCATATTATTCAAATATTGTTGAAATTGCCTAACGCTAAATAACAGTTTTTCGGAAGAAAAAGTAACCAAACCCCTAAAAAAAAAAAACTTTTCCTTACTTATTGGGCGTGGTCAGAACTTGGACGGGTGCCCGTTTTGAACTAACTGATTTGATATATTATCATTTTCCAAAAACAAAAATATATGTACATTATTCTCATTTATTTTATTTCATTCATTTAATTATTTAAATTTTGGCGGTATTTTGACAGTTGTAAACAAACTTTTACGTATTAATGAGAGTATCGCACTAGTAATTAATAATGTTGTTTGCTTATAACTTTTAAACTAATTAATGGAATGTCATCGGGGTTTTTTATATTTGTTCCTTATTTTTTACCAGTTCCAACGATATATTGTACGTCAAAAACGTATTTATACTTTCGGTATTATTAAGCGTCAAAGTTTCAAAAATCAATAACTTCAAAATGGCGGCCAATATCAAAACTAAATTAAGTTGATTTGTTTGACACACAGAGAGGCACATTCGTGCCAAAGTTTAACTTGATCGATCTACTTTCTGATTTTTTACGAATTTTTAAAACTCTTGCTGACTCAGCAAACTGGGTTCAAAATGGTGGAAAATGATGATTTTCCTGGCGGCACAACTAGAATTAAGGACTGATTATTCTGCCAAGTTTCAGCTCTATAGGTTACATTCCCTGGGCTCTAAGATGATAACACATACATACACAATACACACATACGCACATACAGACGTCATGCTGAAAACCACTCAGGAGGTCTTAAAAACACCCAAAACGGATAATTCAGTTGAAATCTCGAAAAAAAAAATGTTTGGGTGAAAACAATACTATTCCTACTATAGGGGTGGAAAAGTAAAAAAAAATTCCAATCGGTGGTTCTTCGCATCGTACTTTATTGATTGTATGCATTTATAAGCCATTATTGTCTAATTTGTTTCCCCTGTTTTTTAATCAGTCAAAATTGTTTAGATTTTTTACATGAATTAAATTATAAAGAGCGCAGACGGTTCAAAGTAATCTGGGGAGATTTGGGGTTACTTTCGATTAACTATAAAAGTTCCATCATAATCAGATAACTACTCTTGAAGCTATAGGTGTAAATAAATGTCTGTTTGTAGGCGTGAGAAGGCAAACAAATAGACGCAGAAGGATGAAACTTATATAGAACCAACAATGGGCTAATTAAGACCTACCATCCAAATTTAATTAAAATCGAACGTGTAGTTTATAAGATATGTTGGTTCGTAAAAATTGAGCGGCAGACCGACAGACGGATACGGAAGCAAAAATGTTCGCTGACGTCTGAAACGTATTTCTGTCTTAGAATTTTTAAAATCGGAGACCTAAAAAAGGTCGTTCTTCGGAACGAGCGCATAGCTTCCACTACCTTCGGTAAACTCGGAAGCAAAATAAATTTAAAATTTAATTTAAGGAAGGACCAACTTTGTGAATGCAATCACCAAAGTATAGATAAAACAATTTCAGACGTCACCAAGAGCAAGGACAAACTTCAGACAATAAGTTGTTGACTTAATTACTATAATGTATAAAATAAATTCAAAGAATTTGTATAAAAAAAGTGCTATTTACTTTATACAGAAAATGCTTTAAGCTGTCTACTTCCTTGACTGTAGCAAGGTCATAAAAACATGAAGTAGCATCTTAAATATTTGGCTTTCAATATAATTTAAAGTATCCTTTTAAGGTCACAATCTTATCAAAAGAACATGTTTTATTAATTTTGATGTACAGGTCCTCGAATATATTGGTCAGGGTCATGCATCGTCAAAAAGTCCGTCACAGGACCTGTTTTCTTTTCATTTTAAAGAAAGTGACATCATATAGAAATATGATGTTACTACAATATGAACCAGAGGAGACAAAATGTCACGATTTTAAGTCGTGCCATCATTAAACATAAATAAACTAGGTCCAACTATTATAAATTATAATAGTGACTTTTTGTCAAATGCCACTGGGTTTTATATATAATACGTAATTGCGTAGGATAAAATGAATTATTGGGTCTTAAATAAACAGAACTATTTCAAAATTATAGAAAAAGTTATCGTAAAAAATTGTTTTTTATTGCTCGAGCTTACCGAAGGTAAAGGAAGCTATGTGATCTTTCTGAAGAACGAAAATATTTTATGTCTCCGATTTCAAAAATTCCAAGTCAGAAATCCGTTACGTCTGATGTCTGTCGGGGAATTTTTTTTTGTCGGTCTGTCTGTCTGCGCTCGATTTTTTGCGAACCAACATATTTTAAAAACTAATCGTCCGATTTTAACGAAATTTGAATGGTAGGTTATAATTAGCCCATTAATGGTCCGATATAAGTTTTTCTCAACCTTCTGCGTCAGTTAGTTTCTTTTCCACATACTTTAATTCATGTAAAATAGACTACCGATTGGTGTAGCACATAGCTACTACGCATCCAATGTAACTATTTCTTAAGCATATTGACACGCTTTACATAAATTAAACGAGTTAAATTTTTTTTTGGAAAGACAATTAATGTTATTTGTTAAAGATAAATTAAATAAATTGTGTCAAACAAAAGAATAATGTATATACGCATAAATAATTATTTTCAAAATTTAATCCGTGAACCTTCTTATATCAAAGCTAAAGCAAACTATAAAAATGTCATCACATAAATATTTTTAAAAAAATATCTTCTTAATATCACTAATAATCAAAAATAAATGTTGTATGCACAACTAAATTAAATATATCATTTTTATTTTTTTTAAATCATCCCAGAGTCACTTTAAAATAAAAATCTTCCCTAAAGAATGTGATTATACCTTATCACGAATAATATTTAACTTTAACCAGGCAAAAAAGGGATAAATATAAGGGAGGTGTTATCAGACTACAATTCTACCAACTCCACTCCATTTATTTTTAATCCAATTCCCTATAAAATATGAAAAACTAAAAAACTAGTGTTATCACGGGAATACTAAATAATAACCAATTTCCCCAACATGATAATTTAGATAGCAACTACAGACGAATCCAATTTATTTTAGAATGTTCTTTTTACTAAAAAGTTACAAATAATATTATCAGAAGAGAAACTACCATTTAAATATAAATGATAAACCCGTATGGTTATGCTCCATTTTAAGCATTAATTCTAAATTTGAAATATTATATGTATCTTTATTTAAAATTATGATTACATTTTTAATCATCCCAATACCAATTCTTAAAGTGGCTAGTTATTGAAAAAGATGATTAACTTACATCACAAATGGACCTGTATGAAGCCAATTAAAACAAATGGAACTCACCTGGAACATAAGAAAGTCATTGTACATTTTAATATTATTATAAAAAACATTTAAAAAATCTGTCAATTAGTGTGGCACATAGCTACCCAGCATATTATCACGTACTTTAAAGATGATTTGCTTTTACCATCGTATTATTGTCAAATTTATTTACTTTTTTAGACCATCAATGGGTTAGTTATGACTTATCAACGAAATTTCTTTAAAATCGGACGAAAGCATTTTTATGATATGTAGCTTCACCAAAAGGTTGAAGGACAGTCGGACACAACGAAAGACAGAACCGAGCCAAAAAAAAAAAATCCTGATTTCCTTAACAGATTTCTGTCTTGTTTATTTATTTATTTATTTTTTTAAAATTGCAAGACATAAAAACATTTCAAAACATAAAACATAAATAATGCTCAGTAAGCATTTCCAGCAATCTTCAGTATGCTTGGAAGCAATAGCATATATATATTACAAATCTATACATGATTTAATCAGTTATTATTAAAAATTAACTTATTCTACAGCATTTTTAATTTGCATTACATCATAAAATAGTGTTTTTTTTCAGGATAATTAAATTTATGATTTCATGAGCAAGATTTAATATTATTTTATTGAAACAATACTTTTCCTTTCCAAAAGGAAAAGTAAAAAGTCATAACACTTTATTGTTTAAAAAAATACATGCAAAGATTTTTATTATGTGATACTAATATTAAATAAACACTTTTTAATTATGCTATATTTCTTAGAATCTTACCTCACTAAAGAGGGGACAGGTTCTAAAGGCATTAAAGGGATAATTATAATCTGTGTACGTGCCAGTCACCACGACACCACCTCAAGACCCACCCTTCAAGTGAAACAACATGCAAAGCTCTCCTACAATTATTCTGTTGAAAGTTGTATGCAAAGTTTAAAGGCCGAATTTAATTGTTTATGTTTAATCGACTTAATAAAACTTAATCTTAAACATGGAAAAATAATAATTAAATTGATCGTTTATGTGAAGGATATTAAATTTCTAATAAATTTGATTAAAATGATATGTGCGATTAAAGAATTATTGGTAAAAAAAAGTACTCAGCGTCCTCCTCTTTCATATAAAGTCCAACATGATGCAGTTCCGTTAAAAAATGTTCAACCCCTTGTTTTCGAGGGATGGCTATTTGGCTTTTTACTACATGTTACATGTGCTTGGGTGGCACTTCTTTAGATTGTTACACTCCTTATAAAAAACCAGAAGGGAGTAACAATTTAAAGAAGGCACACGGAATGGTTTTCTTTAGACTGTTACTCCCGTTATAAAAACAGAAGTGTGATATTCCTTTGTCCCAAAGTACATTGGTCTAAACATCCCTTTGTCTTAATTGTTATTTAGTCAAAGTCATTTATATTCTAAAAAAAATAATAGGGGAGTAACAATCCAAATAATTGGGTTATTACACATAACAGAAATGCAAAGTTTCAGCCTATTGTGTTGGTACTTTCAAAAATACAGGTGCTTTCGACCGATAGACAAACGCAGGAAATTATAAAAGTCCTCGGTTTTGCTTAAGAACCCTAAAAATAATCATGGCGACCAATTTAATTTGACCAAATTTAAGTTATAAAATTAAATAAGCTTTTTGTTATGAGTAAGCAACTCAAAATCTTAGTCAGAAACGATCTTAGATAAAGGAATAAGAAATATCAGTCGAAGATAACTCTACAATTTTTCTGACAGATTCATTTTTAGTTGTTGCAATATTCCCCATAGTTCCTGTATGTATGAGTAAAATTTCTCCTCATTTTCTTGTATTCTTTTCTTATCAAACAGTGAGCTCCCCATTCTTCTATATTGTTATCACAACATTCAATGTAGAATTTGTCCCTGTATACATAGCATTGTAGTTCTAATGTATATTTTAGGAACCCACATTCTTGAGTGAAATTAATGAATGTTAAAGACCCCAGTCTTTAACACGAAAGTATAAATTTTGTGTACACAAAAGTAAACATTTGTGTTACGATAATCGTTATTCATAATTATAATGTTTATTTCTTACTATATCCAATGGGTATTATCAAAAGATTACAATTCGTAAGTCATTGCTATCATAGTACAATCAAACCATAAGGTTCCTTAAGGTGATCCGTCATCATATAATATGATATCTTTACCTCAACATTTATAACAATTCAATGATCATAGAACAATCTCTATACATATGGTCTATAAAGTAGTGTCTTTATCATAGTACGATCTCTATGCATAACATTTATCAAATCGAGTAGTGTCCCGACGACGCAACTCGAAATGATTTGTTATTGCTAAGCTAAAGCAACCACATTTATTCCAATAAAAATAAAAGTTTGTTATGATTTGTTGATCTTTAAATAGTTATAAAAACTTATCTAAATTAATTTACTAAGTTTTACGTTTTTCTGAACACAAAATTAAGCCCGTTGCCATGGGCCTAAGGGTTCGAGGTCTATATCACAACAGTCTAAGGGTTCGAGGTCTATATCACAACAGTCTAAGGGTTCGAGGTCTATATCACAACAGTGTCATAATCACAGAACGACCTCCAAATATAAGGTCCATAAAACATTGTTAACATCATACTACAATCATTCCATAGCTTACCCAAAGGAAATATGTCATCATAATATGGTATCTTTACCTAAACTATTTTAGAAATTCCAATATCAATGAACCATGTAAAAATGACCCAAATGTGGTCTAGTTGCTAGGTTTCGCCTCCCCTTTATACTACTACTAACAAAGAACGATCTTTACGTATTATAGATCATAACACACTATCATTATCATAGTCAATGATTCCACATACAATCATTCCACATGGTTCCCAAAGGAAATTCGTCAAAACAGTATGATCTCTTTATCTAAAATATTATAAAAAAACTTCTTGCATACGAGTCTGCAAGACAGTGAGATATTTTCATGTAACGCTTTTTGCTGTCGTTTTTTAGTGTTACGTTTTTTGGTAACGCTTGTGTAACGCTTTTTAGTGTCGATTTTTGGTAACGCTTTTCGAGTTTATGTGCCAAAGTAAACACATGAAAATGTCAAATAATTCGAGCGAGCAGATTCTTGCGTTTGTAAATTAGGAATTAAATCGACAATAGTCGATCGGGAGGGGAGGGGTGTGTAGGCCCTACCGAGCGCTGTAAGGAGGGACCCTACCTAGAGCGGGCAGTTTTGAGTGCACACCTCCGTGTAACGCTTTTTGAGTTCATGTGCCATAGCTAAGACATGAAAATGTCAAAATGTATTTTCATAGTTCCATCTCAACATACTGTCCATATTATACCGTTATCATCATAGAAGAAATTATTCTTAGAGTAAATAAAACAAAAGCAAAATCATAAAGCGATGATTCCTAAGACACATTTACCAATGTCAATAACATAAATAACCACTAATCAAGTTCAATCAAAATAACTTCCACCAAGTCTATATCGATTTCTCTAATAATTTATGCTTATGGAAGCATGAATGACTTCTACAAAGGCCAGATTAGACGTACAAGCGTTGAATAAATGAAACCGATAGCGCATAAAGCAAGATCTCGAGTGTCTGCAGGACAAGTCTCCGACCACGCCCCTATCGACAAACGAAACGGCCCTGGTTTTGAAACCCTTACTTGCCAATTACTCCTGCGGTGCTTTAATACACCTTTCTCCTCTCAAGCAAAAAGAAACTTGAACCATATTCTAACAAACTATCTCGAGCTTAAAGTCTCGAATAACATAAGCCACAAGTTATAATAACAAGACTTTGGAGCACAAAAACGTAAGAGTTCAAGGACAAACAATCTCGGAATCCAAAGGAATTGTAGCAAACATTTTGTTTAAACGAACTTAACGATGATAATAATAAACACATGGACACAATACACTGGACCTTTTATGACTTTCAAATCAATTGACCTTAATAGTTTTTTAGATAACAACACAATGAAAATAGTAAATATGAGAAACAATAATAATCTAAAAGTAAAACAAAACATTTTGAAAATACCAATTCAAAATCTTACATTCGCATCGTCCTTTAAAGAACTGATTCCTATCAATAAACAATTTGCACAGCACAACCAAATGAAATTATAAAAATTATTTAAATGCCGACTTTTAATTTTCCATTTAAAACCTTCCATAGTCCGTATCCAAAATCAGGTTAAACTATCTCTAACCAAAATATGTTTCTAATCCCGCAGCTGTAAATATGTACTTATTTACCAACAATATCAGTGAAACTAACTTACTTCATTAAACTATAGAAAAGCTAAAATAATAAAAGAAAAAACATAAAAGGCCATGGGCAAATTAATTTAGTCAATTGATAGGGACTGATTTGAGATGGAGGGGAATGATATGTATCAAATGAAACGACTTTAAAACAATAAATACCAACAATAAATATACTCTAATACATATAATATTATTACTTATGAGTTGTTATTTAGCAAAATTCATAATAACAGAATACAAAACAATGAAGTTGTTCCTACAAAATGATATTTATTACATACTTAAGAACAGTCGGAGGAGATTCATTATCAAATGTAAGTCTATACTTGGTATTTCTTTCGTCATTAAGTCTACGAAGTCTTAAGTACTAGGGGACAACCTTCACTGCTCTAGTTGTCGTGAGAGAATGGACTTGATATTAGTTCATTATAGAATTTCATTGCCAACACTAATTCAGGAAATAGATTAACTGTAACCGTATGTTTATATAGGAGTATGTATACGTCCGCTTTATTACTTCTTATTTTAAAAGTATGTGTAACATAATTTGTTTCTAACCACCGTTATTATTCTGTAACTTCATTTCCTAAAATAATTTAAAAAATACATAATTTAAATACACACATATTAAGCTCACTCACGAAATTGTGTAAGTAGAATTAGTATTTCTATGTATATTTTGACATGCATAGGGTAAAAAATAGACTGTCAATTAGTGTGGCACATAGCTACATCAAGTCCAATCACGTATACTTTAATTATTTTATGCTTTTACACCCCATAATTGTCTAATTTATTTAAGTTTTCCCCCTTTTTTTTAAATCTGAAAAAATTGTTTTATTTTTTTTTCTAATAAAATCTAACACAATTTAAAGGGAACGGTTGAAATTAATATGGGACCATCTGTCGGCTACATTCGACAAACCATCAAAATTTCTTAAAATCATAATAAGTAAAAACATAGGTGTATGGGCGCAGAAAGGTTGAAACTTACATATACAACAATAGACAATAATAGCCTACCTCCATAATTTCATTGAATCACGAACAAGTAGTATTTTAGTTGGTTTCCGAACCAACAAACCTTAACGTAGATGTTGGTTCGGAAAAAACGGACAGAATAACAGATACGAGACCAAAAAATTCTCTGATGTTAGAATTTTGATGTTGGAGGCCCTTTTTGAATGTCTTTTGGCCTAATGTCTAATGGCCCTTTTTGAATGGCCCCTTTTGAATTTTGATGTTGGAGAAAAAAAAGACTGAATATATATTCCTTTTGTTAGCATTCTTTATTTCTTATAAATAATTTAAACACTGATTTAACAATAATACAATATATTAATGCATGGTAAGTATATAATATGATCAAATGTTCCTCAATCAAATCGAGAAGAAGATGAAATTAATCAATAAATAAATCTAATTAAATGAAAAAGAAGGTGTGTATATCTGTTATGAAATTAAATGGATTTCTTGGTTACAAATAAAATAAATCAAAACTTAAAGGTTGGTTGTTCAAGGTTTTAGAATTCTTCGTGTAGATCTTAATTTCTTGGATAGATGATTAAGAAAGATGACTTTAACTACACAAAAATATAATGGCACAAGTTAAGTAGTTAAGTAATTATATCCTTCACTTATATTTTCGTAAGTTATTTACGAGATGAATGTTCAATTTTATTCGTAGACAGTAAATAATAACATTTTTCTTTGATAGAGTTAAAATATACAATTTAATTTGTAAAAACATGAAGTATTTATCTTTTTATTTGTTTAGAAATATGTCATGCAAGACAAAATTCTTTTAATTTTTAAATAGCTCTGTTCATTTTACAGTAACTGAAATTGCTATTCAATGATAATTAATCATTTTGTTAATGAATTATGTGGTTCCTTATGAATGTATCTTCCTCAAGTCCTATTATTAGACTTATTATTAAATAATCCCCTCCCGAAGTTACACCTGTTTCGATTACACCTGATTCAATGGTCACAATAAATTTTATTCAATATTAAATACAACCCATAACCAGCGACTACAATACTAAAACTATAACCATTACCATTCTCTACAAAAAATCGGATGAGACGATACTTTTAAAGATACAGTGTTAATAAACAAAATCTATGCCTATCAGTGTGGCACATAGCTTCCTCGCGTCATATTTATACTCTAATGATTTTATGCTTTTACAACTTAATAATGCCACATTTAATTAATTCCCCCTTATTATTGTATCATTTAAAGAAAATTTGTATCGTGAATTAAAGAATCAATTTCGTAAAATTGATAAACCTGCAGATAGGGTTATCTGCAGGTTACTTCCGACCAACCATCCAAATTTTATAAAAATCAGATGAATACTTTTGAAAATGTTGTGTAGTGTAAATAAATGTATGTTTGTGCGCTTGTGGAAGAGAAACAAATGGGCTCAGAAAGTTAAAACTTATATTGGACCAACAATGGACTAATTATGTAGTTTCAGTTACTTTAGGTAAGCTCGGAAGCAAAAGGGCGCAAAATTAAATAAATTTGTCCAAAGTGGATTTTAAAAGCATAAAATTAATAAAGTATACGGTAGTCAGTAATTGGCAGACTATTTTCATTGGGATACATAAAAAAAGAAAAAAGTGTTCTTTAGAATGATTACAATGCTTTATGTTTAGTTAAAAAAAAATTAAGGTAAGCTAGAGATTAAAAAATCATTAAGGAGACTATGTTGAAACTATAAATTTAAAAACTGTACGCTGCATTTATTATTGTATAGGTAAGCAGTGTAGACTCTTTCTTTAAAAATGAAAAATCTATATGTCACTTCCATCTAAATAACTTAATTGCATAAAGCTATCCTTCAAAACTTGCTCTTATTTTCAGAACTAATACAATAAATAATAAAGAAAAAGAGAAAATTAAATATTTATTATTTCTATATTTAGTAGTCACGACAATGATTCAAAAATTAACAGAAAGTTTAATAGGTGAGAAGTTTGATGGGGGTGGGAAGTTAGAGATCATCGGTTTACAGAGTTTTCCAGCTATTGTCAAGTCGATTGTGCTAGGGATAACAATTTTCGTTGAAAAATGACTTGAAGAAGGGTTTAAAGTGAGGAGTGAGGTTGACAAATGAAGAGGGAAATGTCAGGTTATCCAGGAATCCAATACAAACTTAGTCCAATGAAAGGGCTTACCCTTATTGACCCTTTTCCATTAGAAAGTAAAACCTTGGTCCAGCCTACCTGTCCTAACCAGAAACACTTGATACTGATGACGTACACACTTCCGTTTGAGTGATCTCGATCACTCAATATTCAAATATTAGTAGAGATAAATAATATTGAAGTAAAAAGATTAATTTATCTCCAGTAGGGAGGAAAAGTAAAAGTAGGGCGAAAAAGTAAAGTAGGGCGAAAAAGTAAGGATTGCTAACTTAATTATTTTATGAATAGTAGAAAATAAATGGCGTATGTAATGAAGTTGTTGAAATCAGGTTGGCGACACTGCTTTTTCGACCTTGTTTTTCATTGTTTATAACCTGCACCTAAATAACCTTCAATTTGAGTTTAATTCCAATTCTTATTTGTTTTTAATATTGAATCTCTTATATCTGTTAATAATTATTGTTATTTATTAAAATAATAAATAAAAACTGTGCAATGGACGAAAATGTGCATTTTCTACCTCCTGGAGATAAAATATTGTATATACCTCGTGAGTAAAGTGCCATTATTCCCCTCGCGATAATTATCTCCCTTGGCTGCGCCTCGGGAGCTAATTAGCGAGCTAATAACTCTTAATTCCCTCGGCTTCGCCTTGGGATTTAGGGACCATATGGTTATTTCTGCTTCGCCTTAAGAACCAACTTTTTCGCTCAGGGATTAATGGCTTACTTTACTCCTTAGGTGCATAAATACCAATTTTAAGTTGATGGATTAAGGTGTGGTAACATGGGCGCCCATACCTATGGGCAGGGGGGGGCCGTGGCCCCCCCCTGGCTCTCAGGAAAAGAGGAAAAAAAATTATATTACCGTCAGTGGCGTATCCAGCAGGGAGGGGGGGGGGCACAGGGGGCACGCGCCCCTCCCCCCCCTGACCCTGAAGAGTAAAAAAAAATAATAGTAAAAAAAAATACGCCGTATTTTTTTTTTTAATACATATTTTTTACATTCACCTCATATTCAATTTCACCTCAGAAATGCATAAAAGCGCTTTTTGAAAGGTCATATTTTCAAAAATTCCCCCCGGACCCCCCCCCCAATAATCCCACCTGCAATAATTAACCGCAGACGACGCCCATGACTTACAGTAAGATATTGTACTGCAGTAAGCATCAGTATAACATTTTCTAACGAATACGTTCTAAAACAGTTGTTACTTAGGCACGGAGTTTTTTTTGTTTATTAGTAGTACATTCTTTTGGAGGATGGGGGGGGGGGGGGGGGGCAGCTGCTTTGTTGAATAAGTGTTCCCTTATCTTGTTAGCACCTGAAAAATCCCCCCCCCCCCCATCTTTACTGACTTATGTGCCCCCCCCCCCCCCCCAGAAAGAGATTTACGTATTGGTATATCGGACACTAAATTTTTTTTATTTATGTAGGTTAGTTTGAATCAGAATTAGCTCAGAACCTCTGCTTCATATAATTTTTTTTTTAAAAGTATTTTCAGTGTTTACCGATTTCTTTTATTATACATTAGGCCACTCAAATTAGACATTAATAATAATGTAGTTCAGATTTTTTTTTTTTTATGTTGTTCGGACCAGTTAGGGTAGTGTGATCCTAAGTTTGTAGCTTCGAAGAACTTGTGCTGGCAGCATAATACGTGAAAAACTGAAAATAGTCGGACTTTTTTAAATTGTTGCCATATAAATCGTAAACTATATGTGTTTTTCGATATTATTAGAGTTATTATTTTTAAAGTACAGTGAATTTGCAACAACATAAGCCAAACTGCAGCTCTGCACATCTATAATATTTTCCGAGTTATGACAAGTCAAAAATTGTCAGTTTTTCCAAAAAATTATATTTTTTAGTATTGCTCTCGTTTCGGCCCGATAATCGGTATAAAACCGCACAAGGAAAGAAGTTGTAGTAAATTGTAAATTTAATTTACTAATTTTCTCTTAAGTACAAAACGAAGTCTGTAGGCCCAATAGTTCTGTTGCAACAACAGAAACATAAGAATAGATTAACATAAGAATGGATTAAGGAAGGGGGGGAGTATGGGGGCTGCAGCCCCTCCCCCCTTCCTTGGAATTTTACTTTTGGCATTGGCCCTAACAACATATCCAAAAATTGTAGATACCCGACCTTTTGCAAGGAAGACTATATTTTTTGTACTTATTGACTGAACTCTTAAATACCCTAATATTTTAATTTTTAACCTAATACTATTACCTAATTTCCATTGAACTCAAAACATTTGGCGTACTTAATTTTTTTTGTTAATACACGTAACTAAAATATTTTTAAAATGTACCAATTTATTTTACTTGGTACTAAAATAAAACATTAATTTATATAGTGAACAACTTTTAATAATAAAATATTATTCAAATATAATTTTTTTTTAAATAAAATACCCAGGTCTTCATGTCAAGTTAATAAAAATCATCAATTTATTGGTATAAAATTACATTTTAGATGCTCTTGGAATAGTCTAAAAATACGTTTTTAAGTAATGTAAACTACAAAAATTTTCCCGGACCCTCCTAAAAGAAAGTCCAACCCCTTTCAAAATTGGCTGAATCCGCCCTTGTGTTCGGACCAGTTAGGCTACTGTGATCTGAAATTTGCAGCTTCAAAAAACTTGTGCTAGCTGCGTGAAAAACTGAAAAAATCTTTTCAGTTCTTTCTATATAATATACCTTGTAAACTGTGTGTCTTTTGCGATGTTATTTTTTCTTACTATTTTTACAGTACAATACATTTACAACAATTTATGCGCAACTCTGTACGTCTAATAGTTTCCGAGATATGACACTAAAAATTGGATTTTTTTTTTTTCACAAAATGTAAGTTTTAAGTATTGCTCTCGATTTGGGGCGAATATTGGCATAAAACCAACGAGAGAAGTAAGAATGAAGTTGTAGTAAATTTAATTGGCTTCAAGTTCATCGGCAACTCTGTACGTCCAATAGTTTCCAAGATATGGCACTTCAAAAATTGTCTATTTTTTCCAAAAAAAAATTGACATTATATTATTACTCTCGCTTCGGGCTTATGTTGGCATAAAACCTCTCACTTCTCACCAACGAAAAAAGTCATAAGAAATGGAGCTGAATAATTGAAAGCATCTACTCTCCGTTGAGCAATTCAATTCCGTGTCAGACTGCTTAGAAATCCACAACTTTTAAAATATAGAGAATGAATCCACGTCAAACGGCTTGTTGTGCACTTCAATAGCACTGGCTCTATTGAAGTGCACAACAAGCCGTTTGACGTGTTGTCAAATGATCACAACTTGTTATTGAAGTGGTTTAGGCTCATTTCTTATAATAAACAATTTTTCCGTTTTCTGTTCTTTTACGATTGCAACAGAACTATTTTGTCTTCGGGCTTCGTTTTGTGCTTGTATAAAAGCCAATTAAATTTACTACAGCTTCATTTCCTACAATGTTTCTTGTAGTCAGCGGTGATATCCGATATTCGACCCGAACCTTGTATTTATTTTTTTTTTTTGACGTGCCATATCTCGGAATGTATTATATGTGGAGAGCTACAGTTGGGCTTATGCTGCTGCAAATTTACTGCACTTTAAAAATAATATAACAAACTAATATCGAAAAAAACATAGTTTACGTGTATGGCAAAAACTGAAAAAAGTCTAAATTTTCTTCAGTTTTTCACGTAAGTATAACGCAGCTGGCACAGGTTTTTTGAAGCTGCAAACTTAGTATCACACCACCCTAACTGGTCCAAACATATCGAAAAAATAAATTTAAAAAAAAATAAAAATGAAGTTAACGTCTTTTACACCGATATAAATTGGATTAAAATTGTCAATTTGTCCTATATGGATACGTAAAATAAATATTTTTCTTTTAACATTTGGCACTATCTAATTTTCATAACAACTTTATGCAAACTATAGCTGTATCCGATTTTGCTCAGTAGTAAAGAATCAAACTCCACTTAATTAAATTTTAAAAATTCAAATTATATTTCAAGAATATATTTTGACCTACCAAACTGATAGTGTTAACCTACTACTTAAACTATACAGGGTTGCCTACGGACCCTCGCTGTGTGCTGACTAGCACACACTTGACCTGTTTATTCATAGGCTAAAATCTACAAAATTTAAAAATTTAAAAAATGGGAGACCAAACCCCCCCTCCCCCCCGTTGAAGTTCCCCTCCCCCGGTTGTGCCCCCTCTCCACCGGTGGTCCCCCCTCCTCCACTGGTGGTGCATCACTCCCCCTCGCTGGTGGCGGTGCCCCCCCCCTACAAAAATTCATATGGGCGCCCATGTGTGGTAATGATATAAACAATTAATTTTTCTCTATTATGAGCCGTTTCGGTCATTTTATGAGTCGTTAAGGTCATTTTCAATCATGTTAATTTCAATTTTATTGTTCTAAAATAAAAATATAAATAAATATGACTTAATTAATAATTTATAACAATTCCATATTTTTACATAATAAAATAAACGATAATGAATACATAATTAACAATAATTTTAAATTAGAAACACCAATGGTTTAAACAAATGGTTATTAAGTAATTTTATTAGATAATTCTACTGAGGTTGTTGAGCGTTTAATATTTACTAGTTTAATTATTAATCTATGTATTCCACATTACAATGGAATAATATGAGATTATTTAAGAGATTATAAGATTATTTAAGAGGTTATTTTAAGAGATTAAAATATTATTTTCATTTGTTAAAATTATATATTTTTATTTTTAATTAGTTGTTAAAGTCAAATGTTCATAGTTAATTTTCTAAAATGTTAATAGTTCAATGATTCTTTAAAAATGTAAAACCCTCTGTCTCTTTAAAGATACAAAAAAAAATCATTATAATTTACCTCAGTGACATTATTGTTTGCAAATGAATACATTATTATTAATTAACAAAACATTTTAAGATGAATTGGTTTTTCTCATTTAAAATTATTGGAACTTTCATTTAATTACATAAAAACATGGAATTGTTATAAATTTTAATAATTAATTAACTAATACATATTTTTATTCTTTTTAAAAATAAAATTAACTAAAAAAATAACATGATTGAAAAAAAGGGTCAAAAAGTCTCATAACGGGAAAAAACTAATTGTTTATATCATTACCATACCTTTACAATCAACTTAAAAAAAAGAATGATCCAAGAAAAAAAGTGTTAATTTCAAGGGTCAAGCCATAAAAAAGACTCATAACTTAATCAGCTTATTGCGATTATTTTCTTAATGCTGAACAATTGTAGTAGAAGAAACTGGGCATTATTAACCATATATCAATGTGGTTGAACAATAAACTAATCGATTTTAGTATTAAGTAATAGATAAAAAATAAAATTAGTGCGGGGTACTGTTCAACCAACTAATTTCGTAAAATTTAATTACATGATAATTACATCATCAGGGTTATGGACTATAATTGACTATACTAAACTTGCACTTACGAACTATACAAAGTAGAGTTCAACGTATTTTAAACTAAACTCCAAATTTGTGATTTTTTATTAAGAGTAAACATTGAATGACAGCGAATAAGGAAAAGTAAACAAATAAATTAATTAATTGACGTGTGACAACTAGGTTTGGTTACACTTGTATCCTAGGTATCAGTTTAATATTTTTGCATCTGTACTTCTTTACTTGTACACATTTTTATTTTTCTTCTCTTACTGTCCCTACACGGGGGCATATCAATGGCATGGTTTAGATTCGGTGTTGGCGAGATCCGTTGTACAAAGATTTGTCCTTTTATAGATTTAAGATCAGCTCTCTAGGTGGTTGTCATTTATCTGAAGTAAATAAATTCGGAACTATTTTTTACTACGTTTTTATTAGCTTGCTTTCTTGTTTGTTTGTTTGTTTGTTGGTTTATTTGTTTGTTTGTTTGTTTGTTGGTTTATTTGTTTGTTTGTTTGTTTGTCCTGTACAAATCTTGCAATAGATTTGTAACTAACTTTCCGAATTAGTTACAGAGAGATCAATGCACCGAGATCAATCCTACTGACTCTGAAGCTAGGTAATTAAATTAATTTAAAATCGGTCAAGCGGTTTAGGATTTATTTGTTATTCATTGTTTACAATAAATACATTTTTTTTTTAAAAAAAAGTATTGAGAATACCTTAAAAAATGTGAAAATCTATAGAAATTAAATTCAATTCCAATTTTAATATGAAATTAACTTATCCTTCTCAACATTATTATTATTATTATTAATCTTTTTTTCTTTCACTTATCAGTGTTGAGTAAATTTCTAATCCGATATCATTTCTGAATTTATTTCTGATTTATAAAATATGTACTATTACCTTTTATTTATTTCTTTTTCTTTAATTCAATAAAGGGAAAAAAATCGATCCGACAAACCTCTACATAAACTTTCTCATGTACTTGTTGACGATAAATATAATTCCAAGTTATAATTAAATATTTTTAAAAAGGGTTTAACATGTTGTTTATATTTCATTGTTAATTTCAGCTTAATCAAATGTATTATATTATGTCATCAAATATTTTCATTCTTCAGAACGAGCATATAGCTTCCGTTGCCTTCGATAAGCTCGGAAACAAAAACATATTTGGTCAATTAGGGATTTCTGAAGAAACCTTAACCGGAAGATCCCGTGAATAGGAACATTCGCATGGGACTATATGGTATGAAAAACCTGAAGGACATAATATATTCTTGCTGCATACAATGAATAGCACATTGATACACTATTCTTAACATAATTTAATCCAGAGTATATTATGAACTATTCAATGGAAATAAAATTTAAAACTTAAAGGTCATTTTCCACACATGATTCAATCTAAAATAACTGTAACAATAAAGCTTAGATAAGCTTAATAAATACATTTACATCTTACTCAGTATTTATTCAATCTGAATGACCAACACAATGACAGATTTTAAGAACTGGTCACACCCTTTATCACGTCTATATCACGAATATAAAAGTCTCATTATTTAAAGACATTATTGAAATAAATGGACTGGCTGTAAGTGTAAAAAAAATGAATTGCATTAATTTAAATTCAAAATGTGACTCACGAACAGGTTATTTAATACAATTGACCTAAACAAGAATAATTTCATACATTCTCTATATTAACATTAAGATAATGTTGTTTTTGGAAAAAAATAATATTCTTTAAATTAAAGTAATACATTTATATGTATAAATACATAAAATTTTCTATAAAGGTCAAAATGGCTCATATAATGTTATATATATATATATATATATATATATATATATATATATATATATATATATATATATATAACGTAAAATGCAATTAAAGGACTTTAGATCAATCACTTTTTAAATCTAGTGATCATTAAAGTGGCACATGTTTTAAATCTGGGAGGCGAAACCAAAATAATTTTAGTGAGGGGACATGCAGAAGGAGACTAGGAGACTGATTAAAGCCTTAATTAAAGTTGGGCCTAAATTGCGTCTAGGCTATTAATCATTGAAGCTTTAATAAATTGAACTCATGTTATGCAAATGGTTTGAGTATTGATATTGAAGTCTATACATTTAAATAATACATTATTGATATCTATATATTGCTCAATGAATATTTTAAAATGTATGTAAACTAATTATTAAAAAATGTATGCGGTACAAATCGAAATAAATTTCTCGTGTAAGAGTACATAATTACTGTGTTTAATGTTTTTCATTTGTTATGTGTGTTTAAATTAAATTATTATCGAACATTTTATCAAAGTTTACTATTTAAAATAACTCAACCCTGGCGGGGAATCGAACCCAACCTCTCACCCTTTACGTTATTGCATTTTCTTAGGAACTAGATGATTTTCCGTAGAAATATTTGACGATATTTTAAAAACAATTAAGAAATAACTGAAATTAATAAAATAAACATAATTGCTAACTATTTATTAAGTTAAAACCAATTATAGTTAAATGAAATTATACATTCAATTGCTTACAAACTGCATTATAAGCGAAAAGAAGTGATTATGTTTACTTATTAATTTTTTTTTTATTATTCAAATTTATTTTGAACAGGTAAAAAACATGAAAAAAGGTTATTACCTAATATCTCCATGCAAATTAACTAGAACAAGGATTTCAGCCTTTTAAAAAAACGTGTACCTTATAAATACAATTTAAAATAATACATCAGTTACTTTCAATTATTGAGTAAATTTAATAAATTATAACTAAATATATTGATTAGGAAAAAAAAAAAAAAAAAAAAAAAAAATCATTTATAAATTATATTTTTGCTGAAGTTTAAATAAATTGGAGGCATTTTGTAAATGGCTTGATTAACCGTAGAATATATAAAGTTTTACATATTATTAATAAAATGTTGATATTCCACTTCTTACGTGGAACAACAAGCGGACATGAATTTTAAAAGTATTAATATATAATAAAAAAAAAAAAAAAAAAAAAAAAAAAAAATGTAAGGTCGGTCTTCACGATCATAATTATTGACCAGGTTTTATCAACAGAAGGGGAAATAATCTGTGCCGGGTAATTTTAGAACAAGACAAACAACATTATAAAGGCCAGAGAGCAGCAGATTAAATACACAATTGAATTTATCTAATACTAACTCAGAACAAGTGGCATTTTATTATGTTGCTTATTAAATGATTTAAGCATTAACTTCATAGAACTGGCCTTGTAATAACTAAAGACATGGTTTGAATTGAATCATATTATATCAAAATTATAAAAAATTATGATATATATATATATATATATATATATATATATATATATATATATATATATATGTGTGTGTGTGTGTGTGTGTGTTTATGTGAGTGTATGTGTGTGTGTGCGCGCGCGCTCATGATAAAATAATCCCAGAAATCGAAAGTAAAACGCAATCCAAGAAAATTAATTAATAATACCTAAATGTAATTTAGAAGTAGAAATATTACTTCAACTATAATCAATATTGGCGCCACTTAACAAGAGGAGGGAGGAAAATAAGAGGTTTAAGAATCAAAACTATATCTCAAAGTCAAAGGTTAAATTTGAATAATCTGTAAATCTGAAATTAGTTGTACCCTACTACGCTTCTCTTAGTCCTTACTCATATTAAGAAGTGAAACACAAAAAGCAATATAGATCAGAATATTGTAAATATTGATCAAAATAATGAAAATGAATGTTCCATAATGTCTGAAATGGACTTCCGTCTAGGAAAATAATTGAATTTAAATACGAAAAATTGATATTTCTTTGGATTGTTACTCCCCTGAGATTTTATTTAGAATATAAATGGATATAATTATTTCTACATTCCTTTGTCTAAATAACTATTAAGACAAAGGGATGTTTAGTCTAATGTACGTTGCGAAAAAGGAATATCACACTTCTGTTTATATAAGGGGGAGTAACAGTCTAAAGAACATTCCGTTAACCTTCTTTAGATTGTTACTCTCTTCTGTTTTTCTATAAAGGGATTAATAGTCTATAAAAGTGCCAAAAACATTTTCTGTTAAATACACGGTAAAAATGTTTATACAAACATCATGTTTGCGCAAACATTTTGACCATGTATGGGGCTGTTTGATGTTTCCGCAAACGTGATGTTTGACGTGTATGGCCTAAATTTGTCCGACATCAGGTTTGTGCAATATGTTTGATCGTGTATTTTGCCTTTAGGTATACCCACAATAAAACAAATTGAAACCCTGTATGAAATCATTATTTATAGAATTATTAGCAAAAATATCACGAAGGTTTGCAATTTTTTCTCCTTCATAAAGGTAATATAAAGAAATATGTAAAGAGAAAGTATTGTGATTGTGCAAAACTTCGACTTTGGTGGATTCACAAGATTATATTTTATGTCCCTAGACTGAATATGTGGTTTTAAATAAATATGCGTCTGCAATATATGCAGACGTGTCGAGCCTATACTTCTGGACCGATATTTCAAAAACAGTTCCGAAAATTCTGATGTACCAATCATTATTTGTTAGTCTATTTAAATAAGAGGTGATAAATAAGAAGAGGTGATAAATTTAACTCTTCATATATAGTCCACAGGCCACCATAAGAAGTAAGTCGCTGATTGATAAAGTTTTCTTACCTTATGGAATCGCTTATTTATGCCGTTCCACCGATGAATTGGGTATATGGCAACTGGGCGCTGGGCCATTTCTTTTTTGTTGACATGCCAAACTTGCCCTTGTGCGGGAACATTGAAAAGAGATAGATAAAATTTTGATTTTCATAGGATCGTTTAATTAAATTATTTAAAAAACAGTGGTACACGTGGCCACCGATAAGAGTGGGCCGTTTGGGGTGGCCACCGCCCCAAACATATCGCTCTGCGGGGACGTTGAAAGGAAAACGGCCCACTCGTATCGGTGGCCACCTTTACCACTGTTTTTGAAATAATTTAATTAAACGATCCTGTGAAAATCAAAACTTTATCCATCTCTTTTCAATGTTCCCGCAGAAGGGCAAGTTTGGCATGTCAACAAAAAAGAAATGGCCCAGCGCCCAGTTGCCATATACCCAATTCATCGGTGGACACGGCATAAATAAGCGATTCAATAAGGTAAGAAAACTTTATCAATCAGCGACTCACTTCTTATGGTGGCCTGGGGACTAATATTTTTAGGTGATAAATCAGTAAATAGAAAAATGTTGAAAAAAGATGTAAAAAGAGTAAATAAAAATGTTAAATTTAACGTTAGTTTGATTGACCTAATAAAAATGTTTATCTGTTTAATTTTACGACAAAAACTTGAGGGAAAATTCAACTAATAAAAAAAATGTAAAAAGGAGCAAATAAAAGATAAAGCTATAGTAAAAAAATTAGATAAAATCTAAAGTAAAAGATAATTTAATTCACTCTAAAGTTACTTTAGAGTTTATTTTAAAACACAAAGACATCAAGTATTTTGTAGTCTAATGTATTTTTTTAGAAGGTGTTGTAACAAATTGCAACCTACTTTCAAATTAGCTCCTTGAAAAAAAAGTGCGAGAAGTCAGAGATAAGTCATTAAAGTTGTTAAGTTAGTATTAGCCTTGGTACACGTCGAGTTCAGTTTCGAGATAAGGTTTGCTAGGAATCGTGAAGTATTTAGAGGGGCAGATGCTACCTTTCACTGGCTGACCTGCAAGCTTGCATTACCTGAAACTACCTTTAATTATAGGGGGGAAAAGTCCAAGTGGTCAAAGGTGGCAATTAGGATGAGGTCATACCTTAGTAGATTAATTATCTAACAAGTTATGGACAGTTGTTACAAAAGGATAAAGTTCATACGAACTTACTGTTTTTCTAAAATTAACTTTCCAAGAGAAACAGTAAAAAGAACTTTATGAAATTTAAAGATCATGAACAGATTATAAAACAAAGGTGTTTAGTTTCAGCCTCCTAACAATAGAGGAAACAGTAAATATATATATATATATATATATATATATATATATATATATATATATATATATATATATATATATATATATATAAGGTATACGTAAAACGAGCGAGTAAGCATGAGAATTTAAAAACACAATCATTAAAAATATGGAAGTTCTAACTTAAAACGAGGGGAACTCCATCTAACCATCAAATAAGATAAAGCATACTTTCTAGTTTTTTAAAAATCTTTTAAAGCTAAAAGTGAAAACAATTTTGATTTCGTTAAAGTCATTCTGTAAGTTATTCACTTAAGGTAGTTTTTAAAAGAAATACATCTTTTTACAAGCATTTATTTAACTTACAATTAAATGTATGTATGTATGTTCGGGTCAAATCTTGCAACTGAAATTTAAAGCAGTTATCCTCCACCGATTGAATTGAAATTTTGCATACACGTTTAGTTTGGATGACGATGCATGGTTAGCTAAGTGACGTCATTCTAAATCCAATATGGCGGACAGCACAAGATGGTGGACTAGTTTTTTTTTTAAGTTCGCCAAAGATCAAATGTATCAAATGAAAGGGTTTGCTGAGAAGAATTTGAATAAAAGATTGTTTTTAAAAATGTCTTGAAGATATAAGCTTATTATATTATTATTAGCTTATTATATAAGATTTACACACAAACAAAATGTAAACAAATATTTCACCTAGATCTTTTAAAAATACATTTTGATGTTTTATTATAGATCTAAAATATCAGTTATAATAATCCAAATAATAATTGTAATATTATTGGTTGTCTTAAAAAGATGAAGCTAAATATCGAAGAAGTCTTTTACCACTTACTTATATATAAACTTACATTTGACTGAACCTTTTAATTATAAATCTATTATAAAGTATGCCCCTAATAAAATACACACACACACACACACACACACACACATATATATATATATATATATATATATATATATATATATATATATATATATATATATATATATATTAGTAAACAGAATAACATATTGCTTTAAATTTAGATGACAAGGAAGAATAGATTCCTAAACAAACATCAAAACAGATAATATAGTACGCTAAAGAGAAAATAACTTTTAAATTTCTAATAAAAGAAATTGTAGCATATTATAAATATTTAGGCGCATCTGCTCAATAAAACATTTGTATCCTACAAAAAATAAATAATAGGAACATGTTTATAGCAATATTATATACAACAAGTATATAATATATTTATGATGGGAAATTATATTATCAACCGTATACCCTTACATATACAGGATATATAAATCCATATCAATCATATAACTAAATCTTATATTTTATCTAGAAAGGACATTCAATGAGGGGTGAAATTCAGAAAAAGGAGTGAAGGCAATATATATATATATATATATATATATATATATATATATATATATATATATATATATATATATATATATATATATATATATATATACATATATATATATATACATATACATATTATGTATTGATTCACGACTCTACAACCCTCTTGATGAAATATGAGAGAATAGGAGCGCACATGAGGTAATAGTAGGACCCCAATATCTCCGGGGATTTTATATATATAAACCATGCACATTTTCCAATAAAGGGGAATTAATCCACCCACTGCTGATGTCGTCCATTGACTTACTCAATAGAACGTAAGAACATCAATCATAACGCACATTGCATGAGTGTGTATATGTATGTCTATTTATATGTATATGTATATATATATATATATATATATATATATATATATATATATATATATATATATATATATATATATATATATATAGGTGTGTGGGTGTTTAATAAATTATATTTGGAATATAGAAAGAGTTCTCAATATCGTCCTATTACCTTTGTACCTCTTTATCAGATCCGGATGCAAGAAATAATATTCTTATTCTTTTACTTTAATAAAATTGTTGAATTTATTATTTCCCCTTCCCCTGATACCTCTTTCTTTAGGACATATCTAATTAAATGAAAAGACAAAAAGTTAAAAAAAAAAAAAAAAAAAATCCTCTACAAAATAAATAAATATTTCCATATTAGCAATAATAAAGAATAAGAGAAGAACAGGAAAAGTAAAAAATAAAAAATAATAACAAAAAAAAAAAAAATAATAAAAATAAATGGATTTGAGAAAAAAGAAAGTGTAAAAGTGAACTAATTTTTCATCGAGAAATGAATTTTACTTAGTGTTCTAGAGAAAAAAAATATTATTATTCCACTCTTTTTTAAACTCACAATAACGAAACATCAAAAAGAATTCATTTTGAGAAGAAATTCTTACTTTATGATTAAATACTTTAAAAGGTGATATCTGAGTTAATTTATAATACATTTGTACTTTGTATATTATATTGGAGAATGTAATAAATTAAATGTGTATGAAAATAATAATTTGAAATAAATGTATATAATATTAATTGAAATAAAAGAAAATATGAAATAAATATTTATCATTTTATTTGAAATGGCAGTATAAAATAAATAATATGTATAATGTTAGCCATAGACTTCCTCATTTTGGTCATTTCTTCGTCGTGTTATCCATTTATTAGATGTTCTGGCACATCTTTAGACTGTTACTCCCCTTATAAAAATAGAAGTTTGATATTCCCTTGCCCCAAAGTACAAAGGACAAAATATACCTTTATCTTAATAATTATTTAGATAAAGGTATGTATAAACAATTATATCCATTTATATTCTAAAAAAACAGGGGAGTAACAATCTAAAGAAGTACCGTTGTTTCAAAGGTTTGTTTGATGATTACGCTATATTTTATCAAATTTTACCATAAAAAGTCTCCTTCTCGGCGGGAATGAAAAATGGTCCTCTCACCATCCGAGTTTAGGGCTACTTTCCAAGAACTATTATTTTTTTTCCATGAAAACTACTTTTATTGTGGGCATTGTATTAAAATGGCGTACATTTAAGAATTATTTTATCACAATCCTCGGAAGTGTTCGATAAATATTTTATTTCGCGTTTTCCAGAGTTTTCGGGGTAGCGCCCCTAAATTTAGAGCTAAAATTCTCACATATTAAACAAATTACAGAAAAAAAATTTACTCCAAAAACAGTTAAAGCTTATTAGGAAAAGTAATGAAATAATAAGTGAAGAAAAAAAGTTATAGTTAAAGATAATAAAGATTAAAGTTAACGATATTAAATATTAAAGTTAAAGATAACATAGACTAAATTTAAAGATAATCAAAATAAAAGTTAAAGTTATCAAAGTTAAAGATAATAAAGATTAAAGTTAAAGATATTAAAGATTGAAGTTAAAGAAAACAATACAGTCTCCATCATACCAAGACAACTTGAAAAAACTATTCTTATTGTGGTAGTACAGTCTTCAGTCTGCATTAGCCTTACCCATGATCTATATTTTTGCGCCATAGTTATGTAAAGAAGGATTTTTCTGAACACGTATCTATCAATTTTTACGAGATCGGTCTAATGGATAAGGCTCTACGCGCTCTATAAGGACAACAGACAGACATTTTTAATTGGACTCAATGGGCCTTAAAACGTGTAAATCCATCAAAATATCAAGATCAAATATTTGTTCCCATCATAATACTTCCTCTTTATATATACTTCGAATATGAGAAAATAAAAAGAGTAAATAATTCATCTTAAAAGAGCAAGGGTAAAAAGGGCTCTGTTATAACCACTTTAAACCTTAACCCAATCTCTCCCAAAGGTCCACAGCCCTAACATGATCAAGTGCCCCATGGGGCAGTACTGCCCACGTTAGTTGGGAGTCATTCTACTAACCTCTTGTGTGTTTTAATTATTCCCAACCTGTTTGTTTTATCATATGAGTGGAGGAGTAATTAAACATTATACCTATAAATAACACACAAACGGACAACTTCTGACATAAGAAAATAATTAATTCACAAAAAAAGAAATTTAAAAGAACACATTTTTTTATTTGTTTTACTGTCTTATTAGGCAATTCTAAAGAAGTATAAATAAACCTAAATCAACAACAATATCCACCTGAACGCTTCAAAAGTTAAAAATAAATAATTTATTAATTCTAAGCAATATTTACAGTAGTTACTGGAAGGCTAAGGATTTGTTATTACAATGCTTATATTTGAAGCGGTAGAGTGCATAAAGATTTCTTGAGGAGATGATGGATTCACTTCTGTTGCATAGAGTAATTTATAAAACAGTATTTTCAAATGGTAGTTAAACAGCTTGCCGTAATAAACGCGTAACAGAAGCAGTTATAAAAGTATCAACAAATATTCAAAGAGGTATAGAGTCTATTTAATAGTACATTACGCGTCGAGTGCGGAAAGTAGAATTTTGCATGCGAGTGTGGAGTTTGCACCCGAGCGACAGCGAGGGTAGAAAAACCACACGAGCTATGCAAAATGCCGTTTTCGCACGAGTTGCGTACCGTACTTTATCTACGATTGTTAGATTTAAATAATAAATACAGGAAAAAATAAACTTGCTGTATGTAAGTTCGTATCTCTCTCTTGATAAAGATGTATTTTTTGCCGAATTAATTATTTCTGGAGGATTATTATTCTCCACATTTTCGTCAAAGTCACTTGATTCACTCATTGTTTTTCACTAAAAACTCGATATAAACAGTTACTTTAATAAATGATCAGCAAATTAGTTTGTTAAATGTAAACAAACTCGCTAATCGTGCGTAAAGCTAAAGAATTCCTCTTCTTTACCGCCCTAGGGTGGTAAAGAAGAGGAATTATTCAGAACTATAAGACGCGCATGCGCAATGAATACAATTACGTAAAGAATCATTTTCTACGCATCTAAACAGAGATACAATGTTTATATTTCGTATCAATCGTAGATAAAATGTAATAAATAGTCAGCCAATTAGTGTGGTTTATAGGTTCCTCACGTACGATTATATTGGATAAATGGTGTTAAGAGTATACCGTATTAGTCCCAATGGGATATAGCCGTTTGAACAGGTTTCGATTTCCATTGGAGTCAAAGTTATTTTTATAATATTAAATAAAGCATTGGGCGTAGAAGGTTGAAATTAATATGAGACCAACAGTGAACTAATTTTGACCTTCCGTCAAATTTTTATTAAAATCGGACAAGTAGGTTTGCAGATAGTTCTTTAGATTGTTACTTCCTTATGATTTTAGAATACTCGTAAATGGGTATAATTATGTAAACATTCCTTTGTCTAAATAACTTTAAAGACAAAGGTAAACATTCCTTAGCTTTTAGTCTAAGTAAGTGGGGTTTAAATATATTTTCTATGCATTTGGAGCCATTATTTTATATTAAATTCTCATATACGTAGTATATATAAAGAGAAAGTATTGTGGTGAATCAAAAATGGTACTTCTTTAGATTGTTACTCCCTTATGTTGGTTTAGAATGAAAATAACTTTGACTAAATAACTATTAAGCAGAAAGGATATTTAGTCAAATGTATTTTGGGCAAAGGAATATCACACATCTGTTATTATAAGGGACAAAAGTTTAAAGAAGAACATTCCTTTCACCCTTTTTAGATAGCTACTCCCCTCTACTTTTTTATAAGGGGAGTAACAGTCTAAATAAGTGCCGCTTTTCAGATAAGGCGGTTCACAGAAATTTTAAATGACAGATCACAGACAGATAATAAGATTACAATGATTTCCGTTATCTTCATAAATATACCTTAATAAAATAAAATAATATTAGTTTAAAATGTCGAAAAAAAAGAAAGAAAAAAAACAGAAAAAAACGGTGGAGCTCAATTATAAGTATAAATCTCAAAATCAACTAAAGCCTTGCCATATACGAGTATTATATTAGAAAACAAGCAGTTAAATAAGATTATTTCCTACAATTTGGTAAGTTTTTCGTCACCTACTTAAAATTTATATTTAAAATAACAAAAAGAATTTAATAAATAAGATTTATTTCTATTCTGGATTAGAAATTAGCCTTATCAATAAATAATTTCAAGATAAAAAGAACTTTTTATATACTACGTTTTTAATTTTTCTGTAGAATCGTATGTAATGTTGATAATATAATTGTTATTGTTATATAATATATAATGTTAGAGAAAAAAAAAAAAAAAAAGTTCCGAATGTATTTACTTCACATAAATGACAACCATCTAGAGAGCTGATCTTAAACCTATAAAAGGACAAATCATTGTACAACGGATCTCCCCAACACCAAATCTAAACCGTGCCATCAATATATTTGAAATAATATAATCGATAAATAATATAATCGATATTTCCTGTTTTGCTGTCATTCATTGTTTATCTATCACAAATTTGAGACCCGTCAAAATGAAGATTGCGTAAATATGGGACATGGCAAAACAAATAAAATAACTTGGGGATTTTTTCCGAACTAACTTTCCGTTCAGCAAAATTTGCTGAAAACCAATTAAGTTTTGCTGAAAGATGGCTAAAAGTATTAAAATAATGCATTGTTATCGTGTTCTGAGCTAGCCTAAAAGTTTCAAATGTCTAGCTATTCGGGAAGTTAGTTAGAAATCGATTGCCAGATTTGTACCGGACAAACAAACAAACAAACAAGAAAGCAAGCTAATAAAAACGTAGTAAAATTGAAAGAAAAAATGGATGATTTCGTCATTAGGAAAAGTTGTTGGAGGAAGATACAGATAACAGTTTGAGAAAGTCGAAATGCAGGAATTAAACGATCTAACACGAGTACCCCAATAATTTGTTTAATAGTACAACAGGAAAATAATTATTTTAGAATTTCAATTCACAATGTAAGAAGAATGTAACTGTAATAATGTTGGATTTAAAATTATACACAGGTTTTAACTGCACCTAAGCCTCCCTAACTGATTTTCATAACACTGCAATTACATCGATCGTCATTATTTCCATTCAACGTTCATCAATTTAAGCATAACACATGATTGACTGGTTGCAAAACATAAATCAGCATTTTATTTAAAAATATTCCGAGGTCATAAAACATCAATGTAAAGGATTTCGAAGAAGCAAGTTTGCATCACGTACAAGGAGAGAACGGATCTCCAAGGCAAACAGGATGATACTAACTTAAACATAATATGAAATAATTAAAGTTGAGCATAAAACGGAAATTTATAATAAAGTTATAAATATTAAACAATAACAGGTTTAAGCTAATACCTTAATAACACGTTCGTTCTTGAGTGGAACGGTATAGATAAAGTAGCAATTTAGACGAATCTTATAGAGGTCGAGAGTCAAAGGTTTGGTAATATCAAAAAGAGCTGCTCATTTTCTTTTATATATATATATATATATATATATATATATATATATATATATATATATATATATATATATATATATATATATATAACAATATGTGTATGGTTTGTGAAAATATATTATGTATTTTGCATAAATGTTAACTGGACAATTAAAAAATAAAATCATTTTAATGAAAAGATGATTTAATCGCAAAATTAAGTAAGTTGTCAAAGCCAGATCGTAGTGATATATTTTAACGTTCGGCAATTAACTGTTAAAATGTAATTTTTTTTTTATTTAATAGTTCCACATTTGCTAACATCACTTTTTTTCTGCAACGCTAATTATAATAAAAGTTTACTTGAGTAATATGTAAAATGGAGTAGTAGTACGTAGGTATTTTAGTATACTTCATACTTCACAATAATTATACGTTAATTATTAACGATGACCTGTTATCAGCTGACATTTTGAACTAAATCTATTAAATAAAAATAAATTAAAATGATTATATTTAAATAATTTCAAGATAAAACGAACTTTTTATATACTACGTTTTTAACATTTCTGTTGAATCGTATGTAATGTTGATAATATAATTGTTATTGTTATATAATATATAATGTTAGTGAAAAAAAAATAGTTCCGGATGAATTTACTTCACATAAATGACAACTATCTAGAGAGCTGATCTTAAACCTATAAAAAGACAAATCTTTGTACAACGGATCTCCCCAACACCAAATCTAAAGCATACCATCGATATATTTGAAATAATATAATCGATATTTTCTGTTTTGCTGTCATTCAATGTTTATCTATCACAAATTTGAGACCCGTCAAAATGAAGATTGCGTAAATATGGGACATGGTAAAACAAATAAAATAACTGGCAGATTTTTTCCGAACTAACTTTCCGTACAGCAAAATTTGCTGAAAACCAATTAAATTCTGCTGAAAGATGGCTAAAAGTATTAAAATAATGCATTGTCATCGTGTTCTGAGCTATGCTTAAAGTTTCAAATGTCTAGCTATGCGGGAAGTTAGTAAGAAATCGATTGCCAGATTTGTACCGGACAAACAAACAAACAAACAAGAAAGCAAGTTAATAAACACGTAGTAAAAAAAAAAAAAATTGTTCACATGTCTGCATAATGAACCAAGAATGACGTTGGAGGTAAATTCCATGATATGGAGGAAAGCACATTACAAGTAGTCTCTTCTGACATTGGTGGCACTAAAATTTAGTGTTATTTTTACAAACTGCACATCTACCCTGACTAGCTTGAATGAGGTAATGACCAACGGTTTTTCTTCTTGCCTCAGGGATAGCGTTTTTGGGTCCTGATTTGGGACCATCCTTTCGCGGGGCCACTCGTAGCAACGCCATAGCTATTTCTCTTCTAAGTGAGAAATGATCAACTACCATTGAAGTATTTTTATATCCCTCTTTGTGCAGAAGCCGAGCTGCAACAACAGCTATATTCAAACCGTTTGCAAACAAGTTCCACTACCATTTCTTAGATCTTAGTTGCGGGCGATAAGAACCTAGCTTCCGATCTAATACATCAACTCCTCCCATTCCTTTATTGTAATCTCCAACAAGGCTAGGTTGGTCTACATCAATTCTTTTATTTTTCCCTCTTGAATATCTTTTAGCAGTTCTCATTGGTAAATGGGAAGCGTAATTTGACGCAATAGTCACCACAGCATTGTCGTTGCATCGACAAACATAAACTGAACCGTCACTCAAATAATCGAATTTCCCTCGGTCTCTCTTTTTTATTTCTTTTTGAGATATGAGAGGGCATTTTGATATTCTCCCTTCTCTTACTGTTCCTGTTGCCTTGCAATTTTTCGTACGGAGATCTTGCAATAAATCATACGATGTAAAAAAAATGTCAAAGAAAACTTGGCGAGGTTCTTCAATAACGGCAAGAAGATCGTTTACTACTCTTGTACCAAGTTGAGTCTGAGGAGGAGCGTCTGTTTTCTTACCGGCGTATATTTCCATATTATACGGGTAGCCATTTGATGAACAAAGCATCCAGATCTTGAACCCAAATCTTATGGGTTTACCGCGAATAAACATTTTACATGAATGGTGACCATAGTAAGGGGCCATTGATTCGTCGATTGACACTTGATCATGAAAAATGCCGAATTTCATAAATTGTTTTTTCAACTCGTCATAAAATGGTTGAATTTTTCCTAATTTGTCTCCTTGTTTTAGTCTGGAATCATCCTTAAGGTGAAAATTCTTTTTTATATCTCTGAATTTGTTTCTATTCATTGCTGAAGGAACTATTGGGACACAAACATCTTCCGCATTACTCCAGTAACTATCCTCCGTTGAAACATTGTGTAGTGTCCGTTACTTGGTCATTCTCTTCTGGGGGTAGTTGACAGATATTCACTTCGTCGTCTGACGAATCTGAATCTCTCAAGCTCATCAAATATTCTAGAGCTTCTTCGAAGGTTCGAAATGGTTTTTCCATAGTAAACTCACAACACAAATCTAAACTTCACTAATTATATAAGTTATAAGAATATAATATAACGAATTTTGAGAGCTAAAATAATAAAGACGTCAATACTATAACACTATAGGTTTTCAAGATCTTAAATTAATAGTATTCCTTTTTGCATACACTTAATGCTATAATAAGAGAACCGTTATGCACCCAGATTAAAAGGTGAAGGGAGGTGGTTAGAAGCTCATGGGGAATTTGTAAATTGAGCGGGACAGTTTGTTGAAAGGAAAGCGGCTTCTATTAGGAGATTATTTCCTGTAAATATTTATAAGTTTTTGCAATTTTCCATGAAAGATTTATAGTTCTTTAAAAATAAAGGGTTTATCCCATTCCAAGCTTAGGTCAATCCCCATCCACAGGCAAGTAATCCCATTCCTTTATCCTTCCGCTTTTCATAATCCTAGTTACCAACCCGTTAAGAAGCATGTCCTATCAATATTTAGTACACAGATAAAGATCACAGTACTGCTGTAATACATTCAAAGTGAAATAAGTTTGTAGTGAAAAAAAAAAAAAAAAATTACAAGAGTATAGATTTCAACTAATTCCCTAATTTTACCTGCCAGATTATTAAGAAAGATACTTAAAATACAAATAGTATAAAGTATTCTATTTAATACGTATAAAAATCAGCAAATCAATATAGTAGTATATAATTTTATTTTAACATAGATAAAGGTAGAGAAGGCAAGGAACAGTATAGTATACATGTTCCATGCTTCACTGTGTGTCTACCTTACCCGCCATTGTTCCATTTATGGAACATGCTTTTTCACTTCGACCTCAGAAGTTCCTTGTTTATATTTGTTTATCAAAATTATTTTTTTACTGTTCTGTTATAATCTCTAAGTATACAAAAAAATTAGGGACCCAATATATATTCGTGATATTTAGATAAAAAATAATATGTGTGGGAAGGTCAAAATCCTTAAAATTGCCAATTTTTAAAAAATTGTAAAAAATATTTAAAACCCTCAAATATGAAAAACAAAAATACCACTAGTTAAACAAGGATTATAAAAACAGTTACAATAGTCAAGTTTCCCAAAATATAATCAGTAAATAATTTAAAAAAAATGTTGAAGTGCATGTTCCATAAATGGAACAATGGCGGTTAAAAGGTTAATGTCGTTAAACCTTTCCAATTCACTAATTCACGTGTATTAACGAAAATATAAAAAAAAATAATGAATTCTTAATAATATTACGGGAGAATATGATTATTATTATTATTTTATTATTATTATTTTTTTTATTTTTTTTTTATTTATTTATTTTTTTTATTCGTAATCTAAAAAAATAATACTCATTTCCTCCATTTCATGGAAAAACATTGAATCATGGATATGTATTTGGGCATTGAATACACAAATCGACATTTCACTGTTTTTCCATGCAGTGGAGAAAATTAGTATACAATTGCCTAATTAATGTAGTAGATGAATCTTCAGGTGTGACATTTTAAATATTAATCCATTGTTATTACTATTTGGTCCGCTAGGAGCTCTGATATAATTTTATACAAAATTTAGAACTTCTATCGGCGAAATATATAATAATAAAATGAATACAAGTATAAACCAAACTACCTCCTATTATATTTTAACTTCCTGGCACGATATTTAAAAGCGTCATATTTTGCTGTCGTTTATTAAAACTTCAGCTCACCTACCGTAAAAATATTTAACTATAAATGAAAACCTAAGGACCTCCTGTTAAATCTTAACTTCCTGGCACGATATTTAAAAGCGTCATATTTTGCTGCCGTTTATTAAAACTTCAGCCCACCTACCGTAAAAATATTTAACTATAAATGAAAACCTAACAACCTCCTGTTAAATCCTAATTTCCTGGAACGATATTTAAAAGCGTCATATTTTTCATGTCGTTTTTTGCGTGATGGAAATTTCATCTGTCCCTCAGAGCTAAGACATATCCATGTTAACTAGAATTAATATCATTCTCATTTAAAATAATTAATACAAATATTTATTTTATAACGGAATAAAGAGAATTAAGCAAATAGGTACAATCCTAAATAATAAACTATTCTAAACCAAACTAGTTTTTATAAATAAATGAAATATGTATCAAAACTAAGCACAAAGCCTCGGTCAAGAGTTATTTGCATTAGAGTTAGATGTTGATTTAACTTGAGCCAGCTGGGTAGATATTTCCCCCCAGATTTGAAATTCAAGTACCCACCACAGCATGGGCAAGATTACATGAAACAGGCCAGTATTTTGATCAATGTATTTGTTAATTCTGTCTAAACTCAATAGAGCTAGGGTAAATTCTTTTAGGATTTTAGTGAATGGAATTATTATACAAAACAAATATACATACTCGCGTCCTATTGTAGAACGGATCTTCAAATGAGTGTTATAATGATCACACTGGGGATTGAAAGAGTAGTCCTGTTCCAAATCCCATTAGGTACAAATTTATTTTTATTCAATATTAAATGCGTGCAGGCAGTCGACATAAATATGAGACCATCTGTGGGCTAGTTTCGACAAGCTATATCCAAATTTCTATAACCAATGAATGACAATTGTTATAGAACAAAGTATGTACACATGCTGAAGAGAAAGCTTTAGATGGTTGAATTAATGAACCAACAGTAGGCTAACTATGACATCATTCAAATTTCCTCATATTTGGATGATTATTTCTTGATGGGATGATTATTTAAGGTGTGACACAAAAATGTTCCCGAATTCTGAAACAGATTTCGGTCAAAACAAACACTTTTGAATTCGGAAACATAAAAAAAACACATTTTCAGAAAGATCACAATAATTCCATTATCTTCATAAGCTCGGGAGCAAAAGTAATAATATTTATTTATTTGATGAATACTATAATTTTATAATTAATACAATATATTTTTTTTGTTTCAGGTATGCACTTAGATGAAAAGATAATAATTGAAAAAAGTGTAAGCTCCATATATATATTATTAATAGCATTTTATAAACTAAACGATTTCAGTTATCCATTTAATTGATTTCAGTTGAATCAAAATTATTGAAATAGATTAAATATAAAAAGTTTATATTCATTCAAACTATAAAACGTTTAATTTTAGATTGTTTTAAAGAAAAATCTAATAAATGAATACGGATTTGTTTAATATTATTTTTTATATAGATATATATTATTATCATTAATATGAATATTAGTATTGTAATAGTCCTTAACTTAATACGTACTCCAAAGTTACGATACAATATCAAATACCTTTTTGAATGCATGTAGACTAGGTATAATTAAATTTTATTTTAAAAAGCTATATTAGAAGTTAAATAAAACGAACTTTTACTGCTTATAATACAAAGAATGTTAGAGTTAAGTTCTGGTGGTTTTACATGCGGGAACCTAAAAAAAAAAAATATTTACGTATACTTAAAAGGGAAACGCTAAAAGGGGATAAAGGAGAACTACATGCTGTTTTGTAAACATAATTCGCTGCCAAGCTAGAAGTATAATACAATTTGTTTTTCCCCAGTTTACCTACTTTACTGCTCTGCGGCTTCAAGTTTCAAGGACTAAATTAAAAACTAAATTTTCAGGTTTTTTAACTAAGCTAGAGAGTTGAAAATCAGAAACAAGGTAAAAAAAATACAAAATTCTTCTGTCCAAAATTAGATGAATTTATCTCTTAAGAAAAAAAAATAAATAAAAAAAATAAAAATATGTTTTCATCTTTTCTTAAAGTATAAGACACCTATATTAATACTAAGTACTGTGTTGGCACAGAAATACGAATTATTTGCTTTACAAGAAGAAAGTAGGGGTTTAAACCATTATAAGGGGTTTAAAGCCATTATATTATTTATTCTTCCCTTACCAAGTTATAATTTTATTTTTTCTTCCTTTATTTGTCATTTATTTTTAATAGAGCCAGACGTATGCATAAATTTGTTGCATTCTGGAACATTCCTTTTTTTCGTTGGCCACTCTGTACCAAGTTACTTCTCCGCACACCTTCTTATTTTGAGATTTGATGGATTTACACGTTTCAAGCTCCCCTGATTTCAAAAAAGTGGATTTTAAAAAATGTCTCTCTACAGTATGTACTGGCCAGACGCCTGGAGCCTAAACTTCTGGCTGATTTTGATCACGCAATTTGGCATACGGGTTCAGAAAAAGCATACCCCGAGATAAACTCGAGAAATGAATTTTAACTTTAAATTTGGGGGTGCTACCTCCCAAGAAATCAGATCTATTCTTCATCAGATCTTATTCTTCTTTATGCTTCGATTTCAAAATGTTATGCAGTGTCATATATAACTTAGTATCCTCGAGCTGCGTAATTGCATGAAAACGTGAAAATATCTTATTTCTCGCAATCGTTTACGACGATTTCAATTAAAATCTTCTAAAATATAGCCCATTTAAATACGAATTAAACTCTATGCGTCGTTTTCCCAGGAAAAATATAGTTTCTGGTATATTTATAAAAATAAGTCTGATTTTGTTGAAAATCTAAGACAATAAGTAAACAACTAATTAACATCTTCTTAAATATGTTTAATAACAAATTAATTAAATGAGTTATCAATAATTATGAGATTTAAATATAGCATCTAATTGAGAAATTTTAGTTCGATTTATCGAACCGATTTTTACTTTCTCATATTAAAGAGAAAGTATTGTGATGGCGCAAAAATTCGATTTTGAGATTTTGATGGAGTTACACGTTTTGAAGTCCCCTGAGTCTAAAAAAGTGGTTTTTCAAAAATGTCTGTCTGTCGTCTGTCTGCCGTCTGTGCAGACGCCTGGAGCTTAAACTACTGGGCCGATTTTGACGAAATTTGGCATACATGTTCAGAAAAATCATACCCCGAGGCGAAATCGAGAAATTAATTTTAGCTCCAAATTTGGGGGCGCTACCCCCCAAAAACTCTGAAAAAACGTGAAAAAAAATTATTTATCGAAAATGGTTCCGACGATTTTGACTAAAAAACTCTAAAATATAGTCCATTTAAATACGAATGTAACGATATAAGCCGTTTGCACGGGAAAAATCTAGTTCCTGAGAAAATAGCTTAAAACGCGGACAAGGAGATCCCGGGTTCGATTCCCCGCCAAGGAGAAGTTCTTTTTATGGTAAATTTTGATGAAATGTTCAGTAATAATTAAATGTACATACAAAAACTATAATAAATGGAAAACACTTGGCTAAGTAAGTAATTATGAACTCGTATATAAGAAAGTTTGTCTGAGTTGTCTCGGACCGATTTTTAATAAGTGAAATCCACCGTCTGAACTCAGTAATTTCCTTGAGTAATTTTTTTTCGGCAATAATGAGTTGGATCAAAGTAACATACCTTAGTGCTTACCTACACAATAAAGGTAACCTACCTGCAAAATACCTACATGGTAGCTTTTGATAAATCTTCAAGCTATTTGAATTTTATACAATATTAAGATTCAATTGTACTTAATCTTTTAAATGAAAAGCTTCGCTTAATTCACGTAAGATCTACTCAATAGCTATTTAATGATCAATAATTATTGTTAACTGCGCAATCATTACTAAGCACTTGAGTTAGAGGTAACATTCACCGGAACCGTTACCTGTACAGATCAAGGTAGGATAGAATTTTGGGTTTCGAGAAAGTGTTTGCTTGAAGTGTTCACATTCATTCACTAGTGAGGTATGGAAGCCTTATAGCTGTGGAGTGTGGAGTGGTTCACTCATATCAGCCTGGTCCAGACTGGTTACGACACTCGCTAGTTCACCGCTACTACACTCTTGATATACAAGGCAAACTAACGGATCAGGTTCTTTTTATCAGTTCATGATCCATATTACTCAAGAGTTACGCCCTGATAAATCATAATAAAAACTTACAACCATATCTTCCTCCTATGTAATTGTTTATTCATCTAACTAACACACAAGTGGAGTTTTGACTTCAAAATAGTTTGCCGGACCAAACATTTCTTTCTTTATTAATCACTAATAAACGTCTTGACTGTTGTTAAATTGTATATTGAATAATGAATATGAATTCATCTATAGCATATAAAGTCATTAGCAGGAATACATTTCATAAGGATCAACACATTCATCTAAGACGGTCTAAATTAGATTTTTAATATTCAATACATCATTATTCATTCTTTACATTGTATAAAGTGTAATAACTAGAAACGCTTATCACTTATATAGGACGCAATTACAGATAGTAGTAGTAGTAATCTAGTACTTTCTACTAGAACGGGTAGGACGAACCACTTGTCCGAACCTTGCAATTAGGCCATCACTTAGGCCCTTTTTACGCCCCGCGGTAGAGAATTCTAGCCACTTCACACATCATACATTACGCGTCGAGTGCGGAAAGTAGCATTTTGCATGCGAGTGTGGAGTTTGCACCCGAGCGACAGCGAGGGTGGTAAAACCACACGAGCAATGCAAAATGCCGTTTCGCACGAGTTGCGTACCGTACTTAATCTACGATTGTTAGATTTAAATAATAAATACAGAAACAAATAAACTTGCTGTATGTAAGTTCGTATCTCTCTCTTGATAAAGATGGATTAATTCATTAGTTGTATTTTTTGCCGAATTAATTATTTCTGGAGGATTATTATTCTCCACATTTTCGTCAAAGTCACTTGATTCACTCATTGTTTTCACTAAAAACTCGATATAAACAGTTACTTTAATAAAAGAACACCAAATTAGTTTTGTTAAATGTAAAAAAACTCACTAATCGTGCGTAAAGCTGAACAATTCCTCTTCTTTACCGCACTAGCGTGGTAAAGAAGAGGAATTATTCAGAACTATGAGACGCGCATGCACAATGAATTCAAGTACGTAAATAATCACTTTCTACGCATCTAAACAAAGATATAATGTTTATATTTCGTATCACTCGTAGATAAAAGTACATTGTACCGCCGAAGCGAGTATGATGTGATCAATAGTGAGCCATATAAATAAGAGCGTCACGGCGAGGAATCGAACCCCGTCTCGTTCCACTCATAATTCAGTGATGGCCGAGCAGACGTGGTTTAACCCACACGGCCTCGCTAGCTCTCCAATTACAGATAAGTCACAACTAACATAAACTATTTGCTAATTGAATCTGCTCCTTTCTCGGGATAATTAATACGCAGATTGCTTAAGCATGAAGAAAATCATTGTAGTACATGGGAAGAAATAAGGAATTACCAACACATTTAAGTTGAGAACTAAATTTGAAATTATTAATAAGAGGATGGTACGAACCGATTAAAACAACATTTAGGACATTTTGGATAAGATTTATTTGAAAGAATTAGTACGAGTATATTAATGATGACCAAAAAAATTAATCGAAACCAATGTATTCAAAATTGTCTAACAATAAAAAAATGTTATATATGGGAGCTTCTATGTAGGACATCTTAAAGAGTAATAAAACTGCCTCTCCGCGTGAATTCAAACCTACCTACCTACCTTCCTACCTCGTGTTTTATTAGCCAAAGCAGCTTTCAGCCTTTTTAAGACCATCATCAATGCCATATCTGCAACGCTTATTAAGCCTCGGGCTTTGTTCTTGACAGTGATAAATTAGATATTTGAAGCAAAAGCTTCAGTAATGAATATGATTCATTCGACAACTTTCTTATCTTATAGTTATTGAAATACTATATAGGCCAAGCACCAAAGACTTTGAACGAGAAAAAATTCGGAGAAAGCTGAATTTTGGTTTATGGCTTTATTTTGGTCCCCTGATGAACATACTAAGTTTTCCCCCTCGAGGGAGGTCGGCGTTGGCCGCCATTTTGAAAAAAAGGGACCAAAATTCGGTTTTTGGCCAATAACTTCGTTCTCATCGATGATACGACAAAAATAGTAATTATCAAATTTGTAGGGCTTTAAATTGTCTACAAAAAAGGTTCGATGTCATTTTAGGCTAAAGTCAATAGTTTCGAAGCTATAGCGCTATATTTTGTCCCTCAGAAACAATAAATAATATGACAAGCAAAACCGGTAGGGGTAAAAATACGTAAACATACGCTAAAAGTGTCGCACTTCGCGGCGCTATAGCTTCGAAACTATTGACTTTAGCGTATAATGACATCGAACCTTTATTGTAGACAATTTAAAGCCCTACAAATTTGATAATAACTATTTTTGTCGCATCATCGACGAGAACGAAGATATTTGCCAAAAACCGAATTTTGACCCCTTTTTTTCAAAATGGCGGCCAACGCCGACCTCCCTCGAGGGGGAAAACTTAGTATGTTCATCAGGGGACCAAAATAAAGCCATAAACCAAAATTCAGCTTTCCCGAATTTTTTCCCGTTAAGGGCCTTTTTTGAGCTAACGCTCTTGGCCTAATTTTTTTTTTTTTTTTTTTAATAATTTTATTCGATAACACAACTACAAATTTGAATTGTAACAAGTGATAATGATAACATAGGTTATGTGGCGGGAAAGACATGAAGAAGAAGTAGTCCAGAGACTACACTTCCTTAGCAGTAAGAATAGTAAAATAATTATAATACAAGATAACTTTTGATAATAAAATAATGATAAAGTAGATTAATATTACTTATTTTACACGTTTAGGAATAGACAATAATAACTGTTTTTTTTTTTTGTTTTTTTTTTTTAAAAAAAGAAAGTACAGTAATAATAATAATAGTAAAACATAATTTAAGGGAAAAAGATATTTTAAGGTAAGAGATCTCTAGGCCACCTCCTCTTCAAACGTCTTGGTGGGTTGCTTGGGATGAACAGAGAGGACAAGAGTTGTACAAGGGATTTGGATGGTGGGATATGGATTCATGGAATTTTTTATATCGGGATATGGTTAGATTTCGGACAAAGGGCACATTCAAATCTTCGTGGAGAGTAAGGTTAGAAACATAGAAAGGAGCATTGGTTATTTTTCGAAGGATTTTTGACTGCAGGATTTGGAGACGATGGGAATTGGAAGGCTTGGTGCTGCCCCACACTTCCAGACCGTAGGTCCAAGCTGGTTTTAGAACTACATTATAAATACGAAGCTTGTTGTTAAGAGAAATCTTAGACCTACGATCAAGAAGACCGAGCAGTACTTGGCCTAATAGTAAATAAAACTCAATGAGTATAAATTTTATCGGTGTATTGTCCAAAAAACCGTAATAAATATTGTTTAAGTCAGACCAGTTTAGGCCACTTAAGTGTCAAAATTAGAGTTCAGTTTGTCAAAAACAGCCCTTATCAATGAACTCGAAAGCGGACTGTATTGAGCAATAGCTCAATACAGAAAATAGCTTTAAATAGCTTACGGAAATAGCTTGAAGCTATTCCCCTCTTCTAGTTATATTCAAATGAGTAAGTTTAACAATATCTATCCAGGGGTGAGTAAGTTCCTAATTAAGATACGTTACCACGCGGCTAGTTTACGAGTCGCTAGTGTGAGCAGCTAGTAAGTTACCGGGTAAATGTGTATTGCTAGGTAGGTATAGTAAACTATGCTGCTAGTTGGGCGGTAGACATCTCAGTGTCATGGGGGATAATGCTATCGACGAAGTTATTATTCCTTCTATTTTGGTTCGAGTTAGTATTTATGTGAAGAACGCGATATAGTGAAGGGGAAAAGGATCAAACGGCACTCCAGCACTCCGGTCTCTCTTTGATTGTTCTACCTTCAAATCAAAATTACAAGCTTTTTGTCACAATGCTATGACAAAGCTTTGTGATAGCAATATCCCTTTTAATTTGATTGCAGTAATCATTGTATCTAATGTTTCATTAAAGTTCCATATTAGTAATCCGGGTTTCAACTCTTGGACAATAAACTGTTTCCTTTGAGTAACTTTACTATCGGCACGTAAAATAGCCCCATCGAAAGCACCATTACTAACATTCCTACTATAGTTACCGATCTAATGTAACGCAAAAATTTCAAATGGCAATAAAGATATGAAAGTTAAATTATTGTGGATAACTGATAACTTACAAGATTTACATACGTTTACAGCTACATAATAAGTAATTCCATGTAAGGTTAGTCGTCGATATAGAAAGAGAGACATTTCCAAAGACAGAATACCAATTAGTTCCTTGTCGACTAAAATATTTAAAAAAAATCACAGGGAAGTACTTGCGTCCAAGTACTTTTTAGGGTTTTGTAGAAGATTAAGCATGCCCGTTATGTAATTATGATTTTATTCTTCGATCTCAAGGGTCCGGGTTCGATCCCCCGGGGGGTCACAATGTTTTTCATCGGTAATAACGACTAGAAAAATTAATTTTTTCAAAGCATTTCCATCGCTTCACCATAAGGTATAACCATGAATTATTTCGAAATTTTAGGACCACCCGTTATATAGTGGTTGGGGAGGGGGAAATTTTTGGGGGTATATTTTGACTTATAAAATTAATAAAAAATGAAAAATTTAAAAAAGCAAATATATATTTGAATCCTACTCTTCACCAGCTTTCATATGATACCCAACTCAAAATTTTAAAAAAATAAAATTTTTGGCGCACTTCAAATTTTCGCGCCCACAATTGGCAATTTTTTAAAATTTGGGATGAACTCCCGGAATTTTCATCGCCCCACAATAAGGCATTAGCATGAATTATTTCGAAATTTTAGCACCAGCCGAAGTATAGTGGTTGGGGGGGGGGGGAAATTTTTTTTGGTTATATTTTGATTTTTTTACCCAATAAGGAATGCAAAATTTGAAAATGTATATATATCTTTGCGTCCTACTCTTCAGCAGCTTTCATTTGATACCCAACTCAAAATTTTAAAAAAATAAAATTTTTGGCGCACTTCAGATTTTCGCGCCCAAAATTGGCAATTTTATAAAATTTGGGATGAACTCCCGGAATTTTCATCGCTCCACAATAAGGCATTAGCATGAATTATTTCGAAATTTTAGGACCAGCCGAAGTATAGTGGTTGGGGGGGGGAAATTTTTTTTTGGGTATATTTTGATTTTTTTACCCAATAAGGAATGCAAAATTTACAAAAGCTTATATATATTTGCGTCCTACTCTTCAGCAGCTTTCATTTGATACCCCACTCGAAAATTAAAAAAAATATAAATTTTTGAGTTTACAACATTTTTGCGAATTGCGCATGCGCATATTTAATTTTGAACTTCTGTATATTTTTCCTGTGGTTGGGTCAAAAAGTTACACCAGTATTTCAAATTTCAGCTCTTTAGCTTAAACGGTTCGGGCCCTATGAACCAAAGAGCGACGGACAGACGGACACATCACCCTCGGCATAAGGGTTTTGAGAAGAATCTACAAAACCCTAAAAATAGATTCTACAACAAATTAATTATAAATACAAATATATCTTCTAATAGGGATTCTTCTTTTATCCCTCCCATGATTTTGCCTCAAGTCTCAAGAGATATAAGCGAGAATTTATCAATTTCTTCCGAGCTTACTGACAGTAACGGAAGCTATGTGATCGTTCAGAAAAACAAACATTTGTTGTCTCCAATTTCAAAAATTCCAAGACAGAAATCTGTTTCAGACATTAGGGAACATTTTTGGTTTTGTGTCTGTCTGTCGGTCTGACTGACACTCAATGTTTGCAAACCAACATATCATAAAACTACACGTCCGATTTTAATGAAATTTGTATGGTAGGTCATAATTAGCTCATTGTTGGTTCCATATAAGTTCCAACCTTCTGCGCAAATTTGTTTCTCTTCCACATGCACACAAACATAAATTTATTTACACATAGCTTCAAAAGTACTTATCTGATTTGTATGAAACATTTAAAGTTTATTGAAAGTAGTCCGTAGAATGCCCTAGATTAATTTGAACCGTCTGCGCTCTTTAACTTTTGCTAAGTTGATACTTTAATTTATGTAAAAAATCCAAACAATTTTGACAGATTAAAAATACGGGGGGAAACAATTAGACAAATTACACAATAATGGCTTGTAAAAGTATAAAATCAATAATGTACGTGATAGGATGCGAGGAAGCTATGTGCCACACCAATTGGCAGTCTATTTAAAAAAATGAGGGAATCAATTAAATAAATTAGACATTATTGGGTTATACCAATAAAATACGTGATAGCATGCGAAGAAGCTATGTGCCACACTAATTGGCACACTATTTTTGAAATGCCATAGTGTACATTTCTCATAAACTAAATTACTTTTTTATAGATATAAAATTACTGTCTTTTAAATAGGTGTAAACGGATCGAATACAGGCATAACATATTTCTATTTTAGATAAGCAGTGCTTGCTATCCTTGAAAGATTATGTTACAAATTCCTAATTACTGTCATTACTATTAGTTACCGGTTTCATTTAACTACAACATTTAAATGCAAATGCAGTTATAAATGTTTACATGTAGGAAAATCAACTGACAACATTTACAACTGATAATTCTTGCTCCAATTATAAAAATTACAAACGTCCGATAAAGATGAAGTTAACTGCATTTACAATATAGTTAACTGTTAACTCTGCTCGTTTTTAAGGACCCTAAAAGATATTGTTTACTTATTTTATAGAAGGTATAAAAGCTCATTCATGGAAGAATTATTAATTTTCCTTAGTGCAGTAAAAACAAAAGAGGGATTAAAAGAATCATACATTAAAAACTAATTTTTAGTAGAAATAGTAGTAGTATTTTTAGTAACTACATTGCAGATAACGATATAATAAAATCAAATACCTATATAAAATTTTTGAAGTTCTATTATAACTTCACCTTCTAATTATACTTGAATTTATTTTCTAACTAATAAAGAAGACAAGAACTGTGGTTGAAGAATTCCAATTGCTAATTTAAATTTAATACCTTAGAACTTAATACATGGAATACCCAATAATTCTAATCTACTGGGATAATGAATACCGTCATATTCAAAAATCACTTTTGGTTTGGAGGATCGAAAGCTATATTTAAAGTAATTTTTCACAGTAAGTGCTGCTAAACGCTGGCTGAACATTAGCATTTAGTGATAATAATAATAAAAATTCGAAATCAAAAGCTTAATAAGTAAGAGATGACCGATTATCTTGTTTGTTACGAAATAGTATAATCTGTGCACTAAGAATAATAGTCCACAATAACGGTAGAGTGAAAGTCTAAAACTTAGGAGACCGTTTTCAAAGCTAATTTAAGATGTCATAACATAACGTCTGCCGAAGACCTATTACTTTACTAATAGCTTAATACACACCTAGAAATGAGGAAAACCTATCAAATTCCTAGTGAACTATGAGAGAAAAAATACTAATTTATCCATTTTATTTTTCTTTTTCTTTTTATCAAACACCAGCAATTATTTTAAAAGGTAATATTTGTTTATATCTCTCAATCGTATTATAATAAATAAGTAAACAAATATTTGTTTATCTGTATGAGAAAGTTTTGTTCGATTTATCGGACCGATTTTTTAATAACAATGTTAAAAATCGGTCCGATAAATCGAACTAAACATTCTCATACAGAAATAAAAAGTCTTTAAACCCCACAATATCTCATTTAATTTATTTATTTTAAAACATAATAAAAAAGTATTTATTAGGTGGCTGTTTCCTTTTTATTTTCGATTTTCAATAAAATTATTTATAATATTCATCAATTTCTCTTAATCTAGATTCTTCCCGGGAAAACGAATTGTATCGTTAGATTCTTATTTAAATGGAATTCATTTTAAAAGTTATACATTTTCACGTTTTTTTTTTAGAGTTCTTAGGAAATAGTATCTCTAAAGTTTGGCCTAAAATTAATTTATCAATTTGGCATCGAGGGGGTGATTTTTGTATATATTTATGCCAAATTTCATCTAAATCAATCCAATAGTTTAAGATGCACAAACTGCAGACAGATTTTTTTGAAAAAAAAAATAAATAAATAAAACAACACTTTTTGAACTTTTGGAACCTCAAAACGTGTAAATGCAAACAATTTCCACAATGAAATTTTTGAGCCATCACCATACTTTCTCTTTATACATATCTATACAACGTAACTTTATACATAGCAAAGACGGAGGGAAGAGAGGGTGATTTAATCACCTGGTAATAATAATAATAGTTATTTGAATATATCTGGTGATGATTTAAATCCCGCAGGGGTAAGACAAATTATTTACTTGTAGAACTATAAAGCCACCAATCCGATCAGGAAGTCAAAGAAGTGGTGGGGGGGGGAATAGTAGTCCACTTATTACTTTTAATTCCAATTTTCATTTTTATAAGTATATATATATATATATATATATATATATATATATATATATATATATATATATATACATACGAAAAACACACGACCGCGAATAATATATAAGCACAGAGAAAACCCAGGGCTCGGTCATAAAAACACTATTCACTCACAACATACTCAAAAACCCGACGTTTCGGTTTATTCTTTAAACCTTCTTCATAGGATCTAAAACAAAAGAAAATACAAAAAGTTTACACAGGATGCAATTAAGATTAAAAGAGTTTACAATTAGAAAAACTAAACTTAAAAACACAAAGCTAGAGAAACTTACAATGAGAAACATATGGAATGAGAACTAATGTAACATACTATTGAATAAAAATGTTTTGAGATTTTTTAAAAAAAGACTAGAATATTCAAACAATTTAAGAAAAAATGACTAGAGAATGAGAATAAATAAATAAATAAATGTGAAAAATCTTTAACAAGGTAAATATAAAAGAGATAACAAAGAAAAGGTAACAATCTAAAATTAAACCAGTGGCGCCATCTAGCGGCAACACACTGAAACTACATTCAAATTGAATTCAAAAATTGTCCTAACTACAAAAACTCATCATTTTCGACCCTCCATATTTATGTTTCTTGTACAATCAGTCCAGAATAAACTCCATGCAAATTATCAATATCACTTCGAAAGTTTAATGATAATGGATCCTTTTTAATAAATAGCATTTCCAGGGTACGTCGCTTATGCTCATCCGGTTCCTGAGCTAACACCTTTACCTCCTGGAAGTTAAACTTTATATATATATATATATATAATAGATGTCAACAGCCGCTAATTCCCTGCTCTGTAACAACCTTATGCCTGTTTCAGGAAGTTAAAGAATCGGGGAAAAAATGAATTGCTAGCCACAGATAGCTATTAATTCTAACTTTCATAAAAGAACAGAATATTTAGTTGACATTCGAAGGCTTCAAAAACATTATACATGTATAATGTATATATATGATAATAATAAACATGTAAATAAAGGAATAATATAAATATTGATAAATGTCTCTGCAACATAATAGTAGCCTTAATTACAGGATGATAAATATTTTATCGGATAAGCCATACATTATAGATATATTTTAAAAATAATGTTATAAATAATACTAATTCTATCGAATGTTAGCAGCACAAATTATAAATTTAATAAAAACAAAATGAGTCATTCAATTCTACCGTAACTTTGGTGACCATGTTATTAATGTTTTAAATAAACAAATAATTAAAAATAAAGAATATATAATTAAAATAATAACTAAATAGTAAAAAAAAAAAAATGATACAGATAATACAAATTATAGTTGATTCATTAATGTTACATTTAAAAAAATTCACATTAAATAAATTACTCTAAAATTATAATGTATTCGACGCACTTCAAGGCAAAATATCAAGAGTAGATTATAAAATGTTCCGAGAAAAGAGCTGTAATAAACCGCAAGGTGAATTCTTGTAAGGAATTATTTGTATGCATTATACATACTTGTATAAATATAACAGTTACGGTCTTCAACCGGATAAATGAAAACTGTTACACAATAGGGTTCATTATCCATGAACTGTCCAGTGTTTTTTAATTAATTTACTTTTAATTAGATAATATGTAATCCAACATTCTTTCTCTTTTTATATCACCCCCCCCCCCCCTCTTTTTATAATCTTTGTTTTAATCAAAATAATTTGTTTTATATTAAAATTCGGATTGCCTTTTTTTTCGTACAAAAAACCAAACAAATAAGTTTGAAATAACAAAGGAAAATTTAAAATAATATAGATGCTCCTATATGTGAAATTAATAACCATGCTACAGATGTATGTTAGATATGGGAGCGTCTATGAATAATGTAAACTGTCACTCCACGTAAATTCCAACTTTTTATTAGTCAAAGTATAGCTTTCAGGCTTCACAAGGCAATCATCAGTGCCTAAGAACAAACAATAAGTGATAAACCGGTAAAAAATACCAAAACCCTAAACCAATTCAACGTTATAATTAAATCGACAACAAAAAGATTATAAAAATAGACTGCCAATTGGTGTGGCACATAGCTTCCTCGCATGCCATCACGTACTTTTTGATTTTATACTTTTACAAGCCATTATTGTCTAATTTGTTTAATTGTTTCCCCGTTTCTTTAATCTGTAAAAATTGTGTTGATTTTTTACTTGAATTAAAGTATCAATTAGGCAAAAGTTAAAGAGCGCAGACGGTTCAAAGTAATCTGGGGCTATCTGTGGGTTACTTTTGATAAACTATAAAAGTTTCATACAAATCAGATAAGTACTTTTGAAGCTGTAGGTGTAAGTTAATGTATGTTTGTGAGCATGTGGAAGAGAAACAAATGAGCGTAGAAAGTTGAAACTTATATGGGACCAACAATGGGCTACTCATGACCACCAACATTTCATTAAAATTGGACGTGTAGTTTTTAAGATACGTAGGTTCGCAAAAATTGAACGACACACCGACCGACAGACGCGGAACCAAAAATGATCCCTGGTGTCTGAAACAGATTTGTGCCTTAGAATTTTTTAAATCGGAGACTTAAAAATGTTACGTTCTTCAGAACGATCACAAAGCTCCCGTTACCTTCGGTAAGCTCGGAAGCAAAATGACAAGTAAATTAGCCGAAAAAAGAAGAAATCATTGAAAAAATATAAATAAATAAAAGCACAATTGGCGCAATTAATTGGATGAAATACGTGAATTCGATAAAATGACTAATATAAATAAGTAGGAAAACAAAATAAGGGGGTCTTATGTGGATATCCAACATGAAAAAGGATCACATTTCACTTATTTCCTGTTATTTATGTAACTCTAATTCTATCGTATTTCGGCAGGATTTCTTACTTTTTACTTTTATCCCCCCCCCCCCTTTATACTGTTTTCTCTATATAAAAAAATTAATTAATTTTAATAATTACGTAGAAATAATGTAGCATCCTCCAAAAGGATTCATGCTGGAATCAATGGCAGTATCTTAGTGTTAATATATTGGATTAAAATTGTCTTCTAACTTTCTTTATCCAGTTTAATTGCTTCAGAGCTTACCGGAAGGTAAGGGAAGCATTAATTAGGATAATTCTGAAGAAAATTTTAGATCTAATTTTTCCGAATTCAAAAATTCCTAGAGAAATCTTTTTCAGACACCAGCGAACATTTCAGGACTCGTTTCTGCATGCCGATCTATCGTTAAACTTTTTTACGAACCACCATACCCATCTTTAAAACAACTCATCCGATTTTAATGACATTTGGAATATAGGTCATTAGCCAATTGTTGGTTCCATATTGATTTCAACCGCCTGCGCCTATTGTTTCCTTCCACGTGTGCACTAGTTTATCATTGATAATAGTAAGTATGAACCCACGGGGAATCAAAATCGAATGTGACTACTCATCCAATAAATAAGACACCAGGAAGCAATGTGCCAATCAAATTATCAGACTATTTTTATTTGTTACACGAAAAATGATTTAAACATTTTTGAGATGGGAATTCCTCTAAATTTTATGTTTACTTATCCTGTCGTTCAAATAAAACGTAACTAATAAAAAAAAAAAAAAAAAAAACCGAATAAAATATAAATTATAAAATGAGTAGTGGAGCGAATAAATGGAATTTAATGTTTATTTAAGCGAAATATTTATGTTTAAAATGATTTCCTGTTCAAAACCTTTTTTAAAATTTGCGAGTTTATAGCTCGAATACATAAAAGAAACCATATACATGTCATTTAACATAATAAAATGTACAGTGACTACATTTTTTTTTCTGGTCCATAGAATTTTGACATCAATTAAGAGCAAACCTAGTTCACGAATGGTTGAGTCTACAAAAACATTTAGTGCAAACATCGATTTTTTTTGTTTTAGTAAAAATTTAAGAATTATGTATGTTTACTATAAAATAACAAATAATTTATGTATACATACAAGTATATATATATAGGTTAATTATGTTTAAGTTTTAAGAAATAAATGTTTAAATTAAAAAGCCGATTTATAGTTTAAAACTATTATTTTTGTGTAAACAAAGCCTGATCTATTAATATTGTAGGTATAGCTTATTGATTTGGTTCGTACTTAGAAAGGAGAAGATTCGATTCCTGACTTCGGGTAGGTTCAGATGGCCAGATTGCATGCTGGTCCCGAATCAGGTTCAGACACCGAAAACAGGCTCGTGATATGTCACTGACGAAGCAGGTGACTGAAATAGGCGCAGTCGTAACGTAAACACAAACACATAGTTGTTAATATAAAAATGTAGATCACCAAAGAAGAAAATAAATTGGATAGCTTCACTAAATTAATTGTTTCGATATTTTGTTGGTTCGATATTTTGTTGGACTGTGATCGCTAAATCACTTTTAGCGATCACATTACTTCCTTATAATGATAATTGATTAAAATATTCTAAACAAGCTAGTACTAAACTTATTCAATAAACTGATTATGTATGGTCTTTGAATTTTAATCTTACAGGACTCTAGATTTTAATGAGTGCTTAGATATTCAATCTAGTCTATCTAACTTTTAAAGTAGGTAAGGTGAAGTCGATTTATCTATTCAATATATTCAGGTGACGAAGAAAAAGTTTTAAATTGCACCTTTCGACCTTTTGTAGACATTGAGTAGAGGTTAATTAAACACAGGAGACTTTATAAAAGCTGTTAGGATCTGGAGCAGGAGTTAATAATAAGGCCGTAGAAGAAGGAATCAGGTCCGTTAAGTATAGAACCAGCTGTAGGGAGATTATTTATAGAAGTGGGGAGTTTTTAGAGGCAATGTAAATGCGTGCGAGCTTGATACCGATACAGGGTGTCCTTGGAACTTGTTAAGAACTTTGCAAAGTCCTCCCCACATCAAGTTTAAAAATGATCCTCTACTTTTTATTTTTATTTTTCTTTCGAACTTTATAAACACATTGTTCCTGTCAACGGGACAAATATAAAAGTGTAAAAATGTCCCTGAAATTGAAATAACACGCATGAGTTAAATTAAAGGAAAGTAGATATCAAATAACATAAACAATATAGAATATTGAATACGTTCGGTAAAGGATATGACATTCAAACACTTAAATCGATCAAAAGCATCTAAATAGAAAGGTATTATAGTGCTCAAATTTTAATTGAATAATATTCATTTAAATTAACCAGAAAAAGATAGTTAAATTCATTCCGAGAAAATATTTGTCTTATTTAATATAATTTTAGGTTTCTATAATAAATACGAAAAGAAACCTTATATAACGGCTCTGTCTGTCTGTCCTTTGGCATGTTTTAATTAATAAAATACTACTACTAGCTAGGAACATGAAATTCGGCACACAGGTGCATCTCTGTATTTGTGACAACTGTACTTTTTGGAGTCACGTTTAATATTTCTAAGATGGCGGCCAATAAGCGGGCGACTTTTTGGAGACACGCTTAATATTTCCAAGATGGCGGCCAATATCGGGCGGACGACTAACAAAAGTTTTTAGTCACCATGACATGCCATACAATAATATAAAAGGTATTGAACTGTAGAAAAAGAATATGCAACTATTAAAATTTCACACTTAATAATTTTAACTTAATCGTACAGATACCGGCGATAACCGCCTCACGTACTCATGCGAAGCGCGTCTTACTTGTTTGACGTTAATATCTGTTTCTTACTCTCTCTTATACGTAATATATATATATATATATATATATATATATATATATATATATATATATATATATATATATATATATATATATATATATATATATATATATATATAACATCTAAAAAGAAGAATTGTGAGGGCGCAAATATTCGATTTAGATAGGTTTACACGTTTTGAGGTCCCTTAAGTCTAAAAGAGTGGTATGTGTTTAAAAAAATGTCAGTCTAGTCTGTAGTCTGCCTTTTATGCAGACGCATGGAGCCTATAAACAACTAGCGGATGAAGCCTATAAACTGAATATTTGGCTTATTTCATCGAAATAAGCCAAATATTCATATTAAAATCATACCTCGCGGCTAAATTAAGAAATTAATATGAGTTCCTAATTTTTTCCCATCTCCTAATATCTCTGCAAAAAAAAGTGAATAAAATTATTTCTCGAATACAGGTTCTAGGGCTTCGATCAAAAAATTCTATAATGTAGTCAATTTAATAAATACGAATCTAACCATATAAGTCGTTTTCCTAGGAAAAATCTAATTTCTGAAAAAATTCCTATAAACACGGACGGTGAGAGGTCGGGGGCTTTTATGGTAAATGTCGATAATATTTTCAATAGTTAAACTTTAAACAACTGTACAATGGAAAACATTGGAACAAGGATAATTATGTATTCGTAAGTGGGAAAGTTTAGTATTGGACATACTTTTTAAGCAGATATTTATAAAAGGAACGAACTGGGTATACTAATCTAAATCTTGATACATAATTATTTAACACAGTTGTATTAAGATGATAGAAATAAAATTAATAAAGATATATTTTCGAAATTAACTAGAATTATACGTATAATCTATAATATTTTATTTATAAATTAATACTCATTTTTCGCGGCTTTAAAATTAAAAAAAAAAAAAAAAAAGGTTAAAAATAAGGAACCTAGAAATTAAACGTATTAGAAATATAATTGCATATTGGCTTCGACATTAAAAAAATAAAAGCCATAATCATATTAAATTATTAAAACATATCGACAGTAGTAAAAAGGAAGGACCAAGGTGTAAAAAAGGATGATTACTATAAAGATAAGATGGAGAAATAATTTGGAGATAATTCTTGTTGAAGGGTATCAAGGTATCAGTCATCCAAGGTTCTAATAAGAAAAAAGAGATTGGGATCGGCATAGCCAAGTGGTTAAGGCACTCACTCATAACCACTGTCTCTATACCAAATCAGGTTCAATTTCCAAGGGGGTGTCATATTTTCCACAGGTTAACATCGATGTACGCAAAGTATGTATCCTTACGTCGTGTAATGAGTAAGTCCATATCAGAATGTAAATGAAACAAATAAAAATAATGTAAGCAAGTCAACTTTCCGATAGATTTCGGAAAATATAATAATGATTTTTGACTCAACGTTGGCACGCATTTAACGAGTTGTCCAATGGTAAGCACAATTAGCAACAAACTATTCTCGTAAAATTGACAAACTGATGACATTACGACAAATTAAAATATTTATAACACGGAAAAGGTATCCTAAAAGTACGCGGATGAGAGAAAAAAAAATAAAACAATAGTCCGCCTATATAATAATAAATAGTCTGTCAATAATTGAGGCACATAACTTCCTCACGTTTTATTATTGAAAGAAAGCTCAAATATAATGTAGTTCTGTTTTGATTTCCTAGAGTAGTCACACTTATTTTATAAACGGTTTTATTTATAACTTGAATAAAAATAAAGGTGCGAGATCATTAGTGGGCTACTTTTAACAAACAATCAACATTTCTTAAAAATCGTATAAGTACTTTTAAAGATATAATTGTTAATAAAAACATGTTTGTGTACATCCTGAATGGATTCAGAAGTTTAAAAGTAAATATGGGACCAACAATAGGCTAATTATTATCTCCCCTAAAAATTTAATTAAAATCTGCCAAGTAGTATTTAAGCTATAATGGTTTACAAACATTGTAGGAGAGACGCGAGACTAAAAATGTTCCCTGATATCTAAAACATATTTCTCTCCGGGATTTTTGAAATCGGAGACATAAAAAACATCGCTGTTCAGAATAATCTACTGAGCTTACTTTCGGTAAGCTCAGAAAATGTATAACAATAATAACAATAATAATAATAAAAGAAAAAGCCCACCCAATTATAAAATAAATCGGTCCGAGACAACTAAGACAAACTTTCTCGTGTACGATTTCATAATGCATAGCTGTGTTTTCCGTTTACACATTTGTTTTCGTGTTTTCATATGTAGATTTAACTAGTATTTAACATTTCATCAACATTTATCATAAAAATAACTTCTCCAAAAACGGCTATATATTTAGATTCGTATATAAATGGACTACATTAGTGGCATATTAGAATTTTTTAACCAAAATGGTCGCAACCGTTTTCGAGAAATAATTTTTTTTTTGAGTTTTTGGAGGTAGCGGCAGTCAAATTTGGAGCTAAAATTAATTTCTCGATTTCACCTCGGAGTATTTTTTCTGAACATGTATGCCAAATTATGTCAAAATCAGTCCATTAGTTTAGGCTCCAGGCGTCAGCACAGACAGACATTTTTAAAAAACTTTTTTGAACTCAGGGGACCTGTAAACCCATCAAAATCTCAAAATTAAATTTTCGCGTCAACACAATACTTTCTCTTTATATGAGAAAGTAAAAATAAATAAATAGATTCGAAGAATCAAGTATGCCATTTGTTTTCTTTTTTAATTAAGAAATAATAATAAATATTGGATTTCCAAAAAAGGAGTTATTAAAATACGTGATTAATGGTTTAGCTTTTTTATCACTAAAAATGAGTTATCTCATATTTTCTGCCATTTTATATATTTTTGAGCTTTATTTATATATTATTTTAACCAGATCCGATTACATTTCGAAATTATACTGTTTTTATTTTATTATCATTCAAAAGGTGGCAGCTTAGTTTAAAAAAAAATAAAAAAAATGCACCGAGTGTGCTTGAAAATTAAAAAAAGAAATATTATATAGAATTTTTTTGTTTTTTTAAAAATTGCTTTTATTTCTTTCTCCTTGGAATATTTAATAGAAGATGAAAAGGTCAAAATAATATATATATATATATATATATATATATATATATATATATATATGTATATATATATATATATATATATATATATATATATATATATATATATATATATATATATATATATATATATATATATATATATATATATATATATATATATATAAATGATGTAGCGAGTATATTAATATGTATTTGTGTGTATTATCACACACACCCCACATGTATAAATTATGATGTATAAGTATACGTAGCAAGTAGAAGCATACATTTAGAACATCTTTTATTTTCGTATATATATATAGATAAAAAGTCCGGTTTAGAGGGCAGGGTAGGGGGGACTTAGTCAAGCCCCTACCTTGTTCACAAGAGCAAGGTGTGTACGTCGCGAGTTCTTTAGATAGACTGCACAACGACCTTGCTTCGGGCAAGGGCTCTACCACCCACCCCTTTCAATTTCAGGTCATTAAGGAAAAAAAATTATAAAGCTTTGCAATACACGTGACATTAAGAATAAGAACGTATGCTATAAGCAAGTTTTGTTCTTTTTTTTGCCAGTGATACTTGAAACATTTAACCATATGCTTTGAACAATAACTAAACCATTATGACACTTCTTTAGTTGGTTACTCCCCTAATAAATAAAACTAAGGGGAGTAACAATCTAAAGAAGGTGACGGAATGTTCTTCTTTAGATTGTTACTCCCCCTATAGAAACAGAAGTGTGATATTCCTTTGTTCCAAAGTACATTGGACTTAAAAACCCTTTGTCTTTATATTTATTTAGTCAAAGCCGTTTATATTCTAAAAAAACAAAGGGGAGTAACAATCTAAAGAAGTACCACAATTATATATATAAGCAGATTATGTTTATAAGAAAATTGTTCCAAGACATCTCAAGCAAGGTTGCGATTAAGTAGAAAACCAATAAATAATATAATTTACATAACTTAAAATATGAAGCGTTAGTGGAGATCGTCATGAAATGTTAAAAGAATTGTCTCTCCACGTAAAAATATATTTAATACATTTTAAAGGAGCTTTCAGCCACTATAGGAACATCATCAGCGCCGAAAAGTGAAAAATATTAATTTAAAACGTTGAAAAGATGGGAGTGTAGTGAGTCAAGTCAAACAAGAATCCTTCATCTTATACCTGTTGCTGATTTGACATGACTCACTACACTCCCATCTTTTCAACGTTTTAATTATCATTTTTCTCTTTTCGGCACTGATGATGTCCCTTAATTGGCTGAAAGCTGATTTGAAATTTATTTAATATATTTTTACGTGGAGAGACTATTCTTTCAACATTTCATATTTACATAAAATTTGATCTAATAAAAATCAGTCGGTCCGAGAAAATTATGAAATCCTTTTCATTTATATAATTTTATCACTATAATAGTCTATGGTTGCGCCTCAGGATACGATTTTTCAGAATATGTTCATAAATATAAATCGGTTTAAATGTTTAAGCTCCACACATCCGCGGAAGACGACAGAAGTCATTAGAAAACCATTTCTTTGAATAACGTTTATATCACTATGCTGCTAGCGTAAGACAATTTAGGCAGATTAAAAAAAAAATAATAATTATTAGGCATTGCGTGGCTCTATTGAAGCGAAGCGAGCGTATAGTAATAACTATGTATTGAATATGGAAAAAAATAGATAATCATGAATCGTGATGAGTTGATAGATAATGGGTATGATAGTAGTACAGCGGCGTAAGATATCAGTAAAAATGTTGGTTTTTTTCTCCATTAAACGTTTAGGTCCGCTTTAATATTAATAATCTTTACTAGGCATCGCGTGGCTCTATCATTGAAGCAAGCGTATTGCAATAAAATACTGAATATTAAAATTTGTTAATCATGATGAATGTCATAGTTGAAGATAAGTGGAAGGGCAGTGTGGAGTAGAGTGGGGGTACTCGGTACAAAGCTTTACTTCCTAAACAAACCTAAAGAATCTTAACCACCCTCAGTAGCATTTAAACAATTATTATAAATGTATCACTTCATTACTCAAATATTACTGCTTGTATCAAGTTGAAATTTTACATACTTGTTTCAATTGTACTTTAGACGATGTACAGGAAGTTTTATTAAAATCGTTACGTTAGAACGTAAGATATCGGTAAAAAGGTTGTTTTCTCTATTTTAAACGTTTAGGTCCGCTTTAATAGTTTTAGCGATCTTTATTAATTCATAGCAGTGTCGTTGTTGGTTTTAATAAAAAATGTTATTTAAAAAAAATGTCCGTCTCATAGAATAGGTGATGATAGAATTTTTTCCCGTCCTGAAATTCCAATTTTAAATTTGAAGCTCACGTTTACGCGAGCATTGGAACTCTTGGACGGATCACGCTGTCCAACGAACTTAGCCTGATTATTAGTAAAAGGAAGTTGTATACCAAATTTCAACAAAATCGGTCAACTTTTACTCAAGTTATCGTCGGACACGTAAACGTTACACACAGACAGACAGACAGACAGACAGACAGACAAGATGCATATTTCGTTGAATGTAAGAAGCTCGCTTACGCTCGCTTCAATTAATTTATAGAGGTGTCGCTGTTGGTTTTACTACAAAATATTATTTTTAAAAAATGATTGTCTCATCGAATAGATAAAGTTAGAATTTTTTCCCGTCCTAAAATTCCAATTTTAGTTTTGAAGAGCACGTTTGCGAGAACGCTTAGGCAGACAACGTTGTACAACGAACGAGTCCTGAGCATTGGTAAAATGAACATGAGTACAAAATTTCATCAATTTCGGTCAACTTTTACTCAAGTTATCCGTCGGGACGTTTCAGACGCGGAGAATATTTCGTTGAATGTAGGAAGCACGCTACGCTCGCTTCAATTACTATCCATCATACACTATCAGAAATTTACTATAACCTGTAGTGAACATTCCAGCATCTTTTTAACGGTTAATACAAATGATTTCCAGCGAATTAAAGTAACTTGATGCAGGTTTATATACATGAACCTTATGATATTTAAGTCATACGAGAAGTTACAATATTTAATACTAACTTATATAGCTTACAGTGTTGCTTAATTCACGTAGTAATTAAGCACTGACCTTATTCTATTTCACACTTAATACTTCAGTTAATTCAACTTAGGATGAAATTCAATATTAACTTAATCTCAATCAATAACCAGTTTCTTTCACTCGTTAAATAATTCTTTTTCATTCATAAAAAAATTAATAGATTGACCTTATTAGAATTTATTAAATGTTAATTTACGACTTATAAGTAAGCATATCAAACATCACTGATGGAAACATTACATAAATATAAGTTTATGAGATCAACACGTAGAACTTTAGTACGATTAAATAATTTTAATTAGGTGTTAAAAAGATGTATTTATGTAATAAACATATCTTTTAGATAAATAATGATCTTATTAAACTTATAAAGTTCATAGTAGAGTTCAAAATCAATCAAATGTTACAGTTTCTTTCTTATTTTACAAATATAAACTAAAGTGGTCGTTGTATAATACTTAAGTGTGAGAAAAAGAGTATAAAATAAATAATAAGCCTGTAAAAGGATGTAATTTGTAAAAAAAATTGATTTGTTTCTCTTTATAATTAAATGTTACGTAATTTTCTCTCGTAGCAATAAAAAGTTTTGTATTCTTTATTTCATTAAGTAAAGAAAAGAAATATTGGCTTTAATCAATCAAACCAAAAAATTAAATTAAAGGTAGAAAAACAATAAATCCACTCTCTTGTTAAGTTATTGGTAAGAAAAAAGTTGACTCCAGTCGTAATATTAGTAACCTTTACAATTTTTCAATTACTTATATCTACAACTTAAGAAAATGAACAACCTAATATCCTTGGTTTATATATTAGTTAATCTTCACTGAAATGAGAAATATATCTGACTATTCTGGCTAGTGTATTATTTATATAGTAGGAGCATAAATGCTTATTCAAATGAAATAAAAAAGGAAGGACATTTTCAGGAAAGACTGATAAAAAGCCACCCCTTCGTCGAGATTTGATCCGGCGTGGCAGTAGTTAGATTAAAAAATAATATAGGCACACTTTAACATTAATTTGAAATTAGATACGAGAGAGTTAGTGAGGTACGGTCTAAAGAAAAAACTTTAACGGTTGCTAACTTAAAATTTAATTAATTTGAAAGTTACAAAATATGTTTAAGACCTACTCAAGTTAAAACAGCAGTTAAAAATGAGTTGAATTCTTATTAAGCATAGATTATTAATTAAGGTTAAATAAGGTTCTAATAAATCTAGATATTTCAGGGAAAGAGATTTAGTTAATGTCCTTGATTTATAAATTAGTTTGTAAATTCCACTATTGTCGTGTATAATGTCGTTAGTCTGTCGTTGTGTTAGTATGTAACCTATATTGCTTATGGTTCTGAAAGATGTGTTAAGGTCGAGTCTGTTAAAAAAAATTTCGTTGTCTCTTTACCTACGTAAGTTAGTGCTGCCCATTGAAAGTCGTTAGGTGCTGTCTGTTGTGACGAGTTGGTTTTTTCTTGTGTCGTCTTACCAGTTTGTTTATGGTCCATTTGTCGTATCCGTTAGAGGTGGTTAAAGAGTTGTTTCTAGCTATGTCGTACATTGTGTTCAGTTCTGTTTTGGTAGATGTCGGGAGTCAGAGGTGTGGTGTTAAATCGGTGTATCATAGATCTGTAAGCGGCTAGTTCGTGTTGTGTTGGGTGATTCGATGTTGCATAAATTGTGTGAGACATTGTGTAATCGGTTGATATTGTGTGATCGGTTGTGTGATCGTTGCTATAGGTTGTGTGATCGGTTACTATAGGTTTCCTTAAGATGTTGTGAGTTTGTCGACTGTCCGTGAAAAGGTAGCCCATGAAGTTGAGTTATCCGTCCGTTTCTTTTTCTAAAGTGAATTTAATGTTCGGGTGTATTCCGTTCATGTACGTCAGTATATCGTTTATTTGGTCTATTTCAGATTCGATTAACAAAAAGATCGAGATGTATCTTTAATATATAAAAGGTAAATATTGGCATACATAGTAGGCAGGTAGGTGTACATAGTAGGCATCGCGTGGCTCTATCATTGAAGCGAGCGTTTTGCAATAGAATGAATATTAAGGAATTTATTAATCATGATGAATGTCATAGTTGAAGATAAGTGGAAGAGGGTGGTGTGTACTTGGTACAAAGCTCATCTTCCTTGACAAACCTATATAACTTCACTCCAATGAGAATCTTAACCACCCGCTGTAGCTTTTAAACTATTGTTATAAATGTATCACTTTAATACACAAAAACTACAGCTTGCATCAGGTTGAAACTTTTCAAGCCTGTTTTAATTGTACTCTAGACAATTTGTATGAAGTTTTACTAAAATGCGTACGTTAGAACGTAAGATATCGGTAAAACTGTTGTGTAAAACTTAGGTCCGCTTTAATAGTTTTAACGATCTTTATTAATTCATAGCGGTGTCGCTGCTGATTTTACTAAAAAATTTTATTTGTATAAAATGTTCATCTTATCGAATAATAGGTGATGATAGAATATTTTCCCGTCTAGAAGCTCACGTTTACGCGAGCGTCGTGCGTGAACTCTTGGACGTATAACGCTGCCCAACGAACCGAATCTAACCTGTGCCGTCGATGTGCCCCCTTGGGACGTTGAGAGAGGAAAAATGAGCCCAAGATCAAGGGGAGTTGTTAAGGTTCTTGATCTTCCTTTCGATCGCCATGGGCGCTCGGTTTCCTGTTCTATATGATAATATTAAAAACTTACATACAAAACTTCAATCTAATAATATTTTAATTCCCATGTTTCAGGTATGGCATTAGCAACTGTAATGATCAAAACTGTACGAAAATATAAATAGTCAATGCGTAAATTAAGAGACGAGGAAACGTAATTAAGGTAAATATTATGTACGAGATTTTGTACAATTTTTTGCTATAATAATATACATCAGTCAATAAATGGTACATTCAGTTCGTAGCTTCAACACATAAAATAATAATCTTACGAACGATCTAAAAAAAAACTAATTTAGATGGATAATCTAAAAGAAGATTAAAATAATCAAATTAACAGAAAATAAGAAGAAAATAGAATACAAATACTATGGTCAATTATATTATAAAATATTTTACCTACTTATTTTTTTTTAATTGCAATATATAAAAAAAGGACACCATAATAATTAATGTAGAATTAAATGATGACCTCGTAGGTAATCTTTTAAAAGATTAATGCGACTGCGATATTAATAATTTCAAGATCGATAATAATTTGAAAATAATCTCAACGAAAGGAAATATAATTTAACACCACAATCTTATAGAAATGAAAAAAAAAAAACTTATAACGAGATAGTTTGTCATTGAATTAATAAACAATGCGGCTTATCAGATGACAATAGAATAAAAACGTGTTTTTTGGCAAACGAAAGTATAATAATAATATGAGTCTGAAACAGTTATAATGTAACAAAAATATATTTCGTGCTAAGCATTCTGATATATGAGTACATAATTACTTATCCCGGTGTTTCCCAATCGTTAGTTTTTTCAGGTTTTCGTGGTTACATATAATTATTATTGAAGATAATATGATCAAAATTGACGTTAAAATAATTCCTTCCTAGCGAGGAATTGAACACAACCTCTCAACCCTTTGCACACATAGCATTTTTTTTCTCAAGTAAAAAGACTAATATAAAAGATTCGTGTTAAAATGGACTACATTTGAGAATTATTTAAATCAAAATCGTCGAAACCATGTTTTTAAAAAAAAATCTTATTGTTTTTCACATTTTTGGCGGGTAGCATCCCTAAATATAGACCAAAAATTATGATTTTTCTAAAATTACGGCTCTAGGGTTGGGAAATCGATGTCAATGTATCGAAAACATCGATGTATCGGACTTAAAAAACCGATGTTTAACATCGATGTTGATCTTTCGATATACCAGACAACATTGATTTTTTCCGAAACATCAAAAAGATCGATGTTATCAATGTACCGGACCCCAAAAAACGGCGACAACGAATATCGGGAAGAGAACGAGGGATTTTGATTTTTTTTTGAATTGGTGAACTCCTTTTTTTTTTTTGCTCGTTGGGTGGGAGGACTGATGTTGATGTATCGAAAACATCGATGTTTTGGCTAACATCGATGTTTGTTCTTTCGATGTCGATGTATCGAAAACATCGATGTTTTGGCTAACATCGAAGTTTGTTCTTTCGATGTAATTATTCAAAAACATTTATGCTTTCGATATCCCAACCCTAGACAGCTCCACGCGTCTGCACAGACTACCGACATGCAGACATTTCTTCACTCTAGGACCTTAAAACGGGTAAATCTATCGACATTACATTTCCGTGCTATTACAATACTTTCTCAGTACGTGTACAACGTATATGAGAAAGTAAAAAGAAGATAAGTTGATTTATTCGCTAATATTATGACCAATGAAATCCCTATAGCTATCAACATCTTTTAATATTATAAGAAAAGACACAATAGTCTATTTCATCTCAACAATCGTCTTACTGTTTCCGCTCTCCTAACCACATATATACTTTTGTTTCGGAATACTGTTCGGAGAAGTGGAAAAAAAAAAATCTGACGGATAAAACCCGAGTTTATTATCAAAGTATACAGTTCAATGGCTTAGAAATATTGGAAAGGCTTGGATGAGGAATAGAAATGCGATAATGGAAAAAATCAAAACAAAAAAAGAACTTCTAAGATAACAGAATAGAAATCGTAAGAAAGAAAAAAAAGATTAAATATAATATTTTAAGCAACTAACAGGAACCACAGACCAATAGCACATTTTTTTACGATATCTATCTGTGTATTCAAATTCTATAATATATATATATATATATATATATATATATATATATATATATATATATATATATATATATATATATAATATATATAATATAATAAACTTGTGATAGTTAAAATGTCAAAGCCTATGTAGCGGAAACTTGGCACATATCCGTGTATAACCCGCAACATTTCCAAAATATATTAACAATATTATTCATAACAAAATAAGGATAAAGCTGTGGCTTTTCTTTTACGAAGGATATAATAAAATATAAGTTATAAGCTGTGTCAAAAAAAAGAACATTTTTACTCGTTCAATATTACTAAAGTTATTCAACTAGATAAAACTAACAAATAAATACATTTTCTTATCATAACGCATATCTTATTATTACCTTAAATAATACACTAGACTAGATAACCTACATTGGCTTAAATCAGACAAAAAAAAAAAGGAATAATAGTTTAAAATAAGCATGCAAAATTTGTGAAGGATAAAATTGTATATTATACACCCTAACAATATATATATATATATATATATATATATATATATATATATATATATATATTCATAATATAAAATTAAGCCTGTTGCTACGGGCTTAACGGCTCGTATACATAATAATCGTAATATACTTAATACACAGAAATTTTTTTTAAAGGGAGAACGTTTTTAGGTGAAATGCCTTAATGAAGTCTGAAGTTGAAAGTAATAGTACAAGGATTTGTGTTGTCGTAAAAATAGGCGTAAGAACCAAATCGAGTCACGATTTGCCTTTTACTTTAGTCTTAATACATTGCAGGAACCTTGTCCACTTCTCGTCCAGTTATCACGCGTTGTATTATAAACATATTATGTAGAGTACAATGGAACAAGTAGGAAATAAAATAAAGTATAAAATAAGTAATAAGAAGTAGGAAAAAACAAAATGGGGGAAAAAAAACAGATTATTTATTTTACGTAAAGGGGTGGGGGTAGGATACTGACCATTGATATATCATATAATGAATTAATCTTGCTGGTCTACCTGGCTTCAGCCGAGAAAATAAATACGTGTTTAATAACAGAAAAGCACTCGTGCCAACAATTATTCTTTAAATTCAGACATAATGACTGCTATTTTAAATCGCCGCGTTCTATAATCTCCAAATTTAAATCAATTCATCGTCACATTATACTTTATCTCTGCATATTGACTGATTAGCAGCGGTATAATAATATTATAAAAGGGTAAGGGAGGAATAGGAAAAATGGAGGAATGGACAAGTTGGTATGGAAATACCAACCCGCATTTTCCGTACGTTAAATAGGTTTAGTATATTCTTAGGGTGCTCTCACACTGGATCTGACTACATCCGACTTTTGGTCGTGCGTAGTCGTACGTAGTCGGACAAACTATCCCAACCTTAGCCCTGTTATCAGAGCTCTCCCACTGCATCCGACTTAGTCGTCCAACTACGTGCGTCGTGCGTATACCTCCGACCTGCGACTCGATCCCATCATTCTCGGATTTGCGTCCTACTTCGTCCGACCTACGGAGCAAAACTACATACCTATTTACAGTTTTTTTTTAAAGTTTTAAGTTGTTTTATTCAGTTTTTTGTGCAGTTTCTTTTATTTATCAGTGAGTGAAGTTAATTTGTTAGTTTTTGTACAATATACAAATCATGGATACCGAAAAATTAATTGTTTCTTTTTATTAACTATAAAATGTAAGATTTGATCAATGTAATTTTTTTTCTTAAATATATATATATATATATATATATATATATATATATATATATATATATATATATATATATATATATATATATTTTTTTTTTTTTTTTTTTTTTTTTTTTTTTTTTTTTTTTTTTCTTAAATAAATCACGATAATAATTTCATTTTAATATATGATTATTACTTGTCTTAGCGTAACAGTCAAACGCTCTTCAGGCGATATCACAAGATGAAAATTGCTCTGTTTCGTCAGTTCAGGTTTGATACTTTCCAGAATATAGGTGAACGAGTCCAAACTCAAACGGAAGTAGTCAAAGAATTTCTTGGGATCTTCTTTCAAATCGCCCATTAAATGGTGAAATTCGCCATACTCTTCTTCCTTCAATTTAAATCAAATTATAATTATTATTAACTACGGGAAACAGACAGAGAAAAATACACTCCAGCGCTGGGATTTGAACCACAGGCCTCTATATAGCGCTCTGGGTAGAGCGCTATACCGGAAATATAGAGGCCTGTGGTTCAAATCCCAGCGCTGGAGTGTATTTTTCTCTGTCTGTTTCCCGTAGTTAATAATAATTATAATTTGATTTAAATTAAAACTTAATCTTGCCGTAGTATGAATACTACCAAAATTGTAAAATATGAATTTCTTTCTTTAAGAATATCTGGTTAATCCATTCCGTTCTTCTTAAACGTCTTTTTCTTTGTCTCAACAATAAACTATTACATTCGTTCAACAATAAACTTACCCATTCATCTTGCCAAAATGTACGTAAAACGAAAAAATATAAAATTAAAGGCTCCTCTCTCCGACAAGTCTGCTCCAATGTTAGAGCTCAAGTCGTACTACCGAGTCGTACGTAGTCGGATCCAGTGTGAGAGCTCAAGTCGTACTACCGAGTCGTGCATAGTCTTACGAAGTTGGAAGTCGCATGTAGTCGGATCCAGTGTGAGAGCACCCTTAGGTCCTTTTTAATTTCTCATATAATAGGTATTAGTAGAGACTGAATAATTAGTATATATAAAAATGTTCGGTGAAACATCGTCTGAAGAATAAGAGCGCAATTGGAGTTGGTGTCAATAGAGTAATGGAAAATCTGTTTTCGTTTTACCGGGGTCCATTTTTGTCTCACATGTGAGACATGTGAAGTCGGATTTCCCTCTACCTTTTACCGACACTGATTAAGGCCGAGGTTCTAAATAATAGTTTTGAGAAGTTAACATTAATTTTATGGAGAGGAGAAGCTTTCCATTTTTCATTATTCACCATTTTATCATTATTATTAAGTCTGCAATATAATTTAGATTTAAATTTTTAAATGAGTTATTAAAACTCAACTAATTACTACATTGTTATGAAAATTGTAATTTATCCGCTGAAATATTACTCCAAATGTAAATTATTATTTAAATGACTACAAACCTACCAACAGATATGAATGAAAAGAATTTTACGCAAACAACTCTATAGTATTATTTAATATAATATGAAATTGAATGTACAGATACAGATTGACAGTGTACTTGTAGAAAAAATAATGTGAAGGACAGGATATAAGAAACAGGATTAAGACTAAGTAAAAGAAATTAAATAAATGAATGGAATAATCACATAAATTATAAGCTAGAAATTTATTGTTTCATAATATGTAAGAAAGTGTAGTAGTGTATAATAATAATGATAATTTATCATATAACATAAATAAAATAGGTAAGTATATATATAAATATATATATATATATATATATATATATATATATATATATATATATATATATATATATATATATATATAATATATATATATATATATATATATATATATATATATATATATATATATATATATATATAAACAAAAATAAAACAGTATTTTCAACTCCATAATGAAATGAGAACAAAATAAAATAAAATATATTAATAAGTACAATAAATTAATGTTGGACTATAATATACACATTCGAGTGTGTTTCTTTTATTAATAAAAGATAATACCGTAATGCAATAAAATGTAATTATAAAAAGCAATATATTTTGTCGAATAACTATATAATTTAATTAAAAGCTATAACATAAAAATATTTGTTTTAAATATATCATAATGATTATTAGTATAAACACATAAATAAAAAAGTAATTTAAAAATTTAAGTTGAACTAAAAATAATCTATAATAATTGTCAAACAACAATATATGTTCATAAAAATAATAATCTGACGTTTCAGTATTTCGACTATTTTCAATTTTTACGTAGAGTGAGGTAAAGAAGTAGTTTTAAATGGATATCCTATTATTAAATAATGTTAATTCATAAATATATTTTATATTAGTTCCTGATTTACATTTTTAGCTTTAGTTTATTTAATTTACGTTCCTTACTGAACCATTTACATAGGTAGTTGTACCTACCACGTCCTAAATCCGCACCCCTGAACCCGAGGGTTCCTTCACACATATCAATGCACATACCCCCATCGACACTTTCTTTTGTAAGAACACATGTTACTTTTACTCAGTCCATCCAAAATTATCATTTAAAATAGTTAAAAAACTTAAATAAGAAACCATATTATTGTTATTTTTAGTTACATAATATATTGTGGTTACACAATTTTAAATTAAACCACGTGTATGTTTTTATTTTGCGTTCACTAATTATCATTGCTTAGTAACCACAAAATATCGGTCAATAAAACTAATTTTTCTAGAATATTGTAATTCTATTATTTTAATAGAATTATTGTAAGTGACTAACTATTTTTATGAAGGGTAGGGCACATGAGTAATTTGAATAACACTTAAAATAAAGCTGATATAAAATATCAATCGCTATTAACATGAAAAAGTTAATTTTCTTTCAGAATTCAATTGGAATAGAGAGACAATTTTGAGTCTCTATTATCATTTTTATTAAACAAACTTACTAAAGTTATTTTAAATACCAATTTAAGATACTAACTTCTATTTATCCGAAATAATAAACTAACATTAAATAAATTGGTAAGGCGTGAAGTCTCAGGTAAAAAGGGTTTCGTTGGTATGTATTGTGAACATAAAATTAGAATAAAGGGGAGGGGGGAGGGGGCAACTTTTTGTTTTTTTAAAAAATGGCATGAAAAATTAAACATGTTCCACAAGTGTTATATATTTTTGTAATCTACGATTCAATACCTTTCATTTGATACCCCACTCAAAATTTTATAAAACTATTTTTTTCCCGTGACAGGAATAAGCCGCCATTTTGGATTCCCAGTTAATCAGATCAAATTGCATTCTTATTTTTTCTATGGCCCAGTAGACCGCACGATCTTTAATATTGGAAAATTTTTGTTTCATGTTTTTATCTCTTTTTATTCAAAAGTTATTGGAACCGTACAGAGTGACAGACAGACACATGAACGAAACTATTAGGGTTACTTTTTTTGGTGTACTAATTGTCCAAAAAGGGTTTCATTTTTTTGTAATCGGCAATAAAACATTAAAATATTTACCAACTCAAAAATGTGACTAATCTCTCAGGTTTTGTTTAATTTATGCTTGTTTACATTAAGCATCATTTGTAATTTTCCTTATGATATTAATATTATGTTGCTTGTAACATGATATTTTCTTTTAAGGGTCATTGGCCCGAAACCTTGAATTCTCCCTTGATTGTAAACCCCCTTATAACTGGTTTGAGTTATCTTGGGATTCCCCCGTAAAATGTCAAATATATTTATAAGGTTAAAACCAACTCAAGGTTGGGAAACTTTCAATACAAAAAAAGGGAAAATACATATTGAATTAATTATTGGGTTATATATTTTTACGACCTGTAAGAAGGAGAGAAAGAAAAGAGATCCCAATATCAGAGATGATTATTTTGTCTTTAATTTTTTTTTTTTTTTTAACATTTCTAATTAACTTATAATGATTATACACATATCTAAGAGCAATTTCAACTTTTATACAAAGATATTCAATAATACTACGGCAGGAATCAATACAATCTTTAAGCCAACTTATCTTGTTTATTTTCGATGAAGACTACATCTAAAAGGATGTGAATTCACACACTGTTTATTTACTACTACTGAACGTTTCTTAACAGGGAAGTTCAGCACACTCTTACTATATTTTCACTCAACACTGAAGATGGTGTTATAAGTCGAAACGCGTTTGTGTATTTTAATATAAAATTGTGGTGACAATATAGCTGTGTTACTTTCTACTAACCTCTTTCAAATAAATCTGTAAAATCAAGACAAACAAGAGACAATGTGTTAATAAAACAAAACTTCGAACTCCTTCCGAAGTTTTTGTTTCTCCTTAAAAATGCTACCAATATTAGAAGAGAATCTAACCAATCGTCAAAACATTACTTATTCTAGACGCTGTAACACAAAGGTTAAAAGACTCGAAAACTAAGATTAGTATTTTAATTGGACTATATTACAACGGTCATCGCGAATCATAATATCAAACAAGTTATTTCTTAACGCATTTTAAAAAATGTAGTTTAATCAAGTAAATCGGTATTTTTTCATTTCCAATTTAAAAAAAAACTGAATTTCATACAAATCAATAAATTCCTTTGAATTTATATTATTTAAAACATTATAAATGTGTAGAATACACTAATAAAATTATCACATAAACTCTCGAAACCCAAAATGCTTAACTATTATTTCGTTTCTTCATATTTTTAATCTTATATAAATAATTAATATTTATGTAAAAAAGAGGGATTTAAATAGTATTTTTAACTCCTAGCCCAAGAACCAATGCTTAAATAATGAACATGTCCCCGAATTTGCTGCCTTTTTTTTACAATTCATTGTAAAATTAAGTTTAATTTTGCAAACTATCATAAACAATGGATAGTTAACTAATTTTTAATTGGACATATAGAGTCAACTAATCATAATCATTCATCAGTGTGAGGGCATCAAAGATTTGTTGTTATCATCTCATGATCAATATTATTTTATCAGAGAATTATCCGACTACCTGAAACTATTGATAACTCAAAAAGGTAAAACATGACTATTTCCTTAGACATTTGTACACATTGGCTAATTTATTATAATCTAATTTGGAAGGTTTCTACAATTATTTATTTGTCTGATGCAAGTATTTTATCCTCTATCGGCTCTTTGCATAAACATAATGTTTTGGTAAATACAATACATATAATATGTTCAAAACATACCTTATGTCAGAAGCGATGAGCCCATTATTTTCTTTTGAAGAGGCGATATAACTCCAAGAAGATTACGGGAACATAGACACAGCACAAGTTAAATTTATTTTAATCTGACACTGACCCGTACTTTTATTAAATAAAAAAAACTATTTTACGCACAGGTTAAAAATATGTAACACTCACGGAAATTTGGAAAATAATTGCGAACACACAATTCACTATATTTTGCAGCTTTTGAAATATCTGAAACAAAAAGGAAAAAAAAAACAAAGATTAATAAATGATTGAGCGATTCAATTAAATAAGAGGTGTTATAAAGCATTGAACTTTAGGAGGCCTATTAAAAGCTGAGTAAAAAATATAGTAAAATATTTAATAATATGGTAAAAAGCATATATGTTGTAATTTCTTCAATTAATCTCTTATAAACTTAAAAAAAGAAAGTGATATAGGTAGTAAAATAATGTAGCAGTAACAAAATAAAAAAATAAATAACTCGTCTTAACAGAAAATTAGCCTTGTTGAAATCATGTTGTTCCTCGCTCAGAACAACATATACATCCCTGAAGATACCTTCAGCATAGGAGGCGAAACGTCGAAAAACACATCGAACATGACGCGGTCACCACCGGAAGACCTAGAACTTAATTGTTGCACAAATCATCAGTGCAATCTGTCATAGGCTGAGGCTGAGTCTTAGTAAGCCTAGATCTTCCGGGGAGCGTCAGAGGTTTGGTGGATCCCGTTTTTTCAATTCTAATACAACGATCATTCTCAAGGGAGTTGCTCATGATGAGTGCCATTAGCAACTAACTTGAGTTGCTCATGATGAGAGCTATTAGCAACTAACTTGTGTTGATCATGATGAGTGTCATTAGCAACTATCTTGAATTGCTAATGACACTCATCCTGACTATAATAACAGATTGCACAAACAAAAGACGACAGACAGACATTTTCGTCATCGTGACCATGAAAAATTGTAAATCAATCAAAATGCAAAATTCTAAATTTTGCGCTAATTATAATACTTTTAGCGAATTTTCAAAGAAAATTACGCTATTGCAATGGCTTCAAAATTTTTGTAATGCGAATTTTTGAAAAAATTTTCCATGAAAATCCGTTTTAGACCATTCTAAATCGATTCCTAAAATTTAACACTTTTTTTTATGTATGTATGTATATATTTATATATGTATGTATATATGTATGTATATATGAGTCACTCCAGACGATATCTCCCCTTAGGATGCACTTAAAAATGTCAAACAAATTTTAAAATGTCAATAATATCAAAAGAAAGGATGAGTTCGTTGGCCAGAATTTTTGGAGTTCATTTAGGTGTCAAATTTTTACAATTTAGGGTCAAAAATACCATTAAAAACGTGTTTCTTCATTTTACCCCCCTTTTATATGAAAATATGATAAAAGTGTATATAACAACAATTATTGTACTCTTAAAGAGCTTTCCAACGACATGCATCTTGAAGGGTAAATACTATTTTGACTTTTGTACCTCGTACCCCTGTGTACCAAATTTATTTTTCACCCATGCAAATTCTAAACCAAAATTCTACTATATTATCATAAGCCAATAATACGCAGATTTCTTTGAAAATTCGCTCATTAGGTCATGGTGCATGACTGGACTTTTTTCTCTAAATGTTCTTACTCTATGAATGGGAAAAATTAAAGAATAATTAAGACGGATTTTAAATAAAAATGCCTCACAAAATAAAAGCTTCGGTTGGAATAACATTTTTCTTCATTCTTAAAGCAATATAGGCTTAATGAAGAAATGTGCATTTTTAAATACATTTAAAAAAATATATATAGAGCAACAGCTTTCATAATGTGGCTATTACATCCCTAAATATGATTGGTATTTAAGTACTGCATTATTAAACGCAGAACTTTCCATTAGTGCATACCTTCTACACTTATAACTTTGACTTAGAATAGATAAGGGTGCAGTAACTTTTATTCCTAGTAAGACTAACTAGAGTTTACTTTTACTGTTATTAATATTTCTCACATAGATTATTGCCACTATGAGTCAAACAGCAGACCAGTTAATTGATAAACAACTAATGATGTAAACCGGTACTTAACATTGCATCATAACACTGCGACTTTACGCGTCTGTATCACCAGACTATATCCAACGCAAGTTCTGAATTCATTAAATTATAAAAAAAATGAGTCCACTTATAAAATATCAAAGAAAAAAATAAGCAGTTATAAAAGAAAAAAACACACGAGCTTTATCATTCAAGGCAAATATATAAAACGAAAAAAATATATTAGGACTTTACTCTCATTTTAGAAAGATGACACCATATTTAGACTTACAGGTTAATGAAACTCTGCAATTTTTTTTAAAAAAAAACTTTTATTTAATTGACTTGATAAATATATTATATATTCATCAACTTAAAAAAAAAATGATTCAATTAGTAAAAAATCAAGTTTTATCTTTTCTTAATACCTCAGAGATCGGATGTAATAGTTTCCGGGTATCACAGAGAACTTAAAAAAGTCTTAAAGAAATGAGAATATAAGAAATGTTCTTTACTGGACTGACTTAATTTGTAAAGTTAAGTCTGTTGGAGGAAAAACTTGTTTCATGTAAATATTTAAAGTTTGTTTTGAAACTTTTAACTTTCAATTAAGCTTCTTAGTTTTAACCTGAGGCAAGCAAATTAAAATTAAACTCGCTTAGAATAATAATTATATTAATAATAATCTAGGTAAAACAAAATTAAGCCACACCTAAAAAATATTAATAAGGGAAAGAAATATCTATTACGCAGCTTTTACAGCTCTAAAAAAAAAAAAAAAAAATAGAAGAGCAATAGTAATTCGATTGATAGGGGGCCTGGGTGGCTCGGAGGCTAGAACGCTCGCCTTGCGATAAGGCAAGATAAGCAGTCTCGAGCAGGGTCAGAAGATGGATGGGTGACCGCTTCTGACCACAGCTCTGGGTTCGATTCCCGGACCGGGCCCCCCGCTCAATGTCCACCCAGCATAGTTTAAACAAATGGGAAGCTCCTCGAAAGAGTGGCGCCACCAGGTTTCGGCCTGGAAACAATGATGAAGACACCCTTAGTTGTAATACAACCAGGAAGGGGAGTCAAGGATAACGACCGTATCGTCACACGAGTGTGTGAAGATTGGTCCCTAAAAGGCCCTACACACGACACGACACGACCAAACACCTCTCTTTATGGAGAGTTTGGTCGTGTCGGGTTGAGGAGTCGGCCGACAGCGCTACAGACGAACCGACCTGACAGGAATCGAGGGTGGGGAGCTCCCGACGGTCGGGTCCGGCAGTTTTAGTCCGCCGACAAGCTCCAACTGTCGGGGCCAACCCCGTTTGCCCTGACGGTCGGGTGGTCGTGTCGGGGGCCTTTAACCCGGGGTTATTCGATGGGCCCACCTAAGTGGCCTGCGTCTTCGGGTGTAAAAGCCCCTCGGAATAAAAAAAAAAAAAAAAAAAAAAAAAAAAAAAAAAAAAAAAAAATCGAATGATTAAAATTACATTTGGGAAATTTATCATAGTAGATTTAACATGATAAATTTATATGGAAATTTATTGGAGAGAAGATGGAGTATAAAGAACGTTTGAAGACGAAGTAAAAGTAAAGAACGGGGCGTCTCGGAACTTTCCTTCACCAAATAATTCCAAATTGGCGGTAAATATTAAGTTAAAATACATGATGTTTGGTCGAAGATGTAACGGATTCTACCCATCATTTGCAACAAAAAACACTATAAAAACCATGGGTCAATTCTCAATAGTTTCGCCTCACTAATTTTTGTTGTTAATAATAATGAATGAAATTTAGGCATATGTGGAAAACATATTTCATATGTTTTCCACTAGACGTTCGGGACACAAAACAAGTCGCCTTTACCATTGCTCCTCTACAACTTTAAACACGCACTCTTTTAACCCCCATTACTCTACCCTATACTTGTACATATTTCGTTTAACAAGACAATAGGTTAATCTTACTACGTGGAACAATAATTTGTAAATTGCATTGTCTTTACTATCTAGTCCTCTTTAATTATCATGAACCAACATAAATAATTATCTTAAATAACCAATTTATCTCAAATTAATAATAATTAGATCGCTTTTATTACATATTTTAAAGCATATTTCATTTTATGCACTACATTATAATAATAAATTCATATTTCATATTGCTAAAATTATTATTATTATTATGTTTATGAATATGTTAAATAATAAACAGAATAATAATATTATTAATAATAATAATAATAATTTATTTCCACCATACATAAATACGAGTTTCAAACAATTATTTTTTTTTTTCTTTCTTTTTTTTTGGTAGTAGGTACATCAAATAATAATTGGTGAGGGCCCTAAGTAAGTGTTAGACACCTAGAGAGAGGGCCCCTAATACTATGTTACATTTTTCTTTTTATTTAAATTTAGAATTTATTAATACCCTACATATTTATCATATTATTATTTATTATTTACATATTTAATTAAAAACGAAAAAAAATATGTTGCAAAAATCAAACCAACCACCTTTAATTAAAATAATACTCAGATTATGTCCTAGATTTTTCTAAGCAAATATGTTACAGTGATGACTGAACTGGTAGACAATCTTAACATATGATTTTTTTAATTTAAAATTAATTGGTAAGAAATGGTAAATTTGACCACCAGTGGATCATGTTATTATAATAATATTTATTAAGACCATTAAAAGAAAAGAGTTTTTAATAATAATAATAATATAATATTTATATTTTAAATTAAACTGCTGGGAATTCTAAAAGAACGTGGTGTCACACCAAAGAAGATACTCAATACCTATTATAAAAATATATTTCTCATTTAATAAAAACTGATCATGCGATAAAATATTTAAACTCGCACTTATCTACTTACAACGCTTAGTTTTCAATTAAATTACATTTCAATTTAATTCACATTTTATTTTTTTTTGGATTTATCGCACTTGTCATTCTAGAATAATAATTACTAGTCATGTATAATAAGTATACTTATTCCATTTCAATCACTCTTGAGGGTTTACGTGATAATACAAAATCAATGTAAAAATAACGAAATAATTTAATGTCTATTTTATATGTATGTTTTATACAATTTTTAATTATTGAATTATTTTTGCTATATTAATAAACATTTGTTCGTTATAAGTGTTATTATTATTAAGGATGACCATAGTTGAAAAGGCCTTAGATAAGAAATATACATACAAAAGAGGGTTGAATGCACAGTGTAGAAGGTAGAGGTGTAAGGCCCGATCGTACTCAATTCCTCTCTCTACTTGGGCCTCCTAAGGCGACTTTTTTTGTGTTTCGAACGTCTAGTTATGTTTCCCCCCCCCTCTTAAGGCATTTAAAATAGACTTCTACAAAACTGAAATTTTCTCCTCTTTTCAACGGTATCTCTATTTCATCGCTATCATCATTATTTTAGGAGCAGCGATCGAATTGTTTACAGTAAAATGGTTGTACCTTAGAAAATACCAAAAACAAAATATTGTGGTGAAACGATTGAGAATTGGCCCTCGGTTTATATATTGTTTTTTGTTGGAAATGATGGGTAGAATCTGCCCTCTTCCTAACCAAACACCCTGTATAAAAGACTTATTTATCTATAGATAGGTAAAATTTGAGCGACTTCTAGCTCAATCGGTGAAATAGTTCCGAAATTATTTAACATTACATTTTTTAAGTTAAAAGCACATTTTCAAAATGGCGAAATATATCAAAACGAAATTCAGTGGATATGTTTGTCATATAAAGAGGTTATAATTGGAGCAAATTTCAGAGCAATCAGAAAGTATTAAGATTTCTTACGAATTTTTGAAATGTTTGCTGTCTCAACAAAATGGGTTAATGTCGTCACAAATGTATAATTTTCCGGGTAGCACAACTACTTGGACTGACATCCAGATAAAAACCACTCAAATTATCTTAAAAACACCGAATACGGGTAATTCTGTTAAAACTCGGATTCGGATTTTTCGGGTGAAAACAATATTTTTCCTTTAAGGTAAGGAAAAGTAATGATAAATTGTTAGAGTTTAAATTTCATGAGAATAGTAAATGTCCTCATCTGTTCCTTGAAACAAGAAAATTTACATATTTAAGTTTAAATAGAAGACATGGACTATGCAGCTCAAATAATAATTATATAACATCCTTTCACTCGAAAGAAAGTGAATACCCTAATAAATTTAATATTTCATTAGGATATAGATTGTTCGAGTCAGAGGTTAAGCTAGAATTTATTACGTTCGGAGGAAAGACAGGCATCAAGTGAAAATGACATCAAACTGGTGTTCAGTGATGCCAAAGACTCACGACTCCACTGACAATCTCAAACAGAATTTCTATTTATCACATAACATTGAGAATAAAATAAGGAATTGAAGTAAAGAAAACACACACACACACACACACACATATATATATATATATATATATATATATATATATATATATATATATATATATATATATATATTATATATATATATATATATATATATATATATATATATATAGAGAGAGAGGCGCACACTCACACTTTATTGTGCAAAAATAACGAAAGGAAATTTGAAAGATTCTAATTAAAAATGAATTTAATCCAAGCATAACTTTCCCGGGATAAATTACTTAAGTCAAATTAAAATTTACAAAGATAAAACAATTCGAGACAACTCAAACAATCTTTTTCTTATATATATATATATATATATATATATATATATATATATATATATATATATATATATATATATATATATATATATATATATATATATATATATATATATATATATATATATATATATAAATATCCGTTCTTAAAATTTAATAAGTTATTTTATTATACGAAAAACCTATTTTATTAATATATATTTAAAGTTTTAACTTGTACACTTAAACATCCTTTCACTTATAAATCCAAAATAAAATTAATAAAGGCCATAATTAACTTTAAATTATATTTATATTACAATGATAGGTTACTATTTTAAATTAGTGCGGTATTGATCACTGTTATTTGTCAACTTCAGTCAAATAAAATTTAACAAAGATAAAACAATTCGTACTCAACTCAAACAATCTTTCTTATTTACATACATATATATTTAATTAAATTGGTTAATTATAAATTGATTTAAATAGAGTTTAAACCAAACCTAAGTGGATAAATTAGACCAGAGATTTCCATTTTATACCCTAATAATGAATTCCATTTATTAATATTTAAATTAAATATCATCTAATGGTGTATATTTATCATTGCGACTTTAATGACATAAAACAGAGTGCCAATTGGTGTGGCACATAGCTTCTTTGCATTCTATCACGTACTTTATTGATTTTATGCTTTCACAACTATTATTGTCTAATTTGTTTAATTGTTTCCCCCTTTTATTTAATCTGTCAAAATTGTTTTGATATTTTACATGAATTAAAGTATCAATTTTGAATTTAGCAAAAGTTAAAGAGCGCAGACGATTCATATAATCTGGGGCTATCTGCGGGTTACTTTCGGCAAACTATAAAAGTTTCATACAAATTAGATAAGTACTTTTGAAGCTATAGGTGAAAATAAATGTATGTTTGTGCGCATGTGGAAGAGAAACAAATGAGCGCAGAAGGTTGAAACTTATATGGGACCAACAATGAGCTAATTATGGCCTACCATAAAAATTTCGTTAAAATCGGAGTAGTTTTTATGATATGTTGGTTCGCAAAAATTGAGCAACCGACAGACAGACACGAAACCAAAAATGTTTCCTGATGTCTGAAACGGATTTCTGTGTTGGAAGTTTTAAAATCGAAGACATAAAATATTTTCGTTCTTCAGAACGATCACATCGCTCACGTTACCTTCAGTAAGCTTGGAAGCAAAAATTCTAAAAGATCGAAACACACAACTAAAGAAGAAAAATTATCAGTATCAACCTAATGCAATGATAATAGTAATCAATCAAATAATGAATAACAAATAAAATACAATTAAATTAAAATCTGTTGTGTGTAATTTTACTAAGATTTTATTAGCTTGCTTTCTTGTTTGTTTGTCCGGTACAAATCTGGCAATCGATTTCTAACTAACTTCCCGAATAGCTAGACATTTGAAACTTTTAGCATAGCTCAGAAGACGATGACAATGCATTATTTAAATACTTTTAGCCATCTTTCAGCAGAATTTAATTGGTTTTCAGCAAATTTTGCTGTATGGTAAGTTAGTTCGGAAAAAGCCGCAAGTTATTTTATTTGTTTTGCCAAGTCCCATATTTACGCAATCTTCATTTTGACGGGTTTCATATTTGTGATTTTTATAAACATTGAATGACAGCAATCGATGGCACGGTTTAGATTTGGTATTGGGGAGATCCGTTGTACAAAGATTTGTCCTTTTATAGGTTTAAGATCAGCTCTCTAGATGGTTGTCATTAATGTGAAGTGAATAAATTCGGAACTATTTTTTTTTTTCTTTCACTAACATCATATATATTATATAACAATAACAATTATATTATCAACATTACATACGATTAACAGAAAATTTAAAAACGTAATATATAAAAAGTTCTTTTTATCTTGAAATTATTATTATTTCTTTTTTAATTTCTTGTCAATTTTATTTAAATCTTTCAAACTTCACAAATCATTGCTTATTCCCAATAATTTTCCTACTTTAACCATGAATACTTAATTAATAAAGTACTTTTTCTGTATAATATTTGTTAATCTAGATTTATGCACTCAACGTTTTAAGAAAATACCTACTCTCAACCGAGAAACATCGTGCCCATTTTGTAAGATAATCTCCCTAAAAAAAAAAAAAAAAAAAAAAAAAAACTTGAAAGGTGTACAATTGAAACGAGTCTTTGCTAATTCCAGTTACAATTCCTTCATTAGTAGATTGAATATTTATTTTTACTTCTTTTGCAGTTACTTCTGTTTTTAACAACTTTAGATGATTGTGAAAGGTCGAACTATAAACAATAGCCTTCACTTCTTCTCAATTCCATCTAACTAAAAGCAAAGGAGGAAAACACTGAGTGTATGCAATTTTACAAAACAAGCTATCGATTGTGCCCGACTGTGAAATTTATTAGAGAAAACGTTAGGTTCACTGGACATGGGGTTGGACACCGTAATTTAACACCCATCTAACGTAATTCTTTCCTTCCATTGTATCTAAGCCTCCATCCGTACTATTCCTATTTCCGTCCTTCTCAATCTGTCTCTTTAACATACTATTTATGTGGTCTAATATCTAATAAATTAATACTAAATGACCCTCAATTAGATATTTTTTTAAAAAGGAAAGAAAAACCCACACAATAAACCATCTTGGGAAAAAAAACAAGATTTTAATGCTAAAATCCATTCCATTTAAGTATTTGCGTATTTATTGAAAAGAAGAATATCTGCTAATTGGTGTAGCTGTAGGGCATAGCGTCCGCGCCATTTATTACTAGACAAATAATCACTAAAGTATAATATAGAGTATAATGAGATGGCAATAATTTAAAATCACTGAATGGATATGAAAATTGTATAAAGGGAAAAATAAAATTTATTTTGTTTTACATATAGAAGTGTATATTAAGAAAAAGTATTGTGATAACGCGAATATTTTAATTTGATGGATTTACACGTTTTGAGCTCACATGAGTCCATGAAAAAGTGGTTTTTATAACATTTCTGTCGGCAGTCTGATAATCTGTGCAAACGCGGGGAGCCTAAACTACTAAGCCCATTTTTATGAAATTTGGAATATAGGTTAAAAAAAATCATATCCCTATATAGCGAGAAAAGAATATTAGCTCTTACTTTAAGGGCGCTACCGCCCAAAAACTCCGACAAAATGAGAAAAAATGTATTTCTCAAAACGGTTCCGACGATTTTGTTTAAACAATTTAAAATTAATCAAACTATATAAGTCGTTATCCCTCGAAAAATCTAGTTTCTGAGATGAAAAAAAAAAAACCGGATTTTGTTGAAAATAGAAAAGAAGTAAAGAACCACCTGTAGAAGATTTTTTAAATATATTTTAAAATATATGAAATATTATGGGATTTAAATAAGGTATTAATACCTCTATAAGAAAGTTTTGTTCGATTTATCGGACCAACTTTTTGGAGCCAATTTTCCTTAAAGTACAATTATTATTATCCTGTATAAAAAAAAAAATAAATAAAAATAAATAAATAAATAAGGTGAATAACAGCCTAAAGAATAACATTCTGTACACCTTCTTTATATTGTTACTCCCCTCTGCTTTTTTTCATAAGAGGAGGACCAATTTATGATTCAATATTTATGTACTAAAAACATAAAATTACAAAAATAATTAGCTGTAAGTAGAAATTTCAAAAAACATGTAACCTAGAACATGATGTCATAGACATTTGTTTATAAAACCTGTTTTGATTGTATACTTAAATGCTAACCTTTATAGGCCATTTCATATGTTGATTCATTTTTAATGATATGAAGCAAGTAACTTTTTATAAATAAAAAAATCAGATTCAGGAACAAAAAAAAAATGATCGTATATACACTTAAATGAATTGATATTCCAAAATCGATTTGTACTTCAGAATTAATATAACAGTAGACAGTAGTATGCAAATATAATATAATTGATTCATTTTGATTAGCATGATTATACTTCCTACTTAGGAGAACTTAAAAATCATCTAACTTACATTGAATTTTATTCAAATATCTATTATGATCAAAGTTAAGGTTACAGTAAATAGGCAGCAGCTACATTTCTGTAAGAACTAAATACTAGTTTTAACATTGTACTTATTAAAATTCAGGAAGAATGGTGTGCGTATAATTTTTTAGAATTAAATTTCAATTCATGGTTAATCTACAAAAAAAGGAAGTTAATCAAATATGGTCATTTCTATATGGAGGAGAGATTATATTATTTTTGTCTTAAGAACTGTTAGACAAAGAGAGCTCATTCCAACTGCATATAAAAGGGCTAACGTCCCTTTTATATGCAGTAGCCCCTTTAACCTGGTAAACATAAATCCGTCTTAAATTATCCTGATTTATTTAGTTTGTCATATAAGTAAAAGTAACCATCGTATTCTGATTTAGTGAACTAGTAATGGTCATTGCTATTTACTTCGTAATCCCTCAAAGTATACTGATTTATTGAAATAGTAATAGTCATTGTTATTTACTACACAATCCCTCACAGTAAACTGATTTATTTAGTTCTAGTAATTACTAGGGTTAAAAATGACCATCGTATAATAGTGATTGTTATTTACTATAAAATCCCCCACAGTATACTGATTTATTTAGTTTTATTCATCAGTACGGTAAAAGTAACCATATTATACTGACTTATTTAACTAATAATAGTCATTGTGATTTACTACGCAATCCCCCACAGTATACTGATTTATTTAGTTTTAGTCATCGGTAGTTTTTAGTACGGTAAAACTAACAACAGCATACTGATTTATAGAACTAGCAATGGTCATTTAATTTTACTACCAAATCCCTCACAGTATACTGATTTAGTTTGTTTTAGTCATTAGTAGGGTAAAACTATCTACCGTATACTGCGATTTATTAAAAGTGTAATAGACATTGTTACTTACTACCGATTCCCTCACAGTACACTTAATTATTTAGTTTTAGTCATCAGTAGGGTAAAACTAACTATCCTATACTGATTTATTGAACTGGTAATACTTATTTTATTTATTGCATTTCTTTGTTTACTTTCATTAAAAATAAATATCATAATATCTCAATCAATATTAACTGCATAATTATCCCTACTAAGGGATATTATCGCTTATCACATAAAATGTCCTCTGTCCTGCAGGTTTAACTAACACATTTTTGACAACTAAAAATAAATTGTAAAATAATATAAAGTAATGAAATAATAGTAATTACAACTAAACATTTCAAAGAAATAGTCTAAATAATAATTATAATTGAATTATTTAGGTTAAGCTGTAATTTTTTTATTTATCTAAAGCATTTACAAGCGGCATAAATTCCAGGGTTTTTTCAAAATGAATATATATACACACACACACACGATAGATGTACGAATAATATAAATAAATTGTCCATTTTTACTGCATTTTTATTTATTATTATTTTTTTTTTTTAAGTTACATTTTTTCACTTTTACTTCTTGGCAAGTAGTCGTCCTTTACGCAAGTAATTCATGGAAAAAAAGGGGGAAAAAACCATAAACATGTTTACCCACCTAAAATAACCTAAGATTCACTTATGACCTTTTCCAAAATGTCAACTGCTTGGATCCAGTTTTTTGTATCTGTATTGAAGAAAAGTTAATGGGCACAAAGGGGGCATCAAGGAGAATCTCCTCTTCTTTATTGCTTCCATTATTAATTTCGATCCTTTTTTAGATCAGACAGAGATATTTGTTTCAACCTTCTCCTTATGTATTTTTATGGTATTGCGTGGCTATCTCGTAACTCCTACTGTTATATTTTTACGTATATTATTTAACAAAATTAATAAGAAATGATTTTTAGCTTTTTAAAAACTCAAACTAATAGATTCATCAAAATCTTTGTAGAGGGGAAGTAACTGTGATTTCACTGTATCTTTTCTCGAAGTAACTGTGATTCTCCTGTATCTTTTCGTAACTGTGATTTCCCTGTATCATTTCTCAAAGTAACTGTGATATCCCTGTATCTTTTCTTAAAGTAACTGTGATTTCCCTGTATCTTTTCTCAAAGTAAATGTGATTTCCCTGTATCCATTCTCAAATATATTTCTTTCTGTGACTGACTTTATTCCTGTATCTTTTCTCAAAGTAACTGTGATTTCCCTGTATATTTTCTCAAAGTAACTGTGATTTTCCTGTATCTATTCTCAAAGTAACTGTGATTTCCCTGTATCTTTCCTCAAAGTAACTGTGATTTCCCTGTATCTTTTCTTAAAGTAACTGTGATTTCCCTGTATCTTTTCTCAAAGTAACTGTGATTTCCCTGTATCATTTCTTAAAGTAACTGTGATTTCCCTGTACCTTTTCTCAAAGTAATTTTGATTTCCCTGTATCCTTTCTCAAATATATTTTTTTCTGTGATTGACTTGAAAAATTATCAGTACACTTTCAATGACAGAGTTATCAAAACCGGTCGGTATTATGATGTATTTTATTTATGATTTATGATAATATATTGATTAATTGAACTATTAATAGCGTTTGTTGTTTACTTTACTTGTTTGCCTTCATTATAAATAAATAGTGGTTTTCCTCAAACTACCTTCACTATAGATTAACTTTATACGCTGATTACTATAGATACAAGATATTAATTTAGTTATACTATTATAATAAAGGAAGAGAGAAAAAAGAATCAAAATTCCGTTACCGGGAAACGCACCGGACTCATCGGTTTACGCTCTAGTGTCCCTAACCATTGAGCAGCAGAGAAGGAATCAATTTCAACATTGTTAACTTAGCTTACAGCTATTGAATTTATTAACGACATAATCTTAGATAAAAAGTAAAAATGTTATTAAAAATACCAAAATAGAAATAATAATGCCTCGTGTTCATATATGTATTTATTTATTCACAATATAGTTGTATTTTCTGGATAATGACCTACGATTCAGTAAGCTAATTGAATAACTTTACAAAGCCCGGTATCCGGAAGGGTATGTCAGAAGAGAGAAAACATTGGACATGCGCATTTATCTGATCCTTTATGTTTCTTTTTCTATAACGGGTGAACGCATTCAAATCAACAAGACCTTTTTATAGTAACAATCTACGTTTCACGGAACAAGTCTGGAAGGTAAAAATTTGATGCGGAAAAGATAAGAACAATCTTTTGTAGACATGACCTAGACAACACAGTCAACGCCGGATTGACAACAAACAGAAGTCTAAATAAATTACCTCTAAGGTTTATCTACTGCTCAAGACAGACATGTTCGTGGACTTTGCAGGGGTTTATTAAATGAGAAGTAATTCTTAAAGGTTTTTATTGGAATTTTAGTTGTGATTCTGAAGGCAAATTCTTCGGAGTTCACGATTCTACTTGCACACTAGAGATCACATCTTTAGCGATCTTAGCAGACTCTTTATTATCATTTTGGCAAAATCCTTTATTGTTCTTAATAGACTTTTAGTTTTCATTTAAATGGTTAACCGTTTCAAGTTTCAAATAATTAATATTTTTTCTGTTCCTTTCACAATCAACACAAGATAAGGTTATTACAAAAAATCTAGGTTCCAAGATATTGATAAAGATAAAGACCGGGAAAGGCTTCCTGGCTACTAAATGCGAGACACTGCCGGAACAAAGAATCGAATGAGAGCATTCACAATAGTTGGTGGTGGCACGCGATACTAGATTCCGTGGCTCTTCGGTGCCCTCGGACCACTAGTGTCCTCGCCACCTGCTAAATCTTGAGCCACCAGCTACCGGAAGATGGCACGGCCACTAAAGAACCACTGGGTGTTTTACTTTTGCACTCCTTCTCAAGAGGTCACGGGGAACTCTCGGAGTCCCGGCCACTGAATCTCGAGACTCCGGAATCTGTAATAAAAAAAAGGCTCGGACATTGTGGGTTCATTCTATATGTGCTAAGAGATTAGAAAGTGGGGCACTTAATATGTTGATCAACGAAGTTTTGGCGGATGATAAAAAGTTCTTTTAATTATTTCTGGATGTCTAAATCGACATTTTGATTTATATAAAATAAATAGTTCCCTGATATGTGAAACGTAAAAAAATATTCATATAGCTTAGTTACCTTCGGTAACCTCGGAAGCAATTAACTTAGGATTTATATAGCAGGACACCAATATACGTGTCGTGTATATATATAAAGTAGATATTTTCAAAATGACGGAAGAAATCGAAACCAAAATTCTATGGGAATGCGTGTCTTACTATGTAATTTGAAGAGCAATTGTAACAAATGTCAGCGCAATCAGAATTTTACTAAATTTTTGACTTTTTGCTGACTCAAAAAAATGGGTTAATTACGTTATAAATGCATTATTTTCCGGGCGGCAAGTAAGAACAGATTTTTATAGTATGTTTAATTTCTCTAGCTTTATGCGTGACACAAACATGAAGCTAAAAACCACTCAATTGCTCTTAAAAATACAACCAAAACAGATAATTCCGTTAAAATTTCGGATTAAAAATAATATTTGACCTTTTGAGAAAGGTGTACAAAAGTAAAACACCCAGTGTTTCTATAGTGGCCGTGCCATCTTCCGGCAGCTGGTGGCTCGAGATTTAGCTGGTGGTGAGGACACTAGTGGTCCGAGGGCACCGAAGAGCATATATCTAATTCAGCTGAAAATCCAAAACGAAATGTAAACAACCATCTGCTGATATGAACAGGTTTTTTAAATATACTTAAAATAAATAAATAAAATTAATTAATTATGGAATTTGAATTCAGAATCACTATTAAATATGAAAAAGTTTTATTCGAGTTTAACGGACCAATTTTATATTTAGTTTGAAATAAGTTATAAAAAAAAATTACAATAAATTTATTTTAATATCAAGCTTAGCTTATACTCTTTTTACAATTAATATTAACTTTTGACAGCGCGGGAAATTGAAAAAATGTGGAGGGGAGCCATGTGGAATGAAAGCACTGGATTTTGAATTTCGAGAAGGTCGAGCCAACTAGGCAAATAAAAATATCATTGGCTCCACCCCTCCCACAGGCCTAGTGGCTTTATTTTTTCCTCAAAAATAGGTTGGTCAATTTGAGTGTGTCAAAAGATAATACTTATTGTAAAAGAGTATAATAGCCCTTATGAAGGTTAAGAAGACACTTACATTTAACTCAACTTGACTTTTATGATTTTTTACATGCTAAGCATTCCCATCCTTACTTATAACTCGTTGGGCAATCAAAATGTCATAAGGCCAAATAATTTAGATGACCCCATAATAGCCAAGAAACTAGTTAAGACCTAAACACGCATCCATATAATAATTCCATGCAAAATCTTACCAAGTATTTATTTATATAAATTGACTACGACCTTTTATAAAATTAAGACTTCAAAAACGTGAATAGATAAATTAATTTAAAAGAGTGTATAATAAAGCCTAAACATTCAGCATAAACAAATACATTACGACTTATACAATGTATTTGTAACTTACAAATACATTACGACATTACGACTTAGATAAAAAACAAAGCCTTCAATATTTATAAAGATTTTAAACTGTACAATTATTACCAAAGGTTAAAAAATAAATAAATACAAATTCTTCAATCCTTACGAAATAATTTAAACAATGAAAATGAGTTAATCATTGAAAATTGTTAAATAAATGTTTTATGTTAATTTGATATAAACGGATTAGTCCACAGGCCACCATAAGAAGTGAGTCGCTGATTGATAAAGTTTTCTTACCTTATGGAATCGCTTATTTATGCCGTGTCCACCGATGAATTGGGTATATGACAACTGGGCGCTGGGCCATTTCTTTTTTGTTGACATGCCAAACTTGCCCTTGTGCGGGAACATTGAAAAGAGATAGATAAAATTTTGATTTTCACAGGATCGATTAATTAAATTATTTAAAAAACGGTGGTAAAGGTGGCCACAGATAAGAGTGGGCCGTTTGGGGTGTCCACCGCCCCAAACATATCGCTCTGCGGGGACGTTGAAAAGAAAAAGGCCCACTCGTAAGGGTGGCCACCTTTACCACTGTTTTTTAAATAATTTAATTAAACGATCCTGTGAAAATCAAAATTTTATCTATCTCTTTTCAATGTTCCCGCACAAGGGCAAGTTTGGCATGTCAACAAAAAAGAAATGGCCCAGCGCCCAGTTGCCATATACCCAATTCATCGGTGGACACGAGATAAATAACCGATTCCATAAGGTAAGAAAACTTTATCAATCAGCGACTCACTTCTTATGGTGGCCTGTGGACTAGATGTTAATGTATTTTCTTTTTCTTTTTAAATAATTAGTTTAACAATGATTTTAAAACAATAAAACAGTTATTTAGTTATCCCAATATTAAAGATAGTAAAAAGATTCGAAATGTTAATTAAATGAAAAAAATCGGGTTCTTGGAACTTTTCCACTTCAGAGGAAAAGACCTCTCCTCCTGCTTCGCACCAGGAGGAAGCAGCATTGGGCGTGGTCAGTACTTGAATAGGTGATCGTTTTGAACTAAATAATTTTTTTTTAAATGTATACCCTATTTTTTTTTTTTTCCATTTATTTAATTATATGAATTTTGGCGGTATTTTGATAGATGTTAACAAACTTTGTTATCAAAAGTATCGCACTAAATTATAATTATTTTCACATTTAACTTTTAAACTAATTAATGGAATTTCATCGGTTTTTTTTTATACTTGTTTCTTAATTTTTACCGGTTCCAACAATATGCTATACTATGTCAAAAACGTATTTATACTTTCGGTATTATTATTAAAGTTTCAAAATTCAATAACTTAAAAATGGCGGCCAAAATCAAAATTAAATTTTGTGGATTTGTTTGAAATACAAAGAGGTACATTCGTGCTAACTTTCAACTCGATCGGACACTTTTTCGAATTTTTTACGATTTCTTAAAAATTTTAAGAACGCTACGATGATAACACACACTCACATACAGATGTCACTGAAGAGGTCTTAAAAACACCCAAAACGGATAATTCAGTATAAATTTTGAAAAAAAAAAATGTGGGTGAAAACTGTTGCTACAATAGGTGAGGAAAGGTAAAAACATAAACGCCAACAATGCATTTGCTTTCTTAAAGATTAGTCTGATTTTTATCTACTTAATATGTAAAATTAACATTTTTCCTGTAACAGTGGTAAAGTATCATTTAGTCTAAAGTACCTCTACTTTTGCCAAAATCGCTGTAGCTATACTATTCACAAACAACCATAATTATTTTACAGCCTTCCTTGACCCTAAGCATAACTCGCACTATGTGCATTCTCGCCACAAGTTCCGTCACTACTAGTACTACATCACCCTAATAATACTACTAGTACTATACTAAATACTACTAGTACTGAATCACCCTAATAATAAAATCAATTACTTATCAAGGTCCCTTATTTAGATTCCAATTAATATCATACAGAGATAATCAAGTATTTGAAAAATAAATATCTTATAAATTCAAACATGTAAATGTACAAAGTATTTCATAAAAATAATAAAAAAAAAAAGGTCGGGCCAACTAGGCAAATAAAAATATCACTGGCTCTACCCCTAATGAAAATAAAACTATAAATAAATAAATACATATTGTATAAATAACATGTTCTGTTACAACTAATTTTAGAAAAAGGGGGGAAAATTGTACACACATGAGACATTGACAATTTACCACAACTTCTAATAGACTTCATATCTAATTGAATAATGCCTAATTGAACTGAGATGTCAGTTAAAAAAAAAATGAATTAAATTATGTGGTTATAAAATTGAAAAGAGTGAAACACGTTCAATAATGTTTTGATATAATGTGTAAAAATGAGATATCCAGATAAGGAAGTTCCTAAAAGGTTAGAGGTATCTTAAAATGCCACAAGGTCTTCCAAGGCCGACTACTTTAGGAGAAATCCTTGCTGGGATAGGATGGTTAAAAAAAATGAATCCATTTTTTTTTCTTTTTATTTATATACTTTACTCTTCAAATTATATGGGAAAGCAAACTTTTTTTTATTTATGTGTTTAAAAATTAAACCAATACGAAAAAAGATCAAGGATATTTGGTATTAGTGGAAAGATTTTTCTTTGAACTTAAAAGGATACTAAGGGGTGCAATAGTAGTATGTATAATTGACATTTTATAACTGTCTCAATCTCTTGCAAAAAAATATATCAACCATCGTTTTTTTAAAAAAATAATTAACGAAGGAATGGAATGATGAAGCATGCATAAAACAAAATAAAAAATGAAATTTCAATTATATGAAGATAAAAAAATATTAAACATTTCCTTAAGAAATTTGCAGTAAACCAATTACTTTTTTAAGTGGCTGCAAATGGCTAGGCATAATAAGATTTTTGTAAACTAAAATGGTTGTTTCTATTGTTAACATTTTGCAGAATTATTATATATATCATATTATATATATATATATATATATATATATATATATATATATATATATATATATATATATATATATATATATATATATATATATATATATATATATATATATATATAATATGATATGAAGAGGTACTTACCATCGATACTTCCTCGATCTGAGGATCACTGGACTGGTTTCGGCTATACGCCAATATCAGATCGAGCAAGTATCCACGGTAAGTATCCCTTCATATCATAACTTACTAACTTGCGGTAATAATACTCAAATTGATATATATAAAACAACAAAAAAAAGTCCAGTCATGCACCATGACTTAATGAGCGAATTTTCAAAGAAATCTGCGTTTTATTGGCTTATGATAATATAGGAAAATTTTGGTTTAGAATTTGCTCGGGTGAAAAAAAAAATTGGTACACAGGGGTACGGGGTACAAAAGTCAAAATAGTATTTACCCTTCAAGATGCATGTCGTTGGAAAGCTCTTCAAGAGTACAGTAATTGTTGTTATTTACACTTTTATCATATTTTCACATAAAAGGGGGGTAAAATGGAAAAAACACGTTTTTTGACCCTATATGGTCAAAATTTGACCCCTAAATGGACTCCAAAAATTCTGGCCAACGAACTCATCCTTTCTTTTGATATTATTGACATTTTAAAATTTGTTTGAAATTTTTAAGTGCATTCTAAGGGGAGATATCGTCTGGAGTGACACATATATACATATATACATACATACATAAAAAAAAGTGTTAAATTTTAGGAATCGATTCAGAATGGTCTAAAACGGATTTCCATGGAAAAATTTTTCAAAAATTCGCATTACAAAAATTTTGAAGCCATTGCAATAGCGTAATTTTCTTTGAAAATTCGCTAATAAGTTAGACAGAATTTTATATTTTTCAATGTAAAAAGGTTGTGTACACATTAGTCCGTCACTATTGTAAAAATAGTTTTTAGGATTTGAAGGGAAGACAACGTCACAGGAGCGATGAGAAATCCGAAGTTTCGCTTTATTTGGAACAAACCCACTCGAAACCAACTTAACTTTGTTTGTTAAACACGGTTGAGGTAGCGTATCTGGGGCATCATGCACCAATTATGGATACTTCTTTATTTTATAAGTTTTCTCTAAATACATTTTCCATCTTCAGTCCTCTATTTTGAGACACAGCTGTATACAGGTCGATTTTGCGAATCTTGGGCGTACGTATCGTCGTAGATTAATTGGGGGTTCGATGTAGCCTATCTGGTTTTTCGAGAGAGTATGAAATGTAAAAGTATCCATAAATAAGGCAATTTTTATCAATATACAGAAACACATATAATTGTGCCTTATATTTGTCAGTTTTTCCATTTCTATACGTGATGCCCCAGATACGTTACCTCAAACTTAATCTCTCTTAAATATGCTTCCAGTATTGGATGCAAAATATCAGATCCCTTAAGACGCGGCTTTTACCTGAAATTCTATATGATTAAAATTGTTATTGTAGTTAAAGTAGAAAACAAAAAACAATTTCCGCTCTAACTAATAACCTTTTTTTTATGGTTTTAAAATACATTTATCATGTTTACTCTTGGCTTCATTAACCAAGAACTGATAATTATCATTTAAAATAGTCAGTCTGTAAAGAAGTAGTAGTCAGACTGACCTGACTGTCTATATGTCAGCAACCATCACGAGTTAATTGATTACTAATTAATTATCTTGTGACTACCAGTAGTGTTTTGGTTTTATGGACACTTACAACTTAACCAGTCAAAATATATTAAACTAATATAAATTTACATTAATTTATTTGACAAGAAGCAGTCCGACACATTCGAACAATATGTCTAATTATATCTTTCTATTACTAAAAAATATTTGTAAACAAAGCCCGTTAAGATAGATATACTAAACAAGGTTAGAGATGTCTCGAGAATCCCCTCATCCCCACCAAAGGAGAGACTTCGTTCGGAGGAACTTCGGGAGAGTGCTATAGTTATGAGCAATGAGATAAGGAAAACAAGAAAGGTCTCCCTAAACTAATTAGAAGCGCAAGCAAAACTTTCAGCCAATCAGAATGTCGAGCCAGCAAGAGCATGTCTCCGTGTGTCATTCTCGTCTCATTTGTAAAAACTGTGTAACAGGTGGTTTTTTACATTTTCGTAAAAACAAAAGATTGAAACAGTTTACAGACATTAAAAAAAAAAAAAAAATGGCCTAAAGGGACAATAAAACGTGTAAAGAATAACAGCCATACCGCTATGAAGTGATCGCTGAAGATCGTTAAAACTATTAAAGTAGACCTAACCGTTTAACTAAGAGAAAATAACGTTTTTACATCGCCTAATTTATATGTTTTAGTGTAATGAAGTGATACATTAATTATAATAATTGAAAAGGAACTACAGGCGTAAAGTAAGAAGCTTATAAAGGAAAAATGGGCTGCTGTCAATTTATAAAATCATGCTAAACTATTTTCCTAAAATTTAATATTTATTGCTTTGCATTCGCTTTTAAATAACAGAGCTATGTGATGTCTAGTATACTAAGTATATGCGAAAGTTAAAAAAAAAATTGGTTCGGTACAACTCAGACAAACTTTCTCACAGGTATTGTTGAAACTGTATTTAAATTCCATTATATTTCATTTAATTAATTTAAAAAATTTCAAGATAAAAAGAACTTTTTATATACTACGTTTTTAAATTTTCTGTTGAATCGTATGTAATGTTGATAATATAATTGTCATTGTTATATAATATATAATGTTAGTAAAAAAAAATAGTTCCGAATTTATTTACTTCACATAAATGACAACCATCCAGAGAGCTGATCTTAAACCTATAAAAGGATAAATCTTTGTACAACAAGATCTCCCCAACACCAAATCTAAAGCATGCCATCGATATATTTGAAATAATATAATCGATAAATTATATAATCGATATTTCCTGTTTGGCTGTCATTCAATGTTTATCTATCACAAATTTGAGACCCGTCAAAATGAAGATTGCGTAAATATTGGATATGGCAAAACAAATAAAATAACTTGCGGATTTTTTCCGAACTAACTTTCCACACAGCAAAATTTGCTGAAAACTAATTAAATTCTGCTGAAAGATGGCTAAAAGTATTAAAATAATGCATTGTCATCGTGTTCTGAGCTATGCTAAAAGTTTCAAATGTCTAGCTATTCGGGAAGTTAGTTAGAAATCGATTGCCAGATTTGTACCGGACAAACAAACAAACAAACAAGAATGCAAGCTAATAAAAACGTAGTAATAATTTCAAGATAAAAAGAACTTTTTATATACTACGTTTTTAAATTTTCTGTTGAATCGTATATAATGTTGATAATATAATTGTTATTGTTATATAATATATATGATGTTAGTGAAAAAAAAAATAGTTCCGAATTTATTTACTTCACATAAATGACAACCATCTAGAGAGCTGTCCTTAAACCTATAAAAGGATAAATCTTTGTACAACGGATCTCCCCAACACCAAATCTAAAGCGTGCCATCGATATATTTGAAATAATATAAATAATATAATCGATATTTCCTGTTTTTGCTGTCATTCAATGTTTATCTATCACAAATTTGAGACCCGTCAAAATGAAGATTGCGTAAATATGGGACATGGCAAAACAAATAAAATAACTTGCGGATTTTTTCCGAACTAACTTTCCGTACAGCAAAATTTGCAGAAAACCAATTAAATTTTGCTGAAAGATGGCTAAAAATATTAAAATAATGCATTGTCATCGTGTTCTGAGCTATGCTAAAAGTTTCAAATGTCTAGCTATTCGGGAAGTTAGTTAGAAATAGTTTGCCAGATTTGTACCGGACAAACAAACAAACAAACAAACAAGATTGCAAGCTAATAAAAACGTAGTAAAAATAAAAATAAAAAGCCTTCAACAGGTTGTTTACTTTTTGTTTTCGATGTGCAACAAATTCAGATTTATTTTCATCAATATCACCAAATCTAGATTTATTCCGGGAATCAAATCTCAAAATCGAATTTTCGCGCCATCCCAATACTTCCTCATTATATGAAAAAGTAAAAAAAAAAAATATTATTACCATCGTATAAGTCTATTGTTCAGTTATAATTATTTTTGAATATTTTTTTTGTTACCTTGTTCAAAATGATCGCCACCTTGAAAAATATTGATATGGATAGGGATGGAAAAGTAAACTGATAAAAAACTAAAATTAACAGTTGCGTGTTTACACGTTACCTTCCAATTATTTTTTCAGATGAACAATCGAGATAGGTAAGAGACACCGAGATTCTTAGCTTGTAGATCTAGCCTTAGCTTGTACACTACGTGACAGTCATATCCGTGCCGAACACAAACAACCTCCTATAGGTTCAACTACGAAATGTTTATAAGAGGTCATACATACATCACCTACAACCATCTTCTTTTTTTTACCTTTCTCTATATACAAGAGTTTACATGAAGTATTCATAAGAAAATCTAATTACTGTTATGATTAGAGGGGAAGGAATAAGATGAATTACATCTAGTAAATCCATAAAGATGAGATAAACACAGTTATCAACCTCAATCCTTGACCACTCATTCCAATTACAGCTGTTTCTTTTTTTCATCTTCCAGCTCACGTCTACCATATAATTGAACATAGCTCGGCTTTTATTTTACAGTCAACCTTTCATCATTCTTTGATATTTAATTTTTTCTGTCTCTTCTCCTTGACTAGGATTATGCAAATTTCAATTACATTTCTATCATTTGAGTTTGGTATCCTTGGATTATTTATAGTTTCTTTTGTGCACCTTAAGGATCTAAGCCCAAGATCTAAAATTAAAATTTTAAGATGTAGAGTGCAGTAATCCTGCATTTTATGGTATTTTAAAAGTGATTTTCTGAAAGAAAATTTGAGTAAGACAGGTTTACGACTTTTAATGACAACTTGAGGAATAAGAGCGTTGATGGAGGTCATCTTAATAAATACAAAAGAAAACAAAAAAAAAAAAACAGTCTCACCACGGAAAATAATAATTGTTTATTAAAGCAATTTCGGTTGCCGATTTTGGAATAACCAGAGTTACATTATAAAAATAATGTTGTGGGAGTGTCATATGAGTGTCGGAGACTAACGTAAGAAAGCTGAAAGCTGCTTTGATAAATAAACAAGTATTATTTTTCGTGGAGAGGCAGTTTCTTTGTATTTTTTTTTTTTTTTAAATAAAAACGTTTATAGTTTATCCTATATGTTAATTACAAAAAGGTTTTTGTGGCAATTGTATTGTTATATAGATAGTACGTTCATAACTCTTATAGGTACTTTAGCTAACTTACTACAAATAAAATGAATGAAAGTCAAGGGGAACGAATTCCGGTATATATTTTAAACTGTACAAAGAATATCAAAACACTTCTCTCTAATGACAATTAAATATAAAAATAAATAAACAAAGCGTTACTAAGGTAACTGTCGTGGAGCTCGGGACAGTACCTACCTACATCACTTATCACTCGGATAGGTTCTAAATGAAGCACTTTATAGGAATACAACTTAACTTCACTTTTAATAAACCTCCACTTCCAACAGGATGGATCAAGCTAGACGCTTTTATAGTACTTATAAGACATTTTAGGTACCTGATATTTATAAAGGTACTTCCATCACCTATCCGTGTTAGGTTCTTAATGAAGCACTTTATAGGTATAAAACTTAACTTCACTTTTAATTCACCACCCATTTTCAACAAGATGTACTCAGCTAGAAAATATATCTATTGTTTGGGAGCTTCTTAGCATAGGTTGTTAACGATAAATCCGATTTCATAACTTTATTTATATGACTTTAAAACTGTTGAATTTTAAAACCATAGAGAGTATTCACCATTATCTTTATATCCGGTTTAGACTGACACCTCTATATTTTTTTTTAAGCTCAACTAATAATTGAATTACAGTTTTGCAATATTTTAAGAATGCATATACATACACGGTGGCCACGATAAACTGGCTCACCCTGTAATCTCTCTTATTTTTGAAGATAGAGAAAAATTGTAAATGGTAACTCACCTTGGATTTTCACGTAGTTTAATAATATGATTTCCAAAAATATATTTATCTCATAGTTTAGGCGGTATCTCTCTTAACTTTGTAAGCTTAAATGGTAACCTATATTTTTTTATATTTGTTTCTTAAATAAGATTGCTTTAGAAGAAAAATGAGCTTTGAATCAACAAAATCGGTTGAGAATTGAAATCGATTGAGAGTGATATTTAGTTTTCAATATAACAAAAATGCTATTTTAGTATGTAAAGTAGTGTAACAAAAAAAATACAAATTAAACGAAATGATCTTAATTCTGTTTATTTCACTTATTTAGGTTAGTTGAATGCATTTACTGATCAAAAGTCAAACCTTATTTCCATTCCTTTCCGAAACTGTAGAGTAAAGGAAGGTGGTCGACACACTGATCAAAAGAGGTCCATACTAACGATGTTCCTGAATGGAAAAAAGGTTTGACTTTTGATCAGTAAATGCATTCAACTAACCTTAATAAGTGGAAGACAAAGTGAAATAAACAGAATTAAGATTTTTTTTTTCTTTTAATTTAGTATTTTACATACTTAGATAGCATTTTTGTTATATTGAAAACTGAATATATTTGACAATTCTCAACCGATTTTGTTGATTCAAGGCTCATTCTTCTTCAAAAGCAATCTAATTTTAGAAAATAAATATAGGCTACCATTTAAGATTACTAAATTGGGAGAGATATCGCCGAAACTATGAGAAAAATATTTTTGGAACTAATAATATTATAAAACTACGCGAAAATCCAAGGTGAGTTACCATTTACATTTTTTCTCTATCTTCAAAAATAAAAGAGATAACTGGGTGAGCCAGTTTATCGTGGCCACCCTGTAAATATATATATATATATATATATATATATATATATATATATATATATATATATATATATATATATATATATATATATATATATATAAATATATTTAAATAAAAAAAACTATTATGTAATTTAAAAGATAATATGATTGTTTTCTCTGGGACAAAAGGAAGTCACGATGCATTTTTTTATCCTATTTATTAGAAGTATAAAACCTGCATTCAAAATATTACTCATCAAGCTCCCACATATCGCAAATTATAAGTTAGCAAGTGTAGAATATCTTATAATTAAGTAAAGTTGCGATATTACCCTCCTTTCACATTTATTTCAATACATATATAGAGTTCACTTTTAATGTAAACTCTTACTAATAAAAAAAGCCGTCAGATTGCTTTCAACTTTTTTTCAATTCCATTACAATTCAATCCTACTTTCTATGTTCTAGTTTATTTTTAATTTAATACGTGAAACTATCAGACAAATATCAGTTATATTTGTCATTTTTTCAAAGCGAAAAGTGTGTTTAGAGATATCAGATAATAAATTTATGAAAGTAGATGCTCATAATAATATTGCATCATGATTCAGAATTAATACACCAATTCTATTACAATATATTTGAAATTCTTTCGTAGATTTGACATCGGCCTATGATGTGAAATACTCTCTTAATCATAGGTATTACCACCGTGATCCGAATTATCAAAAAAAAATGTCCGTATAATTTTATTATAGACAAAAATATGATTATTGAAGAGAAAATGGAAGATGCAATTGCTCGCTCACACAATCATCAAGGTTTCATCTTTAATCATAATCATTTATTTTATTAAAATTAAATTCCTAGGCATGGATAGCCAATAACTTCATTTTGTTTAATTGTTCATATAACCTTCAGAAAATGTCTTCTCCGGAATTATACTTTTTTAGTGAATTTGGATTTACATTACAGAAGATAGCGAGCAAAAAAGCGTTTGACTAACATCAAGATAGAATTTTGTGTATAAGTTAACCTTTTGTTGCCTTTTAAGAATACGTGGTTGGCTAAGTTCGTTCTGTGGGACATACCTTGGCAATGAACATTTGAACACAAGATTTAAAAACAAATCTGTGGAGAGCTGCAATGTCCCGCCCATTTTGGTGGACAATATGGTTTTCATGATACTGAGTACACAATTAGTTAGCAGAACAAAAATCAAGTTGATGTTAGTTAGTCATTTGATATGTTAGTTATTTAAATATTACTCCAAATCAAAGTGGTCACCTATCAAGTGACAAACTAACATCCGCTACTAAGGATCATGAAAATCTCATTGTCAACCATTATGGGCGGTACATAGCTGCTTCTCTACCGTGTTTTTTTTTTTTTTTGTCAAATGCTTATTGCCAAGCTATGTACCGCAGATGAACTTAGCCAACCACATAACTTTAAAAGGCATCTGAAGATTAACTTATAGACAAAATTCTAGTTTGATGTTAGTCAAACACTTTATTTGCACTCTATCTCCTGGACTATTAGGATTTTAAACAGCCTACGACTGCTTAAGTATAGAATTATTTCGCTAATTAGTTTGAATTTATTTGACCGACATCATCACGTTACACTTCATTTTTTTTACCCTTATTCACGAAATTGTTAATGATTTTAAATTCATCTCTTCCAAACAAAGTTATTTCCATGATCTCGATCGGCCACAAGGCTACTTCTTCTTCCTTCTTCTATTCTTTCTTTTTCGCGCACGATGATACTGTTAACGTCGTGCGCCAGTATAATAAACAAAAGTCATTAAAGTTTCAACATGGCAATTTGTATAGAAGGGAAGACAAGAAATTTAAAGGCATTTGGCATTTCCTTTCTCCGGAAGGGAGTAAGCTAAGACTAATTTGCCGCTAGGTAAGGCCGTCGGTGCGTGCCGGTACTCCTAGTATTGTACAGACTGTCACTGTCGAAACACCAGACCACGCCCATGTTTCCTGAAATGTCTCCAGCATCCCCTGTCACAGATTCTTCTCCCTTTCACAATACTCAGTGTCCTCGTGCGATTCATCTGGACGGTAAATTGCACTCGAACAAGGACCAGCTCCTACTTTTGAGTTGACATTATTAAAATAATTTATTTCTCCTTCTCTCTTCTCGGAATTGTGTTTTTCCTTTGCGCAATGGAGTCTAGACAGAACGAGAGCATTAATTCTTTACGTAATTGACAGTGAGCCGACACCGAAAAAATGTCAACCATTTAAGGCGAAGCTTAAAAAAAAAATCTTTTTCAGAAGTAAAACAATCTTAGGGTTGCATTTAATTATGTGTTTAATTAATCACTCTTATTTTATTTTAACATCAGTGGAAACAACGAATTAGAGGAAACATAGAGTGCCAATTAGTGTGGCACATAGCTTCCTCATATTCTACAACTTTATTCTTTTATGCTTTTACAAGCCATTGTTGTCTCATTTATTTAATGGTTTCCCCAGTTTTCTTAATATGTCAAAATTGTTTTAATTTTTTACAAGAATTAAAGTATCGATTTAGCAAAATTTAAAAAGCGTCGACGATTAAAATTAATCTTGGGCTATCTGCGGTTTCTTTCGACAAACCATCCAAATTTCATAAAAATCAGATACTTTTGAAGATATAGGTGTAAATAAATGCATGTTTGTGCGCATGTTAAGAACAAATGGGCGCAAAAGGTTAAAACTTATAAGTGACCAACAACGGGCTAATTATGACCTATCATAAAAATTTCATTAAAATCTGACTTGTACTTATAAGATATGTTGGTTCGTAGAAATTGAGCGACAGAAAGACCGACACGGAACCAAAAATGTTCCCTGATGACTGAAATGGATTTCTGTCTTGGAATTTTTGAAATCGGAGACATAAAATATTTCCGTTCTTCAGAACGATCACATAGCTTCCGTTACCTTCGGTAAGCTCAGAAGCAACTTTCAGAACCTAAATGTAGCCCAAAAAATGTAATAGATAAATGAATAATTAATATTAAAAATACCATTTAAAAAAAAAAACTGGTCTAATTTTTCAACATTTTTTTCTGTATTCTTCACCTAAATTGTTTCCATGAGCACAATTTGGGGAAGATTGAAAGACGGGAAGTGGTTCAAAATTGGGGTAACGGAAAAGGGGATGGAACTTACAAAGCAAAGAAATATAAGACTACTAAAAATCACGCACTTAAAGTAGTTTAATTTAAAACTAAATATATTTATTAACTTTTTAATTTATCAGTCTATAAACTCTACAAAAACTGCAATAACGAAAATGAGCTCGTTGTTCATTCATTAAAATACACATAGTTTTGCCATTCAACACTTAAACAGGTCATGGATCATAAAGTATAACAATAGATAATCAAAGAGTATATCCAGTTTCTTTTCCCCTAACCGAAGACAATGGATGTACTCGTACATAGCCAAATAACAAGCCTGTTACCTGCATCTCGTTGAGGATAATTTCAAACCACAAACAAACAAATTATCATACTAGAATACAACATGTATTCTTTATTATCCTCTTTTACTCGTAGTACAACACACGCCTTAACCACAAAAGGAACACATACTTGAGGGATTCCTACTTAACATAAAGTAGATTTTTGAAAGAGAATGTCTTGTAGGGTTGTGCACCACTTAAAGAGATTGGGTTTGGAGTCAGGTAAGTCTACATTTACTATTCACAATCCATCAACCATCTTGAACTCCCCTGCTACCTCAGATTCTCTTCCTTTTGAAAAATCCCTTTAATTTTTTTCCCCTTTAAACATCTTCTTGGGTAAAGAGAAAACTATATATTTTATTTATTTCGAAGATAAAACAAAGGTATAGCTAATAACTTTGTTATATACTCGGGAACATATAATTGAATTGTATTTTGAGTGTTTAGTGTCTACTTTGAAAATGCGACTTTGAGAGGTTGATGGATTTACTATTTATTTTTCCTAACGGTTCCCCCCTTAGCATAAAATATTGGTTATTAGAGGACGTTAGATTTGCCGGGGGACGGGGGGGGGGGGGGAGTTAAAGAAAAAAGAATTCAGCTCCTCTTACCCGCCGATGGTAACAGTTCAGAAACCACATTTATTCCGACCAGATAAGAATACAAATTAAAACTAAAGTTGAAATTAAAATACAAAAAACCGGATGCCAAATTAACTTCGACAAACAATAAATATATTTTATAAACAAGGTGCAGGGTAATAGAAATATAAACTAAAAAATCACACAGAATGAAAAGAGACAGCATAAATTCCCTCCTGACCGGAAAATCCTGCATTTGTCGAATATTGTAAATGGTAAAGAAAATGGTTAAAGAAACATAAAATAAAGGTAACAAAAAAGATAAAGGTTTTAATTAATTAATTATTATTAATAATTATTAACAAAGAATCGATTAACAGTTGTTAATTACTTCAGATAATAGAAGTCATTAATAATTACTTATAGACACCTAACAAAATGTATTCTAATTATTAATAATAAACGATAAATCGTTAATATTAAACGATAGTCGAGTTAAAGAGTAATTTGCGATACGGTAGATTAATTTAGTAAAAGTATAAAAAGACCTATATATAAAATACAAGGACGCAATATAATATGGAAGCTGTAAAATGATTTTCTTGACCATATATTATAGACTTAATTACAACAATTACACTAGTAAGCAACATAAGTCATAAAAGTTTCAATTAGAATACCGATCAACAAAAAATACTTAAATTAAACCAAGAAACCCTGACTATATATTATAGGAACAGGTAACATTAAATATTATTTTTCTGAAAAAAAAAATCCAAGATAATAGGAATAAAAAATATAATATTACAGAATTCTACTTACAAAAAAAAGTCTAGTCAAAATGATTTGATGAAGATTGAGATGAAATAATGATAATATATGCCAGGGACAATCAAAATCAAAATCGTTGTAACCGTTTTCGAGAAATATATTTTTTGCACGTTCCTTCACAGGTTTTAGGAGGGTAGCGCCCCCAAATTTGGAGCAAAAATTAATTTCACTATTTCGCCACCGAATATGACTTCTCTGAATATGTATGCCAAATTTCGCAAAAATCGGCCCAGTAGTTTAGGCTCCACGCGTCTGCACAGACGATATACATACATTTCTTAAAAATATTTTTTTTTGGACTCTGCAGACCTCAAAATGAGTAAATCCATCAAAATATCTAAATTTATCACAATACTTTCTCTTTATATGAGAAAGTAAAAATGAATCTCATCTCCAAGAAAACCGATCCTGAATTTTAAATTCGATTTTGATGGATTTAAAAGTTTTATTAAGCCCTTGAGTCCAAAACAAAGTTTTAAAAACATAATTGTCAAACATTTACTTTTGCTTATACCGAAAGTAACTGAAGCTTTTTCTAAATAAATCATCGATTTACTATTTAGCTGCAGAAATATAATTGCCATTCTTACTAGAATTATCATTAAACCTCGACGATTTTTACAATAACCTATTATTTTATTGACAAACTATAGGGCGCGGTCCAATTTAAATTGCATTTTGCATATTAATAACTTTCTACTCCGGTTTCTAATCAGCAATAACTCTAATTATTGGATCAGAAGCGACCTTGAGTTTTTAAAATTTTATTAAATAAATGTTATTTAAAGTGTATAATAAAATAATAACAACCATAAAATATTGAAATAAAATGTATACAGAAGTAATAAAAGTGGTAAAATTATTGAAAGAAGGAAAAAAATTATAATTGAGATATTTGAAGGGAAATTTATAGTTATTTCTTAGATAAGGTTGCTTTACTTTAAAGTAGAACTCATATTACATTTTTATAAAGTAATAACTTTTATTATGTGTAATAATTAATTGTTAACCACTAACAAATGTAATATTGCATCATATAATGATATATAACACAAACTTACTTGTATTTAGATATAAAGGATATAAATATGTTAGAACAGGTATATATAAACCAGACCAAGAAGGAAAATATTAGTTGTATAAAGAAGCCTAAAAATAATTGGCCAAGGTCACATTGTTGTTTAGAAGTAGTGACGAGATCCTTCGTACTGAGATTTGACCTTTATCAAATAATTTCATAAAATGAATTTACATCATTCAATTTGATAAAGGAAGGGTCATGCCAAATTAATTTTTGAGCAAAGGAATGCTGTGAAAAACAATCAAATCTAAGGTTTATCGTGCACTTCTTTAGATTGTTACTCCCCTGTGTTCTATGGGGAGTAACAATCACGCAACAAGTGCCAATAAGTTTGTAATTGTGTGTTCACTTGTGAATCCCACTTTAAATGTAAGAGCATTAATTATGTGGGTAGATCGGTTAAAATTACAAATTCTTTACATTTGATCTGGTTTGTGTTGCAGAGTGCCATAGAGGATGCAGGTATGGACCCTAGGGCTGGTCCTACTATTGGCTGGACAGGCGATAGCCCAGGGTAGGGGATCAAGAAGATATCAACCTCAGCCCCAGGTAATAAACCTTTTAGGCACTTCTTTAGACTGTTACTTCCTTTAAAAAAAAAACAGAAGGGAGTAACAATCTAAAGAGGGTACACGGAATGTTATTCTTTAGACTGTTACTCCCCTTATAAAAACAGAACTGAGATATTCCTTTGTCCCAAAGTACAGAGGACTAAAAATCCCTTTGTCATAATAGTTATTCAGACAAAAGAATGTAAAAAAAATTATGTCTATTTATATTTTTAAAAAAACATAGGGAGTAAAAATCTAAAAACGTACCCTCTTTTAAAATCTACACACAACTTTAGTCCCACACCCCATTTATATTGAACACTGAGCATGGGGGCCTAGTCCGGGAATTGAACCCAGATTATTCCTCATTAATTTCCACGACAAATTTCTTGAGCAACACATATACAGTATAGCCTAGTGCCTGGTGGAAAGTAGAAAAAAAATCATATAAAGTACAAATAGTTGTTGCCATGTATATGTATATAGCCACATAAGCAAAGAATCCTGCTTATCAGGTTAAGTCAATAAGCTAGAATATCTGACGTTCACCCAGAAGACTCGGGTTCAGTTCCCGGTCCAGGAATATATACTTTTATAAATTACACTTTGGTCCTAGGCACAACTTTTCAACGTCATATATTAACGGTTATCAATTTTATAAATACAATTATTGAAACATGATTTTATTTATTTAATATGTTTACATGAAATATGTCAACATTAAATTTAAACTACATAATTATATTTTAGTATATATTATTTGAAATTAGGGAATCAAGATGAATTCTACAATATTTAATTATTTTCATTAAATAGTTATAAATTAATAATAAAATAAATTATTTATGTAAATAAAGTGTATAATGCTACCTACATGTTGTTAATATGTAAGAGTAATGTCATACTAAGATGCAACTATAAAATTGTATTCCGGTACCGGGAATCGAACCCGGGCCTTCTGGGTGAGAGCCAGATATCCTAGCCACTAGACAATACCGGATAAGTGAGATAAGGGCATATGTGGCAAAATATAACAACACGTATTACATTTATTAGCTATTTTTTAAAATTAAATCTACTTGCCACTAAGCATTAACAAATGAGTGATATATGTATAATGTTTTCATACTTATTTTGAGATGAGCGTTGATAAATGTAACTTTTAGAACAATTTACTACTAACCTTTTTAAAAATATTTTATTGTCTAACCCAACTACAAAATTTACATTGCAACAAGTGATAATCTTGTTATTGTTTAAATGAAGAGAGCAACGTGAAGAAAAAGTAGTCCAGTGACTACACTTACTTGGCTTGATTATAAATTAATTGTAATACAAAATAATTAAATATTGATAAAGTAGATTAATAATATATTATATAAGATTTGAGAATAGATAGTTATAATTATAATAATTCAAAAAAATAAATATTTTATAGGAGTTGATCTCTAGGCCACTGCCTCTTCAGACTTCTAGGAGGGTTACCTAGGATATCCTGGGAAGATAGTTGTTGTACTAGAGGATTAGGATGATAGGTTAAGGATTCATGGAATTTTCTATATCGGGATACGGAAAGATTTCGGACAAATGGAACATTGAGGTCTTCATGGAGAGTAAGGTTTGAAACATAGCAAGGAGCATGGGTTATTATACTAAGGATTTTTGACTGTAGGATTTGAAGACGACGGGAATTAGAGGGCTTGGTGCTGCCCCACACTTCCAAACCGTAGGTCCTAGTTGGAATTAGAACTAAGTTATAGATACGAAGCTTTTTGTTTAGAAAAATCTAACCTACGATCCAGAAGACCGAGCAGTAACTTAAATCTTCACGTGATGTCAGTAAGTTTTGTTTTCGAGCGGAGTTGCCATATGTTATTCGATGGTCAAGGGTATGGCCAAGGTATCGGACGGAGTTAGACTGAGAGATAGGAACTTGATTAAGGTTGACTGGGGGTCAGGTGCCATGACGAAGAGCAAAGGTGACGTGCACATTTTTCTGTTCATTAATCTTCATCATCCATTTCCTTAGTCATGGTTCCAGAAGTAACAGGTGGCTTTGGGTGTTATCGGATGCAAGAAGGGGGTTATCTTGGACAGAAAGGATTGTCATGTCATCTGCGAAAGTGGCAAGGATTGAGAGATGCTGGGGAATGTCATGCGCATAAATTATATATAGTAAAGGAGAGGTCCTAGGATACTACCCTGAGGTACTCCAGCACTTATAGGGTAGAATATTAACATAGTGACAATTAACCTTATCTCACACCACATTAATGATACTAAAGAAAAATAAAAATTTACTATGGGAATAAATTGATGATAGTTAATGACCTCGAACGTTAAGTTCTGTGTCCAATAATAAGGCGGTAAAAGAATGTTCCGGTACCGGGAATCGAACCCAGGCCTTCTGGGTGAGAGCCAGATATCCTAGCCACTAGACAATACCGGATACGTGAAATTTGACGTGTAAGCGACTACATAAGGTGGTAATTAATTAATATGTTTTTAATAGTTTGCTTAATCTTTTTAATTAATTAATAATATTAAAGCTACTATTGGCAATTTCATATAATACAATTGGTTCATATATAATTATATATTTCTATTTAAAAACTGGAAGGTTAGAATTATAATTTGTTATAACAGCTTTAAGTTCTTTAATTTCCCCCGTTTTATTTTGATAAATACTTTCATAAAAAAGTTAATTATAAAGAAGAAAGATTATTTATGGTAATATTTCTTAATTATGAACCACAATTCACTTAAACAATTTTACCAAGTAAATGTCAAGTAAAGATAAAGTTATTAGTACTTTTTTATTTTAGCTCCCCCCTATATCCCTTTGTGTTAATAGTTATTTAGGCAAAGGTATAGATACAAAGTAGCATATTATATTCCTTAATCTAAATTACTATTAAGACGAAGGGATATTCATTCCAATGTACCTTGGGACAAAGGAATATCACAGTTGTGTACATAATTGTGATCATATCCTAGTCTAATCAACTATTAAGATAAAGGAATATTAAATATAAAACTGCACCAGGAGTCTCAACTTCTTGGGGAGACAAACACACAAACCTTTGAGACTTTTGTAGAACACACTATTGTTTAGGACCAAGGGGGGTGCTAAAGTAAAAAAGTGCTAAGTTATTTTTAAGATTTTTATTCGAATTCTCAAAATTACTGGAGTAATTATTAAGTACCAACTAGAAAACAGCAAAAATAAGATTTCCGGTACCGGGAATCGAACCCGGGCCTTCTGGGTGAGAGCCAGATATCCTAGCCACTAGACAATACCGGATACGTGAGCACTGGATGCATGTGAAATTACATAAAGCAGGTGTTATGTTTATTGCACTTTATTCTTGAGTTCAGGTTAGAAATAAAAGTGAGAATTAAAAAGAAACATTTATTACAATGAATAATAAAACTGAGAGACAGAAGTGCAATTGATAACAGATTAAAGAAAACAAATACTCACAACAAAAAAATCTAGTAGTACTTTGCATACATTTCTCAATTTTTTTTTTTTATATTTCCATAAGATGGACAATTTGTCACATATCCGGTATTGTCTAGTGGCTAGGATATCTGGCTCTCACCCAGAAGGCCCGGGTTCGATTCCCGGTACCGGAATATTCTTTTTACTCGACAAAAGGGTAAATCTGCACTATTTGGCCCACTAACTTCTAACTGTCCGATTTACTTGCAATTTTTTTTAAACTGTTCCTTTTTACATATTAAAAACGATTCCGGTTGTACCATCTCGTTAAATTCAATAGTTTTTTCGTAAAAAAATACGTAAAAGCGTCACTTTCTTAGGGAAATGAGGAAGGTTATGGCGAAAAGTACTAATCTTAACCTAAACTAACTATAACCTTCCCGTATTTTTCTTAGGAAGTGACTTTTTACGTATTTTTTTGGCTAAAGTTAAAGTGATAATTTAGCGAATTTTATACTTCGATTTGGACATCTACCTGGTCTATATGCAGCAGGGTTGTTTTTCTTCAGAAAATGAGCGGAGCACGCGAAGCGGTGCCGAGCGGCCGTTAAAAATAATTCGTTTCTCTAAACAGCACTGAACACTTCACTTTTACGTATATTCTTACGAAAAAACTATTGAATTTAACGAGATGGTACAACCGGAATCGTTTTTAATATGTAAAAAGGAACAGTTTAAAAAAAATTGCAAGTAAATCGGACAATTAGAAGTTAGTGAGCCAAATAGTGCAGATTTACCATAATTTTCACTAGTTTCAATAAAAATTTCCTAACATAAATTGTACTTTTAAAGGCCAACATTTGTTAGACTTTAGCTATATGAAAACAATTTTAATTAAAAAAAAAAAAAAATAGATCGCATTCATTATTACTATCGTTGATGTTTCTACAGGTCCGGTATTGTCTAGTGGTTAGGATATCTGGCTCTCACCCAGAAGGCCCGGGTTCAATTCCCGGTACCGGAATATTCTTTTACAGTCTCATTATTAGATTCGTAATAAAAATATAGGGTCAAACATTGAGTTAAGCTAATAACAACCTGTATTTATTCCAATAATAATGTTCATTTCCTCATATTCGTAGCATATATAGAGAGCAATGGATTGTGATGGCGCGAACGTATCAAGGTCCCTTAAATCCGAAGAAGTGGATTTAAAAAAAAATTCTATCCGTCGTACGTCGTTTAGACTACCGGACTGATTTTGATAAAATGTGGCATTCATATTAAGAAAAAATTATACCCTGAGCCCTAAAGGGAAAAGGAGAAATATATTTTAAATTTACATTTGGGGGAACTACCCCCAAAAACTTTGAAAAAAGTAATTTTTTATTTTTATTATTATTTTTTTTTTTAACGGTCCCGTCAATTGTGATTATAAATTATAAAGTGTACTCCATTTAAATATAGATTTTTATTTAAATGGGGTACACTTTACAATTTTTAATCAAAATTGACAGGACAATAATATTAAGTCGATTCCCGGGAAAACTCTAGTTCCTGAGAAAATAGATTTGAACACGAATGGACAGGCCGGGTTCGATTCCCCGCCGAGGAGAAGTTAGGACCTTGTTAATGAACATAAAGATAACGTCTCAAAATCTATTTTAATATAGTTTTAATTTTAACAATCTACATAGAACTCTTACATTGAAATAATTTAAAATTTCTAAGTATGACTTACTAAAGTAGATTAAGATAGCGTACTATAATTGCAAGCATACGCACACTCACAGTAACACAGGAACTCACCTGAAACAAATATAGAATTACATTATTAATTAAATAATTATTCATGGTATGTACTTTAACTATTTAAGTTATTTCAGACCCAAAAGTAACTTGTTTTAGAAATATTTAGTACTATTTACTACTGAATAAAAACTTTTTTAATTGAATATAGAAACTGGAAATTAGTTTTTCATAGCTATATTTAACAAAAGCTTATTTGAAATATAGACAGGTTTCATCACTTACGTAGAACTCATCACTTCACTTAAGGCCAAATGAAGTGGTCAAAAATAGAATATGCATTAGAGCATATACAAAAGGAGATAACCCGGATTTAACCCAAGAGCATTGCCATACGCATCTTATCTATACGAGGTCTTAGTCTTCAAGGTTTCAACCACCTGGGAGTAGAAAAAGTAGGGACAAAAGTATTAACAACAATCAAAATGAATAACAGTTTAATATAAAAAAAGTTGCAAAAAAGCAGTCGATCATTTATTGGATAATCTCTGATTAGGCCAGTCACCGTAGACACAAAAATCCTGTTAGGTCGCAAAAAATTGGAGAGTTCTGATTTTTTGGGATGTTGTTAGGATAGACACCAATAGTGTGAAACCAAGTTTGCAGCTTCGAAAGACCTGTGCTAACTGCGTGGTGCTCGAAAAACCTTCTACTTTTCGGACTTTCTTCCGTTTTTGGCTTATAACTTCTAAAAAGTGCATTCTACGGAAAAAGTTAATCTGTACACTTTTAAAGAAGACAATATTTTTTACAATTTGAGCACAACCACAGCCCTGTAGGTCTAATAGCTTTTGAGATATAGCACTTCGAAAATTGGCAATTTTTCCCAAAAAGTTCGAAATTGTCGTTTTAGCCGTCTTCCGAGCAGAATATCGACTAAAAATACTCATCCTACAAGGAAAGCCTACGGAATGAAGTTGTAGAACAGTTAATTAGCTTTAATTTAAGCACAAGCAAAATCCTATAGGACCAATAGTTCCTCTGTTATCAGAAAAAAACGAAAAATGAAGATATTGGATTTTTCAGGAAATGGAGCCTGACGAATTGCAGTACTTTTGTAAAGGATAAGAAAGACATAACTCAGTGGAAAATGGTTAATATAGTGCAAAATAAAATTGAGTACAATTATTATAAGGTATAAATTAGGTCCCGAGATACAGCACTTTATAAATTGATATCAATATTGTAAAACCAAGTGCGTAGCTTCGAAAAACCTGTGCTAGCAGCAGGTTGTATAGAAGCGAGGTTGAAGAGGTGAGGTACCCAACGCTCGAGTCCCTCCGGCCCTCACTCGGCCCTTCTCGTGAATTCCCCCTCCCCTCCCCGGCCTCTATATCTAGAATCTAGTACACAATTATTCAGTGTCAGTGTGATTTAAATTAAAACGGCCGTGTCATAATCTAATTGTTTCAACTGTGACCTGACTATTCTTTTCATAAGAGTGAAACGATTGAGCTCGAAAATAAAAAACTGAGAGTGGACTGAGCGCAGACCTTACAAACTGCTGAGTCAACTGAGCGTAAGTACTTCTTTAGATTTACTATTTATTTAAGACAGTATTGATTGAGCGCGAAAGTAAAATTTTTGTGTTGGACTAGCGACTAGCGTAACCTGGGCCACATATTATATAGAAATGGAAAAACTGGCAAATATAATGTATACCTACACCCATATTATAATTCAAGTATTTCTTTATATTAATAAAAATTGCAATAATTATGGAATCTTTTTTATTTTATAGTCTTTCTAAAAAAAAAGCTATATAAGCTTAGAGTTGCCAGATTTCTAAATGTAAAAACTGGGACACCCCCCTTCCGGGGGGTCCGGGGGAAAATTTTGAAAAAATTACCTCTCAAACAGCGGCTTTTATGCATTTCTGAGGTTACATTTGATTTTAATACTTTGACATTTGTCATAAAAGTAAACTTATGGTGTAGTTCGTTGGCAAAAAAGTATTAACATAAGTACACATTTTTATTTTTATACAAAATTAAACCTAATCATTGTAGATTAAATAGATCAGTCAATAGCCATTATGAAATATTATTTAAAATCTATAATAAACTGTCATTCTATGATAATAGTTTTTCGTTGTTGCCCCAACCTCAAACATAGGGGGGGGGGCGTCTCTGTGGCGACGACGCCTGTGCTGTAAGTAACTTATCATACAATATATGAACAGTACAATATCGGTATCATATAAAAAAAATCTTTGATTTATAAAATACTTCTTATCTATAAAACTATTGTACCTTTGCTTTCTAAAACTACGCATTTATGAATTATTTTATAGCATAAATTATCAGCTTTTTCTTGCACCTAAATATCATTATATTACTATTATATTTATTATATTATATTACTTCTTCAGTAAAAACCGGGACATTTTGGCGTCCCGAAAAGTGTCTTCGGGACACCGGGACTTTATTGAGTCGAAAACCAGGACAATCCCGGAAAACCGGGACGTCTGGCAACCCTATATAAGCTACATCAAGCCCAGTTACTCTACACCATGTACATACGCCATATCGACCTGTATTCAGTGAATCCCATGATAAAGGATGGAAGATGGAAAATTTATTTTAAAAAAATTATCCATTAAATTATGCATTTATTATTAATGTACAGAAAATCTTTAATTATAAATATCGGATATTTGCTAGTTTTCCATTTCTATACATTTGGCCCAGGATACGCTACTTCAACCACCAAACATTCTTTATTTGTTAATTTTTTTTTTTTTTTTTTTTAATACTAACCAAATTTTTTTAAATGTCATTTATTAATAAAAAAAAATCGTCTCCTTTACTTGTTTTTAAATTAAGTTTGTCTAAAGTGGTATGAGTTTCACTTCCGTATTTAGAAGGGCGGACAACAAAGAACAGGTGGTTGCGACACCACCTCTGCCCTTTTCTGGCAAGGGAAAACGAAAATGTTGAGCGTCCTTTCAAAACACCCAGACCTTCTTGACGCGGCTGCCACGTTTCTTAACCATGACGCCACCCATGAGGAGATAGCCTCTGCTGGCAACAAATTTCTCGTGGCGATGTATGGTGGGGGAAAAGACGCCTCTCTCCACGACCTGCGTTATGGGATATTTGTCCGATCTGCTGTCAACGCCAGAGTCCACCTTGCTCGTCTGCCCCCAACCGAAGAGGCTGCTGCCCAACATTCCTTCAGAACCTACCATCAGGTGCATAAGTGGTTGGGAGTAGAGAAAGAGCCCATCAACTGGGGTTGGTCAAGAAGCCAGCAGGGGCTGATACCGGTGACCTCAACCAAGGAACCAGCGCCGCTAACCCTGTTGAAATTCCTGTCATGCAGGTGCCAGAAAGGGTGCGGAGGAGGGAGCTGCTCCTGCCGGAGGGCAGGGCTGAAATGCTCTGCTCTTTGAAAAGTTTGTCAGAGGAAGACTTGCCTAAATACTCCTTACTTAGCCATGGATGAGTCGGATGAAGAAGATGACGTCGACGACGCTTCACCAGTAGTTTCTGGAAGTAGATCTAATCCGAAAACCGAGGAGCTTTCTTACGAACCTGGGCCTTCCAAAAGAACACGACTGCATCTCTAAGTGCGTCAAGGTAACCCTAATATTACATACCTACTCCAATGTTGTAATTTATTATAAAACTGATAACGCATTTAACAAATGCTAATTTACATTTTGTTGTGTATTTCTGGTACAGGATTCAGCTGAGGTCCTGCCATAATCTATCGTTTAACATTTCCCAGGTCCCTCAAACTATCAAAACAAATTTTATAAAATGTTGATGTAATTTTGTTAAATGTATACCTTATGTACTCAATTTTATTTTGCACTATATTAACCATTTTCCACTGAGTTATGTCTTTATTATCCTTTACAAAAGTACTGCAATTCGTCAGGCTCCATTTCCTGAAAAATCCAATATCTTCATTTTTCGTTTTTTTCTGATAACAGAGGAACTATTGATCCTATAGGATTTTGCTTGTGCTTAAATTAAAGCTAATTAACTGTTCTACAACTACATTCCTTAGGCTTTCCTTGTAGGATGAGTATTTTTAGTCGATATTCTGCTCGGAAGACGGCTAAAACGACAATTTCGAACTTTTTGGGAAAAATTGCCAATTTTCGAAGTGCTATATCTCAAAAGCTATTAGACCTACAGGGCTGTGGTTGTGCTCAAATTGTAAAAAATATTGTCTTCTTTAAAAGTGTACAGATTAACTTTTTCCGTAGAATGCACTTTTTAGAAGTTATAAGCCAAAAACGGAAGAAAGTCCGAAAAGTAGAAGGTTTTTCGAGCACCACGCAGTTAGCACAGGTCTTTCGAAGCTGCAAACTTGGTTTCACACTATTGGTGTCTATCCTAACAACATCCCAAAAAATCAGAACTCTCCAATTTTTTGCGACCTACGATGTTTTAAATGACTGGCCTAGATCTCTTTTGGCAAGTTTTAAGTTCAACAATATCTTGGTGCAAACAAAAAAATACACTGCCAATTAGTGTGGCACATAGCTTCCTCGCATCCTATCATGCACTTTATTGTTATATTAACATTCAAATTATTGTTATATTACTATATTGTTATATTGTTTATTGTGTAAAAACTATTAAATAGTTTTAGCGATCTTTAACACTTCATACAGGTGTCGCTGTTGGTTTTACTAGAAAATTGTATTTGAAAAAAATGTTTGTCTCATTAAATAGATGAAGTTAGATTTTTTTCCCGACCTAAAATTCCAATTTTAAATTTGAAGTTCACGTTTACGCGAGCGTTGCTCGTGAACGCTTGGACGGATAACGCTGTCCAACGAACTCGTCCTGGGCATTAGTAAAATGAACATGTCTACCGAATTTCATCAATATCGGTCGACATTTACTCAAGTTATCGTCGCACGTTTCATAATTCGCGGACACACAGACCGACAGACACGAAACCAAAATTGTTCCCTGATGTCTGAAACGGATTTCTGTCTTGGAATTTTTAAAATCGGAGGCAAAAAAGTTTTTCGTTCTCAAAAGTGAACACAATGCTTCCGTTACCTTCGGTAAGCTCGGAAGCAAAATATAACCCCAGTAGGGAGAAAAAGTTATGATTTTGGATTAGTTTAAAGGGACTAAAGTAAGTCTTTTCTTCCTCTAAACTCAAAAACTCTAAACTCTAACTCAAAAGTAGGGAGAAAAAGTAAAAGTAGGGAGAAAAAGTAAACCCAGGGAGAAAAAAAATATTTGCCAACTTAATTATTTTATAAATACTAGAGAATGAAAGGCTAATGTAATAAAGTTGTTGAAATCTGGTTGGTGACACTGCTTTTTCGACCTGTTTATCATTGTTTATAACCTGCATCTAAATAACCTTTTATTTGAGTTTAATTCTAATTCTTATTTGTTTTTAATATTGAATCTCTTATATCTGCTATTAGAAGTGCTAACAATTATTGTTATTTTTTAAAATAATAAATACTGTGCAATAGATGAAAATGTGTATTTTCTCCCTACTGGAGATAAAAATATTGTATGTACCTATGTACCTCGGAGTAAAGTGTCATTATTCTCCTCGGATTAATTAATAATATTATTCAATTAATTGCGTTATTCCCTCGGCTGCGCCTCGGGAATTAACAAGTGTAATTCCGTTGGCTTCGCCTCAAGAACCAACTTATTCGCTCAGGGGACCTCAAAACGTGTGAATCCATCAAAATCTAAAAGTCGTTCTCTTTGTATGAGAGAGTAAAAATATTAGATACCGCCCTATAACAAGTAATAATACAAAACAAATAGAATAAGACACACCTTTCCACCCTCAGCTCAACACATATAATATGAATATGAATATGGTATTTTTAAATCATTTATCGTATTGAAACGATATCTAATGCGAAAAAAAGACATTAACAAAAAGAGGGCCTTGATAAAAAAAAGGGTAACAAGGTGAAATAAATCCGTTTTAAAAGGATACTTTTCCACCTTCAAATGTTCTGTAGTTAAATTACATTATTTACTTTGACTATTACATATGAATAAATATCCTTTCTTATTGAAAGACGAATTTCAAAGTCTAAATATATAGAATACAAAGATTGAATGTGAACTCAAATATACTCAATGGAATAAATTAATTATGTCCTTAAAATTTATACACAAAACTAAGTTGTAATATTTAATGTAGGGACCTTCCTAGATAGTCTGCTAATTAGAGTGGCACATGCTTCCTTACTTCCTATTTCGTACACTCGCGCTTTCGTTTCGCGTACTTTTCGTATACTTTACAACCTATTTTGTAAATTTTAATTAATTTTCCCCGTTTTAAATCTGATAAATTGTTTTAATTTTAAACATGAATTAAAGTATCAATTTAGCCAAAGAGCGTAGACAGTTGAAATTAGTCTAGACTATCTTCGGGCTACTTTCGTCAAACCATCTAATCATAAAAAGTAGATGAGTCGAAGATATAGATGTAAATAATGTATGTTTGAGCGGATCTGGAAGAGAAAAAAATGGGCGCAGAAGGTTTGAATAGGGTATAAGGGATTTGAAATTTATATGGGACTAACAATGGGCTAATTATGGTCTACCATCCAAATTTCATTAAAATCGGACAAGTACTTTTTAAGATATCTTTGTTCGCAAGAATTGAGTGACAGACCGACACAGAACCAAAAACGTTTCCTGTTGGGTGAAACTGATTTCTGTCTTGGAATTTTTGAAATCGAAGAAATAAGAAATGTTTATTCTTCAGAACGATTACATAGCTTCCATTACCATCGGTAAGCTCGGAAGCAATACACGTAAGAGATAAAGGAAAAAAGTACTTCTTTTATTCTAATTTCTAACGAAACAGAATGGCCTAAAAAATATGAGAGAATACTTTTGTCGACATTCATAGATAATCTGAGACCGAATTGAACCACGCCCGGGCTAAACTGCCCTTGCGTGTATAATAATCGTTATAGTTTTTGCTCTCGATTTTAAAGGAATAGAAAGGAATTATTAAGACCGAAAGCAGGTTACACAACTTGTAGTAAACTGTAAGAAACCGAAGGCCGCAGGCAAAAGTCGACAAAAATCACTATTATTCATTGAACATTTTCGTTACAAATTCAATTTTAATGCATATGTACTATTCAATACTCTGATATCTGGAGCGTTGGTAATAAATATTCCTTCGGATAAATCTGATGCAAAATATAAAGATCAAACAAATGATTAGAATTGATACTTTTAATGTTTTTTGTTTTTTTTTATCTAGGTTCCATAAAAGATTAAATAGGTAGCTAGAGACCATATGTTTTAATAGCGTAGAGCACTCTCTCGACATATTTTAAAATGTAGGATAAAATATATACATAATTTATTAAGCATGAAGAAATATTTATCAATATCTTGAATTTAGCGGCAGATAGAACCTTTATGAGTTCTCTAACGTAACGTCGTATCCTTAAAATATTTGAAAAATTTGCAAGAAGAGTTCAAATAGATAAAATTGTCAAATCACAAATGCACTGCTTTTTAACCATATTAGCACTTGAATCAGATTATGAAAAAGTGTTAGAATATTAGTTATATTGTAATTTAGTAATTTTACAAAAATGCTTTTTTTTCCTGAGGCCAGATGTGAAATAAGCCGAATTAATTTGGTAGTTAAAAATAGCATCCTTTCTTTCATTAGAAATCCAAGACCTAAAGGAGGAATCTTCTTGGTCCTTCTCAAACTCTAGCAATCCCGTATAATATGATGAAACAATAAATATGTAGCTGCATCCACTATATGTATATTAGTTAATTGCCAAGTAGGTCGGGTATCGTTTATTATATCAATGTACATACTTTCTAAACTTCCCATTAATTAATTACTTTTGATGTCTGTTTTTCAGAGTTTGGCCGTAGAACAGGAGGATTCGAGGTCAGAAAGCAGAAGCAGTGGCAGGAGAGCTGCAGAAGATGCGGCGTCGGGCAGGGCACCGGGTAGAAGAGGAGAAAGCGCGCGACAAGAAGCTAAGTCGTTTAAGAGCAGAGACGAGATCAGGCATGCTCCGTCAAGGCAGCCCGAACCGACTAGACCCGATACTCGAACCGAAGGCAGAAGGGAATTGCCGAGGGAAGAGACAGTCAGGATAGAACCTCAGCCAGAACTAGTCAGGCATCAGCCCAAGTACCCGGATACCGATACCCAAGTACCGGTAGTCAAACAGGAACAGGATAATTACAGGCAAGGACGGGGAAGGTTTTCGTCGAGGAATACGGAAAGTAGCGAACAGGTAAGCCCTAAACCAACTGAAAGAAGCGGCAGGCAAAGGAAACACGAAGAAAGGATACCGACTAAATCGAATGAAGAGGAAAACTCGACAGAACGTGTCTTTCTCTCAAGGAACAACAACCCAAGGCCGTCTCAAAGAGTAAGATCCGAGGAACCGATAAAAATCAGAAGCCGTGATGAAGTTGCCGAAGCTCCCAAGCCGCGAGGAAGAGAGAGGATAAGTGAAAGAAGACCGGTATCTAGACAGCCTTCCCCATCTTCAAGACAGCCGTCTCCTGCTAGACAACAAGCTAAGGAGGAATCCAGAACTTCTGAACATACGAAAACATCGACCCTCGATGTACCACAACGACACCGATTCCAAACAAGGGGAAACGATCGAGCAACGACACCCAACACACCTTCCGAACGACGTCTTCCTAAACCCAGACCCGTGAGCACTTCAAAAGAAGAATCTGGCGAAATTCTTCAGGCCGATGCTTTAGCAACTCCAGCAAAGCAGTCATACAGACCGAGGTTACCATCGTCCACGACCAAACTGAAGGAAGAGAGCTTTTCTAAAGATTCGAGATCATCTCTTAGAGGAACATCGCCTATGGAAAGAGGTTCTGCCAAAGGTCCCACACTCAATGTAAGAAAATTACCATTATAGCTAAATTAATAACCAAGTAACTTTAAACAATATAAGAAACTTAAAAAGACCAAAACAAAACGATATGTTAATGAATTGGATCAATGTAAAATACATGTAACAATTTTAAATAAAAATAAATGCAGGTATGTATGCAAACATAATGAAAACTTCATTCTTCATGGAATTTTTAAGGTAATGGTTAACAATAAAAGGTTTATAATCGGATAACAATTTAATATTAGGCCTATAAATTAATCAAAGTCGTTGGTGGAGATCAACAAAAATATGAGCAAAAAACTAGGACCATAGAAGTATTTTTTTTAATTTCTTCGAAAATAATAGTATATTTTTAATTTTCCTAATCCAAAGAATCTGAAACCGAGATTGTAACGGAATCATTCGTTTTCGGTTTTTCAAAACCATTTAAGTGGAATTTAGGTGGATGACTGTCTGTGTCACGCATAACTCCCTCAGTTTTTAAGCTAGGGAATTGAAACTTGGTTTAAAAATCAATCCTTACATGTAGTTGTGCCACCCGGAAAATCATAAATTTGTGCCCATTTTTGCAGTCAGCAAACATTGTAAATATTCGAACATTTTTCCAATTGCGCTGAAATTTGCATCAATTATGTATACCTTTTTATAAGACAAACATCTCCTCTAAATCTTGTTTTGATATCTGCCACCATTTTTAAAATATCGACTTTTGAAGTTTGAAAATTTAACGCTAAATGATTCGATACTATTTTCCCGATTAAGCTGAAATTTGCACTAATCATACCTTTCAATAAAATAAATAATTCCTCCATATTTTCACTTATATCTTAATATTTTGGAATTACTAGGTAAGTAAAAGTTCCGAGACGCCCCGAATCCGATATTTTATTAATGAAATGAATTAAAGATTTAAACTCTTAAAGTAGAAAATTAATTATAAGTTTTCTGATATCGACCTAAGAAGTTGAAACATAATGCTTGAATGTCAAGTAAAAGTTAAACTTTCATGTTGTAGTTTAGCAGTTAACTAATTAAGTTTTAACTTCTTTGACTTAGATTACAAATAATTATAGAGAGAATTCCTTTGAGGTTCCCTCAGTTGAGGAAGAGGATCCTAAATCTTACTCTGCAAATGTTCTCAAATTATTCGCGAGCAAAGTTAAAGTAGAACTGAAGTTCGACGTCGAAGTCAAAGGAGACAAACTAAGTTACAAAGTGAAGGGAAATAGACTCGACTTATGTCAAATCGTAGGATATTGTCCTAAATTAAACAATTTAAAGGAAAGGCGATCTATTGTATCCATATGCAATAAAGAAGGATTGTAAGCAGTTACATGATCAGAGTAATAATTATGTATTTTAACTCGTTCTAAATATTAGAATTATAATTTGAACCTCTATACTAATACGTACAAAAAAACCTAGAAAAAAAAATGTAAGATGTCTTTATTGGAAAATTAATTTCATTAGATATGAAAGCCAACCCCTTGGATTTGGTTATTTTTGTCCAATTTTGATTCTTAAGTAATTAATCTATTACTCTTCTTATTAATAAATTTACAGACGAAGAGCGGCGAAAAAGACGAAGTTCTGGAGGATGACAACTACCCAGAGGTATATAAGCAATTGAAGAAGCAGGGAAGAGGTCCAAAGGAAATTCTGGTATTGCCTGAACATTAATTAACGCCTCTAGAACAATAATTCAATTTAACTATTAACTTATATTTTGTTTAATTTTTTCCAAAACAGAATATTAATTACAAAGCATGAAAATATCAATTGAAATGCGACCAAAATGCATGCTACGAATTATTGTTTAATGCAGTCGAAGGGAATAGTTTAAAAAGAGGGTCAGTTGCATCAAATTTGGTAAATGGACTGATGAAATAAAAAATTGAAAATATTTCTAACAATTGTGAACACTTCTTCCCCTTTGCAAGTATTAGAAATTATGTTTTTATAAAATGCATAGGAAGGACGATCAATGTCCCAAAGCAAGGATGACTAATGCCTCAAAACGCAAGGATGATCAACACCCCAAAAAATATTACAAGTATGCATCCTCCAATCTATGTGTTAAGACCCTTAACGGCCCCAAATATACCCTTAAATATTATATACTTTTCATGTAAAACTTAATTTCTTGGTGAAGAAGTGTTTCGATTACTTTTATAATTTTTAAGGGATATTCGTATTATTATCATAACTTGTACATAATTGCTAAAATTGATTTCATAATATATTTTACAAATTTATGGCATGCAAATAGGGTTTTTAATATTATTGAGATATACAAATGAACTTTGGTAGTGTAATTTTAACTGTATATAAACATTTTGTTTTGGTTGAATATGTTAACTACCTTTTAAATTTAAAATGATTTACAAAGTTTGTTAGGATGGTATTCGTTTTTTAAAAGAAATAATGGTGACGGGAAACCCAAAAATTAAATTACACTATCAATTTACGCGTCATAATAAATATAATACAATCCTTTTGTATTTTATTAATGAACTAAAATAGATTAATAAATAGTTTTCTTAAGGTTCTAATGTTCTTTTTGTAGAACTCCATAATAAGGTTTAAAGAATGGACTTTAGTTCTACCTGTTTAAAAAAAACCTTGGTAGAACTAAAGTCCATTCTTTAAACCTTATAGATTAATAAACAAATATATTTGTATGGAGAGTATATCTCCACACAAATGTAGATGTATGAAAAACACCACTACAAATATATTGTTATGTAAAGAACATACGACTACAAATATGTAATTACAAAAAAAATATTAGTGATTTTTTAACAATTGAATTTTCTTTTTACTAAAAAAGTGTGTTTATACGTTAATTTCAAGGAACTTTTCACATTGCAGTAAGTTCGAAGACCAAAGTATATCAATAGTATACTGATATCAACTCTACTTGCTTTCACATTCTTTAAATATTATTAGAGAATTGACAAAATACCACAAAAGCTATATCGCAAAACATCTGTATTAATATAAACCATATCTAATTATGGATTTCCAGGTTTTTCGGTGGGGACAGCGTCATGTAAGATGGGGTTTTCCCATCGAACATAACGCGTCAAGTTAGATGGGTTTCCTATGATGGATTTTCCCATCCAACATAACACGGTCATTAGCGGAAGACCAGATAATGGATGTGCAGGTCTTTCGGTGGTCAACGCGTCATGTAAGATGGGGTTTTGTATGATAAGTTTTCCCATCGAACATATCGCGTCAAGTTAGATGGGTTTCCTATGATGGATTTCCTATAGAGAAAGTCATTTTATACAATATTTATACGTTTAATAAACTTTGTATAGAAAAAAGTACATACATATATAATTTGATAGGATATTTTTCAGCTTTAATTTGTGTCCTATAAAATGTTTTCGTTACACCAATATTTTTTTGAGTAAAATATCCAAAACTAAACAGAAAAAGAAAAAGTTTTGATTGAACATTGAGGTAGGTACCGATTCATGAGCAAAATACAATTTTAACTTCATATGTGTACCTTAAGGAGGATGAGGTATAAGGAAATGCGTAAGGACCTTATTTTTAGACTATCGTATGATCTTTAAGTGCGTATAGAATGACATCTTTCATCAACCTAATCTCGTTTTAGATATTTGCGAAAAACAGAAAAATTGGGCTTATTTTCCAAGGTAAAAATAGCTCCTCTAAGCACTTATAGGGGAAACAAATTGTGGACAGACCAGCAAACAGACATGGGAATACAAATTTTCCCTGACGTCTGAAACGGATTTCTATCTTGGCATTTTTTAAATCGGGGACAAAAAAATGTCATTCTTTAGAACAATAAAGCTTGTGTTTCTTCTCCTCGGAAGCAGAAGTAAGTAAAGCGAAATGCTTATTACCTATTTATTGTTCCATATTTCCAAATGACAACAATAGAAGTAAACTTAAGATTAATAAATGGTACTAAAAATTACATAAATTGTTAGATTAAAATATATATTTTAATTTTGTTTGCCACGTGTTCTTTTTCCAGGCTTTGTTTAAGTCGCAAAAATCAAAGGTTGAAGAAGCAGAATCTATATTCAACAATATTATTTCTCCTCTACCCAATACGGTAAAGAAAATTACCATCATAAAAAAATATATATTCCATCACAATCAAATCTTTTGCATAACTAAACCATTTATTCATCAAATAAATTTAAAAAAATTCTAATAATTGATTTGGGAGTTTCTGTTTCTTACTGTTTTCTATTAATTTATGAAAATTTCTGCTGACATCTTTCTATCTCGTTATTCTGCCATATTTATAATACATATTTACATATCATACTAATTTCAAATTATTGTAATCATAATAATATTTAAAAAAATCGGTCCGAGACAACTCAGACAAACTTTCTCATATATGAGTTCATAATTACTTAGCCAAGTGTTTTCCATTTATTAGTTTTTGTATGTACATTTAATTATTACTGAACATTTTATCAAAATTTACCATAAAAATAAATTCTCCTTGGCGGGGAATCGAACCCGGGCTCTCCCTGTCCACGTTTTAAGCTATTTTCTCAGGAACTAGATTTTTCCCGGGAAAACGGGTTATATCGTTACATTCGTATTTAAATGGACTATATTTTCGAATTTTTTAATCAAAATCGTCGGAACCGTTTTCGAGAAATAACTTTTTTTCACGTTTTTTCAGAGATTTTGGGGGGTAGCGCCCCCAAATTTGGAGCTAAATTTCATTTCTCGATTTTGCCTCGGGGTATGATTTTTCTGAACATGTATGCCAAATTTCGTCAAAATCGGCCCAGAAGTTTACGCTCCAGGCGTCTGCACAGACAGACGACAGACGACGGACAGACATTTTTTAAAAACCACTTTTTTGGACTCAGGGGACCTCAAAAAATGTAAATCCATCAAAATCTCAAAATCGAATTTTCGCACCATCACAATACTTTCTCTTTATATGAGAAAGTAAAAAGAAAGGATAATAGAGTAGTTAAATAGGAAATAGCAAATTTAGTTTACAGGTCACTAAATAAAAATTTAACCAAATAACTAAAAAAAACTATATCCATTTGTTTACAATAAACTAGCCTCTTGAGACTAAGATTGTTTAAAATTTTATGTAATGTTAAGTATTTGTAATTCTAATTATATTCTTGGCTATAGACAGATTATAATGGTTTAAAAATAAACCACTATGAAGACTTCTCACAAGGTGTCCTAATGAAAAGAAATTAATTTTCATTGATTATAGACTTTAAGATACTGTTTTACTACTTTAAGGACTAGCTGTGACTCCTATAGAACCTTACAAGTGAACTACCGTAAAATCCAATCATACTTTTAAAATATAAACTCGTCATAATTTACTATTAATTCGCTTAATATTAAATATTTATTGCATTAAACTGACTTCAATAATAAAGCGACGTGATGCCTAATACCAAAATTTTTTATTTAAAATGTGTTCAACAGGTAGTTGTTTACTTGTTGCTTAACGATTTTCAACAAAATCATTAACAATTTCATCAATATCTCGGAAACGATAATTTGCCTGTGAAAACGGCTTGAATCGTACGATACGCAAGGATTTATGAATCAAAATTGTCGGCAACGTTATCGAGAAATAATTTATTTTTATGATTCTTGAGTCTTAGGATTTGGAGCAAATATGCGTTCTTGACAGTCTTTCAACTTTGGAGCATAAATTCATTTCTCGATTTGTCTAAACATTTATGCCAAATTTCGTCAAAATCGGCCAAGTAGTTAAGGCTCCACTTGTCTGCACAGACAAACATATTTAAAAACCACTTTTTTGGACTCTTAATAATCCATCAAAATCTCAAAAATCAAGCGATTAATCGCGCTATCACAATACTTACTCTTTATAAAGAGTATAAACAGTATATAGAGAAAGAGAAAAAAGAAAGGCAAATGCACATCTATGATGATACTAACTAACATACAGGTGTGTATATGATTATAGTATGCCTCTTGATTGAAGGGACTGTGCAGTAAATAGTAAATCAATTTTGAATTAATGAAATAATTAAACTCATTATAATGGGAGCAAGAACAATATATAAAATTAATAACTATTTTATTTCTAGCGAAGGCTAAAAAGAAAAACATCTATTTTCACTATAAACATTATATATATATATATAAATAAAATAAGTATTAGAATATGGCAGAATAATATAAAATCTATTTATTTTTGCAAATATTTCACCTTAAACATTTTTTTAATACATCATTCATTCTCATTTATATTTCTTATTAACTCTTCTTCCCTAATTTATTAATTATTTAAGTTATTTTAAGTTACACAAAGATATTACGCTAATCTAAAACTAAAATAATAATCAAAGGCATTTCAACGAGGATCACACACAGCTTCAATTTCGTCAAAACGACAACAAAAATCACTAAATAATTTTAGTGACTGTACATTGTGTAAATACTGTAAGTAGCTGAATGATTGCATGGTTGTTGGGATTTGCATACGTCACATATATAATGCACGTTTAGCAATTGGCACACATTTTATTTATTTGGCTGGTGATTTTTGGTATTTAAAAATGTTAATGCTTACTAAAGAAAATTGTGTGACTTTTCTTATAAACCAGCTTGCTTTTTAAAAGAAGTAATAAAAGTAGTCAGAAGAAATGGGCAAATAACAGGATTAAAGTATGGAGTAATTAGAAGACTTGCATCCCATTGGCTTTTTATTATGTAGAGGTAAAGTAGATTATTAGATATTTTAATTTTAAATATTTTTAATGTTAACTTAATTTTAATCGATAATAGGAAAACAAATTAACTTAATTTAATTTAACATTTTTTTAACTATATTATTGCTTTATGTCAGTACTATTAATTATAGACTTGTACACTTTAAACATTGTGGATCTTTAAGAGCAATCAAGATGGAAAATCAAATTCGAAAACGTTTTAATAATAATGATTCAAAATTAAATGGAGGCATTAACAAACCAATGAGTATGTTTTGGAAAGCTCTAATTAAGTAGAGTTTAGAGACGGTAACCAAATCACCCAATACAACAACCCTTTCCTTTGTATAGTTAAATCAACTATGATCGCCCTAGCGAAAGTTAAGTCGATGTTCTACTAGTTCAGTATCTTTGCATAATGCAACTTATTTTAACAAACTTGATTGTATTTTTATCTTTTACCAGATTAAAACTTTAAAAAAGTTTCGTATTTTCAGCAGGTTTGTTTAAACCTGCTCCTTTGCAAAACAAGAAACTTGATTAAAATAAAATGTTGAGTGCTCTTAAATATCCATTTTGAGAACAGGAATAATCGGAATAATTTCACTTTTACAGACACCCGCAATTGAAAAAGAGAAGAACGAAGTGATTTCCAGCAATGAGAAAATCGAAGTATTACCTACAGTTCCGACAGTTACTGTTAACACCATGATCCTGGAAGAAGTCTCATTGGAGCCGGCCACAAGTCCTAAAGAATCCTCAATAAACCCACGACCTGAAAAGTTTCCACTAAGAAATAACAGAAGATCAAATGGAATCAAACCATTTCCTATCAATTTGAGAGAGAACAATTTGTCGACGGAACCGACTTCAGCAAGACTTCAGCATTTTGACGAGACCAAGTTTAACAGCAACAGCAATGATAATAGAAGGTCGCGTGAGAATGGAAGAAATGGTGCAAGAAATGGAATTGGCAAAGGCCGAAACCAAGATAGACTAGATTCTAGAGCTGAGGGTACAAGATCCAGAGAGGTCCGCACTGAGCAAACAGTCAATGCACCTGTAAAAGACCAAGTAAGGAAAGAAAAAGTTTCACTTCCCAAGTTGAAACTAGGTGGACTGGATGAAGCGAAATTCTCTAGGAGAGAAGATACGAGAAGTGAATCACCTTCGCCAAGAGGACATTCGAGAAACAATGGTATTGCTTTCCCGAAAAGGAAAGAAAGTGTCAATAAATACGCAGAGACTATATCCAGCGAAGAACTATCGGCACTTAGAAGACCATCAAAAAGACCAAGTTTCTCATCTCGCAGAAGTGATGTTACTACTTCAAGCAAGGAAACAGAAGATTTTGTACTCTCTAGAGAAGAATCTAGTGGAGAGTTAACATCAAGAAAGGGTAAGTTTCCACGACGTAATGGCAAAATAAATCTTCATGATAGGAAAGCAAAAGTAGAGGCGATTTCCCAAGAACAGAACGATGCTAATGAAGTACCGATGACAAAATCCGACGATGGCAAATCCCCAGAACTGCAACTGAGAGAGCAGTTGAAGAAATCGTCTATGAACACGCAGGCACCAATAGACAGCGTCTATTCGTGGATTGTTGATTCGGATAATACGCAGACTACAGAAAAGACAAAATTCTTTCCATCTCGGGAACAGAAGAAGTACAGCGCTAAGATCTCTGAGAAAGATTCTGAAAAATCGACCAGTCTGAAACCAAGGTACGAATTGTACCAGCGAAACAAAGAGAATATCCTGTCAAGAAAGGCTACCACAACAGCAGGACCTGAAGATACAAGTAAGAATGGAATTGAATAGTATTACTCATTTTTTTGTCGTTCTAAATAATACAGGGTTTAATAATTACTCCACTTTTTGTCATATTTGCACAAAAATCCCGTAATAGTACTAATAAAAGGTCAAATAAATAACAGAGTAAGATATTGTAACGAAAGTTAGTGATTGCATTTAATGTTCTTGCTCCCAATGTCGGTATTTGTTTAATGTCTATGCACCAACCAAAGCATTATTTGCAATCAAAATCTCAAAGTTTTAGCACTCTTACCCAAGGCTAAAAACAATAAATTATTAAAATTTGCGAATTTATAAATAATTAATCATTAAATTAAACTATTAATCTTAAGCTAAAAATAATGTTTAATTAATATCCTTCAGGTAAATTAAGTGATGAAGAAATGAATGTATCGAACAAGTACTTCAACAGACCTCGACCAACTTTTGTTCCACCGAAGAAGGCGTTCGGAAAGACAAGTACTACACCTCTTGCACACATACCCAGGTAAGAAATAATAAATAAAGTACAATTTTTTAAAATTTAAGTAGAGTAAAATAAACTACTTATAACTAACTGGCTATCGAATCGAACTTTTGGTTTTAATAACATTTCTTAAGGTGAGAAGACGTTCTGTATGCATAAAATAATGGTATGCATTGCAGAATCCGTTGAATATTATATCATTTTGTAATACAAATGGTCACAGAAATAATGATCAGTAACTGAATAATTAAATTGATTAACTATAAATAATGTTCCTACAATTTCAGGGCATATAAGTACCGCTTAAAGTAATTAAATTACATTTCTCAAAAGGTGCTCGGTGACTAGAGCAGTCCAGTAGTAAAATAAAACACCAAGCAACGTATCTTGTACCCATTCTTAAACCTACACTATACAAGAAACTAGACCAAGTAGGGCGTACCTTTCTCTATACTAACCTTACCTGGTGACAAGGAGATATATAAGATATCATACTTATAATAGTCCACAGGCCACCATAAGAAGTGAGTCGCTGATTGATAAAGTTTTCTTACCTTATGGAATCGCTTATTTATGCCTTGTCCACCGATGAATTGGGTATATGGCAACTGGGCGCTGGGCCATTTCTTTTTTGTTGACATGCCAAACTTACCCTTCTGCGGACACATTGAAAAGAGATGGATAAAGTTTTGATTTTCACAGGATCGTTTAGTTAAATTATTTAAAAAACAGTGGTAAAGGTGGCCACCGATAAGAGTGGGCCGTTTGGGGTGGCCACCGCCCCAAACATATCGCTCTGCGGGGACGTTGAAAAGAAAACGGCCCACTCGTATCGGTGGCCACCTTTACCACTGTTTTTTAAATAATTTAACTAAACGATCCAGTGAAAATCAAAACTTTATCTATCTCTTTTCAATGTGTCCGCAGAAGGGTAAGTTTGGCATGTCAACAAAAAAAAAATGGCCCAGCGCCCAGTTGCCATATACCCAATTCATCGGTGGACAAGGCATAAATTAGCGATTCCATAAGGTAAGAAAACTTTATCAATCAGCGACTCACTTCTTATGGTGGCCTGTGGACTATAACACAAAGTCTGTACTTTTACAACTAGCCTTACACTCTATTGCAGGTTCAGAGCAAGAAAAGCAGCTGAAAGTAACACACAGGTAAAGAGAAACAAGTTTGACAGCGGTGAAGAAGCAACTGAAGGAATGAAAGCTGAGGTATTTAAAATTTCCCTGATTGACTTCCCATAAAATACCAAATTATCTAAAATTTTAATAATATTAAAATAAATATAACTATAACAGACCGATTACAAAATTAACTCAAACATAACGAATTTAAGCGAAATTAGCATGTGACTTTAAAATTAAGGCCCGTTCTTACAGTAATTATTTTTTCTCATAAATTTCTTTTCTAATTCTTGCTAAATTAATTTCTTCTAATTAATCAATTGTTTCAATTGTTCTATGCCCAATCCGGCATTTTTTTTAAAGCCCAATACTACAATCTTGACTCAACTAACTTAACAATTACATGTAAGAATGGGCCTTTGAATTGTTTGAAATTAATACATTTGTTACGATGAAGTACTTTAGGCTGGATTTTGGTGTCAGGTGTTAGAATAAGATATCCCAAAGCCTGGTAAAGGAACAGCATACCCATTAACTAACCCTTAACACGTTTTTTTGTTTTGTTTGAATGAACATTAACTAATCACTGTTAAAAAAATAAAACTTTTTATAATAATACAAACAAATATTAAAAGAATGTCATATGAAAGCTTAAATTAAACTTCATTAAAGCTTACTCTAACACAATGACACCAAAACCCACCTTACAAATATTTTTAAATAGCTCTAATAAACTAAAAATTAACTATTTTTGTAGATTGGTCATTGTAATTCGACAGACCCTTATTAAAAGAATACGATACATATTTTAGAGTTAACGTAGTTATAATTTGACATGGAGAAGTATGCTGTATGTTGACGACCGACTTACACTGAACAGGAAAGTATTCATATTAGAAAGGTTGTATTTGATCAAATGCATTGAAAAAAAAATGTATTTTCTCCTTTTTATAGAACAAACAATCGAGAGAGGGTCAAAAATCAGTTGCCAGAGAGAGCTACATTCAAAAAATCCCGAATAAATACAAAGTATACGATTCGACAAAATCAACAATAGTAAGAAGAACAGCCAATGCCCCAGAAATAACGACACCGATGTCATCTTCAACTACGGAATCTGTTAAGGACAATGAAGAGGCAGAGAAGAAGACGGAGTCGAACTCGACCGGATCTGAATCGACAACCACAGCAGCAGTAAAGGACGATTCTGAAGAGACTTCTTCAAACACTCCGGACAGTGAAGTGGAAACGATCAGCGGCAGGTCATCAGATGGCGATGAAAACGAGGAAACCACAAATGAAGAAGACGGAGAGGAAGACGAGGAAGAGGATAACGATGAAGAGATGTCTGACGACGAGGAGGATGAAGAGGACGAGGAAGACGAGGAAGAGAATATTGACGAAGAAACTGAAACCGAAGAAACACCGGAAAATCCTGAGACTGAAGAAAAATCAGAAGACGTCCAAACTGTGACCGAGGCAAAAAGCGGGGACACAACTGACACAGCAACTGAGTCGGCTACACAATCAAACGCAGGAAACGAAAATCCAACTCAAAAGGAAATGGAAACTAAGTCGGAAGATGTAAAAGGTGAAACTGCAACCGAAAAAATAGATAAAGAAGAAGCGACCACTGAAGAAGTAGAAAGTGCGACAACAGAAGCGGCCGAGGAGTCTGAAGACGAAGATGACGATGACGAAAATGAAATGAGTGAAGACAACGAGGAGGAGGATGCTGAGGAGGACGAATCTGATGATGAAAATGAAACAGATGGTGAAGCTAAAGATAGAGAAGAGATTGAGGAAAGTGGACTTAGGTCAGGAAACGATGACAAAGATATCGACACGGCTACCGAAGCGGCCAACGAAATGACTACTGAAAAAATCGAAGAAGAGGGTCTAGGTAATGGTGATTCTGAATCTGAAAAGACTGAAGAAGCCAAGGATAACAGTGACAATGACACTGAATCTGAGAAAACTGAGGAAACCACAGAAAGTAATGATAACAAGTCTGAGACAGAGAAAACTGAGGAAACAGAGGACACTCAGGGCGATACTGAGAAGAATGAGGTGACCACAGAAAACAGCGATAATGGATCAATGACTGAGGAATCTGAGGAAACAACAGAGAGCAGCGATAATGAACCTGAAGACGCGACAGAGAAGAGTGATGATGGTGAGAATATTGAAGACATTGATAATGAGGACAAAGGTGGTGATGAAGTCACCGAATCTTCAACTGATAAGATCGAGTCTGAAAATGAAGCGGTTACAGAAGCAAAGGAATCAGAAGGGGAAGCTACGACAATGAAAAGCATGGAAGGAGAGGGAAATGAAGGTATAAAAGAACAAACAGATGAAGGTACTGATGACGAAAGTGACAAAAATAATGAAGTGGATTTTGAAATCGACGTAAGGGTCGGAGAAGGAAATAATGATAAAGACGAAGAAGAAGATAAAGACACGCTAACTACAACTACGACAGCAGGGACATCTGAAGTTACCTTTACAGGCACCACGACCAACAAGCCTCCAAAGAAAACTTCGTCGAAAAAACCAGTTACAAAAAAACCTATATCACCCAAACCTGGTGATTCAATCCCACCTTTTGTAGTCACTCCAGAAGTTTCCATAACACCTCCAACATTTAGAATTTCCCCAACACCTCCAACACCACCTTTTTCATGGGGAGGTGGTTGTTGTGCATCGAGCGTTATAATTGTCACTCCAGGTACTCCAACACCCCCACCAACCGACTCCAGAACCTCTCTGCTATCATCTCTGCGCGTTGCTGCGCATAAATTAAGTTCTGGAACATACCTCGCAGTAACAACGCCACTCCCGTCACCAAACAGTATTCCTACAAGAAAATCTTTTCCAACAAAACTTTCCGGTAGTCGTTTTGTTTATGCATTAACACCGGACAACCGAGTAGTCAGGAAGATTATTCATACGACGGAGGCTCCCAAAGATGTGCCATTTATAATTTTCGGACTCTACCCTAACGGTACAATAATTAGAAGGTTCCCCAATGGAACTGCAGTTCCGGACGAAATGACTGAAGCCAATGAAGTTATTGGAAGCATTCCAGATCCCAAATACACTAAAGAACACCTAGAATACCTCATACAAAGGGATAAATCCCTCGCATACCAATATCCAGAAGTAAGTAACACACTGATACATTAATTTTCGTAGAAAATCAATTTGTTGCTATAGCATTATCATAATTTAAATTTTGAGTTTCAGCAGTTGCTTTTATCTGAGGTATAGGCATTCTCCTACTGATAAAATCGAAATAATAATAGACTTTAAACAACCAATTCAATATACGAAAGAGGACCAAGTAATTACTTCAACTATAATTAACTAAGAAATCAGAAAATGTAAAAACAATTATACTTTTAAATAACTGCACTTAAATCAATTTGCAAGGCGGGTTTTTTGCAAGGGGATTTTTCTCATTTTTTTATTTTTTTAATTTTGTATAGAAATTTATTAATTGCTACGGATGAGGAATATCCATTACATAAATTTGTACAAATATACATATCTTGCATCATTTCATACCATAGCAACCATTATAATCATTATTGACAATATTATTATTCTTGTATAATATTATTTTATTTTTATTATTATTATTATGATTTATTCTCATAATTTCGACCATTTATATGTGTATTATAATTCATTTGCAGCTCACTCACTGGTGAAGGTGTTAACACTTAAATACAATTTTATACGTTTATTTTATAATGCATCATGTTTTTTTTCATCATATTATGCTAACCCTAAATATACTTTAGTATAAATGTATATGTATACATCTTATAAAATACTTTTATAGCTTTAGTTGGTTTTAAATTATGTATCTTGAAATCTTGGTACCTAAAGTATTAACAAAAGATAGTTAACCGAGAATTATATTTTTTTCAGAGATATTTAACAACTGCAGCCACTCCAAGAATAAGCGGAGGAACAACTAGACAAGGAAGGTTTGAATCATCAGTAATTCAAAGGATCAGTGATGGAACAAACGCTTTAAATGTCGTTGTTGAGCCATCTTCGAGGTCAGGAGCTAGCACAGAATCTACCCCTCTGACATCGTCCACTACCACGGATACTTCTACGTCATCAGGTACAACTGTAGAGTCTTCATCAACAGCGGCTACTACTATAGACTCTTCTTCGTCTCCTACAACTATGATGGCTTCTTCCTCGTCTCCTACTACTATGGATGATTCGTCTACATCGGCAACTACGATGGAAGAGGAGTCATCTTCTACATCAGCTACCACTGTGGAAGGATCAACATCAGGTGAGCTTTTCCTAAGATTTAGAGAAGGAGAAACGACACCATTAGAAGAGCCTACAACTGAAGCTAAAGACATGTCAACAACTGAGGACGCTGCCACAACTGCCGCTGCCACAACCACACCAACTACTACCACAACAACAACAACTGCTGCACCAGCGACAACTACTACAGTAAGGGCGACTACTAAATCTGGAAAGAAAAAGAATGGACGCAAGAGTTCGAGGAAATCATCGAACAAAAGAACTTCTTCCTCTAAGAAAAAGAATACTTCGACGACAACAACTACAAAGACAGCAGAAAGTACAACAGAGGAAATGAAAACTCCAGAAACAGCCACAACTACAACAACTACTACTACGACAGAGATGACATCTACAACGGCAGCACCAACAACCACTACAACAACTACAACAGCAGCACCAACAACCACAACAACAACTACAACAGTTGCACCAACAACCACTACGACAGAGTCAACGACTACAATGCCAACTACAACAACTACCACAACATCAACTCCATCAACTACAACAGAAGAAGTAACAACACCATCAACCACTACAACTCAAGCTGCATCAACAACAAAGAAATCTAAAAAGTCGGGTAAACAGTCTCAAAACGGTTCAACAACAAGAAAATCGTCAAAGAAGTCGTCTAAGAATAGAACTTCCACCAGGAATTCCTCTGCCAAACCTAAAACAGCTACTAGTACAACTACTACGAAACCAACTACTGTAGTAACAACACAATCAACAACCACTACGACCCAAGCGACAACCATGAAAACCGAGGAAACAACAACTAGAGGTTTTATTTCAACCACAGCCAGACCTATATTGGCATCAACTCAGAAAATTGATCCGATTACAACTGATCCGGAAATTAGGAACAGGCTCAACGACATTGAAATTCTTAATAACTTTGTAAGTTGATTTATAAGTGCAATGTTTTATTGAATACATTTTACAAAATTATTGATATAAATAATTGTTCTTTTTGTAATTTGTATGTATTTAGAAAGCGTTTAATTAATTTTTCAGTTGAAAAATGAAGGTAATTCAGGAGATCTTTCCAGCGGTGACTTAGCCGAAAGGGTAAGTAAATAAATTAAATATCATTATTTAAATAAATAATTACCACAAATAATGTACAAAATTAAAAAATATACAGTCGGACCAATACTGATAACAAACTGCTGTACAACAAAAATCTCTATGAAAGAAATTATTTTTATGTCCCCACGAATTCTCCGTGGGGACTCTAAGTGTTTATATAAAACGAAAATAATTTCTCTACAACGAAAAAAAAGCATAAAAATAAGGATTATGACCCGACCGACTAACATTCTGTGAATTAATATTGGCGGTGGTTTTTCATTACATTAGTAGAGTTTCTTGCTCAAGCACTCTAATAATTTTACGTATTCTACCTCCACTAGTTTTCGCAGAATCGGAAACAACTTTGCACAGTATAGAGAAATCTCTTAGTCTAAGTTTAGAATTCGTTTCGTTCGCTTTTGAATTTTTAATGCCTACAAGAAAATAAAAAATAAAAACATCTATTTAAAGACCTAATTACGCAGAATGCAGAACAAAGAAGTATCTCGTAAATATCAAATCACTCCGAGTTCAGTGTCTACAATTTTTAAAAAACGGGATTCAATATTTATACTATACCAAACACGAGATTTTTTTTTTAAAAAAAAGCCTAGAGGTTGTAAGTGTGAAGACGTAGTTGAAGCAGTTTTGCAATGGGTGAAAATGGTAGGGATAAAAATCTCCCTTTTTCATAATTTCTATAAAGCGATTTTTTTTTTCAGGAACCATCAATTTCGTTTTTGGGGGGGTCCGACTGTATCGATTTAGCAATAGCAATAATAATTAAATTTATTATTTTCTTAGGTAATTCAACTTGCGATGGAAAGGGCTCAAAAGGCGAACACAGTGACACCCCCTTACGACAGTATACAGGCTTTGGCTTCAACAACATCGGCAGTCAGCACCACGGTGATACCACAATCATTTACATATTATATGATAAATAATTTATAAACTTTATTTTCTCAAAAGGGGGTAACTAAGTAAAGTAGATAAAACGAGGTTTCATTATACTTTTTATCCTCCGATAAAAATTTTTTTTGAAGTGGTTAGGAATAGGTATTTCTTAAAACCTATTAAGCATCCAAATACTAAAAGGATATTAGCTCTAGATAATTTCTAACAGCATCTCAAAAGAGGTTCTTTTTTTTAAGGAATGTATCAGTAATTAACTTAATTACGGTTAAGGAAAAACTAGAAAACTTAACTGGACAAACAGGTCTAGTAATTGATCCCGGAAACTATTTATTGCACGTCTATTGGCGTACAAAAATCTAAAGCAATTTCATAATCGGCTTTCTAAAATAACAATAATTATTATAAACATTAAAAAGTTCGATATTTACGTAATCAATAAATAAAAAATAATACTGCATAAGTAATATTAGCACTGCTGTTATTCTGATGTAGAAATATGTTAGTGATGGATTAGTAATATGATTTATATTAATATCATACAACCCTAAAACTTAAAGATTAATTACGCTTGAAGATTAGATTGTCTAAAAGGCTTAAGGCGCTTTTATTTGACCAATCTCACACAAATGAGAAGTTAATTAATATATTTTGTGTTATCAATATATTTTTGTTAATCAATATATTGTGTATCGATAATTGCAGATGTTGCACAAATGTATCGATAATTGTGAACAGCAGCAGGTAACCCTAATATTCATAGAAAACCCCACTAAGTATCGGGGTTTTGGTCAGTAACAAACAATAAAAAAATTTTTTTTTTACGTCTTGCATTGTAAGTGGACTTTACATTGCTACTAACAGGGCGGGAAATATTACTTCCCTCCCCCCATATGAGTGCAAAAAACCGAAATACCAACTTAAAGGGTATTTTTTAAAGGTTATGTTGGTAGTAAAGCTAATTAGCTGTTTAGCTAATTTTTCGGGAAGGTTACTTTAGGTTAGTCATGGTATACTAGTAGATAAAATTTAATACGCAACATGGATCACAGAATTTCTCCTCTCGGGATTATCTCCCTCAGCTAGGCCTCGGGAGCTAATAGTGCAGTAATCTCCCTCGGCAAGCCTATGGGGACCTAACTCATTCATCTCCCTCGGCAACCTAAGGTGCTAACTCATTTATCTACCTCGGCCTTCGGGAGCTAATGAAGTTTTCTTTCAACTCAAAAGTTAAGTTTTCTCCTTCGGCGGTGCCTCAGGAGAAAACTTAACCTCGAGCAGGAAAACATACTTCTCTCCCTTGTAGCTTAGATAACTATTATGTTATAAACTTTTTCAGAGGTCTAAAAGAAAAGAAATAAAACTCAAATAGTTTATCTTAATTATTTTAATAAGAGAATTCAATTAATGTGTCTTTTCTATAGCATTTTGAGAAGTTACAGTGTATTACCTTATCAATAGTTTCCAAATTTTTCAGAGTGGAATCATGTTTGTGCATAGTACCTATGATATTAATTTTCCCTTATTTTGTAAACATGACTGTTTCTTCTTTTGTTTTCGACCCATGAAAAAGTGTGACTAAACCAAAAGTGTTTTTGATTATAATTATGATTGAGAACTAAATTGTATATACGTGTATGAATAACTATGATAGTGTGTTTTAAATTCATTAAAATGTAATATATTAAATTACTTAAACCTATCAACAAATCTTGAATTTAGCATTGTCTACAGATCGAATAATGTAAAGGTTTGTTAGTAAACAAAAAAGTAAAGTGAGACATAGAAGTTAATTTTGTTGTATATAAAAGTAAAGTATTAATTCTTGAACTGATGTTATATTGCTTCCTAGCATTATTTAAGCGATAAATCATTAAAGTAAATAGAATTATAATTAAAATCTTACACCTATTTAGTATTAGAAAGCACCATAGATATAGTAAATATTGTTTTAGATCACATGCTGTAAGCTTTATCACTTCGTATAATAGATGAAATAACTCGTAGAAAAAATATTGTTGATAAAATAGTTTGGTGGAGAGAAATGGCGAGGCAATCTACCCTGAAATTTTAAGTTTAAAAATTTAAATTTTAACTTTCCAGGTTTGATTCTTAGAGAAGTGATATCTGTTTCATACAAATAGCCACTTTGAAAGATTGTAAATTTACAAGTTGACTTATAATGACTAAATTTGTACTAAAAATTAATCCGTGACACAAAAGCAGACAAGCTCTAACTTGTCTGCTGGCCTCTTGTGTTCAAACCTTCCTCTTGCATAGCATCGTCTTATTTATATAATGTAGGTTTACGCGGCGAGACTGATAAATCTAGATCTTCCCAAGGAAACTCACGATTGAATCACGATTTGTCTAACCCATTACAGGGATCATTTTCAAGGGAGTTGCTCATGATAAGAGTCATTTGCAACTGACTCTTCATGAGCAACTCACTAAAGATTGAACCCAGTATAGTGGGTTAGAAAGTCGGAATTAAAAAATCTCTGACGTGGTCTCAACCGGAAAATCTCGAGAAAAAACAAGAGAGTTACTCAAGATAAGAGTCATTTGCAACTTACTCTTCAGTAGTAGCTTTATTACTATTCAAGTAGGTTTACGCGGCGAGACATTAATAAATCTAGATCTTCCCAAGGAAACTACGTCAGATTTTGTGAATCACGATTTGTCTAACCCATTACAGGGATCATTTTCAAGGGAGTTGCTCATGATAAGAGTAATTTGCAACTGACTCTTCATGAGCAACTCACTAAAGATTGAACCCAGTATAGTGGGTTAGAAAGTCGGAATTAAAAAAATCTCAACCGGAAAATCTCGACATCTTCGGCAGTTGCGCCGATCTCTTATAACTAATAAGCAATCTTCATCCATCTTGCATAACTACTATAACGTTGGTAAGACGGTGTCAAAGCCAATTCCCATCCTACATGTCAAATGGAATCAAAGAAGACGACAATTGCCAATTCTATATATTATCTACTCTACGATGTTGGGTGACTACCGATCATGGGTATCCTTGGTAATCAAATACAAATTAAGAAAGAAGTGAATACTGAAGCAAATAATTATTCAAATTATAATTTGAACTAATCCTAATTATGTGTAACTATTATGATTGAAGCAATTAAGAAAATCATAATAAACACAAGAAACCTAAAGAAGAAATTATGACATTTAATCATTACCGATTTCTACATGCATTTTGTATTATCAAAAATGATAAATTCAAGAAACTTTTCTCTATTACGTTTCAAAATCACTGATATAATTATTCTCATATTCCCTGAGCAAATCAGTCTTCATCTATACAAATCGGACATTCTTTTCAACAAAACCCCTTAAATATAAGACAGAAAACAAATTTATTTTTATTTCTCGACATCCAGGAATAGGTCTACATGGCGGTTGGTTTAATTATTTTGTACATCTATTTCAATTTGTATATGCGTTTTCTTTAAGTGAAACAAATCACACTTCTCTAAGATTAAAACCATTACGTTTTTGGGTGAAGATTTCCTTAAGCCTATCAGGCGCAGTGGACCCTAAACAGTTTCTTTTGAATTAAACAATTAATTTACTGTAATACTATTTCACTTTCTCATATACGCAGTATACATAGGAATAATGTATTGCGAATTCGCGAAAATACGATGTTAAGGATGTTACACGTTTAAAGGATCCAGAGTCCAAAAAAGTGTTTTCAAAAAAAATTCTGTCGCCTACGCAGACACGTGGAGTCTTAACTAGTTGGTCGATTTTAATGAAATTTCGCATATAAATATGTATATACATATATACACATAATGTTCATATAAATCATACCCTGAGGCGAAAAAAACTAATCTAAGCATACAAGGCGTTTTGCCGGGAAAATACTAGTTTCCAAGATATTGATATAAAAAAAAAAATATTAATTTCAAAAGGCCGGAGGTCGGGTTCGATTTTCCGGAAAGGAGGTAACATTTTTATTATATGTGTTGATTAAATTAAACCACGAAAAACTAAAAAATGGAAAGCACTGGACGGAATAATTAGTTCACGTCACGTATATGAGAAAGTTTAGTTTATATCAGCCAGATTTGTTCTAAACCCTCGATGGTGATAGTTTCTCTGTATTTTATATAATAATTAGTAAAAAGACGGTTCATTTATACATCATAAAAGAATCATATAGTTTAAGCTACTTATCCGTGGTTATCTGTAACAGTTGAAATGCATTTGTCTCTATTTTAGTTTTAAATTTGGCCATAAATTGAGTTTAAGTTTGATCTCGAGATAAAGTTATATCTTGAATTTAAGAATGAATTGGAAGCTATAAATCTTCAATTTATTTCACTTCTTTCTTACTACTTTTTTACTCATTTTTTAACTTCATTCCTTCTCGAGTGTCTGGAAAACTTAAAGCTATGTTTTAAACAAACTTCACTGAAGGGGGTAAAAAACCTGTAATTAATTTCCCAATCATTTATTAAGATTAGGTTTCCTTAGACAAGACTAAGCAAATTAATCAGCGATAGGAAAATAACGATTTACCCGAGATACTAGAGATTTTTTTCATTCTATTTAACCAAGAGGAAAAGTTAAGTCTTGCATTAACAAAAGTTTGTCAAATTAACAAATGTTAATTACAAAAAAACAGCCTGTTAATAGCCTGAAGGCTCTTAACTAAAATTAAATGTTATGGCTCATTGAAATAATTGATTTTAACCAGTTACATTAATTATAAAGATTTATCCTCAAAACTCAAGAGGTGTAATCTGATTTTTATGAAAATACTTTTTACTTGATCAACAATGGAAGTCTAATTTAACATGTGTTTATTGATAAACACAGTGGTGACGTTGTTAAGGCAACTGATCCATAGAAAGCTAGCTTTTTTTACCAAGTGATGAAAAAATTATTTATTCCCGCAATTTATTAGGACAGCAATGTCACTGGAAGAACTTTGGACGCCCATAATTTGAAATAAAATAAAAATTTACATGATCTCTTCTTCCATTAAACCCTTAAAACCAAGTATTGGTATATATGTGGTCTATAAATAACACCATGTTTAAACAAAATAACAATAATCACTGTTTCATTTATTTTTATTTTAAATTTATTTTACTCACCCCCCTTCTTAAAATGAAATTGCTACTTTAAAATATGAATATCTATATAATAAAGAATATATAGAAATATATAAGAAATAGCATCACCATTAAAATTACAGAAATATTTAGTAGAAAGCAAAGATTAAATAAACTATATGTTGCTACAAATGTATCTAAGATATGTTAGATATAGGAGCGTTAAAGGAATATCATAAATTGTCTACCCACGTAAATTAAAACAGGTTTATTAAACAATGTTTAGTCTTACGTACGTCGATCTCCGACATGGAATACACTCATCTCTAACTAATCATTTTTTATTAATGTGATTTAATTTCTTCCTCAATTGGCACTCATGATGGCCTTATGAAGGCTGAAATCTGCTTTGTTTATTAAACCAGTTTTAATTTACGTGGAAAGACAATTTATTTTATTCCTGTAAGATACTTAGACACTCAACAATATTTGTAGTTTTTCTTTTTGTACTTAAAATGAATTCATTAATAATAAAAAAGAATATTTTTAAATTTTGTAGAACAAGCTTGGTCTAACTGGAGCACCTGTGGACACAACTAATGGAGGTAAAATATCAGTCTGGGTAGTACCACCGGAAGGAGCTTCTTCAACCCCGAAAGATACGGTAAGTTGTCAACATAAATTGTCTTAATTGGAAGATTAGAAATAAAATGTTAAGATTTAAAAGATCTGTTATTTTAAATTAAAATATGTTAGGATTTAAATGATTTTATCTCCAGTAGGGAGAAATAGTTATGATTTTAGAAGAGTTTAGAGGGACTAAAGCAAGTCTTTTCTTCCCTGAACTCAAAAGTAGGGAGAAAAAGGAAAAGTAGGGCGAAAAAGAAGGATTGCCAACTTAATTATTTTATTAATAGAAGAGAATTGAATGTAATGAAGTTGTTGAAATCAGGTTGGCGACACTGCTTTTTCGACCTTGTTTATCATTGTTTATAACCTGCATCTAAATAACCTTCTATTTGAGTTTAATTCCAATTCTTATTTGCTTTTGATATTTAATCTCTTATATCTGCTAATCTCAGCCATCATTCTTTGAGAAATATAAGCAAAAAAAAAAAAAAAAAAAAAAAAAAAAAAAAAAAAAAAAAAAACACTAATGAAGAATGTAAACATCCATCCTGTATTAAGTTTTAAAAACGACATTGAAAGATAAAAGTATGACTGTGACAAAGAATAATGGCGCAATAGACAGAAGTTTTTCGCAATAGATCGGGAAAATAACAGAAAATAAAATAATTTGCCAAATAGTGTGGTACATAGCTTCCTCGCGTCCTATCACGTATACTTTTAGGTTTCATGCGTTTAAAACCTATTTTTTTCAAATTGATTTAATTTTCCGCCATTTTGTAATTCTGTCAAAATTGTTTTGATTTTTTTTTTTTTTACATAAATTAAAGTATCAATTTAGCAACATTTAAAAAGCGCAGACGGTTGAAATAAATATGGGGCTATCAGCGGGCTACTTTCGACAAACCATCCAAATTTCATAAAGATCAGATGAGTACTTTTGAAGATATAGGTGTAAATAAATGTATGTTTGTGAGCAGGTGGAAGATAAATAAATAGACGCAGAAAGTTGAAACCAATGTGGGTCCATCAATGGGCTAATATGTCCTACTATCCAAATTTTATTAAAATCAGATGGGTAGTTTTTAAGATATGTGGTTCGCAAAAATTGAGCGACAGACGATTTTGGTTACGGGACCAAAAATGTCCTGATATCTAAAACGGATTTCGGCCTAGAAATTTTTGAAATCGGAGACATAAAAATATTTTAATTTTTCAGAACAATCACATAGCTCCCGTAACCTTCGATAAGCTCGGATGCAACTACCCTGGACTAATTACCGGTTACCTAGAGGAAGCAGAAAATCAACTTACTTATAGAGTGGCATGATAAATATGCTAAATGTACGAGAAATGATAATACCGAATTAAATATAATTTAGGTCTATCTATACCCTTAGATGCTATTAACAAAGAAAGAAACGGTAAATATGTCGTATCTGACCCACTTTGACTAAATAACTATTTAGAAAAAGGGATGTTTAGTCTAATGTACATTGGGACAAAGGAATATCACACTATTGTATATAAAAGTGTAATATTCCTTTGTCCCAATGTACATTAGACTAAACATCCCTTTATCGTAGTAGTAATTTGGACAAAGTGGGTCACATACGACATATTTACCAAAGAAACCACAGGTGCTCGAATCAAAGCTCAATTTAGTACATTTAGTTTTTACTCTTAGCTTACCATAATGGAAAGGGGCGCAACTGATTAACCCCATTACATACAGAACATTAATTTTCACATGTTAAGATTAAGTTACTTAATAATAAGTGTACAGTAAACATGCAATTTAAATATTTAACTTTAACCATTGTTTATTTATTTGCAGCTGACACAGAGCGAAGTGGACAGGCTTAATAACATACTTTCATCTCCCAGCACTATTGAAAACCTCTCTCCTAGTGAACAAATGATTGTTGCAGTAAGTTCAAACTCTTATACTTCTATATTATAACTCTATACTTCTACAAAAATTATACACGAGTGTGAAGCAGATCAAACCTAGAAAATGATTATAAATGCAACGCCTACTTCATAAAATCACAGCTCTAATCTTGCTGTCTTAACTGATCAAGTCAATATGAACTCGATTCTGATTAAGTTCAATGTGCGATCTCAATTTATGTTTAACAATCTAATTAATAAAACCTTTTTTTCATCTTCATAAAATATTGATCTTTTAATTTTCACTTTTCTTTTATAATTTTATATATAATACAGTGTAAAGTTTTTTTATTACATTTTTCATGAAGTAAGGCTCAATTTCAAGGTAGAATCAACTAAGGGCGGGGTTTACAGCTGAATCGTCCAGAATAATATTGGAAAAGTTTTGAAGAAAAACTTGTTCTTTTAAAATATTAAATAACTGATAAAAAAGAAAGTTAACTGAAGAAACCTTTTAAAAATAGTTATTTACCAAAGAGGAAAAAAGTATATTGAACAATTTATAATTAAAAATTTAAACAGATTTAATTTAAAAGTACACTTACACACACAGTGGAATAAATAGTATTATAGAGGATAGTATTTATTTTTAATTTTATAGGGGGATTTTAATTACTTAATAAATAAATATATAAAAATATGTATTTTTTTTTTTTTTAAATATGAATATCTTATATTGTCAACAGAAATACATAATCCATATAAGTTTCAGCTTTTTAAGTAGTCGGAAAGAAGGGCAAAAAATTGTACCTTGCAAGCAATTGAAGTTAAATAAAAGCTTGTAACAAAAATAAGTTACATTTAATTAAATAAGACTCTAAGTAAATTAGTAAAATCAATTAAGAAAAATGAAATTAACATAAACGGTTGAAATAGAAATTATGTGACGAACTGAGATATCTTTTGACATTGCATCCAACTTTCTTCACAATCGAATGAGCATGAGCACTTTTCAATATATAGTGTTACTATAAAAGCGTAAACGGAAGCATAAACAGTTGAAATAAAAATTATGTGACGATCTGAGATATCTTTTGACATTGCATCCAATTTTCTGCACAGTCGGATGAGTACTTTTAAATGTTAAATGGTTAGAGACGGGGGGGCTACGCCGCGCCGTTTGAGATTAGATTGAAATTCGCTTTGTTCGAGTTGGACCTCTACCCGGTCTATATGCTGGAGGGTTGTTTTTCTTCAGAAAATGAGCGGAGCACCGTGAAGCAGCCATTAAAAGTTCTAGAGCAAACAAAGTTTAAAACGATAGTTCAAAACATAGTATCAAATCTAACCTCAAAGGCGTGGCCCCCGTCTATAAAGATTTACCCTTTTAAATATATAGGTGTAAATAAAAAAGAGATTGCGGGTATGCGATAGAAAAAATTAATGGGCGCAGAAAGTGAAAAAAATATATGGGACTAAGAATGGGCCATTACCCAAATTTTATCAAAGTCGGACGACATGTTTTTAATATGATGGTTCACAAAAATATACAACGACAGTCACAAGACCAAACATGTTCCCTGATATCTGATACGAATTTCTACCCAGGAAATTATGAATTCAGAGACAAAAATAAATTTGCTATTCATAATGATCAGAATCAGCAATTTCAAAAGCAACATCACTAATTTCAGGGAATTAATCTCATGATGTGGAAAAAATGGGAAATAATTATTATAACTAATATAGAAAACATATTTTTCAATCCCAATTGCTTAGAAGTTAAAAGTTAACTATCTTTATAGACAATGCGCCTAACACTGTACTTTCTTATTAAAATAGTTCAAAGAAAAACGAAAAAACACTAGCAATTCTAATTACTTATTTAAAACCCCTCTGAGATAAATAACAAGCATTTTTTCTATAGACATACCTAAACCTAAGTACCACTATTACAGAAAGAAAGATTAATAGAAATGTTATACTTTTAAGATAAAGATGTTAAATGAATAAATGAAATAGCAATCTAAATTTCAAATTTAAACTTTTGCAGGATCTTATCAGTTCAACAGGACGTCCTCTTACTTATCCAACATCGAGATCATCTAAGGAGCTTCCCAATTCACCCAATTATCCATTGCTTCAAGCTCTGTTCCCTCAGGTATGGACAGATTTAATTAAAAAATAAAATCTGATAAAAATAAATTGATATTGAGCTGAGGGTACATTCTGATTTTAGATAGCTTAAACAAGTGTATCAATTTATTTTTTTTCTCAATACTTTTAATTGAATTATTCGGAATTCATTTTAAATGTGAAAGCAGATCATCAATATAACATCTATGTATAAAACAACGAACACTTTGAAGTAAATTAAAGTATCTTATTAAAAAAATTTAATGTTTTCATTCTTTAACTAAATTAATTTTAAAAAGTTAAGTGAAAATAATCAATTAAAAAAATGGCTTTACAATAGAAAATTATTCATATCATTGCAAATCAATACCTCTTTTAAACAATTTACTTTATATTTGCCAATTGTTTTATCTTATAATACGTAATATTTGAACCCAGCATTGTCATATAAAAATTATGCTCTATCAGGGGTTTGAACCTTACAAATTGACATACGCAACCAGTTACTTAGAGTTATTATTTTAAAGATGACATAGATTGTCTCTCCACGTAAATTGAAACTTGTTCATTAAACATAGCAACTTTCAGCCTTCGTAAGGTCATTATTAATGCCATCATTACACTAATAAAAAATAATTACTAACTACTTACTATAATTATTACTATTTCATTTCGGAGATTGAAGTAAAACTTAAGTTTCCCTGGTTTCAATTTACGTGGAGAGACAATTTATATTATTCCTTCAACCAGTTAGTCGTCAAGTGGCGACTAACATAGTGAAAACGACTGTTCCCTCAGACTCCGCCGGCATATTTATTACTCCATTTAAAATATATCACTTTAATACGTAAAAACTTCTGCTTGTATCTGGCAATTTTACATGGCTGTTTTAATTATACTTTAGACGATGTGTATGAATTTTTATTATAATCGTTACGTTAGAACGTAAGATATCGCGGTAAGAACGTTGTTGTTTTTATTTTAAACGTTTAGGTCCGCTTTAATAAATTTAGCGATCTTTATCACTTCATAGCAGTGTCTGTGTTCATTTTACTAAAAAAAAAATATTTATAAAAGTTGTTTGTCTCATTAAATAGATGAAGTTAGAATTTTTACCTGTCCTAAAATTCCAATTTCACATTTAAAGTTTACGTTTACGCGAGAGTTTCGCGTGAACGCTTGGGCGGATAACGTTGTCCAACAAACTCAGCCTGGGCATTGGTAAAATGAACATGTGTACTAAATTTCAACTAACTCGGTAATCTTTTATTCAAATTATCGTAATCGGTAGATTTCGTGACGCTTGGTTTTGAGACGGTGATTTTGTGACAGTCGTTTTTTTCGGATTTTCCAAAATATACTCTACCTAAATCACAGACTTTTAAAAACCTTTGAAAATGCCTTGTCAATATTTGTTTAATTTAAACCCTTTTTGCTAGGGACATTGTAAAATAATAATTGATTAAATTCATATTAATCATTAATTATTATAATTTTTACAGGGAAGACCATTTTTAGGAGGAAGTTCTTGGAGGACCCCCCATTATGGACCAGCAGATCAGGTATTAACATAGTATAAGTATTAAGTATATAAAAGTACTGTGGTAAGTGTTGTTCTGAAGAAGTAATAAAATTAACTGCAGTCACTTACTTATAAATAAATGCACTCAGGCAATGAAGGTAGTGTTGTTCTGAAGAAGTAATTAAGTTTACTGTAGTCACTTCCTTAAAACAAAATGCACACAGGCCCTGGAGTAAGCGTAATTCTGAGGAAGTAATAAAGTTTACTACTACTTTCACTTCCTTTAAAACAAAATGCACTCAGGCCATGGAGTAAGTGTTGTTCTGAAGAAGTAATAAAGTTTACTGTAGTCACTCCCTTTGAACAAAATGCACTCAGGCAATGAAGTTAGTGTTGTTCTGAAGAAGTAATAAAGTTTACTGTAGTCACTTCCTTTGAACAAAATGCACTCAGGCAATGAAGTTAGTGTTGTTCTGAAGAAGTAATAAAGTTTACTGTAGTCACTTCCTTAGAACAAAATACACTCAGGCAATGAAGTTAGTGTTGTTCTGAAGAAGTAATAAAGTTTACTGTAGTCACTTCCTTAGAACAAAATGCTCTCACTCAGGCCATAGACTTAGTGTTGTTCTTAGCAAGTGATAAAGATTACTGTTGTGACTCCCTTAGAACAAAATGTATTCATAACATGAAGAATATGCTAGTCCTGGTTACGAAAGGTAGGGTCTTAACACCTAATGATACACGATCACCATCGGAAGACCTTGAATTTCATCATAATATCTTAGTTAATAGTTTATGTAAAAGTAGTATAATGTTAAATCTTAAGTCACTTAGATATGATATGAATAATAGTAACTGAATGATATTTTAGGCTGGAAAGAACGTGGATGAAGAATCGGCGGGACTGGTATCGTCTGCCATCAACATAACTAAAGCTGTCTCACAGTTCATGAGTCATGTCATACAGGTAATGTTATCAGCATTGGTAAATAATCATATTTAAATATACTTAAATTGAAAAGAGAGATATATAAGGATTTATTGTAATAAAATCTAAAACCCTTGACCAAGAAAATAATTCGTTTAAATTACTGGTGTAATCAGTTTTACTACTGTGTTAGCATTTATTATGGTTATAGAATCAAATGAAGACACCATTGGCTAGGATCATATATATAAAAAAAACACTATCAGCAGAAGTACTAAAGGTACGGAGCATACTCCCGGGAATATCCAACAGTTTTAATTACCAAGTCTCATTTAAGTCTTCAAATGCCAAGTACATTTGTGAAAATCCTGTCTCAAAAGTTGTTTATGTCATAAAGGAAGCTGACTTCCAAACTTTAAGGTTCTTGTGCAATTGGTTCTGAAAATATCGTCATGTCAAACTCTACATGGCTCTCTAAATGGCCGCTATCTTCAAGATGGCGGCCAAAATTTCACGGTCATAGCTCAAGTGGCATCATAGAGATGATTAGTAATGACGTCACAAGATGGCGGAAGCTTTCGATAATTTATTCGATTCAGTTTGTTATGTTCCTTTTCCTTATCACCTGTTATCAATCCCATGTAAAATGAATGGGAGACTTTTCTCAACTTTTTAAATAATTAATTATTAAATTATTATTAATGTATAAGACTTTTCAACCTTTGAACGTTATTATATTAAGTCTATTTTAACAATGTAAGATAAGAAAACATTAAAAATTGCCGTTCTAGTGGTGTAAAAAAGTATAATTGTGAGTGTGTTTTATTGTGTGATATCGTCCGGGTCCGTTCTTATTTATTGTTTATTTTTTAAATCGTTTTTCTATTTTAGTTTGTATATTATGTCTACCACCTTCTCGAGCGTTATGAAAATTTCATCTATATTTCATTTTTTTCGGAGGACAAAGCTATTCTTCGTAAAAGTATGGCAGAGTACTTAAGTAATATTAAATTAATGTATTAAATTAGTTTTTTAATCAAAATTTTAAACAAGTATACATGCGAGGCACTCATATCTTATATTATTATACTCGTTAATATAGATAACAAAAAATTCACAAATAATAATAGTAATAACAGTCTGCTCTTTGTCTCGTCATCAACGTCT